>CM053030.1:448340957-449033457 GCA_028564925.1 Lithobates sylvaticus
ACATTCCTATACTAACACTGTAGTTATCACAGAGACAACACCATAAGAGAGGTGATATTTGGTTCCTACCTTAGTTAGCATGGTTTATTAAACATCTCTTAGGGATTTACCACCCTGATTCACTGTGATAAGGCTTAACACAACTTAACACCAGTTTAACACTGGTTATTAAACGTACACCTAAAGCTGTATTCACTTCAAACATCCAATCAGGTGCAGATAGTTTTTATGTTCCCCTGGAAGTGAGTACGTTTTTAAAGTGACCACAAATTTACTCGGTCCAGAGAAAAATTTACTAATTTAGTAACTCATCCCCAAAGACTGCAATGAGGAGCTTGTCCCACAAGCAGTGAATAGTGCTTGTTTATGGCCAATCAGATCTCTGTGTGTAAGTTGGTATAAAGGACAGCATTGGTGTGCATATGCAGCAACTCATAGCGAGCAATTAGATACCACATATAAAGATTTTATTAACACACAGGAAAAAGTCAATACAGTCACAGGAGCTAGAAAGTTAAGCTCCCCTGGGCAGAAGAAAATATATAAAACAGTACCAGTGCTTTTCTTAAAGTGTTAATAAACCCACAACAGTAAAATTAGCCTGTATATGCAGTAAAGCTTGTTTGCTTTACTCACTGTGGAACCTAAGGGGTTAATCCTCTGCATTGTGTAAAAAGACTGTTTGATCCTGTCTTCTCCCATTCTTCCAGAGTCCCCAAACCATCCCTGGATAGTACAGAGGCTAGGGGACAAGCTGCACATGCTCAATTTGGTGTGTATTTTTCAAGAGTTTTTTTTCTTGGGAGGGTATATGGGATCAGCACAGGGCCAATCAGCACTGTTCAGACAGAGGGTCAGGGGTCATGCAGCCTCATACAACAATCACAGGAGAACGAAAACAAAGTCACAAGACTGCTCTAACTGCTGATGAGAAAAGGTATTTAGCAGTTTATATTTACTAAAACTATTGAATTTCCATGTTCTGTTAACTTTGGGAGACTGGATATAGTGAATGCAGGGTCCTGGGTGTAGTAACACTTTAAATATCCCAATGTCCAATGCAGTCCATAAAGATTTTTGTATGTTCTCCCATGAAAAAAAGACCCTTAATATTACAAATGGGTCAATGTTTATGTTGTGAACCATATTTCAAATGTGTTGTGCATTTTCTCCAAATCCACCTTCTCATGCCCTCAAAATGTCTAGAGGAGAAAGTGGATTCGGAGAAATCATTTGAAAGATGGTTCACGGCAATTTTTTTTTTTTTCCATATGTAATATTAATGGTTTGTTTTTCTGGTGAGAGCATAAAATATGTTTATGGACTGCATTGGAAATATTAAGAAAAGCGCTGGTCCTGTTTTATTTACAGATAACAGATATAACTTATCCAACATCAAATAACTGAATCTGTTTGCATGCAATGGGTTAATGCTGAATAAGCCTGTTTGACTTACACTTGGCAAGCAGGAACTTGCAATTTGGGTTAAACCTTGGTTATGAACATGGTCA
The DNA here is from genome assembly GCA_028564925.1 of Lithobates sylvaticus. Classification (NCBI taxonomy): domain Eukaryota; kingdom Metazoa; phylum Chordata; class Amphibia; order Anura; family Ranidae; genus Lithobates; species Lithobates sylvaticus. Next base: position 448,342,469 of record CM053030.1, read on the forward strand.
GTGAAGCATTGCAGCCTTTGGCATGGAAAGCACTCATAAAACAGAGATCCTTGCTACCCTACCCTATTGTAATAACATTTACTGAAGTCCTCAATATCTTAAAATAGCGATTCAATATTGCCATTGTGAATGGTTTTAAACTTACATGAGTTCCCAGTTCATGAGCTCTGCCTTCATTTTAGTCGGGGAAAGTATACCACCTTATAACGATTATTATGTTTCTCATAACTAAAGGCTATGTATGGTGTTGTTTAGGCGAGAACATTTTTTGAGTTATCATATCACATTCTACATGCTTGCTCTTCTATATGCTTGTTATATTAATTATAGTAAATTGTAGATTAGCCAGTGCAGGGAGTTCTCATTGGCTCAGTGCAATTACTCTGTTTCCCTCATTGTCAAGTGACAAGATATCAGCTCCTCTGGAAATATGTTCTTTTCAGTTTGACATATTACTCATAGGGGTTTGATTTACCAAAAGAGAAGAAGTTGTTTACTTAGATAAATAAATGTTTTTTGCTTTGAAAAGCGAATGTTCACTTTGCAAAGTGAACAAAAAATAAGGGGAATATGTTTGTGATTGGTAATTGAAGTAAACACAGCTTCATTATATTTATGAAGCTTAGAGAAATGGTCTATAATCCATGAATACTTCAGCCTCATAGACTGTGATAAGGAGAAGCAAAGCAGGAAGCAGAGCCGTGCATTGATCAAATATGGCTACCCCCATATACGTATAGAATTACCACTTATGCAAATATAAAAGGCTATTAAAACATAGACACATATTGATAAAAATATTTACAGCATGCTGATGTTTTACATTTTTTTGTAAAACTTTATATATTTCTTTTAAATTGTGTTTTGCCTGACTTATAAAACGGCAGAAAAAAAGTGGAGCTGCTGCCGCTAAGGTGCTTGGTTTTAATTTCTGCACTAGATGAATGACAGTTGGTGATCTTCTACTGTATCTTGACATAGGCAGCCATTTGCAACAGTGCCGAAAGTATAAGTAAACATATATTTTATTGCCTTTCTTTCATTCTAAAGCAAGATCCAAATATGGTAGAGCTGATTGAAATCAGCCTTCAAAAAATGGTGGCAATGGAATATTTAGACCAGGGGTTCTCTACCAGGGGTTCCATGGAACCCTAGGGTTCTTCCAGTGGTTGCTAGGGGTTCCTTGAGAAATGAGCAATTTCTGCCTCTCAGATAAGTTCCCACTGCCACCATTGATCTTTTTAGCTATTTGTAAGGGGGTAATTCTTCCCAGTGTCCACAAGTGTAAGAAGAATTCCTCCCACTGACCATCACACGAATGTATCATGAGTTGCAGATATAGTAATTTTTAGCAGGGCTTCCCTGAGACCAGAAAGTTATATCGAGGGTTCCTCTGTGTTGAAAAGTTTGTGAAAGGCTTATTTAGACAGTTGTAATAAATTCTTAGCATTTTCAAATATGGATGGATTTGAGGGTTCAGAAGCAAATAATTAAACACACATACAAGTCTAGTTATTCCCAACATGCACATCCACTGTCCAGCATTTGGATATCTTCCCAGTGCATCCTCTCGGTTCCCCGCCCCCCCCCCCACCTTTCACCTTCCTAATTTCCTCCTCTTTCTCCTTTATCCCTCTCTCTGTCCACATTCATTCCACGTAACTATATTCCACATTTGTTACTATTTTTATCTTCATTTATATTTATTTTTACCTTTATTTTCATTTTCATTTCCAGTTCATCATTATTGTTTTCATCCTTATATTTAATTTGTTTTTATATACATATATATTACCGATAATCATTGTCTCAATAATCACTGATTGGTTCATTGTTTCTAATCATAATTGTAAAACCTTGTTTCATTCGCAACCATCCAGTACACAATCGTTTTTATCAGAATTGCTATTAGATTACCTTGAGTGTCAGGTTACCTGGAGTGTCAGATTACCTAACTAGTTAAAGTGGAAGTAAACCCTCCTATCGTTTTCAGCCAAGGAACCTCCCATCTTGGCCTCCGTTTAATCTTTAACTGCCATGAAGCTGCACATGTGATCAGTTATGACACCAGCCATTGGATGGTTTGACAGTTTGGTTGAGAGTACAACCAATGTGACAGTAAGCATTTCCGGCATGCCGGGAATGTAACTGTTTTTTCAAACTGTTAGCTCGATGGGTTTACTTCCGCTTTAATCTGACACTTCAATGCCCTGTGATCCACTAATCACCACTTTGAAAGGTTGCCAAGGTAACACCTGATTAGTCCTGGCCACAACAGACTATATATACCTCCTCCAAAATGGCCACAGTCTAGCCTGATGAAGGAGCACACATGATCCGAACACGCGCTCCTCCTCACTCTCTCTCCAACTGTAAGTGACGTACACCGCTGTCTGTGAGCCGTCCTGAGTGTCTGGAAGCGCTGGGAACTACCGGCGTCCCTGGACCCATAAGCTGCCTCTTCACCAGTGAGAAGATCATCTTTTCCATGAGCGGATGAACCACATTATTAATCCCACATTTGCTGACATTTCATACATCTTGTGAGTTAACAATTGTCTTTTATGGAATAAAATGTCTTAATAATGCTGCACTTAGATGGCGCTGCTCTCCTTCTGTCTTTGCCTTCCACAGAGTTACTTCTAGCCTGTCACAAACTGGCAGCCATCCACAATCAGCTCATCTACGAACACTTCAACTGTCCTTGTGCCACAAATGTACCCCTCCACATGAACTCGATCTGAAAGAGAGTTCTAATTACCCACTCTCTCTTTATTCAGCTGATCGAGAGCACATGATCGAATGTACTTTATCTTCTCAGTGCTGCCTATGAAGCAGTATGGATAGAACATAAAACTTTCTAACCTACGATGCTAATGCAGGCCACTTATTTGTTCAACTGTACTCCAAATGACAAAAAGAGTCACGATGATGAAACGCGTTAGCCAGGTCTATACGACGACTGAAAGTGATATCAACATGCTGGACCTGTAGTGACGTGGACCAGAACAGATGCATAAGGCGAGCGTGGTTCAACTGCATGGTCCTAGCGTTTGTGATTACAATCTGTATCTTATTGATAAACACTTATTTTTCTTACACTTGTGAGTGAAAGTAAGTGAGAATACATTTTAATAAAGAGTTTTAAATGGGATTACACAGTGTAGACCATTTATTTTTAGTACACTTATGTAAGGTACTATGGAGTCTGTTGGTGATGCTCAGAAGGACTTGATGAATGCGTTTTTTGCTGATCAGTAAAATGAGAGGCAAATCAGATGAGTGTGGTGTCTTGTAGGGAGTGGAAATCACATTATGCACATTGGTGGAAGGGATTTGGTGTTCAAGATTGGAACATATGAAGAATGAATCTATTAATCCATGGGACATTATTAATTATTTTTTGGGCGTGGACTAGTTCTAATTATAATTTTTTTTTTACTTTAATCACTGGGTGATATATTTTGTATGAGAAGCTTTGTTTTAGAAAGTGAAGTGCTGCTGGGTGAATTTAATTTAATCATTTTTTTCTATAATAAAAAGATTGTCACAAAATAGCTCTATATGATGGATATACAATTATTGTTTTTACCAGAATTTACATTTTCTTGAGTAATAACACACCACAGAAAAGGACAAGCCATGCATATAATAGTATAAAAGTTCTAAAAGCTTGTTGTCATAAAAAACAGTGCAGTGTGCAAAAAAAAAAAGTATAGTTACATCTTTGGCAACAGCAGAGCTCCCAGAATCAGAGCCTTGGCTGTATAGACTGCGAATTTCAGTCCGCTCTCTACTGCTGCTAATAATGTACACATCATGTCCTGCACTCTAAGCTCCCTTGTTTACTCCTCCCATACTCGTCTCCAGAACTTCTCCAAGCCTCTCCCAACCTCTAGAACTCTCTACCCCAATCTGTCTGGCTATCTCCTACTCTGTCTACTTTTAGGCAATCCTTGAAAACTCATCTTTTCAGGGAAGCCTACCCTACCTTTACCTAACAACTCAATCTTTTAATTCTCCCATTGGCTCATTGCTCATAGTAATTACCCTTTCTTTAATTTGCTCCACTCTATTAGATTGTAAGCTCTTAGGAGAAGTGCCCTCCCAACCCTCTTGTATTTAGTTTTAATGTAACTGTACTATCTCCCTTTATAATGTAAAGCTGTGGGCAAACTGCTATATAAATCCCTATATAATATTATAATAATAGTGCAGACGTAAGCTGTCTTTGCTGCCTTTGCATATAAAGGGTTCTCCTAAAAGACCCTAAACAGATATTAGGTGAAAAGGATTCCTCTGAGGGTGTGAGAGACCTTCGAACCCAATCAGAATTCTTTGTGTATTATATGAGATCCTCCATACCTCCAGGATTTATAAATACTTCCTGTGAATCACGGCTGATCTAAGCTATAGGCTATTTGAGAACAGTTGAAACATGAAATTGTGTTGTTAGATAATAAGAGATCTAGTGACTTTGGTCTGTAGCATACATTTACTTGGTGACCTTAAACTAAATTGTTCATTCAATCAGGTTCACTTATCAAAAAGCTACAGTACAATGTGGAAAATGTCCTGAACACCCAGGACAGTTCAGGTGCGCAATATTGAACTGGACAGAGGACACTAATGAGTTCTGTTAAAGTACACTAAGGGAACCAGTTATGATTTTATTCATGACAGTCTAACAGGACTAACATTCACTGTCACATAAAATTTTACAGACATGGGATATTTAGCTATGCCGTTATAAAAATATTCAGTAATAAAGCATTGCAGAGAGTGAAAGGATATGACCCATAGGAACCAATCATATGTCACCTTTCATCAGCTATGGCCATTCAGAGCAATGAAGACTTCTGACTGGTTGGATTGTTCTGTTCAACTTGCATATGGCCGATGACTAATTCTATATACTCTGAAGGTGGTTGGGCATAAACACACAGGGATTGATTTACTAAAACAAAATCTGGTTCAGCTGTGCATGGTAGCCAATCAGCTTATAACTTCATTTTGTTCAATTAAAGTGTTACTAAACCCACAACAGTAAAATCAGTCTGTATATGCAGTAAAGCATGCTTGTTATACTCGCTGTGGAACCTAAGGGGTCAATCCTCTGCATTGTGTAAAAAGGCTGCTTGATCCTGTCTTCTCTGATCCTCCCCTTCTTCCACAGTCCCCAACCCATCTCCTGATAGTACAGAGCCTTGGGGGTACTCTGCACATGCTCACTTTGATGTTGTTTTTTTCTTGGGAGGGTGCATATGATCAGCACAGGGCCAATCAGCACTGTCCAGACAGAGGGTCAGGAGTATTGCAGCCTCATAGGACAGTCAGAGGAGAATTAAAATTTCTCCTACAAGCTTAAACCAGACACTGATAGAAGTCACAAGGCTGCTATATACTGCTGATGAGAAAATGTATTTAGCAGTTTTATATTTACTAAAATGATTGAATTTCCATGTTCTGTGTACTGTGGGAGACAACATATAGTGAATGCAGGGTCCTGGGTTTAGTAACACCTTAAGCTTTGACAAAAAAAATAAATAAATCATGGCTTAACTCCAGATCTAAGAAGGCCAATTTTCTAATGTTATCGTTGATACCTTTAACCTTAATGACAGTGATAATTACTTATCAAAAATAATCATGACTATTTATCGTTTCCACAATATAAACAATTAATGTTATCTGAATGATAAGAATATCAAAGTATTGCATTTTCACTATCCTAAATAATCCTTATATTTAAGTGTTATGTTATATGAGCCATATTTATATAATTACTGTTATTTCTCAAAATGCTATAATTTTTTTTTAATGACTGCATATTTTTTAGTATTCTCCGTGAATGTTATTTTTTTTTTCTCTTTTTCAATAAACTTCAATTGTAAAAAAAAGCAAAAAAAAAGCTGGAAGCTGATTGGTTTCTCTGCAGAGCTGCACCAGATTTTGCACATTCCAGTTTTAGTAAATCAACCCCACAATGTGAATATCTTCAGACAGCAGGATAAGCAGTACCATCACAAGCACATATAGTAAAAGAAAATCCAAAACCAAAAGCAAAAATCGAATATATTGCAGCTTACCAATCATTAAAATTAGTGGCTGTATTCGTTTTCTCTTCTTTTTTTTTCTCATTATTTAAAATTTTTTTCAAAAAGTTTTTGTTGATTTAATACAAGTAAGTTTACAACAGGTGTTCAACATAAATATTGAATATGTACAGTATGAACATGAACAGGGAAAACAAGCAGTCAAGTATACAATTGTACATTGTTGTCATATACAGTTGTATTTGTATTGTCTAATTTTAACCAACATTTCCTTTATTTTAATCATATGTTTACCGGGACTGTATGTCTGTAAGGGTTCCCATGTCCTGCTCAGCTAATAAGAAGATTTTTAATAGGGGGTTTAGTAGGTGTGGATCAGGGTATGTGGTCATGTATGACCCCTTAAGAGTTAGCAGTTGTCCCTTATCTTAAGGGGGATGTGCTGTGATGTTCAGTCTAAGTGTGCATAGTGATAAAGACTTAGGGCATGATGTAATTAGGTAGTGTTGTTGGTGGCAACCTGTCTAGGTCATCAAATATAGGTTGATTATTTATCTAGGGGGGGGACAGTGGGTTGGGAGAAAGTGGTGTAGGTCATGGGGAGTGGGTATGGTACTGAGGTGTCCGGGGGTGGGGGCTGGTAACATGAGTATATTAAAGTGGGGAGTATGGTGGGGGGGGGGGTGAAAGATGGGGGGGAGGAGGGTTGAAATCACATTATTTTTATCTGTTGATCCAGCCAGTGAGTCTGTTATTTTTCAACTTCCTTTAACAGACCTAGCTGTGCAGCAAAAGTGGCAATTAACAATGACAGGGGTGCCTACAATGGTCAACTTTTATCCACTTTTATCCATTTATAGAAAACCTTTTCTTCTGTAAATGCTTAAATGTCAACTGGAAGACTGCTTAAATCTGTTAGTCAGTGCATCTAACACCACCCTCTCCGCAGGCTGACAATACTGCTGTACAAGTGTAACTCTGTTGCTCCTCCATGGGGCGGAGACATCCTAAAGTTGGGTACAGAAAATGTATTTTGTGAGCAACCCTGTTGGCCACCTCCTACCGACATCCTTTGGTTGAAAAGTGGAAAGAGCCTGGTGGAAAATTGTTAGTTGAACAGTGGCTGCACTCAATCAGAGGCAGCTGCTGTGTAGGTATTCTGACAGGTGCCAGTTTAGGAGGTCAGAATAAAATAGCCACAATAGGAGATTGTATAGCGTGGATGGAGGAATCTGTTAGATTATTTTTGTTCAGCCCACATGTTGAATGAAAATAATTTATGTGTGTGAACCGAGCTTAAGACAAGAAGAGTGTTAGGCTTGATTCACACTTATGCATTTTTTGTGCTTTTTGCATTTTGCATATTTTCTCTACAGAACGTGTTCCATAGGAAACCATGTTAAATGGACTGTAGTACAAATCTGCAAAATGCAGAAAGCACTAAAAATGAATCAAGCCTTACTGGCTGGATCACCAGATGAAAATAAGGAGAAAAAAAAAAGCCTAAAGAATGAATGCACATTTATGGATTAGTAAGTTCCAATATTGTTTTTGGGTCAATGCGTGTTCATATGAATTGGGAAGAGATGGCAGAGGAGGAATGAAGGCTGCATATCCCAGAACAGAACATTGTGATTAGTGAGAGTGCAAAATCTGGTGCAGCTGTGCATGGTAGCCAATCAGCATCTAACTTCAGCTTGTTCAATTAAGCTTGACCAAAAAAAATGGAAGCTGATTGGTTTATATGCAGAGCTGCACGAGATTTTGCACTCTCCAGTTTTAGTAAATCAACCTAATAGTGTTATTGTGGTCCTGTAGAGTCAATGAAACTTTGTGAATGTCAATATCTCATCGTATTTCTATTTGCAGGATTTATTACAGGAACCTGTAGACAAATAAATTTTGGTGCACATAGTAACACCATTTTGCTAGGATCACTTTGGAAATGTTTTTCTGTTTTCCTGCTCTGATCTGGAATGTCATGCTACTTTGTATACAACCTTATATGAGACGACTACTTGTACTGATAATGAAAAAATGAAAAAAAATTGTGGCCAATACTGTACAGGGAAAAGCTGGCCTATTTTACTCTGCTACCTTTAGGCACATGCCTATTGTGCCTAATTATACATTCATCCTGCTTTTAAGGTTTAGTGAATTTTACTACGGATTAATTGGAATTGCAGATTTTTCACCTAATGTGTATGATTGCATAAAGCATAATATATACACCAGCTCTTACTTTTGACATACTGGATGATTTTTAACGTGAACATGTGGGGAAAGAAATATGGTATTATATTGCTGACATGATTTGTAAGGCACAGGCTTCAGGGAGGTTACCCTGATCCTTGCTTTATCACCAAGTGACCTGACTTAGAACAAACATGCAATCTCTAAAGTTTCACTCAAATTCCTGTCCTACATGCTTATTACAGATTAATGACTTTGATATTGATGTAAGAATGAGAGCCATTAAACCTGCACATAAAAAAACAAAAAACAAAAAAAACAAAAACAAGTCAGCAATGGTAGATTCCACTTTTCTGTCCTGACAAATGCATTTTAAAATCAAAGTTTCTGAATTCAGTAATAATTCTATAGCTATCTGAAGAACCCTGTTAAATTGTGAATTTCACAAACAGCCTAAGAATGGTGCAGGATATGGAATAAATAGGGTACTTTTGATATATTTTTAGAGAGAATAAAAAAATTGACAAATAAAACATCACAGAAAAAGAACATATTTAAGACTTTAATAAGACAGATTAAGTGAGGGAAGTAAAATTTAGAGATGAATTTGAAGAAGTTTACATGTTCCCACTTTAATAGTAATGATGCAGTTTATTTTTGTGAGTTCTATGTAATGTAAAATTCAGTTATGTATCTCTGTTAATTAGCTCCTACACATTCTGATGCGGGGTACCGTGTAGAATGTACAACACTTGAGTAATATTGTGCTACCTGTCACAGATTTCCATGCAGTGAGAGGGAAACAGTGGAAAATTCCAGACAATAGGGGTTGTCTGCGAGGACCTATTTCCCAGCGTTGACCTGCTCTCCAAAACCGAGGCAGCTCATCTCCATTCCTATTCTATCCAACTTGTATGTGGAAGTAACGCCCAACGGCCACTGACTTGATGAGCTGAGCTGAATGAGAGAATAGCCTGTCTCACAGACACCCCATGCAGGCTGAATGGAGTTTGTGGCCATAAGACTGGGCTGAAGGTCAAAGCCTCTGTCAAAGCTGCAGGTGGCTCATTTCCTCTCCCTAAATACATCCCGCACCTCTACAATCAGCCCAGGGGCTCATGATTTGCCAATCTCATTTCCAGAGCCCTAATCAACCACTTTGCATTACCAAGTCTAATATCTGTCAAGTAAATCCTACAAAGTTCAAACCGAGAGGGTGAATGCAGAACAATCAAAAGAAATGAAAAATTGTCTAAACATAGCCTTTCTAATAACAGCAGAGCTTAGTTATAACATGAGTGCAAGAAAAAATAAATAGGTAGCTTATTAAGTACTAGCTTTCATTTTCTTAGTTGCACTAATAAAAAAAAATATATAGGCACAGCTGCAATTTGATTGGTTGCTATGGACAACACCCCAATTTCAAATACACAATTTTTAAATCAAAAGCCCCCATGTTTCAAACACAGTTCTGTTCCATATCCAATAGTATCCAACAAGACCAAAGTGTTTAGCAGTTAAGTGGAGTCAAGTTAATATAAGCTAGCATTTAGTGCAAGGCATCATTAATCCAAGCTGTTAAATACAGCCTAATATTTCATGCCTGGCTTAAATGTAATTTGAAGTTTAATTTAGACCTTTGTACTTTTCTTTTCAGTTCTAGTAATTCTAAATACTGCAATTTAATTAAAGACAGTATTAGAAAAGGTTAAATAAATACATCTAAAATTAAACGCCATCCAATAGTCAAAAAGTTGATAATATTTTAATGAACCAAACATTAAAAAGCTTGCTACTTTACGTGTAAATTTGCATTGGGTATCACTGTAAAAAAATAAAAATAAAATAAAAAACAAAGCAAACAAACAATTATTGATTTTATTATTTTTTTCTTAATGGATATTCTGTCCCTTCCCCCCACCCTTGTTTTCAGTTATAGTTTTTAAATACTTCCTAGTCCAACCTGAATTCAGAATGAAGCTGCTGGGCTTTGTGGCGGAAATATAATTAAAGTGGGTGAGAGTTGTAAACGGTGAAGAAAAAGAATGACATCAGGCCAATTTCACACTTGGCACTCCAATGGCCGGGACCAAGCAGGGCTCTTGCCATGCAAGGCAGATCAAAGTGCACTGCCACTCCTAGAAAGGCAGAGGGGGAATTAAGTATGCTAATCCCCTGGACAAATATATTTTAATCTTGTTAAAATACAAGTTAATGCTGCAGCTCAGTGGCTGAACTTTGTCAGACTGCATAGATCCAGTTGCACTGTTAACTTTGCATAAGGTAAGACATTCTTATTCAAAAGATACTCAGATACAGAATCCTCTGTGCATTCTTGTAGCCATGCATCCTGATTTTCCATAGGGGATGTATGTCTTACATATTTTGGTTAACAAAAAAAACATGACAAGTTAATATGAGACCCAGGGGCCATGTGTTGTGTCCTGGGGACAGCTTGTGCCTATGTTTTTATACCATCATGAACAGTAAAAGTGATGGTAAGAACAAATGAATACATTGACGTGGAATAAACTTGCCTTTTAATGCACACATATGATGACTCTGTACAACACTGTCACATTTCAGGAAAGAAAAAATGAGGTCAAGTTATATTATATATTATGTTAAGTCATGCTCATCACAAATTGTATTTACAGTCATTTATACTCCAGTTTAGGAGCTAATATTACTGAAAGGTTTACTATAAAACCATTGTGTACTATAAACCCAGAAACATCTTTCAAACACTTGTTCACTTAAGCCAAAATTAATAATTAAAAAATAAATAGTAAACCTGATTGGTGGTTCAAATAATAAAAAAAAAAAATAGGCTGGGATTAAACACAGCCCTTTGTTGGAATTTTGTCTGCCTCCCAAATTAGCAAGGTTAAGGAAAAGGAGCAGGTGTAGCATACTTGAAATAGATCTAAACCTAATCATTAAAATCTCATAGAAGCTTTAACATGCTAATGTAAAGCTGTTTTTCAACCTTTTAGTATGCAGCTTTCCTTGTTTGGCACTTCCATTTAGAGGGTGACAACTGTCTCCCAACGGTCTTCCTGTGTTGTCACCCCATCACATGTGGCCCTGATGGAAACTACAAGTGGCCACGCTAAGGCTGGCCTTACATTATAGAATTTTCTTGTACAATTTTCCTTTAGATTTACCAAAATCATATAATATGAGGTCAAAGCTAAACACTTTCAATTTGTATGCAATCAGGCAGGCCCTTGCACTACATGGTTGAAGATAAATCTAAAGGGAGTTTAACAAGACGTTTGTATAATGTATGGCCAGCTTAACACCTATTGCATAGGCATTGTCCACTGTTGTCATTATCGTTAAGCTGGTCCAAGGACATTATGTACAGTCACCAGTGGAGAGAGTACCAAGTAAAATCCACTCTTTTATGTTATGTACCAGCTGTACAGGAAATGCATTAAGTTTAAAGATGTATAGATGGATACATTAGGATAAATAGATAGCTAGAGGGAAAGAAAGAAAGAAATAAAGATAGATAGATAGATAGATAGATAGATAGATAGATAGATAGATAGATAGATAGATAGATAGATAGATAGATACCCTGCATAGAAAACCAGAGTCTGTCATGAAATTGTATAAATGTTTTAACATTTCATTCAACATTCTTGGCAAAATATTAGAAACAAGTGCTAAAATAAAATTGTATGTATTTATATCAGTCATGTAGAGCACCTGTTCTTCCTACTCCCCCCTTTGTTGTATATCTATATATGCAAATTGATATACAGCTTACAAATTAAATTACCTAAAATATCTAAAGACAATACGCATTATGAACGCTTCGAACAGAAGTCACAGTTAAAGTTTATTTAAGGTTAGCCCAGGTTACTTTCTGCCAAAACCTCTCACATTTGTTCCTACAGCAATAGAAAATCGCCCAACCACTCTGCAATATCCCCTTGGAAATAATGAATTTTTAAATTAGCCAAAGGGGACTAGCCATTATTGGAGCCAAGATGAGACTTAAAAAAATGACACAGGTTAATTCATTTTAAAGGAATATTACCCAATGTTTTGTAGTAATACAGGCGCAGAGGGGATGTTTCCATACTGACAGAAAGAAGGTCTCTAAGTAGTATAGTACCTAACAAATAGTGAAGATTTGTGTAGGCCAGGATGTTCTATAGGACAATAAATAATGTATTTACTGACATTGATTTGAAAGGAAGCTAAAAATGTGTGTAATATTTCCAGTGGAGGATCTCTAAGCATAGTTCTACAGGTACATACAGTATATAGAGGTACTCTGCTGTGCTACCAGTAAAGAAACACAGCATGCATAATATATTGAAGATGAAGATAATTGAGTTGGGCACAACACTTCACAGTATGATAACTATTTACAGTTCTTCTCTGTATTCAGCATCCCTCTCTTGATGTAGCTAGGGCCACACTTTTTTGGGTATCCCAGTCCTTGAGGTCCCATTTGCCATCCAGGCCAGTACTTTTAAAATACGCTGTGTTAGCGATTTTGCGTGGAAATACATTTTCTAATCAGATTGTATTTATCAGAAATACTTTTTTTATTATTATTTTTTTTTTAATTACATACACATTTAAACTAGACTGTTCAACCATACAAATGCACAAAACAAACACACTAAAAAAACAAAAAACAAAGCCCCTCTTTGCTCAGCCCAGACACGGAAACACCCCATCACCCAACACCTTCCATATACAATCAAATTTAAACATAGCATTACATAGAAAATATGTTTGCTTCTCAAATGCAATACAATTGTTCATCTGCTGTAGCCATTCAGATATTGTAGCGGAAGTTGAAACTCATTTGACAATAATTATTCTGCACGTGACAAAAAGTTACCTAGAAGCCACCAAAAATGTATGCTCATCCAGAAGAGAGGTATCAAGATACCCCAGGATACATGTTAAAGAGTCTTACTAAGTGTAAGACCTGTTATATTGTTAGTAATTTGAATGACTTCTGTCCAATATCATTTAGGTTTAGGACAGTGCCAGAGCAGGAGGATCAAGTTTCCATAGGGTTGATTACACCTACTACATCAAGATGTCAAGGTCTCTTGCCATAGACCTATACCATAGAGAAAATGGGGAGTCCGATATACCTGGTAAATAATAAACAATTGCGTGAACTGATACAAGAGAGAGAGAGAGAGAAACAAGTGAAATAACTTCAAAACCCAGTCCCAGGCATCAGAAATAGGGCCAAACTCTTGTTCCCACTTCTGTCTACAAGGGGCTGCATATCTCAAGTAAATTTTAGATAAAAGTTGTGCATAAATCCCAGAAACTCCTGCATCCTAAAAATGTTAGCAAATAACGGAGTATCTGTAATTGAAAAGCTGAGAGAGCCATTCTGGACCCGAAAGGCATGTTTGATGTGAACATATCGTTAAAAAAATATCTTTTTATCTAAAGAGAACTCTACTTGCAGCTGCTGAAATGATTTGAAAGATTGATTTTCACATAAATGAGAAATGGTCAAAATGCCCAGTCATGAAACCTTTGCAGCTTCCCAAATTCAAGAAGTAGATCTTTAGACCATATGGGGGTGAATCTGGTATAACCAGTAATTCCAAGTAAATCTTTTGCAGAGGCTCAAATATGTCCTATCAGATGGATAGTAGGAAAGGTGAAGATGGCTTAGAATATGCAGAGGTCTCCAAATGCATATTCTGGACATTTCAAAAAACACAATCTATACATTTTTTTGGGGGAGGAACAGCTTTTCCAGCCAGTCAGGTGCTGAAGCTGTGTAGGCAAAAAGTAAAGCCAGGGATTCGGTGCTGCCAAACCTCCCTTTATCTTTAGAGTATTGGAGAAAATCTAGCCTGTTTTTAGATGACTTTCCTTCCAAATAAAATCTCTAAAAGATAGCAGACAACAATTAAAAAAAAAATCTGAGGGCAATCCAGCAAAGGCACAACATACAGGCATACCCCACTTTTAAGTACACAATTGGGTTTATTTACTAAAGCTGAAAAGTGCAAAATCAGGCTCCCTTCTGCATAGAAACCAATGAGCTTCTAACCCCAGCTTGTTCAATTAAGCTTTGGTAATAAAACCTGGAAGCTCATTGGTTTCTATGCAGAAGTGAGCCTGATTTTGCACTTTCCAGCTTTAGTAAATAAACCCCATTGTGTACTTAAAAGTGGGGTATGCCTGTATATAATAAATGAGGCTTCCAGATCCACTTGATCAAATTATTTGTGTTCCACCATAGAAATAGGTACCTTACACCAGAACATAAACTGCAACCTAAAACGTGAAATCAGCAGGTCCAAATAAGGAGTAATTTAGTCAACTATTTTGGAAGAGTTCATAATACCCAGAAATATAAACTGGAAAACAACCTTAATGTAATAGGCCTGATAAAGCTACTGAAAGGGGATCTAGAAGAAGAAGAGTGGACTTCGCCTAAGAAATTTTAAGCCCCAAAAATATTCCAAATTTAATAATGAAAGACATAGCCTCTCGGAGGGAGGATTGTGTATTGAACAGGAAAAGGAGCATGTCGTCTGCAATAAAAGCAAGCTTCTCCTCTACCTGGCCTCCACAAAATCCATCCACTCCAGTAAACATGCCAATGGTTCAATAGCTGGTTTGAACCACAAAAATAAGTGGTGACAGGGGACACTCCTGTCTCGTCCTTCGCTGTAACAAAAGAAGTTGAAGAAAGAAGGCCATTTGCTTAAATCAAGGCTTGGGGTTTAGCATATAAACGATTAACCCATGACCAAAAGTTGTTGCTAAACTTGTCAAGAACTGCCCAAATAGTCTTCCATTCAATGCTGTTAAATGCCTTTAAGGCATAGAGAGTACCATTGGGGTTTGCATATTTAAAAAAACTTACAGTTGCAAAAAAAGTATGCCCTATAAAAAACACACACCAGTTCTGGGTTTGCTTTTCACAAGAAGCATTGCCTGATGTGAATGATGCCTCACACAAAAGAGCTCTCAGAAGACCTACAATTAAGAATTGTTGACTTGCATAAAGCTGGAAAGGGTTATAAAAGTATTTCCAAAAGCCTTGCTGTTCATCAGTCCACGGTAAGACAAATTGTCTATAAATGGAGAAAGTTCAGCACTGCTGCAACTCTCTCTAGGAGTAGGCGTCCTGTAAAGATGACTGCAAGAGCACAGCGCAGACTGCTCAATGAGGTGAAGAAGAATCCTAGAGTGTCAGCTAAAGACTTACAAAAGTCTCTGGCATATGCTAACATCCCTGTTAGTGAATCTACGATATGTAAAACACTAAACAAGAATGGATTTCATGGGAGAATACCACAGAGGAAGTCACTGCTGTCCAAAAAAAACATTGCTGCACATTTACAGTTTGCACAAGAGCCCCTGGATGTCCCACAGCAGTACTGGCAAAATATTCTGTGGACAGATGAAACCAAAGTTGAGTTGTTTGGAAGAAACACACAACACTATGTGTGGAGAAAAAGAGGCACAGCACACTAACATCAAAACCTCATCCCAACTGTGAAGTATGGTGGTGGGGGCATCATGGTTTGGGGCTGCTTTGCTGCGTCAGGGCCTGGACGGATTGCTATCATCGAAGGAAAAATTAATTCCCAAGTTTAGCAAGACATTTTGCAGGAGAACTTAAGGCCATCTGTCCACCAGCTGAAGCTCAACAGAAGATGGGTGTTGCAACAGGACAACGACCCAAAGCATAGAAGTAAATCAACAACAGAATGGCTTAAACAGAAGAAAATACACCTTCTGGAGTGGCTCAGTCAGAGTCCTGACCTCAACCCGATTGAGATGCTGTGGCAAGACCTCAAGAAATCGATTCACACCAGACATCCCAAGATTATTGCTGAACTGAAACAGTTCTGTAAAGAGGAATGGTCAAGAATTACTCCTGACCGTTGTGTACGTCTGATCTGCAACTACAGGAAACGTTTGGTTGAAGTTATTGCTGCCAAAGGAGGTTCAACCAGTTATTAAATCCAAGGGTTCACATACTTTTTCCACCTGCACTGTGAATGTTTACATGGTGTGTTCAATAAAAACATGGTAACATTTAATTCTTTGTGTGTTATTAGTTTAAGCAGACTGTAATTGTCTATTGTTGTGACTTAGATAAAGATCAGATCACATTTTATGACCAATTTGTGCAGAAATCCATATCATTCCAAAAGGGTTCACATACTTTTTTTGCAACTGTATATTAACAGATGTGGAAAGTTTTCTGAATGAAGCCTGTCTGTTCTTCATGTATGAATTGGTTATCACCTGATTAGGTCTAATAGCAAGAGCTTTAGCAAGTATTTTAATGTCAACTTGAAGTAGAGAAATGGGGCAAAAAGAGTTGAGTACTGCAGGGTCCTTATCTTTTTTTGGGAATCACCAATATATAGGCATTACTCATAGAATCAGGAAGAAAACCTGACCTGGATATCTCATTCAAAATCTGAAGAAGAAATGGCAAAAGGATATCCCCATATCGCTTATAGATTTTGATGGGTAGGCTGTCACAGCCCGGGGACTTACATTTAGGAAATCTTTCCATAGCCAACTTTAATTCCTGGAGTGTCAATGGAGTATTAAAATATGTTTTAAAATGCTTTATCTGCAATACTTAAAGCTGGCGTTTTAAAACGGTTCAGAAATAGTTGTAAAACGGCAGGGACATATTGAACTTTAGATGCATATAGCTCACTATAAAATGAACGTAGGAAGCTAATAATATCAGGAGAAATATTACACATATGTCCACTATTGTCACATAACGCCCCAATGTAAAAATCTGACAGTTGGTATCAAGCAATGTGAGCCAATAGTCTACCCATCTTCTCTCCCTCCATCCATGACAGACATTTATGAATTTTTTTTTATTGATAGCCTATTTTTGCTATAACTTTTTGACGGGCCAATTGTGCATCCATCCATGCCGCTAAGTCACTTGGAGAAAGATCATTATTATGAGTGGAAATACTTCACCATTTAGACACCAAACAGTACTTAAGGTCCCATTTGCCACCCAAGCTAAAATATGTTGGGCTGGTGGTCCTGAGAGGAAATACTTCACCACTGTGCCAAGACACAACCTTCTTCAGTGTAGTCCATTATTGAACGCATGTATAATTGAGGAACTAATCTAGGTTGGAATCATTTATCGTTACACTTGATTATTTTTTGATACAACTTTCAACACTATCTTTTAGTTTTCACACAGTAAATATAATTGAGATCCTCATTATAGTACTCTGGACAAAAGACAAAAACAGTTGTGAAAGGAGTCCGTCATCTGGCTGGAAAGTTCTCAGGTATGGCCTTAGGGTTGAATCAGACCTATATTTAAAATTCAGTGTCACTCTATTTTTAAATTCAGCAAGTTTCATACATGATGGAAATGTTTCGCTGAGGAATGCAGATGTTGCTGTAATAACTGGAACCTCTGCTCCCTCATGTGGCAAGTCATGTGATCATTCTAATTTCCCTACCACAATTACACATACATACAGACACAGACATACACAAACACTAGAGACAATGAATGTGAAATTGTTCATTTAAAAATGGATACTTTTTTCTCTTCCATCCATGTTGAAGAGCTGGCTACCTGAATGGGCAGTTAACAGGCCTGACAGTTGTTCTGTAGGGGTGGGGGAAAGGAGCTTCAGCTCTATTAAATCTCTATCAGACTGATTTGGTACCCACAACATTTTTTATGACTTCCTTTGGTGGGTCTAAGGTAAAATTAAATATAGGCAGCGGGGGGGGGGGGGGGGGGGTAATAAATAAGATAGTTAGTACAAGTTTGCATTAAAATAATACAAAAAATTAAAATTTGATATTTTGTAATGTCAACTTTGTTTAAACAGAACAGTGAATAAATTACCTTTTTACCCTCTTGAATGCCTCCTGGAATAAAGCAGTGCACTTTCTGGCAGTATTCCACCTTGTTAGTCTGTAATGAGTTTTACCTGCAATCCCCTGCCTATTCCATGTATAGGAAGTTCTAATGTACCTTCCCTATGGGTCATGATGATTCCAAGGGATCAAAATTTGGTTCTCCAAGAGAGTGCAGCAACCATCAATCACACCTTTGGGTTAACTCTGAATTAGTCATTCTCAATATTATTCTTTGGCAGTCCTCACTCTGGTGAGCTGGATGTCTGCCCTGATAGTTCTTCCAGTCATGGACTTTCCCTTTGGACCTGGTGATTAGGTCAGCTGAGGCTTAGAGCCTTCTGTAGTCTACAGAGATTGGACTTTCCTTATCAGAATATTTTTATTTTTATGTCCTATTCAGGTTCTTGGACAGGTGTTCCTTCCCTGTGTTGCTCACGATTATGCTTTGAGTCCATCCCTGTTGGAAAATAGCTTTTTCAGTTCCATCTCCTAGTTGGATCAGACAAGTTCTATGTTATGGTCTATTTTTAGGGGTTCCCTCCATGCTGGGTCTCCCCACTATTTTGAGTATTCTTGGTCTCGTGGCACCAGGCTTACTAATCAGAAAAAAAGAAAAGAATATCCAGAATAGACAGTTAACCAAAAAGATAGTCTTTAACCGCTTGCCGACCAGCCGCCGCCATTAAACTGCGGCAGGTTGGCATGATCCCGCGAACCGTCGTGGCTATACGTCGGCTCCCGGGATCGGGATAGCAGGTACACGCACGTGCCCGCTGCACAGCGGGGGTGCCGATGCTCGTGGCCAACGGTTCCGATGACCGCCTGCCATGAGCGATCATGAGCACGAGGGACAGAACACGGAAGTGTGTGTGTAAACACACAAATCCATGTTTTGTTCTGGGAGGAATGACAGATCATCAGTCCACTCCCCCTTCAGTTAGAATCACCTCGCAGGGAACACAGTTAACCCCTTGATCGCCCTCTATTGTTAACCCCTTCACTGCCAGTGACATTTTTACAGTAATCAATGCATTTTATTTAGCACTGATCACTGTATAAATGCCAATGGTCCCAAAAATGTGTTAAAATTATCTGATGTGTCCGCCATAATGTCACAGTCATGATAAAAATCGCAGATCGCCGCCATTACTAGTAAAAAAAAATAATAATAAAAATGCTATAAGTCTATCCCCTATTTTGTATATGCTATAACTTTTGCGCAAACCAATAAATATACGCTTATTGTGATTTTTTTAACCAAAAATATATAGAAGAATACATATCGGCCTAAACAGAGAAAAAAAATAGCTTTTTAAAAAAAAAAAAATAGATATTTATTACAGCAAAAACATAATAGCAAAATAACGGCCAGGGGTTGGTTTAATTGTTCTGACTGGACGTCATATGACAGAACAAGCCACTTGCGCCCGCACCACCAGGGGCGCGCAGCTCGGCGATCAGTGGTGCGGTGTAAAAAAGATTACAGCGCACACATACAAAAAAAGACATTTATCCTGCAAGGCTAGTTAAAAACACCTGAACATATTCAAAAATACGGGGGTCACACTATATGGTAATAAAGTGCTAAGCCCACTCACTGCGACAAAATACCCCGAATTAGTGGGTCCTACCCTAGTAATAGAATGAAAGAACCTGTGTCTCAACCATGGGAGATAAACTCCTCTATGTGGGAGAACTGAAGGGATTCCTCCTATGCACTGGTGGCCACTAATAAGAGGTAATGAAGAGGGGGAAGGGTGCTCCAGCCCAAGAGACCTGGTCAGGGTCCATACAATATACAAAAACCCTAAAATGCTTTACACACTGCATTTCTGATCACATGGTAAAGAGCCTATGACGTAGGCTCTTTACCATGTGATCAGATGAGTTCAATCACCGATGATCACCGCTTAAATAGGAAGTGCCAGTTATGGACATTTCTCTACTCATGCTGACAGAGCGTGAGTAGAGGAGAGCTGATAAGCAGGTTTCCTCACAGGGGGGATAATCAGTGCAATGCCCATCAGTGATGCCTGCCAGTGCCAACCAGTGATGCCTGTCAGTGCCTCCTCATCAGTGCCGCCCATCAGTGCCCATTATTGCAGTTTATCTCTGCCCATTAGTGCCCATTAAGGCTGCCCATCAGTACTGCATATTAGTGCCTCCTCATCAGTGCCACATCATCCGTGCCGTCTCATAAGTGCAGCCTATCAGTGCCGTCAGTGCAGCCTCATCAGCACACATCAGTGTAGGAGAAAAATTACTTTTTTTTTTTTTTTTTTAATTTTCAGTCTTTTTTTGTTTGTTTAGAATAAAAAACTCACAGTGTAAATAGGAAGTGCCAGTTATTGGTATTCCTCTACTCACGCTGACAGCACTGACAAAAGTTAAAGGTACATGACCCAACGTGCAGGGGCAGAGCAGCAGGCTACACCAAACAATGCTGGATTCACTTGTCGCCTGAATATGTTTTTTGAAGACAGGTCAATGGTCAAGCTAGCAGGGGAAGAGAAAATGTAAAGGAGAGAGAAAAGTGCCTCTTTTTGCGATATGGCACTGCGTCGCTTTAACTGACAATTGCGCGGTCGTGTGGCGTTACACCCAAACAAAATTGATGTCCTTTTTTTTCCACAAATAGAGCTTTCTTTTGGTGGCATTTGATTACCTTTGTGGTTTTTATTTTTTGCGCTATAAACAAAAAAACTTGACAATTTAGAAAAAAAGCTATATTTTTTACTTTTTGCTATAATAGATATCCCCAAAAAATATATATATAAAAAAATGTCTTTCTCAGTTTAGGTCGATATGTATTCTTCTACATATTTTTGGTAAAAAAAATTGCAATAAGTGTATATTGATTGGTTGACACGATAGCGGGCCCCCGGCGGACATCGAGTCCGTGGGACCCGCGGGCACAGTCACGGAGTATGCGGCGGGGACGCGTGCACCCACAATGCCACAATTTAAAGGGGACGTACCTGTACGCCCATTTGCCCAGCTGTGCCATTGTGCTGACGTATATCGTCATGCCCTTCTCGGCATGTGGTTAAAACTCTTAAGGCTTAGGTGGTGCATTGTGTGTTAATGCATTTTATCTCACTCTGCTCCCACTTTGTTCAAATTCTTCTAATGCCTCGTACACACGGTCGGAAATTCCGACCACAAAATCCGTCAGATTTTTTCCAATGGATTTTGTCCGACACTGGTGTTGCATACACACGGTCGGACAAAGTTGTCGGAAAATCCAATCATCCTGAACGTGGTGACGTTCGTTGCGTACGACGGGACTACGTAGAGGCTAGTAGCCAATAGCTTTGGTCTTGTAATTTGATCTGAGCATGCGTGGCACTTTGTCCGTCGGAATTCGCTACACACGATCGGAAAAAGTCCGATAGGACTTTGTTGTCGGAAGATTTGAGAGCAGGAGATAAAACTTTGTCCGTCGGAAAATCCAACGGAAAAAGTCCGATGGAGCCTACACACGGTCGGAAAATCCGACCGTGTGTATGGGGCATTAGTGGTCTTTTATAAATCAGCTCCAAAGAAACAACTATAAAGGTAAGAAATATTGTTTTTAATCTTTTTAGGTATGCTGTGTGATTGTGGACATGTAACAAACATATAGTGGGGGGGTTGACTCATGGAACTATACTTTAAATTGAACTGTAATGTCGCGTACACACGACCGGATTTTTTGACAGCAAAGGTCCGACGGAACAAATCCGTCGGACATTCCGATCGTGTGTGGCTCCAGCGGACCTTTGCATGGCAAAAATCCGACGGACTTTAGAAACTTGTTTTAAAATTTCCAGCCGGAACTCCGCCAGAGCGAGTTTCTAGCGGGAAAACCGTTCGTCTGTATGCTGGTCCGACGGACCAAAATACGACGGAAGGGCCGCTACAGCATCTGCCCGCGAGAATGTTTCTCGGTGACAGGGCACTGTACATCTCGTGCTGGCTGCAATAGGAAAAACACAAATTTCCTATCGCAATGAGCGTGAGAGGGAAAGCCCCTTGGTCTGGTATGGATTTTAAGGGGAAGCCCCTACGCTGAAAAAAACGGCGTGGGGTCCCCCCCAAAATTGATACCAGACCCTTATCCGAGCATGCAGCCCGGCCGGTCAGGAAAGGGGGTGGGGACGAGCGGAGGAGCCCGGCTTCCTTCTTCGTTGTCGCCGTCGTCGTCTGGGGGTCTCGTTCCGCCTTCGGGGGTCTTCTGGTGTCTCTTCTGTTCTTGCCGCTGTCGCCGCTTTCTGCGCCGTCGTCTTCTTCTTCTTCTTCTGATGTTGACTCATCGCTCTCTCTGGCCGGAATGGAAGAGACACGCGGTGTTGTGACTTATATAGAGACAAGTGGCGGGGTCACATGCTCATGTCACATGGTGACCCCACCCCCCATATGTTGTTACAGTCCCGGAGGATGCTGGGACTGTGACATCATATGGGGGCGGGGTCACCATGTGACATGAGCATGTGACCCCGCCCCTTGTCTCTATATAAGTCACAACACTGCATGTCTCTGCCATTCTGGCCAGAGAGAGCGACGAGTCAACATCGGAAGAAGAAGAAGAAGAAGAAGACAGCGCAGAAGGCGGCGACAGCGGCAAGAACAGAAGAGACCCCGGAAGACCCCCGAAGACCCCGAAGGCGGAACGAGACCCCCAGACGACGGTGGCGACGACGAAGAAGGAAGCCGGGCTCTTCCGCCCGCTTTAAAATATTTTAAAAAATTGTGTTTTTTTTTTAATTTACACTTTTACACCTTAGGTGAATGGGTAGGGGTACATCGTACCCCATACTCATTCACATAGGGTGGGGAGCCGGGATCTGGGGGCCCCCTTACTAAAGGGGGCTCCTGGATTCCGATAAGCCCCCCGCCTGCAGACCCCGACAACCAATGGCCAGGGTTGTCGGGAAGAGGCTCTTGTCCTCATCAACATGGGGACAAGGTGCTTTGGGGTGGGGGGGCCGCAGGGCCCCCCGTTTCCCCAAAGCACCCCCCGCGTTAAGGGCACGCGGCCTGGTAAGGCTCAGGAGGGGGGACGCTCGGTCGTCCCCACCCCCTTTCCTGACCAGCCGGGCTGCATGCTCGGATAAGGGTCTGGTATCGATTTTGGGGGGACCCCCACGCCATTTTTTTCGGCGTAGGGGCTTCCCCTTAAAATCCATACCATGCAACGGGGCTCGCAAGGTGTCAATCTCCCAAATAAAAGCAGCGAGATTGACTTCCTTTTCTAGTCCCGTCGTAACTCATCACGTTCTAAATGAACGGACTTTGATCCGTGTGTGGGCAAGTCCGTTCATTTGGAAGTCCGCCGGAATTCCGGCGGGGACTCCGTCGGACCTAGTCTGCCGGAAAGTTCGGTCATGTGTGGTCAAGTCCGTTTATTCGGAAGGTCCGTCGGAATTCCGGCGGGAACTCCGTCGGACCTAGCCTTCTGGAAAGTCCGGTCGTGTGTACAGGGCATAAGTGTTAGTCTGAATGCTTGTTCATGCAATTGAATTTTACTTTCAAATAAAATAAAAAAATGCAGGAACACTTAAGCTGGCCATAAATGCCTCAGTTATTTTCGTTCAGCAAGAGGGCTAAATGAAAAAACTGAACTGATTCCTCCATCCACACATTTGAGGTGGATGCAGGAATCCTCCCCTTTGTGTCATTGTTTTCTGACAGAGGGAGTCCCTGCTGTCAGAATACAAAGCAATGATCAAAGCAACATTTTCTGATAAGCCCGTTAGATTGTTTTTTCATAAATTGGAACAGCTATAGATTATTCAAAATTCATCCAGCCAGCCCCTGCTGAACTGGCCAAATTTTGATACATTTCCAGCTAACTTAAAGTGGTTCTAAAGGCAGAAGTTTTTTTTTATCGCAATGCATTCTATGCATTAAGATAAAAAATCTTCTGTGTGCAGCAGCCCCCCTCGGCCCCCCTAATACTTACTTGAGCCCCATCTAGATCCAGCGTTGTTGCAGGAGTGTCTTGGCTGCCCAGGACTCCCTTCCTCATTGGTTGAGACAGCAGCGCGGTGTCATTGGCTCCCGCTGCTGTTAGCCAATGAGGAGAGAAAGGAGGCATGGCCGGGCAGGGGCTCTGTGTCTAAATGGACACAGGGAACTGGGGCTCAGCTCGGTTGCCCCATAGTAAGCTTCTTGCTGTAGGGGCACTCAACAGAAGGGAGGGGCCAGGAATGCCGGCGAGGGACCCAAAAAAGAGGAGGATCTAGGCTGCTCTGTGCAAAACCACTGCACAGGGCAGGTAAGTATAACATGTTTACATAGAAAAACGGAAAATAGTAAATAACCTATTGGTCCACCACCCTGACCAGAAGTGTCGTTATCCCCCGGCTTCCTGTGTGCTTGAGGTCCAGGAAACCAATGGAGTAACCTGCTCCACTTCACCAGTGTACAGCCACGAATGGACTCCCTCACCTGACATGCCTATTTTAATTCTACTCTTGTGAGTATGTATGCACCATTTGTTCATTAAAGACTCATTGCTTACATTGCTTAGTGGCGCCTCTGTGCTTTTTCCCTCAAGTATAACATGTTTGTTATTTTTAACTAAAGAAAAATTTGACTTTAGTATCACTTTAAGCCTGAGTAGTTTGTAGAAGACCAGGGTAATCAAATTTGCTAAGACATACAAGCAAACTTCAGAGCTGTTACTTTGCCCGTTAATATGGAGAGGACCAGGCTTGGATGCTCTTTCATTTCTTCATCCTGCCTCTGAATAGAAGACCATTTTCTATTACAAGGAGCCAGCTTTAGGCTTTACTTACAATTATGACATTATGTACAAGCATTCAGACAATCACTCCTTGTAAGACAGAATTGTCAAGCTGTCTACAGATGAAAAGGAAATTCATCAAAAAATAGGATATTTCAGTCTTCTCCCAGTGAAAACATGCGATCTAAAAATTGTTGACTTTACACAAGGTATTGATAGCTCTGATCTGATAGCTTCATCTCAGAGAAAAGAAGGGAATTTTTCTGTAATGTGGATGACCTGCACTGTGAAAATATTGTAATGCTCCTTCCAGGAAAGTATCTATCAGTGAATAATGTATAATATATATTTAATACTTCTATAATAATAAAGGTCTTTTTGCCTTACATCCTAATTTATGCATATTCATGTATTCATACTGTAGTGTAATGTACAACTGTTCAACAAAGCACATTTATTTTCTTCAGTCCCTCTCCTAGAAATCCACATCACTATACCATACATTTTTTATTTTATTTACAAATTTAATTAAATTGTGATGCACCCAATAAATGTGAAATTTGAAGAAAAGAAGAATGGTTGCACATCCAAAGGTTCCAAAATGCCTTTATTTGACATCACCGTGATAACACCAGGGACACCAAAAAAGTAGTCACGTAGACACGTTTCACACAAACAACTTGTGCTTAAAGCGGAATTCCACCAACAAAAAAATTAAATAAAAGTCAGCAGCTACAAATACTGCAGCTGCTGACTTTTAATATATGGACACTTGCCCACCCAGGCGCCCGTGATGTCCTCACCCAAAGCCGATCTGTCCCTCGGCTCCCGGGTGGAGGCGCCGGCATCTTCGGCAAGGGAATCAGGAAGTGAAGCCTTGCAGTTTAAAGCCTGGTTCCCTAGTACGCATGCGCGAGTCACGCTACGCAATCTCACTGGTCCCTGCTGTCTTCTGGGACCTGTGTGTCTTCCAGAAGACAGCGGGGGGATGGAGGAGGGGCCAGACACACTGCGGCGATCTATGCCCGGAAGTGGGAGCAAATACCTGAATTAGGTATTTGCTCCCCCCTGAAAGGTGCCAAATGTGACATCGGAAGAATCCGAAAAGTGGAAGTTGCATTTTTGGGTGGAACTCCGCTTTAATCATTACCCAATGTGAAATTTGCATTCAATGAAATAAAGAATAAAAGTAAATGTGAATTAAAAGCTGCTTAAAACTCCAATTGACATAAATCAAAACACTATATATGAGAGCAGCACTTATAACTCTCCAAAATGCAACAGATGATATATTTTTCTCAATTCAAAAGGTAGTTAAGCATGCAGAAAAAGGAGGAAAAAATTGCTTCCATAGAGTAGTAACATTTTATTAAAAATGTAAAAGACTAAAAGAAAACCACTCACATATTAAAAGTGCATCAGTGGCACTACACTCTGACAAGCATCAAGATGTAGCTGCTGGGTAACCTTTTAATCAAGTAACTATTAGTGGGGGGAAATAGATAAGTTCTCACCAACCACAATCAAAAATGTCAACTGGACCACCACAACCAGCCACATTTAAGCGATGACATCAATACTCAATGCGTTTTATCATAATGCCTTCATCAGGATTAACCAGCTGTTTAGTCATAAGCATTCTGCTTTAAATTACTTTGGCCGCTTGTGCTTTACCAATGGAGCGCCTTGAGGCGATTCAGTTCGCATTGTAGCGCTATATAAGTTATTCATTCATTCATTCATTCAATGGAGGATACTGATGGAAGTTGGTGAGAGCTGTGGATCACCCCGATGTATGAGTATACATTCAGAAGCTATCCAATGGTTATATCTCAAAGCTATTAGAAGTGTAGTGCCATTGATCCACTTTATAAATGTAAGTGGCTTATTTTAGAGCTTTCTGCCTTAACAGTAAAGTTATTACTCAATAGAAGTTTCCTTTTCTGTTTTGGGTATTCATTCATTATTGTGAGCCATGATGGCTTTATTGGTCATGACCACTTAGGAGTCAGTATAAGCAACATATAAGATCGGTCTGATCAGATTGCATGGTGTATGTCTGCGTGTATTAGGAATTATAAGCTATTGATGTACTTTCTACATATAAGTGGCTTTTTCTGATGTTTACCCAAATATCAATGCTACCACTATATGGGAAATTTCTCTTTTCTTTTCTCGGTGCACAATTCCATATTTTGGGACAGAGCTGATTTACTAGTTGTAACATTTACCGGCAACGCATATGACTGGCTTGATTGAATTGGAGGGAGTCTTCATGAGTTTGATTAACAATATACACTTATTTTAAACCTTCCTATAATCTGGAAGGCCATATTTGGTGAATGGTTTTTCATGAGGTGATGGCAAAGCGATGATTATTTTAAGAAGCAAAACTCGACATTTCATCACATTTGGACACTTATTGTTTAAAAAAGTACTTTTTTGTTCGCATTTAGCATTTTGAATTGACAGTTATAAGCGCTTCTCTCATATATAGTGTACTGTTTATGAACTGTCAAGTGTACAGATACAGGGTCTGATTGCCTAAAGTAGTTGAGAATCATCACTCAATAAATTAAATTAGAAGAATTTCTTCAATCATTCACTCACTTTCAACTTCTTTAGAAAATCAATCCTACTATGTCAATCCCTCAGATATGCTTCTCAGAGCTACAGAACAGAATCATTCTATCTACTCTATCTATCTATCTATCTATAGCATCTATCGTAGCCACTGCTACCTTAAAATGTAGAGTCTACAGGTGCCTTCAGACATTAAAAAATGTCAGGGAATGCTTGTCTGTGTTGTAGGTTTTGGGGTACAAATCGTCCAACTGAGCCAATGGCTATTTTATTCTACACCTGTATTGCTTCTCCTCTTTATAGGAACAGATATGCAGTTGACCTAGCATGACATAAACTCCCCTGTTTGTGCAACAATGATTCCTAAGAGCAATCCTTGAAGGTCAAATTGTAAATGCATGGTGAGGTTAACCAGAAGCTGTAGGTCCCTTTACTTCTCACTCTTCAATAAGGATTCCTAAAAAAAAGTTTGGGGCTGTACTGTATGATACTCCATAGTCTCAGCCCTCAGGTGTTTCCCTTCTAAGAAAACCTGATGAGCTGACAGGTAGTCAAGCAAAGCACAGTTTCAGCAGGCAGAGTCCAAATACATGTAGGACAGGGGGTCTCCAAACTTTCTAAATGAAGAGCAACTTTACTGTCGTTCAAACCCTGGGGGGTTGTACTGTGGCCAGTGGGAATGGATAATGTCCCTGCATCAGTGGGACGAATAGTGCCCCACCATTGGTATCAGTGGGAGGAATAGTGTCCCATCATTGGTGTCAAGGGAAGGAATAGTGTTCCATTGTTGGTGTCATTAGAAAGAATAGTGCCCCAAGGGCCAGATAAAGGCAGGCAAAGGGCCACATCCGGTCTCCAGGCCGCAGTTTGGAGACCACTGATGTAGAAAGTCAAGGCAGGCGGCCTTGAAAAGTGATTTGTTGATAACTAGAACAGCAGCCAGAATGCAACTGAAAAAGTCAGGGTGGATATATCAGAGGGCTCAGAAGGAGGCTCACCATGCTGTGTGGAATATAAACCTGGAAGCACACTTACTAATTAGGGAATATTTGTGGGGATATTCAGGCTGGCAATTTCTTCCTATTTCTACATTATGAATTAACTTCCTACAATATATTCAAATGTGTAAAAAACAGTATCCAATGATGTACAGTATAAGTATCAAAAATTACACCATCCACCATAAATTACAATGTGTAAAAAAAAAGTCAGTGAAAAAACATAATCATTCTTCTGGTTAAAAAAATTGTGAAGCCACAAGCTAATCCTCCCACTCCATCCATTTCCAACCTATGCTCTTATGATATGCTCACCAGAAACATTGACCTCAATGCTATAGGAGGTCATAAAAGCTCAAACTCCAGATGGTTCCTTGAATAGAACATCTAGGCATACATTGGTCAATCTTCTGAATCTTCCAACATTTAGACCCCAACCATTCCCAAATTAAATTCCATCTCAAATGATTCCCCCAGAGGGGATCGCTTATCCCTTAGTAAAACACAATAAAGGACAAATCTAATGCTCTCCACAGTATTTTTATTAAAACGCGACGTATAACATATACTCACATAGATAATTTTAAATGACACATGTATAGTAAAAAGCCGCTATAGACTAGACTCCGGGGGTCTCGAAAATTACTACGTGCTGACATCACATAGTAGGTGGGTCCAAGACCTGATTACCTTGCAAGGTGAACAGCTTATTTGACATTAGTAAATCAACCCCATAAATTCTGAAGATAGGTCTGTGAGTGCGTACTATAAACTCTAGCATGCAATAATTGCCCTTAGTCAAAGCCCAACTCCCAGTTCACAGTTCAGCACACTTCCTTCCAAGTTGTCCTCACAAGCTGTATGTTGTGCTTTTTTAACTTCAATGAACTTTGCAGGCATGTCTTGTGATACTGCAGGGTAACGTTTGTCTTTTCCTATTCTCTGGGCTATGCTGACCTCAGTAATGCAGAATGCATGATGACGTTAACGCTGCTCTATGCACTGCTACACAGTAAATGCAGTGCATCAGGATGACTCCCTACACTCACAGTATGTCCTCAATCATTCCAACTGAGTGAAACTGGATGTCATTCAACCTGAAATACTGAGGACATTTTGCAATGAAAAGAGAGTACTGCAGGGTGGAGGGGGCTGCACTGAATTGAGGTGTCAGTACTGCAGCAGGAGGCTAAAGGCCAAATTTAGCAAAAAGCCTGCAATTGGGCTTTAAAGTTATCCATGGACACAAAATGGTCTCCCATTTTGAATGTTTCTGGCCAGAAAGAGTAACAATTTACACTACTGTGCAGAAGTTTTAGGCAGGTGTGGAAAAATGCTGTAAATTAAGAATGCTTTCAGAAAAAAAGTGTTAATCGTTTATTTTTATCAATTAACACAATGGAGAATGGAAAGTAAATGAACAGAAGAGAAATCCAAATCAAAGCAGTAAAGTACAGTAGATGGGTGTAGCTGGGTCCCACTGGTTTTCACCATTTCTGTGCTGATAGCACTGCTGGATATCTTTGGATATTGAAGGGAAGTAATCACGATGTGTCTTTCATCTGCTGCATAAAGTTTTCTTGCCGACCACTGCGTCTGTGGTCCTCAACGTTGTCCGTTTCTTTGTGCTTCTTCAAAACAGCTTGAATAGCACATCTTGAAACCCCAGTCTGCTTTGAAATCTTTGCCTGGCAGAGACTTTGCTGATGCAGTATAACTACCTTGTGTTTTGTTGTTGCTGTCCTTAGTCTTGCCATGGTGTGTGACCTGAAACTGTCTTACACAACCTTCCCTTTGTAACAGAATTTGTCTGTTCCTCACCCAGTTTTAAGCCTCCTACAGGGCTGTTTTTGTTTCAGTTAATTACTGTGTTTCAACCTACATATTGAAATTGATGATCATTAGCACCTGCTTGGTATAATTGATTAATCAATGCATTTAACTATAATCCTACAAATTCCCTGACTTTGTACAAGTGTACAAAGTGTGCAAGTGTAAGAATTGATGCAGGTTTCAAGTCAAAGGGTAGTCATACCAAATATTGATTTGATTTCGATTTTTCTTCTGTTTTGCTCACTTTTCATTTAAATGCAATTAAAATATATATTTTTAAAAGCATTCTTACTTCATACCTGCCTAAAACTTTTACACAGTACTGTATGCCTATAGGAGGTTATGACTATCAATCACTCAGGCAAGGTGGAAATCCTGCTCCAATCATTATTGATCCCCTATGACATGAGTGGTAGGAGAACATCTTCCTCCATAACTGTTCTCTCCTAAGTCCCCATTCACATAAAGGCATCGTTCAGTCAAAGACAGGCATTCCTATTCATGAAACACTTGGGCCGGTAGGTATTGGAAGGTAGTTAGATAATGCTTGCATGGACCACTATGTGTATGCGCACCCCAAGTATTATACATAAACCTCTAAAACAGCTATATTCACTGATTTCAGGTCTTTATAGTCTCCTGTCAGCAGTCACAAATGATATGGTGCTTTTCACTGTATGAACATTATTAAAGGCAGTAATCCCAGATTACCCATAAAAGCTCAGTGCAACATGTTATTATGCACGTAGAGTACCCAGCTAAAATTATCTTTTTCCTTTTTTGAAATTATAATATATCGGAGTCTATGCTATTGCCTTGTTGGTTTTATGGATATTTGTTCTTGCAGCTTTTCTCCAGAGAGCACAAATCAGCATCCAGAATACACCCAAACCAGCAGTTCTTGTATGTTACATCCTCATTATCTAGTCATTTGTCAGTGCCGCAACGCAGATGCCCATTCCCATTGCTGATCTACCTTCAGGTTACAGAACCTCAACAATGCGTAACTATTTGATGACAACAATACAGGAAGATGGATATGGTGAAGGAAACAGTGTAATGTCGTCTGAATATTGAATTTTTTTTCCACATACAGTGCTTTGAAAAAGTATTCATACTTCTTGAAATTTTCTACATTTTGTCATGTTACAACCAAAAACTTAAATGTATTTTATTGGTATTTTATGTGATAGACCAACACAAAGTGGCACATAATTGTGAAGTGGAAGGAAAATGACAAATGGTATTCAACCTTTTTTTTCAAATAAATATGTGAAAAGTGTGGGGTGCATTTGTATTCAGCCCCCCTAAGTCAATACTTTGTAGAACCACCTATCGCTGCAATTATAGCTGAAAGTCTTTTTGGGGCGGTCTCTACCAGGTTTGCACATATAGAGAGTGAAGTTTTTGCCCATTCTTCTTTGCAAAATAGCTTAAAGTGGATATAAACCCCAATTTTTTTTGTCATAATGTAGAGAATAAGATTTCCTTTTATTTGAGCCCAGTCTTGCCACACAGATTTACTCGAGGCCTGAGCAATCCTCTTTTATTGTTCAGTTAGAGAAATCTTGACAAAGTCTTGAAAACTTTGTCAAAAACTCCCCCTTGCTGTGAGTGACAGGTGATTTACATATCTCATGCACTAGCCTAAGACAGGTTATCATCAGATCACTGGATGTTCTACTCTGCCCAGCTCTGACTACATACATGTCCCCTAAATCACTTGTCTGTCTATAGTCTGCTGACTGTTCACTGCATCCCATGATGAGAAACATCCAGTAAAGGCAGACAATCCTGGGAGAGCTGGAGGGGAGGGGATGTGAATGGTGAACTTTTTACACAGGATGTGCCTGTCTCAGGCTAGTGCATGAGAAATGTAAATCATCTGTCAATCACAGCAAGGGGGCGTTTTTGACAAAGTTTTCAAGACTTTGTCAATATTTCTCTAACTGAACAATAAAAGAGGATTGCTCAGGCCTCGAGTAAATCTGTGTGGCAAGACCGGGCTCAAATGAAAGGAAATGTTATTCTCTACATTATGACATCAAAAAAAAATGTCAGGTTTACATCCACTTTAAGGTCTGTCAGACTGGATAGTGTCAGGGCTCCACTTGCGACGTACGGTCGAATCGGCGCATGCGCACACGCGCCGCTGATTCGTCCGGGCGTCGAAACGAGGGTACGCGCCGTCGTACTCCTCAGGCGCGCGCGCGTGCGCAGCGAGCGCGGGCACGTGCGTCGCGGGCGCACACGTGACGCGTTAGCGCTGTTTGGCGCCAGTTGGCCTTTAAAAGAATGACAGCTGCACATGTCAAGTGCTGTTCGTCTGCAGTTTGCCCCTTGTTTAACCTGCCTCTGTTGTGTACTCCTGTTTACCTGATCCGGCTTCCACTTGACTCTGCTGCCTTCTCCACTCCTGATTCCGGCCTGTTGACTCTGCTTTGGACTGATACCTGAACGCTGATCTCCTGCCTGTCTGACCTCTCCATTGCCTGTGCCCACTTACCTGCCTGCCAAAGTGTATCCAGACCCGGCCTGCCTGACGACCCCTCTGCCTGCTCCCTGCATGCTGCATACTTCCAGAGTTGCTGACGCCATCTCGGGGTCACCCTACATCCGGACCCTGCTCCGCTACCTGCCAGTCTCTGCTGCTTCAACATCCAGGAGATCGCTACTGATCAGCTACGTCTCCCACAGCATCCATTCCAGGCACTCCTACCCCGCTGTGCTCACGGGACCACTGTCTCCACTCCAGTGGGCCCTGAACCAGAGCCGTAAGAGAGGCCCTCTCCCAGCGAAGTCAGGCTCACCACTCAGGTACCTAACAGTACGAACAGCCATGACTGAGCCTGCGGGAGAAGCCTCTGCCATGAAGGAGTTCTGCTCACACCTGGCAGCCCTCACTCAGGCGGTGCAATCCCTGCAAGAAGGGTATACCAGACTGGAAGGTCGAGTGCAGCAACTTGCTGACCCCAATGTTGCGGCTCCTACATCTCCGCAACCTTCTGCAACACCTGCTACTCCTCCTGCGGTGGTGATGCTGCCTCCTGAACCCAGAGTACCTGTTCCTGATCGCTTCTCCGGAGATCGTTCCAAATTCCGTGTCTTCCGCAACGCCTGCCAGTTATACTTTGCTCTTCAACCCAGAACCTTCTCCCTAGAGGCCACCAAAGTGGGGTTCGTAATCTCCCTGCTGCAGGGCGAACCTCAGATTTGGGCTCATCGCCTGCTGGAGGGAAATAGCATGCTGACGCAGTCCCTCTCGTCTTTCCTGGAAGCCATGGCGCAACTTTACGAGGACCCCCAGCTAACCACCACAGCCGAGTCTGCTCTATCTGCGCTCCAGCAAGGCCGCAGAACGGCCGAGGACTATGTGACAGACTTTAGACGATGGAGCGCAGACACCCAGTGGAATGACTCGGCTTTAAGGCATCAGTTCCGCATGGGCCTCTCCGAAGGCCTAAAGGATGAACTTGCCCGAGTGGGCACCCCAGACACTTTGGAGGGCCTGATAACTTTGAGCATACAAATTGACCGTCGGCTCCGGGAACGCAGAGTCGAGAGATCCGCTCAAGTCCACCGTCCGGCTTGGATGACCGCAAGGGCTCCATTACCGGCTGGCCGTTACATGCCCGCTCAGCCAATGGCCCCTGCCCATCCTCTTCCCGATGCCGGCGAGCCGATGCAGCTTGGTCTCATGCGACCCACTCTGTCTCTGGAGGAACGTGCCCGACGCCGTCAACTAAATTTGTGCCTGTACTGTGGTGGGCCCGGACACTTTGTGAACAGTTGCCCGAGCAAGCTGCGTAAGTGCCTTTCGTCTGTGTCAATCAACTCTGCTCACTTACCAGTCCATGCCACCCACATCTCTCTACCCCTGTCTTTTCAGTTCCTGGGAAGGACGATTCGCACCAACGCCATCCTTGATTCAGGAGCCTGCAGCTGTTTCATCGATACCACCTTTGCCAGCCGGCACGACATTCCTCTTCAGAGGAAGGCCCGCGGACTATCCGTCTTCCTGGCTGACGGTTCCCGCATTAAATCGGGCCAAGTTGTCCAGGAGACCCAACCTCTGTTCACTATCTCTTCTCTCCACCACCAGGAACTGTTAACCTTGGACGTAATCTCGTCCCCCCTGTTCCCAGTGATCCTGGGCATCCCCTGGTTGCAGGCACACGATCCGACCATCTGCTGGTCCACAGGGGAGGTCAAGTTCCAGTCCCCCTACTGCCTGGAACATTGCTTACACGAAGCTCCGGTACAACCCGCTACGCTTCTTTGTCTGGACTCTGATACTGACCTGATCCAAGCGGTACCGGAACCATACCATGAATTCTTAGACGTCTTTAGTAAACGGGGAGCGGACACCCTACCCCCACACCGCACCTATGATTGTCCCATAGAACTTTTGCCGGGGGCCGAGATTCCGTTCGGGCGTATCTTCCCCCTTTCCGAGAAGGAACAAGAGGCCCTGAAGGCCTACATTTCGGAGAACCTAAAGAAGGGGTTTATACGTCACTCCACCTCACCCGCAGGGGCCGGCATATTCTTTGTAACCAAGAAAGACCAGTCACTCCGACCCTGTGTGGACTACCGGGAGCTAAATAAAGTTACAATTAAAAATCGCTATCCCTTACCCTTAATACCGGAACTGTTTCAAAAACTAAGAGCGGCCACCATATTCTCCAAACTGGACTTAAGAGGGGCCTATAACCTGGTTCGCATCCGATCAGGTGATGAATGGAAGACTGCATTTCGTACCCGTTTTGGGCATTACGAATACTTAGTTATGCCCTTCGGCCTTTGTAATGCCCCGGCTACTTTCCAGCACCTCATAAATGAGGTCTTCAGGGACTTCCTGGACATTTTTGTCATTGTATACTTGGATGACATCCTAATCTTCTCCAGAACGCTTGAGCAGCATCGGGGGCATGTGGGCCGAGTCTTACTCCGTCTTCGTCAGCACGGATTGTACGCGAAAGCAGAGAAGTGCACCTTCGAGCAGCAGAGCATCCAATTCTTGGGTCTTCAGATCTCCCCAGCAGGCATCGAGATGGACCCGCAGAAGGTAACGGCTGTGCTGGACTGGCCGCCACCCTCTGACAAGAAGGGTGTGCAGCGTTTTGTCGGATTTGCTAATTTTTACAGAAAGTTCATCAAGGGGTTCTCGGCCATCATCTCACCAATCACACAGCTAACAAGGCAGAATGTACGGTTTCATTGGGGTCCAGAGGCCCAGGAGGCGTTTGTGAAACTCAAGGAGCGATTCACATCCGCTCCCATCCTCAGTCACCCTGACCCATCTCTCCCATACATCCTGGAAGTGGATGCCTCTGAGGTAGCAGTGGGGGCCGTGGTCTCCCAACGCCAGGGCAATAAGGACCTAATGCACCCTGTGGGCTTCTTTTCCCGGAAACTTTCACCCGCAGAAAGGAACTACGATGTCGGTGACCGAGAACTGCTAGCCATAAAATCAGCGCTGGAGGAATGGAGGTACTTGCTGGAGGGAGCAGTCCACCCTGTACTAATTTACACGGACCACAAGAATCTTGAGTACTTAAGGACGGCAAAACGTCTAAAACCACGACAAGCCCGCTGGGCCCTCTTCTTTTCACGTTTCAGCTTCCACATTACCTACCGGCCTGGATCTAAAAATGTAAAGCCAGATGCGCTTTCACGCATGTTCGACTGCCCTAAAGACTCCACACCTCCTGATACCATCCTCCCTGCAAGCAACTTCCTTCTACTACAGCCGGATTTACTGTCCCAGATCAGGGAGGCCTCCCTGAACCCGCTCCTTCCCCCAGGACTTTCACTAAATCGTAGAGAGGGGCTTCTCTGGAAGGACAGCCAGGTGTTTGTTCCCGAACCCATCCGGGTTAAAGTATTGGCCCTCCTCCACGATCACCCACTAGCAGGACACTTTGGGGCCCGAAAGACTCTTGACTTGGTGCAGCGCACCTTCTGGTGGCCTGGTCTGAGGGAATTCTGCTCCAAGTATGTCAGTTCATGCCCAGTGTGCTCCCGAAGCAAGACTACTAGGGGCCGGGCCTGGGGCCTACTCAAGCCTCTACCTGCACCTGATCGACCCTGGCGTATGATAACGATGGACTTTATAGTCGAGCTGCCCCCCTCTGAAGATCACACGGCCATCTTTGTAGTCGTTGACCGACTCTCAAAGATGGCCCACTTCCTACCCCTAAGGGGAACCCCATCTGCAGCAGAGACGGCCCGTGTTTTTATCCGA
Source organism: Lithobates sylvaticus (assembly GCA_028564925.1). NCBI lineage: Eukaryota > Metazoa > Chordata > Amphibia > Anura > Ranidae > Lithobates > Lithobates sylvaticus. The sequence continues at coordinate 448,379,006 of CM053030.1, forward strand.
GAGATCGTTAGGTTACACGGGGTACCCAAGAATATAGTCTCGGACAGGGGAGTCCAGTTCACCTCGCGGTTTTGGAGGGCACTGTGTGATAGTCTAAAGATTGAGCTGGCCCTATCCTCAGCTTACCACCCTCAAACTAATGGGCAGACTGAGCGCACAAACCAGACCCTCGAACAATATATTAGGTGTTTCACTTCATTTGTGCAAGATGATTGGGTTTCTCTGCTGCCCTTAGCAGAATTCGCGTACAACAACGCCAGCCACTCGACCACGGGACAGTCCCCGTTTTTCGCCAATTATGGGTTCCATTTAACATTTCTACCAGATTTTCTTACAGAGTCCTCAGTTCCAGCGGTCCAGGACGCAGTGACCTTCCTAAGCCGCAACAACCAAATCCTCCAGGAAGCCATAACCAAGGCCCAGGCGGACAGTAAGAAAGCCTTTGACCAAAAGAGGAGGGGAGAGTTGAATCTGCAAATCGGGGATCAGGTATGGCTTTCCTCTTCTAATTTAAAGTTAACCTGTCCCTCTAAGAAGTTGGCACCCAAGTTCCTGGGCCCTTTTCCTGTAAAGAGGAGGATTAATGAGGTGTCCTATGAACTGTCCCTGCCAGACACCATGAAGATACATCCTGTGTTTCATGTCTCTCTATTGAAACCCTCGGTACCCGATCCCTTCCCCAATAGGGAGTCCGGGCCTCCTGAACCTGTCCTAGTGGATGGAAACGAGGAGTACGAGGTAGAAGTTGTTCTAGACTGTAGAAGGCGACAAGGGCAAAGACAGTTTCTAATCAAATGGAAGGGCTTCGGCCCAGAAAGCAATTCTTGGGAACCTGAGGACAATATACATGCTGGAAGACTAATTCGTGCTTTTTTCATTTCACACCCTGAGAAGGATGACCAACTGGGCACCCGGAGGTTGCCCCTTGTGGGGGGGCAATGTCAGGGCTCCACTTGCGACGTACGGTCGAATCGGCGCGCGCGCATGCGCACACGCGCCGCTGATTCGTCCGGGCGTCGAAACGAGGGTACGCGCCGTCGTACTCCTCAGGCGCGCGCGCGTGCGCAGCGAGCGCGGGCACGTGCGTCGCGGGCGCACACGTGACGCGTTAGCGCTGTTTGGCGCCAGTTGGCCTTTAAAAGAATGACAGCTGCACATGTCAAGTGCTGTTCGTCTGCAGTTTGCCCCTTGTTTAACCTGCCTCTGTTGTGTACTCCTGTTTACCTGATCCGGCTTCCACTTGACTCTGCTGCCTTCTCCACTCCTGATTCCGGCCTGTTGACTCTGCTTTGGACTGATACCTGAACGCTGATCTCCTGCCTGTCTGACCTCTCCATTGCCTGTGCCCACTTACCTGCCTGCCAAAGTGTATCCAGACCCGGCCTGCCTGACGACCCCTCTGCCTGCTCCCTGCATGCTGCATACTTCCAGAGTTGCTGACGCCATCTCGGGGTCACCCTACATCCGGACCCTGCTCCGCTACCTGCCAGTCTCTGCTGCTTCAACATCCAGGAGATCGCTACTGATCAGCTACGTCTCCCACAGCATCCATTCCAGGCACTCCTACCCCGCTGTGCTCACGGGACCACTGTCTCCACTCCAGTGGGCCCTGAACCAGAGCCGTAAGAGAGGCCCTCTCCCAGCGAAGTCAGGCTCACCACTCAGGTACCTAACAGATAGAGAGCGTCTGTGAACAGCAATTTTCAAGTCTTTCCACAGATTCTCAATTAGATTTAGGTCTGGACTTTGACTGGGCCATTCTAACACATGACTATGCTTTGATCTACCATTCCATTGTAGCTCTGGCTGTATGTTTAGGGACGTTGTCCTGCTGGAAGGTGAATCTTCATCCCAGTCTTAAGTCTCTTGCAGACTCTAACAGGTTTTCTTATAAGATTGCCCTGTATTTGGCTCCATCCATCTTTCCATCAACTCTGACCAACTTCCCTGTCGCTGCTGAAGAAAAGCATCTCCACAACATGATGCTGCCACCACCATATTTCATGGTGGGGATGGTGTTCAGGATGATGTGCAGTGTTAGTTTTCCGTCACACATAGCGTTTTGCTTTTAGGCCAAAAAGTAACATTTTGGTCTCATCTGACCAGAGCACCTTCTTGCACGTGTTTGCTGTCCCTCCACATGGCTTCTCACAAATTGCAAACGGGACTTCTTGTGGATTTCTTTCAACAATAGCCTTCTTCTTGCCACTCTTCAATAAAGGCCAGATTTGTGGAGTGTACGACTAATAGTTGTCCTGTGGACAGATTCTCCCACCTGAGCTGTGGATCTCTGCAGCACCTCCAGAGTTACCATGGGCCTCTTGGCTGCTTCTCTCATTAATGCTCTCTTTGCCCGGCCTGTCAGTTTAGGTGGATGGCCATGTCTTTGTGGGTTTGCAGTTGTGCCATACTCTTTCCATTTTCTGATGATGGATTGAACAGTGCTCTGTGAGATGTTCAACGTTTGGGATATTTTTTTTTTTATAACTTAACCCTGCTTTAAACTTCTCCAAAACTTTATCCCTGACCTGTCTGGTGTGTTTTTTGGCCTTCATGATGCTGTTTGTTCACTAAGGTTCTCTAACAAACTTCTGAGGGCTGCACAGAACAGCTGTATTTATACTGAGATTAAATTACACACAGGTGGACTCTATTTACTAATTAGTCTACTTCTGAAGGCAATTGGTTTCACTAGATTTTAGCTAGGTGTATCAGAGTAAAGGGGGCTGAATAGATATGCACACCACACTTTTCAGATATTTATTTGTAAAAAATGTTGAAAACCATTTATCATTTTTCTTCCACTTCACAATTATGTGCCACTTTGTGTTGGTCTATCACATAAAATCCCAATAAAATACATTTACGTTTTTGGTTGTAACATGAGAAAATGTCAAAAATTTCAAGGGGTATGAATTATTTTTCAAGGCACTGTATGAAAATTAAAAGTCTAATGCCCTGAACACATGGTCGGAAGTTCCGACCGAAAATGTCCAATCGGCCCGTGTGTGGGCTCCATCTGATTTTTTCCGTCAGAATTTCAGACGGAAAATATTTGAGCGCAGGATCTCAAATTTTCCGACAACAAAATCCTATCAGACTTTTTCCGATCGTGTGTCGAGAATTCCGACGCACAAAGTGCCACGCATGCTCAGATCAAATTATGAGACCAAAGCTATTGGCTACTAACGTGAACGTAGTCCCATCGTAACGGACGAACGTCATCAGGTTCAGAATGGTCGGATTTTCCGATAACTTTGTCCTACCGTGTGTATGAAACACCAGTTTCGGACGAAGTCCGTTGGAAAAAATCTGATGGATTTTGTGATCGGATTTTCCAACCGTGTGTACGGGGCATAAGACATTACATTGCCAAAAAGAGTAATTCCAGCTTATAACATATTATAGTCATACACTCCATATAGCCCAAAACACCACATTGTAATCTATATGTTGTTAACTAAATGAAACCATAAGAAGATAAAAGATAGATTACACACAAGGGATCAGTATTATAGTTCTGGAGCCTCAGATCTTACCTAGGCTGCTACCATCAAGAATCGGACACAAATACCTTCCACTGTCCAGGAGCATGTGATGTTTTAAACCTATTAAAGTAATACATGACTGATCTATTATACTTAAACCAGTAGCTACCAGATTTATGTGTAATACATTTTTCTTAGAAGTAAAATATTCTCAGAAATACATGTCATGCTGTCAGCATTAAGGAGGGTAGCTCAAACCAGGTCGGTAATGTGTTCTTGTGAATCCTGCATGAGAAATTTTAGCTAATAATCAGTCCATCCAAAACCAATATTCAATAATAAGTGAATGTCTTTCCATCTCTGCCTACCTTCTATTGCTATTTGTAGAATAATAAACTTTTATTTACAGTATGGAGAATGTCTTAATGGTATAAAGAAACATTTTACTTTTTCAAACTTTGAGACCTAAAACCTCTACAGAGAAAGTTAAACTATACACCTTCATCCTGTCTTCTGTAATTCCCTAGTGGTCATTCAAGCAGCCCTTATTATAAAAAGGGGTTTCTGTGTTTCATTTATGGCAATATTTTATGTAAATTTAAGGTTTAGCTGCGATCCTGGACAGAGTTTAAATATAGACAGCAGAGGGTGCATCTAAGTGTAGTGGTTATTAAAAACATTTACTTAAATGGTCAATTGGAAACTTACACAGCAGGCCATGCTTCCTCAAAGGAATATTGGCATCTGGGCTGTAATGTAAAAGAAGACCACCAGAGGTAGCAAAATAAGTGTAGCAGTAGAGAAAAGGAAGACACACTTTAGTATTGGCAACACACAGATGTAGGTGAATAGGGGCCTTGTGGTAACATGGACGAATTGGCCTCACACTGGTTCATCAGCCTCTCGGCTCTTCCAGAAACAGGAAGGGTCCTGTAGGTGTCATAGGAAGCTTTGGACAACACAGGAAGACAGGAAGTTAGTCGGTGGTGGAACACACATGGCTCTAAAAGTGACATCACGTGGGTGGGAGCGTGGTTAGATGTTTTGGGGCAGGGCTACCTCTTTCTTAAATCAGTGGGGCTAAGGAATAAACAGGGTTTAGTTTAACTTATGCCGCGTATGCCGATGGAAACAGTCCATTGGGTCCAATGGGAGCTTTTCATCGGATTTTCCGACCGTGTGTATGCCCATCGGTTTTTTTCTGTCGGCATTTCCGACGGACTTTGGATTGAGAGCCTGTTCTTAATTTTTCCGACAGAAAACCTTTCGATTGGATTTTTCGATCGTGTGTATGCAATTCTGACATGCAAAATTCCGACGCATGCTCGGAAACAATTCGACGCATTCTCGGAAGCATTAAACTTCCCTTTTATAGTGCCGTTGAACGTGTTGTATGTCGTGGTGTTATTGACCATCGGAATTTGATGTGACCGTGTGTAGGCAAGACAGTTTGAGCTAAATTTTGTCGGAATTCCGACGGGAAAACCCTCAGAACTTTTTCCAATGAGAATTCCGATCGTGCATTATGCTGCATTCTGATGCTGAACATGTTAGATGTTACACCCTAAATATGGGTGTAATAAGGGTGTAACATCTAACATGTTCAGAAAGGTGAACTTATCCTTTAAAACCCACAAACAGTATACATTTTCGGAAAGCAGAGACCCTAGAGAAAAAGGTAGTAGAGCCAGTCTTTTATGTCACAAGATATTGGAGCAACTGTTTATCAAGGGCAAATTTTCAGTAAAAAAAAACACTAGCATTAATTTTTGTGCACACAAATGCAATATAGTACCCAATTTTGGTAAAATCTAAAAGATTAGGTTGTGCCTAGTAAACAATTACCCAACATATAAAGCCTTAAAATTTTGTGTGCCTGTGAAACAGCATTGAACTTCGGGACTCAAAATTTTCCACAGACGATGCTTTAAAAGTCCTTATGGCCATCCGTATGGAGCAGGGATAGACAATTAATTTTCCCAAGGGGCAGCATGACTAACTGGGACTGTTGTCAAGGGCCCCCACTGTTATACTCACCCCAGTGCACGATGTCCCTCCTGCAGCAAGGCTGAAGTTAAAGTGGTTGTAAAGCCACTTTGTTTACTTAATGGAATCCCCTTTGTTCCATTAAGTTGTGTGCCCCAGTGTACATGTTTAAAAAAAAAAAGTAGCTGTATACCTTATTTCAGAACGTCGCTCAGCTCTCATGTGACCGTCTGCCACTGTCTTCCCTGTTCTAAGAACTACAGTGGGAGGGGCTGAGAATCCACTGCTGACATCAGCCGGGAGAAGTGGAAGAGAAGAGGAGAGCAGCGGGCGGTCACGTGAACGGCGCTCTGAAATAAGTTATACAGCAACGTATTTTTTTATAAAGCACATATACTGGGGCACATAACTTAATGGAATAAAGGGGTTTCTATTAACAAAACCCTGTTATTATAGCAGCGGGAGGGATGGCACTGAGACTAGCTGACTGGCAGGGGGGAGTCAAGAGGGGGAAAGAAGAGAGACAGCGGGCTGACAGAGGCACGTAAACTGACCATGGTATCAGGGCTCAGCAGCCATTATAAGCGTGGTCAGTTTACAGAGGGGAGGGCAGCACCACGCAGGATCTGCCAGGTATTTTAGATGATAGAAAGGGACAAATTACACAGCACAAGCACTGTGCTGTTATTCATGCTTTAAAGGAACAGGATACTTTTTTTTAGGGTTACAACTACTTTAGAGCTGACTAGTGGGGATGTAGGCTTCTCCCCTTACCTGAGGGGAGGACAGCGGGAGATGGCAACATTTCCCTACATGCCCTCACGCACATTATATCCTTGTTGCCCACTTCTAATGGATCCTGGAGTTAGGCTTTAAGTTTAGATATCCTTTAAGTAGCGTGGAGCTTTTTTTCCTTAGCCCCGTACGACCAGGCCCAATTCTGTGTGATATTGGTTGGTTCAATAAAACAAAAAATAAATTTTGCCGGTGTGTTGGTCCAACAGAAACTGGCCATTTGAAAACCAGCAGCTGACCACCTCCCAACTATTGGCTGAGAGCGATGATCAGAGTGTTCTGGCGGAGGGAGCCGTCCCCCTGTCAGAACACAACAGCACAGCAGGGGAGACTTCTGTACTGCGACTCCGACTGCAGTTGACAGCTTTTTTTTGTTCAACCTGCTGGGTTGAACGGAAAAAACTCATAGTGTGCACCGGGCTTTAGTCTCAGGGGTCAATGGAGTCACTCATTGATCTATTCACTGCTTCTGTAAAATCTATCAGAATGTCAGGAAACTAACTTCCTAATAATTAACCCAGACATCCTAACCTCCTGATTTAGCTTGTGGGCAAGAAAACGGTGCTTGTACCCCCAGCACCTGGCATGGGCAGTGTCATGCACCTAAGTTGTTTAGTACAAGTGCTGAAGGCTAAATTAATTCATTGGGTGTTGGCTATGATTGATTGAGCACTGCTGGACCATCTAAGTTTATTTTAAGTCAGTTGTGCCCTTGACAAAGAACCTGAATTTACAAACCTGGCAGAGTGTACCCCTGGGATAAGCTAAAAACACATTACTAGGGGCAAAAGTTAAATTTACCCAAATATCTCTATTGGCTGATTGCAGTGTTGACATTTTAACTGTAACTAAAGTGCCTCATTGACTGTTTTTGGCCCACCAAAACAGCAGTCTACATTGTGAGATCCAATTTTGAAGTCTGTAGGCAGGAAAAGTGAGGCTCAAACACCGGAGCGGAAGAACCTAGCAGATTTTCCCTAAGCTGCATCCAACGCCCTAATTACATGATTTCTCAATTAAATATGTGAGAGAAAAGGCTGGTGCAATTACATTGCAGGAGGGAATGTTATGAAAGGACAATTAATGTAATTTAAATTTAATTTAAAGGGAAATGTGTGAGATAGAGGGCTGGATTACATCACAGAAGTCTTGTTAATGGGAGAGTAGGACATTTTCTTCATACAAAGTCTTGTAAGAAAAATGACACATACTATAATCTAATTAAGTAAATAGCCAATTTAATGAGCAAGTGTCATGTATATCCAGCAAGATATAAAATTGCCTTTTTACATTTTTTTAAATTTCTAAGTAAGCAACTCTTTTACATGTGTGATCGGTATAACATCGTATACATTAAACTGTGCATGTTATTCCTGGAATGTTCACAATTATAGGCAATGGGCGATGCTCACATCCCACTCCAGTAGTGACTATATACAGTCTCTCTCTCTCTCTCTATCTCTCTCTCTCTCTCTCTATATATATATATATATATATATATATATATATATATATACACAGTATATACAGTATCTCACAAAAGTGAGTATACCCCTCATATTTTTGTAAATATTTTATTATATCTTTTCATGTGACAACACTAAAGAAATGGCACTTTGCTACAATGTAAATTAGTGAGTGTACAGCTTGTATAACGGTGTAAACTTGCTGTCCCCTCAAAAGAACTCAACACACAGCCATTAATGTCTAAACTGCTGACAACAAAAGTGAGTACACCCCTAAGTGAAAATGTCCAAATTGGGCCCAATTAGCCATTTTCCCTCCCCGGTGTCATGTGACTCATTAGTGTTACAAGGTCTCAGGTGTGAATGGGGAGCAGGTGAGTTAAATTTGGTGTTATCGCTCTCACTCTCTCATACTGGTCACTGGAAGTTCAACATGGCACCTCATGGCAAAGAACTATCTGAGGATATGAAAAAAAGAATTGTTGCTCTACATAAAGATAGCCTAGGTTATAAGAAGATTGCCAAGACCCTGAAACTGAGCTACAGCATGGTGGCCAAGACCATACAGCGGTTTAACAGGACAGGTTCCACTCAGAACAGGCCTCACCATGGTCGACCAAAGAAGTTGAGTGCACATGCTCAGTTTCATATCCAGAGGTTGTCTTTGGGAAATAGACATATGAGTGCTGCCAGCGTTGCTGCAAAGGATGAAGGGGGGGGGGGGGGGTCAGCATGTCAGTGCTCAGACCATATGCCGCACACTGCATCAAATTGGTCAGCATGGCTGTCATCCCAGGAGGAAGCCTCTTCTAAGTATGATGCACAAGAAAGCCCACAAACAGATTGCTGAAGACAAGCAGACTAAGGACATGGATTACTAGAACCATGTCCTGTGGTCTGATGAGACCAAGATAAACTTATTTGGTTCAGATGGTGTCAAGCATGTGTGGTGGCAACCAGGTGAGGAGTACAAAGACAAGTTTGTCTTGCCTACAGTCAAGCATTGTGGTCGGAGTGTCGTGGTCTTGGGCTGCATTAGTGCTGCCGGCACTGGGGAGCTACAGTTCATTGAGGGAATCATGAATGCCAACATGTACTGTGACATACTGAGGCAGAGCATGATCCCCTCCCTTCGGAGACTGGGCCGCAGGTCAGTATTCCAACATGATAATGAACCCAAACACACCTACAAGACAACCACTGCCTTGCTAAAGAAGCTGAGGGTAAAAGTGATGGACTGGCCAAGCATGTCTCCCGACCTAAACCCTATTGAGCATCTGTGGGGCATCCTCAAACAGGAGGTGGAGGAGTGCAAGGTCTCTAACATCCACGAGCTCCGTGATGTTGTCATGGAGGAGTGGAAGAGAACTCCAGTGGCAACCTGTGAAGCTGTGGTGAACTCCATGTCCAAGAGGGTTAAGGCAGTGCTGGAAAATAATGGTGGCCACACAAAATATTGACACTTTGGGCCCAATTTGGACATTTTCAATTAGGGGTGTACTCACTTTTGTTACCAGTGGTTTAGACATTAATGGCTGTGTGTTGAGTTATTTTGAGGGGACAGCAAATTTACATTGTTATACAAGTTGTATACTCACAAATTTACATTGTAGCAAAATGTAATTTCTTCAGTATTGTCGCATAAAAAGATATAATACAATAATGTGAGGGGTGTCACTTTTGTGAGATACTGTATATATATCAAATATAGATAGATAGATAGATAATTAGATAGATATACTGTATATCTATATCTATTATCTATTAAATAGTCCACAATACTAACGGATCTGTGTTTCCATATGATCCCCTTGTCCGCCACTGGGATATTCGGAAAATGTTGCTCTGCATAGATATATGGTGTGGCAGCAGCATTAATGTGATACTAAACAGGGAAAAACAGTGTTAATTGCTATAGTTCATTCACATAAATCACATATATCATGCCACTGTATTTTGTTTTTTAAATTAAAAAAGTACCTTATTCCTGCAGTGCTGTTGTGTGGTCACATGATCTTTCCCTGTTCTTTCGCATCTGCAGGGAATGATCCTTGAGGGAGGGGCTTCTATTACTCTGCTACACTGTGAGTCTGTGTCTGGCCAGCCCTGATTGGTGCTGTTTCAGATGCGAAATTCAAGTTAGGTTATAAATATTAAATAACTGTTTTACAGCTCCCAATAAACCTTTATTGAACATCAAATGTGTATGTTTTGTGCATTAATATGGTGTAGACAGAATGAGGGATGAGTAACACTAGCTTTCATTTTTTTCAGATGGCAACGGCATCCAAGGTTTTTTTTTTTTTACTTTACAGGTATTTGCAATTACATTTTATATATTTAATACTGATTTATATTAAAACTACACTTTTTGTGAGTTTTTTATTGAATGTATCCAATCAGCATACTATATCCTGTCCCCCCTCTCCCTATAGTGTTTAGCAATTGGAGGACATGGAGGAGGAGGAAGGGATGGGAGTGTCATTCACGCACTGTGCATATGCCCCTCTGACTCTAAAATAGGGAATAAAAAATACTCTAAAAAAGCAGGGAATGCATTAAGGTCTGACGAGTGCTAATAGTTTTATGTTTATTGTGTTAGATTTGTTTTATGTTAAAGAGAAACCCCTGAACACAAATGCAATTCAGGTCTGAGGAAATCATAGAGAATGAGAAAAAGGCCATTGCTGTGTTTTTGCATTCTAAGAAATGTTTTTTCATGTTGTCTGTGTATTTTTTTCACTATAGTGAAATCATTTTTCTTTTGGTCTGCTCCATCAATTGAAAGGGCAGGAAGAAGGGATGTACCTCCCTTGGGGGTTGAAACATTGCCTGTAAACCGTAAATGAAAAAGAAAGTGTTGTTTCCTTTGAAATGCTTGACTTACCGTATTTATCAGCGTCTAACACGCACCCCAAGTTTAGGAGGGAATTTTAAGGGAAAAAAAACTTTTAGGAGGGAAGTTTAAGGAAAAAAACTTACATTTAAATGCCCATCAATGCAGCCCTGTCAGTTCCACCTGCAGCCATGTCAGTTCCACCTGCAACCCTGTCAGTTCCACCTGCAGCCATGTCAGTTCCACCTGCAGCCTTGCCCCAGTGTCATTTGTAGAATTAAAAAATGGCTGCTCTCGCCGGCTTTCGGACGCTTTTGGCCGGTTTTGGCCATTCTCGGCGGCTTTCGGCTACTCACGCGGGACTGCGAGAGTCGGCGAAAGCTGCCGAGAAGTGCAGAAAGTGGCCGAAAGCCTCAGAGAACGGTCTAAATCGGCCGAAAGCCTATGAGAGTGGCCGAAAGCCGCGAGAATGGGCGAGAGGCTCAGAATCAGCGGGGATCGGCATATAACACGCACCCACGATTTCCTCCTGATTTTAAGGGGAAAAAAGTGCGTGTTATACGCCGATAAATAATAAATGGGTGTTGTGACGGACCCCGTACTCAAGATGTCTGCCGTAAATGCTTCCTCGGTCCAGTACCATACAATCCAAGACCCCTTAGCTCACCCAGTCACCAGACAACACCAGTGTAGGGTACATCAGGAATTAATCTTTATTTGACATGTCACACATATATACAGCCAGATAACTCACACCTAACCTAATTAGCATGAGCTAATTATCTTAATCAACACTGGACTCCTTCATTCAATTGCAGGGTTAATTAGCACATACAACAATAGGTGAAACACTCCTACAAGCCAGACTATATTCATTTACACAACAAACAGGCTGACTGGAGTTCATGACATTAGCATCTCTTGCTAATATGCCAAATACACATACACAGTCTGTGTCCTGGGGGCCAGCATGGACCCAAATCCAAGTAACACCAGCTCTGGGGTCCCCAGGCATGCAGCCCAAAGAGCACCGTTCCCCCAAATGCCAGGGCCCATAATCGCAAGGCAATAGGCTCGCATTCAGTCTCCTCCAACAGCCCCTGTCCCAGCCAGGTCTGTCACAGGTGTATGTTACGGTAATACCAAAAGAGGGAAAAGATGCCACATTATGTTCCAGTTACAGACCAATAGCACTGTTAAATGCTGATACAAAACTATTCACCAAAATAATAGCAACAAGGCTAAAAAAGCTGATGCCGGAGTAGATTCATGAAGACCAAATGGGGTTTATACCGGGTAGGGAAAGTTAAGATAACGGTATAAGAACATTACTATTGTTAAAAAAAGAGAGAAGTGGGGAATCCCCTGTTCTATTTCTGTCTTTAGATTCAGAAAAAACATTTGACAGGGTAAACTAGAGATTCATGATGGAAACAATAGTAAGTCTGGGATTAGGGACAAAAATGATTCAATAGATCAAAAATGTATATAATCACACTACAGCATCAGTTAAAATAAATGGAGACATATTCTTACCATTTGAGATGTTCAATGGGATCAGACAAGGATGCCCAGTGTTGCTTCTCCTATACGTATTGATGCTGGAATTGTATTTGGCAACTATTCGGAACAGCGTTGATGTGGAGGGGGCAAAGTTGGGGGGAATAGAACATAAGGTAGCGGCATATGCCTATAATGTTTTATTTTACATATCCAAGCCTAGACTATCACTTCCAAATCTAAGATAATTCCAATAAAATCGGAAATATTGAACTTGAGTCTAACCAAAAAGGAAGCAATAGCATTATAAAACTAATTTTCATTTACATGGGTAGAGAAAAAATATCTCGGAATAAAACAGCCTCCCTGGATAAAATGTACCAAGCAAACTACATTCCACTGCTCAACGAGATTAAATCAGAGATAAAGAAAATATCAATACGTCTGCTATCCTGGATGGGATGGATAAATATGATAAAAATTGCCATACTCCTGAAAATAGTATATCAATTTCTTTTTTTTACTTTCAAGATTTTTATTAGTTTTTCAAAACATAAATAACAAAGGAAAAATTATACAGTTACATATTCTAGATACTGCATCTCTAGGATAACTGGATCAGTTTCAGAACTAATAAATTTCCATATAATGTTATTATCACAAAATAATGGTAGCTTAAATATCTATACAAGTGGATAGGCTCCTAGAAAACGAGAAAAAATAACAAGATAGGAAGATTGATAATTCCCTGTTTACCCCTAACGGGATCATGCTGTAAACATGGGATAATGTTTCAAAGAAAACTTTACATAAACGGAGGATCATAAGGAATATGACAAGGAAGGGGGGGAGGAAGAGGGGATTGATGTATGGAAGTAGACATATATATCAGACCTTCTATAATAATGCATAAGGAAAGAAGAGGAAGAGAAGTAGAATTATCTCTCAGGGGCATAGTTAGTGGTTCTTAGGGTCATTCAGATAGTTGGAAGCTCTAGGGTGTCCTATCCATTCGTTCCAATTTTTGAGGAAGTGACTTGTAGAACATTTTTTATGTGCTAACATTAACTCATAGTGCGCCTGATTGTTTAGTCTCAGTATTACCTCAGATAGGTTAGGTGCTAAGGTAGATTTCCATAATTTGGTAATGGTGAGTCTTGCTGCTATAAGGATATTAGAAATTATAATTCTATACTGTGGAGGATAGATGTCAAGGTTTATACTTAACAAAGCCATTTCGGGTGAGAGTTTCTTCAAATTACCAGTAAAAGAAGCTATGAAGGTGGAGACCGATTTCCAAAAGCTAGAAAGAGTTTTACAACTCCATAATGTGTGTATCAGATTACCTATGTGGGTATCACATCTCCAACACCTAGAGGATGCAGTGGGGAATATTTTGCTGAGTCAATATGGAGTTAAGTACCAACGGTTGAGGATCTTTTGGGCATTAATAGTATATCAATTTCAAATGTTACCAATAGCACTTCCTCAGAATTATCTGAGAATTTTACATCAAATGATCGTAAAATATATATGGCAAGAAAAGAAGCCACGGATACAGTACAAGGTATTAAGTAGAGATAAAATGCACGGGAGATTGGCAGAACCCTTTGATTATAACATCTTTTCCAGAGGTATCCAAGAGTCCAGTGCTTACCGATACCATGTATTAGTGTTTCAAAATGTGAGTGCAGCCCCAACAGTTTTTTTCAGTTTTGGATAGAGTGTGGTAGGACTGGAATCCCAGTCAGATTTTACTGGATAGTTGTCAGCATTTAACCACTGCCTCGGAAGATTTGGCTGCTCAATGACCAGAGAACTTTTTACAATTTATCACTGCACTGCTTTAACTGGTAATTGCGCGGTCATGCAATGCTGTACCTAAACGGAATTTGTGTCCTTTTTTCCCACAAATAGAGCTTTCTTTTGATGGTATTTGATTGCCTCTGAGATATTTATTTTTTGTGATATAAACAGAAAAAGACAGAAAATTTGGAAAAAAATAATATTTTCTACTTTTTGTTTTTAAAAAAATCCAATAAACTCAATATTAGTCATATATTTAGGCCAAAATGTATTCAGCCACATGTCTTTGGTAAGAAAAAATTTCAAATATTTATTGGTTTGCGCAAAAGTTATAGCGTCTACAAACTAGGGTACATTTTCTGGAATTTATGCAGCTTTTAATTTATGACTGCCTATATCATTTCTTGAGGTGCTAAAATGCCAGTGCAGTACAACCCCCCCCCCCCCAAATTGCCCCATTTTGGAAAGTAGACACCCCAAGGAAATTGCTGAGAGGCATATTGAGCCCATTGAATATTACATTTTGTTGTCACAAGTGATTGACAAAAAACAAAAAAAAATACACAAAGTTGTCACTAAATGATGTATTGCTCACACGTGCCATGGTAATATGTGGAATTACACCCCAAAATACATTCTGCTGCTTCTCCTGAGTATGGGGATACTTCATGTGTGAGACTTTTTGGGAGCCTAGACACGTACAGGACCCCGAAAACCAAGCACTGCCTTCAAGATTTCTAAGGGTGTCAATTTTTGATTTCATTCCTCCCTACCTCCCCCCCCCATACTCAGAAGAAGCAGCGGAATGTATTTTGGGGTGTAATTTAACATATGCCCATGGCATGTTTGAGCAATAGATCATTTAGTGGCAACTTTGTGCAAACAAATAAATAAATAAAAAATAAAATATTCCATGGACTCAACATGCCTATCATCAAATAGCTTGGGGTGTCTACTTTTCAAAAAGGGGTCATTTGGGGGGGGGGGGGTTGAACTGTCCAGGCATTTTATGCACAACATTTAGAAGCTTATGTCACACATTACCCACTCTGAAGACAAAGCCCTTTCTGACACTTGTTGTTTACATGAAAAAATGACTTTGAACCCCAAACATTATATATTTTTTAAAGCAAAGGCCCTACAGATTAAAACGGTGGGTGTTTTTTTTTCACACAGTACTTACGCAGCGATTTTTCAAATGCAATTTTTGGGGGAAAAAACACTTTTTTTAATTTTAATGCACTAAAACACACTATATTGCCCAAATTTTTGATGAAAAGATGATCTTAAGTTGAATACATGGATACCAAACATGACATGCTTTAAAATTGCACACAAATGTGCAGCGGTGACAAACTACATAAATTTTTAAAAGCCTTTAAAAGCCTTTACAGGTTACCATTTTAGATTTGTAAACACACAAATCCCGGTTCTGTCAGGGGAGAGGAGATCAATTGTGTGTTCCTACTAAGTAGGAACACACGATCGGTCTCCACCTCTAGTCACTCCCACCCCCCCACAGTTAGAACACACAGTGAGGGAACACATTTAACCCCTTGATCGCCCCTAGTGTTAACCCCTTCCCTGCCAGTGACATTTATACAGTAATCAGTGGCTATTTTTAGCTCTGATCGCTGTGTAAATGTCAGTGGTCCCAAAAAGGTGTCAAACGTGCCTGATCTGTCCAGGGTGGATGCCACAGTCTCGATAAAAATCGCAGATCGCCTCCATTACTAGTAAAAAAGAAAAAATGACATAAATCTATCCCCTATTTTGTAGACGCTATAACTTTTGCACAAATCAATCAATATACGCTTATTGCGATTTTTTTAACAAAAATATGTAGAAGAGTACATATTGGCCTAAACTGATGAAGAAATTTTTTTTTTTTATTTATTTATTGAATATTTATTATAGCAAAAAGTACAAAATATTGTGTTTTTTTCAAAATTGTCGCAGTTTTTTGTTTATAGCGCAAAAAATAAAAAACGCAGAGGTGATCAAATACCGCCAAAAGAAATTTCTATTTTTGGGGAAAAGGGACATAAATTTTGTTTGGGTACAATGTCGCACGACCACGTAATTGTCAGTTAAAGCGACGCAGTGCCGTATCGCAAAAATGGCCTGGCCAGGAAAAGGGCAAATCCTTCCAGTGGCTGAAGTGGTTAATCACCACTGTTTTCTTTACTTTTTACTATATAAGGGAACTGAAAACGTAGAACATTTTGAAAAAATACGTTTTTCTTAGTTTCTCTTATAAAACTTTGCAAATAAAAAATATCTCTTCATAAATGTGGGTCAACATTGTATTCTGTTACATTTCTTTTATAAAAAAATAAATAAAAATCAGTGTATATTATTTAGTGTGTGTGTGTGTAAAAGTTGCACGATTTACAAACTATATTGTGTATATATTTGACAATTGTATATATATTTGAAAATTGATCAATCCTGGTGTACTGTCTCAGTTCTTGACAGTATAAATACTCCCAAAATTACCCCATTTCTGCAAAGTAGACAGTCCAAGATATATAGTAAGAGGAATGGTGTGTTTTTTGAAGTTGTAATTTTTTGTCATAATTGTTGGGAAAATTAAGAAAAAATGTAATATAATGTGTTTTTTTTTTCACAAAGTTGTAATTTTAACAATTCTGCTACTCCTCCAAGTATGGGGATACCACATGTGTAAGGCCGATCTGGGAGGACCCATGTGGTTGCCTAGGTAGCATCTTGTGCCATTCCACTTTTTAATTTCTCAATATCGGCTGGATGACACAGAACAATTTTGTGCCCCTCTATGTCCTTCTATTAATATTGACCTTTTTTGGTCTTTTGTGTCTTTCCTACTGTCACTTTATACTGCCCTGATACTGTTGGTCATAACAAAAGAAGTGTGTAGAACTTTTTGATTAAGTTATTGTGGTCTTTTTATCTGGATGGCATATCTTTGTCATCAACATGCCTCCTGAAGAAGCGAATGTCCACAAAACATGTAGCGAAAGTAATATCTGTGTAGCTGCCATTGAAGAAATGCTGTAAACATTTCATATTGTGAGGCTTTTATGTGATTTTAAATGACATATTATTAAAAACTGTTCATTTTTTCTTAATTATTCACTGCTCAAAAAAATTAAAGGAACACTTTGAAAATACAGCAGATCTCAATGGGGATAAAAATTATGCTGGATATCTATATTAATATGGACTGGATAATGTGTTAGGAATGCAAGGATGCCACATCGTTTGCTGGAAATTAAAATGACCAACATACTGAATTCAAAGACACACAAAAATCAAAGTGAAAAAATTATGCAGTCCATTTTGCTGAAATTTCATTGCAGCAACTCAAAATGGTACTCAGTAGTTTGTATGACCCCCACGTGCTTATATGCATGCCTGACTACATCTAGGCATGCTCTTAATGAGACGATAGATGGTGTCCTGGGATATTTCCTCCCAGATCGGAACCAGGGTTCAGAGCTCCTGAACAGACTGAGGTGCCACCTGGTGGCGTCTGATGGACTGAAACATAATGTCCCAGAGGTGTTCTATTAGATTTAGGTCAGGCGAACGTGGGAGCCATTCAATAATATCAATTCCTTCATCCTCCAGAAACTGGCTGCATACTCTCACCACAAGAGGCCAGGTATTGTCATGCATCAGGAGGAACCCGGGACCCACTGCACCAGTGGGTCTAGCTAATGGCAGTCAGGGTGCCATTGTCTAGCCTGTAGAGGTCTGTGCATCCCTTCATGGATATGACTCCCCAGACCATCACTGACCCACCACCAAACTGGTCATGCTGAACGATGTTACAGGCAGCATAACGTTCTCCACTGCTTTTCCAGACCCTTTCACATCTGTTACATGTGCTCAGGGTGAACTTGCTCTCTTCTGTGAAAAGCGTGCCAGTGGTGGACCTGCCAATTCTGGTGTTCAATGGCAAATGCCAATTGAGCTTCACAGTGTAGGGCAGTGAGAACTGGGCCCACTAGAGGATGTCGGGCCCTCAGGCCACCCTCATGAAGTCTGTTTCTGATTGTTCAGAGAAATTCACACCAGTGGCCAACTAGAGGTCATTTTGTAGGGCTCTGGCAGTGCTTATACTGTTCTTCCTTGTACAAAGAAGCAGATATTGGTCTTGCTGATGGGTTAAGGACCTTCTATGGGCCTGGTCTCCTAGAGTAACTGCCTGTCTCTTGGAATCTCCTTGGAATCTCCTTCATGTTCTTGAGACTGTGCTGGGAGACACAGCAAAACTGCAGGCAATGGCACGTACTGATGTGCAATCATGGAGGAGTTAGACTGCTTGTGCACCCTCTATATGGTCCAGGTATTGCCTTGTGCTACCAGTAGTGACACTAACCCTAACCAAATGCAAAACTAGTGAAAAACAGTCAGAAAAGATGAGTAGGAAAAAAAAAAAGTCAGTGGCATCCACCTGTAAAACCATTCCTGTTTTTGAGGTTGTCTCATTGTTGCCCATCTAGTGCACCTGTTGTTAATTTCATTAAAACCAAAGCAGCTGAAACTAAATAACAGCCCCCTCTGCTACTTAACTGACCAGATTAATGTAGCACCCTCTACCAATAGGTAGGTGCTAGTAATGTTTTTCTAGGAACTGTCAGCACAGGCAAATAGGCCTGTCTGTTTTGATCTGGGGGCTGGGAGTGGTCAGTGTAGCAGTGGGTGTGGCCACCTGTGCTCTTGTTCTGAGGCGCCTCCCCTGCTTCCAGGGAGAATATTCTGGAAGAGGGGCTGGCCTAGAACTGGAGTGGCAGGCATCTTGTGTGGGTGCCCTGACCAATCCCCAATTGGTATTGGCAGGGGGCGGGCCTCCTATATAAGCTGAGGTAACATGCCACTGGAGGGAGTTGTCGGCTCAGTGAAGTGAGGAATGGAATACTAGGCAGCAGCAGGAGGGCACCCCCATCTGGGGGGGGGGGTGCGCCAATCACAGGAGGAGGTCTGGGGAGAGCTGTGAGGGAACTTTGCCTCTACACGGTCATTGGCAATGTCGTATTACCAGACGGTCAGTGATAAGGAACTCCTGGAGCAGAGGGGCAGGTGAAGCTGTCGGAAACGTATGGTCAGGTCAAGTTCCTCATCAATGACTCAGGGCAGTGGAAGGTCGGTGAGTGTTACCACAGTGGAGGGCTGGATGTGCAAGGAAGTCTGTGAGGGAACTTTGTTTCTACATGATCATTAGCAAAGTCTTCATCAGTAATACAGTGAATGATGAGGAGTCCTGGATCAGAGAAGAGACTGTGGGGATTTGTGTCAAGTCAATGTGGCCTGAGGGCACATGATTTGCAAGTTGGGCTGGCTGGGAGCAGTAGTCCACCACCTAAAGACATGCTTTTAAACTACTAGGCCTCTGGGGAGAGGTTCTGCAGGCCTCAGGCGAGTAATCAGAGTAGTGGCGAGTAATCAGAGCCTGATCATGACTTATTCAGAGTGGGTCCTTATCTCTCAAAAGAAGAAGATGTGACATTACTTTAACTCAGTAACATTAAGTCTGTGCAGGAAGAAACATATCTGTGCAGGAGGTTAGAGAATTATAAGACCATCATTTTTACACGGTCAAAAGTGATGTCTTCATCCTTCACACGGTAACGGATGGGGAATTCTTAGAAGAAATAGTCTGTGGAGGTTGAGCAGACGAGGAGCAACAGTCTGCATGGAGATGCAGGAGGAAATTCGCATTCAGTATAAATTCACATCTAATCTTCTGGCTCTAACTATGTGCTGTTGTGCTTAAATCTTAAAATATGATGGCAAATATATATATTCTATGGGCATCCCATATCCCTTTTCCCATCCAAGTTGTACCCCCCAATAAAACAACAAAAACAAAACCAGCAAAAAACTGTTCATTGTCTCTGCAAGTGATGTATGAAGTCTGGCAGTGGGGTGAATTGGTGGATTGTTTGTTACTAGCAGCAACTACATTGCTACATTAATATCCCAGGAGTTTAATTAACTTGATGCTATACTGATTAAAAAGTGTTCCTTAAATTTTTTGGAGCAGTGTAGTTTAGTGCATTTGCACCTAAAAATGTCCTGCTAGCCTTTTTGTTGTATTTTACTTATTTACTGTCCTGTTTCCCCAGACAGGAAGTGAGGGAAACAAAAAAGCTAATGGTGAATCTAGTCTTCCCCTACTGTAAGAATTTTCTTTCTGTCTGTCTTGCTATTGTAGATTTCTCTTTACTTGCTCTCTGGTGAAACCATTGTCACTGGGACACTAGGTGCGGAGAAATCAAGTTCAATAATTTTATGCACTTTCTCTGTATTGTATCCCTTTACCTCATCCATTTACCAATGGCATTTTTTTTTCTGCTTGGAAATATCTTTTTTTCTGTTATTTCTCCTTTACTTCCGCCCGTCCCTGCCTAGGCGATTACATCACTAGGCGATTCACAAGGGTTCCTGGTATAGTGGCGTCATGTATCCCAGGAGTCCTTGCGAATCGCCAACTGACAAAATCTCACGTTATTTGCAGACAGGAAAGAAGGAGAGACACGCAGAGGCATTACTGTGCATGCGTGAGATCACGAGGTGCATGCTGGGTAGCCAGCTACACAGAAATCCAAGAAATGAACTTCAGATGCCCACAGCTAAAATGGAACCTAACTGCTTCTGAGAACTGTACGTAACAAACAATTTTTAAAGAAAGTAAAAGCGCAAAAAAATGACATATTTGAAATGTTCATGTACAGGTTTGGACAATTACAGAGCAGTCTTAAAAAAAAAAAAAAAAACGTTTGGGGGACTGGAACTTCACTTTAAAGTATCCTCCAGAATGCTGTAGTGCATTAAGGACAGGGGCAGTTAGCATTGCAGAGAGTTTACAGGCTTATAGCCCACTAGACATGGAGATACAAGCTGGTATGTAAGTTGTGCTGGGCTGGTAGCTGGTAGTAAATGAGTGGATTGATCAGCAAATAAAACCCCACAAATTGGTCAACCTAAAAGCACTGAATTACAGCTCATACATTTGCTCACCTCTGATCATAAATCTCTAGTGACCTGGAAATTTATAGATAGGCAACTCCTATCCTCATATTGATTAGTGGTTCCAAATTAATAATAACTACTGCAGTAGGGAACAGACACAAAAGATACGCTCAGCATCTTTCCAAATAACCGTTCTCCTTTATTATGACGCAATTGAAGGTTTTTATACACATGATTACGTAGGTATCACATTAATATTACAATTGTACATTTATGGTAACAAGGGGCGTATCATAGGCAGGCTAATTCTAATGAGGACTCGAAAGAATGTAATGAAAACATTATTAGTGCCATGTGCACAGTGAGGGCCGTGTGCAATACATACAAAATAGAATACAATTATATACAGAACTTACAAATTTCCATTACACTAGTTGTTGAGGGAGAAAGTTAACTTCATGAATTTCCACTGTTTCCAATAGTATGTAATCAATAGAAGCAGAACTTTGTCTGAGGCAGGCTTCATATTTTGCTCTTGACTCAAACTTTATGGAACACAAACTTGTTTTGCATTCAAAAACAAAAAAAGGCACAAGTAATAGTTTCTTGCTTTGCAAAACTTATAACTGTAATTTATATTTGGAAAAGGTTAAAATCTCTGTCATGTGTTTACTGCTCTGTTCCCATCAGGTATTTTACCCCTCACTTTTTTGTCCCAGAAACATAGGAAACAAAAAATCGTCCCAAAGTCAGAGAAAATCTAGGTCTGCCACCATATAGGTAAGAGGAGGCAATGCCCCACAAAATAAATTGTGTTTTTTTTTTTTTGCTTTTATTTTTTTCATAGTAAATCAGTGATCAGTGTCAAGAGCCAGCTTTGGGGAAATACAACCATGGCCCACTGTCACCAAAAGAGGTGTCCATTTTGGAAGATATCCCATCTACTTCTGTATCATTGACTACTTGGATTTCTCGTCACTTTTTGTCCTGGTGACAACAGTCAAGGTAGCAATAGCAAATCTCCCAAACCTGATACTCTATTCAACACTAACAAAACTGTTTTAAGCCAGTTTTAACTAAAGTAATTATACATTTTGATTAATGTTCCTCCCTATTTACTTCCTTATAGAGCAAAATGAGTAATAATACTATCTGTAGACCTTCAGCAGAGTGAGGGGCCACATTTGAAGCCACAACAACATAACTGGTTACCCAGCACTGATCTAGCATAGTCATGCCGTGTACACAGGGTCGGAATTTCCCACAGAAAAAGTCAGATGGGAGCTTTTCATTATATATTCCGACCGTGTGTATGCCCCATCGGACTTTTTCCGCTGAAAATTCAGACGGACTTAGATAGAGAACATGTTCTATATTTTTCAGACGGAAAAAATTCCTATCGGTAAAAACCGCTCATCTGTATGCTGTTCCGACGCACCAAAAAACATGCATGCTCTGAAGCAAGTACGAGACGGAAGTGCTCGGTTTGGTAAAACTAGCGTTCGTAATGGAGATAGCACATTCCTCACGCTGCAAATTCTGTGATCTTTTAATGCAGCGCATTCTTTTGTGCTTTATAATGCTAGAATAATGAAGTTGTTTTGCTGCTGATATTCACACAGAGTTTTGACAAACTTATTTCTTTATTATTTCTTGTGATCTCATGAATAATCTTTTATTTGTTTAAAGCCAGATCTCCATGATAATGTTTAGAATTCTTTTTTATAGTCATCTTTTTTTTTTTTTTTTTTTTTTATCAAGATCTCTTTTTTGGATTATTGAAAAATTATTTTCTAGTGATCTCCATATATAATTTTTTTTGTGTGTCAAGTTACCATAATAACATTATTATATTGTATTTTGTAACCTCAAGGAGGTTGGTGCCCCTTGTTAATTTGACATTGTCTTTTTGAAATGTACCTGCCTACTCACAAAAAAAACTGTCCTTTTTGTAGAAAAACACATAGGCAAGTATTTTCAGAAAATAAAATATCCAATAGCGCGAATCGTCTCTCACCAAACTTCTACTAACACGAGATAAACACGAAATTAGCAGAAGAAGCCCAAAGGGTGGCGCAGTGGCTATTGAACTTCCTTTTTATAGTGCCTTCGTACGTGTTGTACGTCACTGCGTTCTTGACGGTCGGAATTTGGTGTGACCGTGTGTATGCAAGACAGCTTGAGCGGAATTCCGTCGGAAAAACCTTCAGAGTTTGTTCCGATGGGAAAACCGGTTGTGTGTATAGGGCATCAGACCTTTGTCAGCTTACATTTGTCTTTTATTTATTTATGTGTTTGTCCATCTTTCCGGCTATAACTTAGCCTAATAGCATTGTTCACAACACTTCAGTGAACATGATCAACTTTTCTTGTCCACTGGCGGGTTTACATTCACACTTAGCTAAGTTACATTTTTTCCTTTAAGCAAAACCCATTCCATCTTTTAAAGTACATGTAACTCTGTGTAGCTCGATAACCCAATGACAGCATTCTTCTTGCAGCAACAAAGGATGGACAGTGCACCTGAATTTTGGAGAGAAGGCAAAAAAAATCACAAAAAAAGGATCCAATTTCTTACGAGTGTATGGAATCACTGGGGTGGTAAATATAATGATGGAACCTCATGTATTTTGGATTACTGGCTATCCAGCTGGCCTTTCCCAAGATAATCTTATTCAGCACATTATATGTGGATCTTAGGAACTGCAGCCAAACAAATGTCTTGTTTAAAAAAAAAAAGAAAGAGAGAAAAAAAAGATAGTAACGGAGGGGAAGCTGCAATGTTGAATTAAAATAACAGGAAAAGCAATAATACCAAACATAAAAATATTAATACTATTTCAGCATGATGATTTATGCGATTTCAAAATGTCAGTTGCTTAATGCCTTTTATTGTATAAGTAAAGAAATTCCTTTCGCCACTGGCTCAGCTTTGCAATGTGGGAATACACCTCAAATTTTAGCCCTCAAGGTTGCATCACCATGAAAAGCACAGACACAAAAAATGTTTCAGCTGTATTGGGAAAAAAGGTAAAGAATAAAAGACTAAGGCCTTTTGTTAGAAATGGAGGGTTTGGCTTAGTTTAGAACCTTATCCATATTTTATTTCTAGGGTGCATTCAGCAAGGGAAAGAGAATCGATTCTGCCTCTTCCGCACTAAGCTACAACCTTGCCAGTATTAAACCGGAGAAAAAAAAATCAAACAATGCAACAAGCTGCTATAATTAAATGCATTAGCCTCAGTCTAGTACAGTACTTTCAGCTCATTGCTAAATCATAATACCACCGTATTCAGGACAGATTTATGAAATGTGTTTCAGATTTCGTAGTCACATCTTTAACAGAAGCAGAGTTAAAATCACCCTCCCCTCTACAAAATGCTAAGTTTGATATAAAAAGTTTTAAGTCTATATAAAGTTACAATACATAAAGCTGCCTAGAATTAAAAGTGATCAATAGAAGTTTGATTTGACTTTGCCATTATTCCAAATCTTTTTTTTTTTTTAAAGGCTTCTCCATTTTCTGAGAAAATTGTGTTTGAATAGTAAATGATACCAATGGCAGAACTCCTTGAGAGAAAGATTTGGGGAATTGCACACAATAGACCCCGGCATGCATACATCTGCATAAGGAGACTACTTTACATCCAACCATGACATATAAATGAGACCTTTGAGCTAATTTGCATACAGCTACCCAGAATCCTTATCTGCAGCTGAAAAGTGGTAAACCCTCCTTGGACAAAAGTGGCATTTTTTAACAAGTGAAATGCAGATATGCAACATTTTGGCTGTCAGAGTGTAAGTAAGTAAAGTATATTTCAAAAGCAGAGAAATGCTGTAGAGGATTTCACATACTTTGTGACTATGAAGGGTCTAGTTATAATGCTGGTTTGTTAGTCACAACAGCTTAAACAGTTATTTCTGTTCTTGCTATGAATCGTGTTGGGGTTTCTGTCATTAGTCAAACACATGTAAATATATCTGAACTAACAGGCTGGAGAAAAACACAATATATGCAAAGCTAGAACAACCTATTTTTTCAGGTTCTGTCGTGCATTTATAAATTTCACCTAGATGGATGGGAAAAGGTCTGTTTAGAAAGAAGATTGAGCAGTTTCTGAGTCCCCCTTAGTTTTATTTCCTCTGTGAGTAGATCCAATATTTTTCCATTGACTATAATAGGGTGACAATGCTGTTCGTTCTGCACTGAAAGTTGAAAGCAGCATTGTCACCCTGGGGATAGGGTAGTCTTAGCTGAAATAAAACAGGAATGGGAGCACTGCTTCAATCATCTTACGTGGGCACAAAGAAGTTCAAACCAGTGAGCAATTTATTAAAAAGCTTGACATACTGATAGGGACCTGATGAAGGTATTAATCCCCGAAACATGTAGTCCATCCTTGTCCAAGCTCTGGCATTTT
The DNA here is from genome assembly GCA_028564925.1 of Lithobates sylvaticus. NCBI lineage: Eukaryota > Metazoa > Chordata > Amphibia > Anura > Ranidae > Lithobates > Lithobates sylvaticus. The sequence continues at coordinate 448,404,267 of CM053030.1, forward strand.
CTCCTGTTGGATTCTATTGCCCTGCTGTGATCAGAGATTCTACACAGGCCGTCTGTTTTTTTCATCCTCTGTTGCCCACACTGCACGCTTCCTCTGGTGGAGCACTTCCACCAACTCTTGACTTCATCATTGGCCGACGGCAACGAGCTCCGACTGCGGCTGCCACTTCTGGGAGCGCTGGCCGCGGCTGGCCCTGTCTGTTCACCCGGCCTCTATTGAGTTTACCGCTCGCCACAGGAGCTCCAGGGACAGAGTCATCCGTACATTCCTCTGGGCCTTGCAGAACTAACAGCGGTACCTGTGAGTTATGGTGCCTACCTATACCTCCCTGCATGGGCTTATGAATTGATCTTAAACTATCAGTATGTCAACCTTTTTTTTTGTAATTTCTTTATTGAACAAAAAGTTGCATTTTTAAACATGTGCAAAAATAATGCATAAAAAGGTCATGTCAAGCGTTTTAATAAATTGCTCACTGGTTTGAACTTCTTAAACTCATTGGAACAGCACTCCCACTGCTGTTTTTTTTCTTGTCCCTCATGTGGTCATAAGAGTTGAGAAGCAGCGGCCTGGGTTTTATCCTTCCTTTTTCACAAGCCACTTTTGCATACACCTATGCGCCTTGTTTTTTATTGTTTTTTTTATAGTCTTAGCTGAAGTCAGACTTTAATGTGTTTATTTTTTACTTAGTTTGCTCAAAGTGTTATTTCACATTTACAAAAAAAAATCTACCATTTCAAGGGCTCAAGTATCGTCCGGTGGGGGTACATGACCAGAACTAGGCGGCCCGCGGGGGGGGGGGTCAGGCTCTGTCGCTATGGCAATCGGAGACAGGGCCATCCGGAGATGGGGGTACTATTTCTAGCTCACTCCTGGAAGAATTAGGGGACAGAGGAAAATATTGGTAAGGGGGGTCCATGGGCGGGCTAAGTTTCCACCGTTAGTTGCGCTTTGTCCGGACTTGGGTCCTCATGTTGTGGGGGTCCACTGCTTGTGAATTTGGGGGGTTACCTCTTGTCATGCTGGGAGGTTTTAGGGGCTGGGGGGTGTTCGGTAGAATTTTAGGTGGGGGGGCGGGGGGGTCTGCTGTCTGCCCCATGCGGTTCGGGACAGTGCGAGCAAGTGACCCAGAACCAGCCACCAAGTGTCAACAGGTAAGGTTCGGAGCAGCCCTTATACAGTACCTTGCAAAAGTATTCCCCCTCCCTTGGCATTTTTCCTGTTTTGTTGCCTCACAACCTGGAATTAACATGGATTGTTTAAGGATTTGCATCATTTAATTTACAGAACATGCCCACAACTTTTAAGATGCTCAAATAATAAGATATAAATGTGACAGCCCTGCATAGATAAATAACAAATTCACAATAATTGGTAATAATAAAACTGTGCAAAACTTATTAAGCTAACAATAAAAGTCCAATGATAATGGTGATGATAATATTGTACTTGTACAATAAAAAGCTGCGCCAAAAAATTTAATTAAAAAGCTAAATGTTCATCAAATAAGTGAAAATATGAACACCTGGAAATCATATTAGATGTAAACCTAAGTATGACATAAAATTATATATGGAACAAAAACCAAAGCAATTGAACATGTAGTAAAGTCCATATGGTGATATCATTCGATGATAATATTGTGCAAAAACTTAATAAACTGAAATAAAAGTCCAATAATAAAGTGATGATTTCCTCTGTTATCACACAGAGAGATGCAAAGTATTTATTTTCTTCACACAACCTCTGTGTATAGTGCTCCCACCACCACATACAGTAGTCGCTCACCTCCTTGCAAGACCTTAAGGGGGTCAAACACACCTTGAACTATGTGCATTAATCCTTTCAGGAAAAACTCCACTGCTCCTTGCTGACTTCTAGTTAGACCTTCAAAAACCCAGATAATGGTACAGAACTGATAGAGATTCCTTCCACTGTGCTAGTTCCAACTTAGATCAATCCACAGTGGCCATTGATGGTTTCAACAGTACATAGAAAAAAAGAAAGTGCCTCCAATAGTGCAGTACTCTAAGGATTATAAATGATCCTCTCCACCCCAGCTAGTATACAACTCACATTTATTTAAAAAGTTAAAAGTACATATAATACATCATAAGATCTCACTCGTTTGTGATAAGGTTACACGGCCAGGCTCCACCTCTACTAGTTTCACCCCCTCACACGTTGCTTCATCTGGAGGAATGAGCCTAGCAATAGTGGCGGGGTCAATGTATAGTGTAAAATTAATGATAAAACAAATTATCTCATTACCGTTAGTACAGCCATCTGCAGCGTTCCGAAGAGGCCCGCACATGCTCAGTGATATCCCATTGCGTCAACAGGAACTAGTGAGCTGCAACAGCACATTAAGATGACGGACTTCCGGGGGACGTGTAATGGCATATTAAGATGACGGACTTCCGGGAAAAACTGGAAGTTCGCGTGTGATGATGACTTCCGGTCACAGTCAATGTAAATACAGGGCTCCAAGAAAATGGCCGACAAACGTGGACTATAATTTTTTATGCAAATAAATACTATAGTATAAATAGTGCGCAATATCAACCTTAGTCTATTTAGATCAGCAGGTGAGGTTAAAAGACACATGTTGTGGTATAGTAAAATATATAAGTGCTTGCGTGACAATCCCAAGTGCACAAAAATATATATAAACTTCAAGTTACAATGAGGTTGTAACCAATTTAATAAATAAATACACAATGTGTTAAAAGTAGACACAATGTGTTTTAAATAAATAAAGTGCTTCAAAATGTGAGTAAAAACAAGTATGTGTTATAATGTATCAAAGAAAGGAAATATCCAGTTTATGCCAATGATGAATATGGGGATATGTAAATTCCAAAAGCCAATACAGGCTTGACCTGATGGATTAGCCAATTAATTGATGAATTAATAGGTAAACGGCCGCCAATTAAATATTATATTAATTCCATAGGTGATAACAGTCCATTAAATGAGTTAGATAATTAATGAAATAACTCTTCACATCCACTAATGATATCCGGGACACAATTAGAAATGCAAGAACTGAAAAAAGAAAAAAAAAAAAAAAAAGGAAAAGAAACTTCTCTTTATGCTGGGAATGTGGGGCTTTTTTCCTTTTAGTTCCTCCTGATGTCTTGCTCCGGTATGATATAAAAGAGAAAAAGACACAAGCAAAAAACCATTGTGCAGCGCTCTATTCAACCATCAAACAAAGAAGATCTTTAGGGGGTTGCCTACAGCTATACAACTCACATGTACCCAGTAGGTGTTTGCGCGTTCAAATCCCGCTAATGGTCAGGCTCAGATAGGGGGCTGTCAGCCCTTTCCTCCTCACTGTGCTGTGCTGTGCTTAGCACTGTCACTTGGGCTCCTCCTCCCAAAAATTTTTATAAAGCAGAGGTGAGGCCATAAGGGGAATGTTATCTCATCAAATAAATCATCATACATAAAAATATTAAAAAATCTAACTGGATAATTAACATAAGCCAAAACAATAAAAAATATCCACACCATTGAGTGTAAATACTGAACGGTCCTAATATACATAACGGAACTTCCTTAAACTCAGCAAGAATACAATTAAGTGAATAGACGTCAGGAATGAAGAGAATGATCAACATATATCTCAACTATAAAAATTAAAAACTTCATATAAATAATAATACTGACAATAAAATACTAGGGGAATCCAAAAAACATATTGAATATAGCAGCATATGGGAATCCCTAAAAATATTTATAAAGCAATTAATATCAAACTCAATATTATGTCCAGACGGGTGAAGGGTTTGCATTTCATGTATCCAGAAGTATCCGCATTGGCTCAAGATATTAACCTTATTTACTTTTAATATCACAGCTCCAAGTCACTTTGGATAAGTCTCTATGAGCTTGCCACATCTTACCACTGGGATTTTTGCCCATTCCTCATTGCAAAACTGCTCCAGCTCCTTCAAGTTGGATGGTTTGCACTTGTGAACAGCAATCTTTCAGTCTGACCATAGATTTTCTATTGGATTGAGGTCTGGGCTTTGACTAGGCCATTCCAACACATTTACATGTTTCCCCTTAAACCTCTCAAGTGTTGCTTTAGCAACACTTGAGTTTGGGGTCATTGTCCTGCTGGAAGGTGAACCTCCATCCTAGCCTCAAATCACACACAGAGTGGTACAGGTTTTGCTCAAGAATATCCCTGTATTTAGCACCATCCATCTTTCCCACAACTCTGACCAGTTTCCCAGTCCCGACTGCTGAAAAACATCCCCACAGCATGATGGTGTTCTTTGGGTGATGTGATGTTTTGGGTTTGCGCCAGACATAGCATTTTCTTTGATGGCCAAAAAGTTCAATTTTAGTATCATCAGACCAGAGCACCTTCCTCCATACATTTTGGGAGTCTCCCACATGCCTTTTCGCAAACTCAAAACGTGACATTTTGTTTTTTGCTGAGAGTAATGGCTTTCTTCTGGCCACTCTTCCATAAAGCCCAACCCTATGGAGTGTATGGCTTATTGCCATCCTATGTACAGATACTCCAGTCTCTGCTGTGGAACTCTGCAGCTCCTCCAAGGTTACCTTAGGTCTCTGTGCTGCCTCTCTGATTAATGCCCTCCTTGCCCGGTCCGTGAGTTTTGGTGTGCAGCTGTCTCTTGGCAGGTCTGCTGTTGTGTCATGTTCCTTCCATTTGGTTATGATAGATTTTATGGTGCTTCTAGGGATCATAAAAGATTTGGATGTTTTTTTATAACTTAACCCTGACTTGTACTTCTCAACAACATTGTCCCTTACTTTTTTGGAGAGTTCCTTGGTCTTCATGGCAGTGTTTGGTTAGTTGTGCCTCTTGCTTAGGTGTTGCAGCCTCTGGGGCCTTTCAAAAAGGTGTTTATATGTAATGACAGATCATGTGACACTTAGATTGCACACAGGTGGACATCATTTCACTAATTATGTGACTTCCAAAGGTAATTGGTTGCACCAGAGCTTTTTATGGGCTTCATAACAAAGAGGGTGAATACATACGCACGTGCCAATTATCAGTTTTTTATTTCTGAAAAATAGTTTTATGTATATATTTTTCTAATTTTACTTCACCAACTTAGACTATTGTGTTCTGATCCATCACATATAATTCAGATTAAAAAAACATTGAACTAAAGGCTGTAGTGTAACAAAATAGGTAAAAAGCCAGGGGGGGGTGAATACTTTTGCAAGGCATTGTAGCATGTGACACTTTCCTTGCAAGTCACAGCTGCTTTATGTTAAAATTTCAGGGTGCAATGGACTTGTTTGTCCAACACTGGGCAGAGAGAGGGGGTCAGGCTTGCTCACGCGGTCCACATCTACATGTTCTCACGCATTTATTCACATATTTTTCAGTTACAAAGCATTTCTTGTTCAGCAGTAAGGATGGGCCCGGTGCTCGATGCGAACCCACGTTCGCATCGAGCACCGGGCGTTCGCTCGCTCGGCGAGCCCAGAACTATTTTGGCCGCTCGCATCACGTTCGTGTGATGCGAGCGGCCCCGCAATGCATTGCGGCCGGCGCGGCCGACGCAGTGCATTGCTGGCTGATGATTGGCCAAGCATGCACTGTGACCCCGCATGCTTGGCCAATCACAGCCCCGGAAACTCGAAGAGCCATAATTGGCTACAGGCAGGACGCCTGTAGCCAATTACAGCTCAGGGGCTGTAGTACACGCCCCCCCCTATAAAACGCCGCCACGCCGTCTGCGCCGGTCACATGCTGTTCCGGCGCAGATTGAGCAGGCTGTTTCTGTGACACTCTGCTGCATTTAGATAGATAGAGAGATTCATTTGCAGAGATTGAGTTAGATAGATTCAGTTACAAAGATTGATTGACAAAGAGGGGCTTGTAGTGTGCTCGTGGCAGGCAGGCAGAGCTCCTATATTTTGTTACCAGAAGCACCTATAGGACTTGTAGTGTGTTCGTGGCAGGCAGGCAGAGCTCCTATATTTTGTTACCAGAAGCACCTATAGAACTTGTAGTGTGTTCGTGGCAGGCAGGCAGAGCTCCTATATTTTGTTACCAGAAGCACCTATAGGACTTGTAGTGTGTTCGTGGCAGGCAGGCAGAGCTCCTATATTTTGTTACCAGAAGCACCTATAGGACTTGTAGTGTGTTAGTGGCAGGCAGGCAGAGCTCCTATATTTTGTTACCAGAAGCACCTATAGGACTTGTAGTGTGTTCGTGGCAGGCAGGCAGAGCTCCTATATTTTGTTACCAGAAGCACCTATAGGACTTGTAGTGTGTTAGTGGCAGGCAGGCAGAGCTCCTATATTTTGTTACCAGAAGCACCTATAGGACTTGTAGTGTGTTCGTGGCAGGCAGGCAGAGCTCCTATATTTTGTTCCCAGAGGCACCTATAGGACTTGAAGTGTGTTAGTCCCATTACACACACAGAGCTATATTTTCTTCCCAGAAGCACCTATAGGACTTGAAGTGTGTTAGTCCCATTACACACACAGAGCTATATTTTGTTCCCAGAAGCACCTATAGGACTTGAAGTGTGTTAGTCCCATTACACACACAGAGCTATATTTTGTTCCCAGAAGCACCTATAGGACTTGAAGTGTGTTAGTCCCATCACACACACAGAGCTATATTTTGTTCCCAGAAGCACCTATAGGACTTGAAGTGTGTTAGTCCCATTACACACACAGAGCTATATTTTCTTCCAGAAGCACCTATAGGACTTGAAGTGTGTTAGTCCCATCACACACACAGAGCTATATTTTGTTCCCAGAAGCACCTATAGGACTTGAAGTGTGTTAGTCCCATTACACACACAGAGCTATATTTTGTTCCAGAAGCACCTATAGGACTTGAAGTGTGTTAGTCCCATCACACACACAGAGCTATATTTTGTTCCCAGAAGCACCTATAGGACTTGAAGTGTGTTAGTCCCATCACACACACAGAGCTATATTTTCTTCCCAGAAGCACCTATAGGACTTGAAGTGTGTTAGTCCCATCACACACACAGAGCTATATTTTGTTCCCAGAAGCACCTATAGGACTTGAAGTGTGTTAGTCCCATTACACACACAGAGCTATATTTTCTTCCCAGAAGCACCTATAGGACTTGAAGTGTGTTAGTCCCATCACACACACAGAGCTATATTTTCTTCCCAGAAGCACCTATAGGACTTGAAGTGTGTTAGTCCCATCACACACACAGAGCTATATTTTCTTCCCAGAAGCACCTATAGGACTTGAAGTGTGTTAGTCCCATCACACACACAGAGCTATATTTTGTTCCCAGAAGCACCTATAGGACTTGAAGTGTGTTAGTCCCATTACACACACAGAGCTATATTTTCTTCCCAGAAGCACCTATAGGACTTGAAGTGTGTTAGTCCCATCACACACACAGAGCTATATTTTCTTCCCAGAAGCACCTATAGGACTTGAAGTGTGTTAGTCCCATTACACACACAGAGCTATATTTTCTTCCCAGAAGCACCTATAGGACTTGAAGTGTGTTAGTCCCATCACACACACAGAGCTATATTTTCTTCCCAGAAGCACCTATAGGACTTGAAGTGTGTTAGTCCCATTACACACACAGAGCTATATTTTGTTCCCAGAAGCACCTATAGGACTTGAAGTGTGTTAGTCCCATCACACACACAGAGCTATATTTTGTTCCCAGAAGCACCTATAGGACTTGAAGTGTGTTAGTCCCATTACACACACAGAGCTATATTTTGTTCCCAGAAGCACCTATAGGACTTGAAGTGTGTTAGTCCCATTACACACACAGAGCTATATTTTCTTCCCAGAAGCACCTATAGGACTTGAAGTGTGTTAGTCCCATTACACACACAGAGCTATATTTTGTTCCCAGAAGCACCTATAGGACTTGAAGTGTGTTAGTCCCATCACACACACAGAGCTATATTTTGTTCCCAGAAGCACCTATAGGACTTGAAGTGTGTTAGTCCCATCACACACACAGAGCTATATTTTCTTCCCAGAAGCACCTATAGGACTTGAAGTGTGTTAGTCCCATCACACACACAGAGCTATATTTTGTTCCCAGAAGCACCTATAGGACTTGAAGTGTGTTAGTCCCATTACACACACAGAGCTATATTTTCTTCCCAGAAGCACCTATAGGACTTGAAGTGTGTTAGTCCCATCACACACACAGAGCTATATTTTCTTCCCAGAAGCACCTATAGGACTTGAAGTGTGTTAGTCCCATTACACACACAGAGCTATATTTTGTTCCCAGAAGCACCTATAGGACTTGAAGTGTGTTAGTCCCATTACACACACAGAGCTATATTTTGTTCCCAGAAGCACCTATAGGACTTGAAGTGTGTTAGTCCCATTACACACACAGAGCTATATTTTCTTCCCAGAAGCACCTATAGGACTTGAAGTGTGTTAGTCCCATTACACACACAGAGCTATATTTTGTTCCCAGAAGCACCTATAGGACTTGAAGTGTGTTAGTCCCATTACACACACAGAGCTATATTTTTTTCTTCCCAGAAGCACCTATAGGACTTGAAGTGTGTTAGTCCCATCACACACACAGAGCTATATTTTGTTCCCAGAAGCACCTATAGGACTTGAAGTGTGTTAGTCCCATTACACACACAGAGCTATATTTTGTTCCCAGAAGCACCTATAGGACTTGAAGTGTGTTAGTCCATCACACACACAGAGCTATATTTTCTTCCCAGAAGCACCTATAGGACTTGAAGTGTGTTAGTCCCATTACACACACAGAGCTATATTTTGTTCCCAGAAGCACCTATAGGACTTGAAGTGTGTTAGTCCCATTACACACACAGAGCTATATTTTCTTCCCAGAAGCACCTATAGGACTTGAAGTGTGTTAGTCCCATCACACACACAGAGCTATATTTTCTTCCCAGAAGCACCTATAGGACTTGAAGTGTGTTAGTCCCATCACACAGAGCTCCTCTATTTTCTTTGCAGAAGCACCCATAGGACTTCTAGTGTGTTAGTGGCATCACACAGAGCTCCTATATATTCTTCTCAGCAGCACCCACAGGACTTCTAGTGTGTTAGTGGCATCACACAGAGCTCCTCTATTTTCTTTGCAGAAGCACCCATAGGACTTCTAGTGTGTTAGTGGCATCACACAGAGCTCCTATATATTCTTCTCAGCAGCACCCACAGGACTTCTAGTGTGTTAGTGGCATCACACAGAGCTCCTCTATTTTCTTTGCAGAAGCACCCACAGGACTTCTAGTGTGTTAGTGGCATCACACAGAGCTCCTCTATTTTCTTTGCATAAGCACCCACAGGACTTCTAGTGTGTTAGTGGCATCACACAGAGCTCCTCTATTTTCTTTGCATAAGCACCCACAGGACTTCTAGTGTGTTAGTGGCATCACACAGAGCTCCTCTATTTTCTTTGCATAAGCACCCACAGGACTTCTAGTGTGTTAGTGGCATCACACAGAGCTCCTCTATTTTCTTTGCATAAGCACCCACAGGACTTCTAGTGTGTTAGTGGCATCACACAGAGCTCCTCTATTTTCTTTGCAGAAGCACCCATAGGACTTCTAGTGTGTTAGTGGCATCACACAGAGCTCCTCTATTTTCTTTGCAGAAGCACCCATAGGACTTCTAGTGTGTTAGTGGCATCACACAGAGCTCCTCTATTTTCTTTGCAGAAGCACCCATAGGACTTCTAGTGTGTTAGTGGCATCACACAGAGCTCCTCTATTTTCTTTGCAGAAGCACCCATAGGACTTCTAGTGTGTTAGTGGCATCACACAGAGCTCCTATATTTTCTTCTCAGCAGCACCCACAGGACTACCGACTACAATGGCTGGAAGACCGCCAAGGGGAGGCAGAGCGTGCAGAGCCAAGAACACAGGGCAGGCAGGCTCTGTTTCTAGTGGACGTGGCCGTGGACGTGGACGTGGTCGTGCATCGTCATCAGCACGTGGCCATGGGACACGCGCGTCTTTGTTTTCGGCAGCTGGACATGTGGAGCCGCATCATGCTGAAGGCTTGGTAGAATGGATGACCAAGCCCTCCTCATCCTCCTCATCCTCTCTCACCCAGGCTCAGGGTACTGACAGAGCATCATCAGCCACCCCTTCCCTAGACCCACCATGTCCTCCTGAGGAGTCCCCCGAACTCTTTGAGCACAGTGTTGGGTACATGCTCCAGGAGGATGCCCAACGATTCGAAGGCTCGGATGACGATACCCAGCTTGAGGAATCTGGCAGTACAGTTCCACCAGCTGCAGCTTACTGCCAGGTTTGCTCTAGTGGTGAAGAGGGAGGGGATGATGAGGTCACTGACTCCACGTGGGTGCCTCAAGGGAGAGAGGATGAGGAGGAGGACGAGGAGGAGGAGGATGCGGCGTCACATGTCCAACGAGGCAGGATGCCCCCTGGAGGCCAGGTAGAGGCCAGCACAGCAACTGTACAACACCGCAGAGCTCCGCCTGTGCAGGGCGCTGCCTCTGCACGTTATCAGAAAAGTTCTTTGGTGTGGGCCTTTTTTGAGACGAGTGCAGCAGATCGCACCACTGCTATTTGCAATATTTGTCTCAAGCGTATCTCGCGTGGCCAAAACATCAGCCGCTTGGGCACGACAAGCATGACCAGACATATGGCGACCTGCCATGCAGCTCGTTGGCAGGCACACATAAAAGACCCACACCAAAGAACTAAGCGGACCTCTCCTTGCTCCTCCTCAGCTGGGATCTCCATCCCCACTACACCTTCAGTCCTCTCTGAAAGCTGCTCTGAGAGGACTGAAGGTGTAGAATTCGGTGTGTCACAACCAAGTACTTGCAGTACACCGACGTCCGAATGCAGCAGGCAAATTTCCCTGCCCCAGCTGCTGGACCGTAGAAAGAAGTACACTCCCAGCCATCCACATGCCCAGCGGTTGAATGCTAGCCTTGCTAAATTGCTAGCACTTCAACTGCTGCCTTTTCAGTTGGTAGACTCGGCCCCCTTCCGTGAGTTTGTTCAATGTGCGGTTCCTCAGTGGCAGGTTCCCAAACGCCACTTTTTCTCGCGGAAGGCGATTCCGTCTCTCTACCGGCATGTGGAGGGCAATGTCCATGCCTCGCTGGACAGGGCGGTCAGCGGTAAGGTGCATATTACCGCTGACTCATGGTCCAGCAGGCATGGACAGGGACGGTACCTTTCTTTCACGGCCCATTGGGTCACTCTATTGGCAGCTGGGAGGGATGCAGGACAAGGTGCAGTAGTGTTGGAGGTTGTTCCGCCACCACGCCTCCAAAACGCGACTACTGCTACTGGTTGTGACACACCTCTCTCCTCCACCCCCTCCTCTTCTTCTTCCTCCAGTGCTCTGTCCTTGGAACCAGCGGTGCTCCGTAGGCGTACAAGGGGCTACGCAAGTACGCAGGCAAAAAGATGCCATGCCGTGCTTGCGCTGGTGTGTTTGGGGGACAGGAGCCACACTGGGCCAGAGGTTCTGGCAGCTCTGCAGGGGCAGGCCGAGAGGTGGTTGACGCCACGTCAGCTTAAGCCAGGAATGGTCGTTTCTGACAATGGCACCAACCTCCTCTCCGCCCTGCGACAGGGGCAGCTCACCCATGTGCCCTGCATGGCTCACGTCCTCAACCTGGTGGTGCAGCGGTTCTTGGGCAGGTTCCCAGGCTTACAGGATGTCCTGAGGCAGGCCAGGAAAGTCTGTGTGCATTTCCGCCGATCTTATAATGCCAGTGCTCGGCTGACTGAGCTGCAAAAGGAGCTGAACCTGCCCAAGAACCGCCTAATATCTGACATGCCCACCAGGTGGAACTCAACGTTGGCCATGCTGCAGCGACTGCACACGCAGCAGAGGGCCATCAATGAGTACCTTTGCGACTACGGCACCAGGACAGGGTCAGGGGAGCTTGGTTTTTTTTCCCCACGTCAGTGGAGCATGATCAGGGATGCATGCACTGTCCTCTCACCATTTGAGGAGGCCACGAGGATGGTGAGCAGTGACAGTGCATGCATCAGTGACACTGTCCCTCTTGTCCACCTGTTGGAGCATACGCTGCGTGGGATAATGGACAGGGCACTTGAGGCAGAACAGAGGCAGGAAGAGGAGGACTTCCTTGCCTCTCAAGGCCCCCTTTATCCGGACAGTGTTCCTTCTGTCCCACCCATCACACAGGAAGAGGATGAGGAGGAGGAGGAGGAGGAGGAGGAGGAGGAGGATTGTGTGAGCATGGAGGTGGAGCCTGGCACTCAGCATCAGCAGCAGCAGTCTTTTAGGGATGATGTACAGTCCCAACAAGCCAGTGGACTTGTACGTGGCTGGGAGGAGGTGGCTGGCGATCATGTCATCCTCAGTGACCCAGAAGACTCCGGACCGAATGCCTCAGCTAACCTACGCTGCATGGCCTCCCTGATCCTGCAAAGCCTGCGGAAGGATCCTCGTGTTCTTCGGATCAAGGAGAGGGACCATTACTGGCTGGCCACTCTCCTTGATCCGCGGTACAAGGGTAAGGTTGCGGACCTTATCTTGCCGTCGCAGAGGGAGCAGAGGATGAGACATCTCAGGGAGGCCTTGCAGAAAGGTCTGTGCAACGCGTTCCCAGAAACTGGGAGGCTACAAACTCCTGGTCCTGGGCGACGAGTTGCTGAGGCTTCGGTCAGTGGCAGAAGGAGCGGTGGGGAAGGTGGACGTCTGACCGATGCGTTCAGACAATTTTTTAGTCCGCAGCCCCAAGGTATGATCGGTTCCAGCAACCATCGCCAGCGTCTGATATACATGGTGCAGGAATACCTTGGGGCAAGGTCAGACTTGGACACCTTTCCCACCGAAAATCCTCTGGCTTACTGGGTCCTGAGGATGGATCACTGGCCAGAGCTTGCACAGTATGCAATTGAGCTACTGGCCTGTCCTGCCTCCAGCGTTCTTTCCGAACGCACATTCAGTGCTGCTGGAGGATTTGTGACTGATCATAGGGTGCGCCTGTCCACCGCCTCGGTTGATCGACTGACATTCATCAAAATGAATCAGTCTTGGATCACCACCAGCTACCAGGCACCTGAGGCGGATATAACCGAATAATTTTTAATGTCACATCCCTTCAAGACTGCCTATGCTGATGCTGAGTGACTGTCCTCTTATGTTCACTGACTATCCTCTTCCTCCTCCTCAATGATCCATGCCACAGCACCAGTGCCTAAGGCACAATTTTTCAGCCCCTGTTTAACAGGGGCGTGTACTTACAATTTTTAAAAAAAATGCTTCGCAACACGTGTGACTGCTGTGCTCCAAGTACAGTCTCTGTGAGGGCCGTGTTGCAGTGTTGTGGCACCAGCACCAGTGCCTAAGGCACAATTTTTCAGCCCCTGTTTAACAGGGGCGTGTACTTACAATTTTTTAAAAAAAATGCTTCGCAACACGTGTGACTGCTGTGCTCCAAGTACAGTATCTGTGAGGGCCGGGTTGCAGTGTTGTGGCACCAGCACCAGTGCCTAAGGCACAATTTTTCAGCCCCTGTTTAACAGGGGCGTGTACTTACAATTTTTTAAAAAAATGCTTCGCAACACGTGTGACTGCTGTGCTCCAAGTACAGTCTCTGTGAGGGGTTGCAGTGTTGTGGCACCAGCACCAGTGCCTAAGGCACAATTTTTCAGCCCCTGTTTAACAGGGGCGGGTAATTACAAATCTTGATCTAATAGTTCACAGCAGGGCCCATTCCTGCGCCCACCAAGAGTAACTATGAGGGCCTGCAGTCTTGTGGCAACACCGTCCACCACCACCGCCAAAGGCCCAATTTTTCTGCCCTGTTCATCAGGTGCTTGCAATTACAAATCTTGATCTAATAACTCACAGCAGGGCCCATTCCTGCGCCCACCAAGAGTAACTATGAGGGCCTACAGTCTTGTGGCAACACCGTCCACCACCACCGCCAAAGGCCCAATTTTTCTGCCCTGTTCATCAGGTGCTTGCAATTACAAATCTTGATCTAATAACTCACAGCAGGGCCCATTCCTGCGCCCACCAAGAGTAACTGTGAGAGCTTACAGTCTTGTGGCAAAACCGTCCACCACCACCACCACCACCACCCCCAATTTTTCTGCCCTGTTCATCAGGTGCTTGCAATTACAAATCTTGATCTAATAACTCACAGCAGGGCCCATTCCTGCGCCCACCAAGAGTAACTATGAGGGCCTACAGTCTTGTGGCAACACCGTCCACCACCACCGCCAAAGGCCCAATTTTTCTGCCCTGTTCATCAGGTGCTTGCAATTACAAATCTTGATCTAATAACTCACAGCAGGGCCCATTCCTGCGCCCACCAAGAGTAACTGTGAGAGCTTACAGTCTTGTGGCAAAACCGTCCACCACCACCACCACCACCACCCCCAATTTTTCTGCCCTGTTCAACAGGTGCATGCAATTACAAATCTTGATCTATTAACTCACAGCAGGGCCCATTCCTGTGCCCACCAGTCTTGTGGCTACACCAACATCTAATAGGGCAAATTTCTGCAGAGTATATACGCCAGGCCCTACTTTCAAACATCCAACTTACAAACGACTCCTACTTGCAAATGGAAAGAGAAAACAGGAAGTGAGAGGAAATCTACCCCTAGGAAGGGAAATTCTATCCTGTTAGATTTAATTTGGGAAAAAGGTATCTCCTCTCTACTGATACTTTATCACCAATCCTTGTTTCAATTAAAACCCCACTTTTCCAAAAACATTTGTCATTGGGACGGAAAGTGAGGTGACATGTTCTGAACAGATGTGCAAAGACAGCAAATGTTACAGGGGTGATAACCCCTCCCTATGTTCTCCAAAAAGCTTAAAAATAGATTTTTTTGGGATGGAGCTACACTTCATAATGTACCTGTTCAGATTCTACTTAAGATCAAACCTAAAGCCGCAAGTGGTTTTAAATGGCTTCTTTTTTTCCTTTACAAATGTCATTTTGTGCAAGGACAGTTCTAAACACGGGAAACACATGCCACTTCACAGGCATACTTTGGACACCCCCCAGGTACCATATTTAAAGGAAAATGTCACTTTTTTTTTTCACTTTATGCATCATTAAAATGACTGCTCCCGAAAAAACGTTAGTTTTTAAAAGTTCTTTTTGCATTGATATATGTCCCCTGGGGCAGGACCCGGGTCCCCAAACCTGTTTTATGACATTAACATGCATATTGGCCGTTGTAATTAGCACTTTTGATTTCGAACGTTCGCGTCCATTATAACGTATAGGGTTCGAAAATTCGCGCGAACTTTCGGTCCGTTCGAAGGTTCTGGTTCGAACCGAACCCGGGGGTGTTCGGCTCATCCCTATTCAGCAGTCATCTTCAGTAAATTCCTCATGTCTGTTGCTCACACATCTGTCATATATTTTTCTTTAAGACACTGGTTAGAGTGTACATACGTTCCGCCAGTCTGTGTTCAGTTCAGAAGTGCTCAGTAAGTGTTATGTGTCTAGTTTTACAGTTTGGGTTACACGTTTCCACTTATATTGGTGTACACAGGTTTCCCTTGGTGACGGTCGTAAGGCGAGGCTGGGGTTTGGTATTTAGGTAGGGGGTAGGGCATAATAATAGGTTCATCAGTGGGGCAGAAAATGTAGAAGCAGATGCTCTGTCGTGGCTTAATTAACCATTGTTTTTTTCGACAGATCCCAGAAGCAGATGCCTGCGCTACGCCATCCCGACAGTCCTCGCTACTGATGATGGATTAGTTTCCAATTGGGTCAACACTAGTAAAGCTTATGTCATGGCCTGGCCAGTCCAGTTATCCTTGGTTCAATGGTCATGACGTTCGGTACCTACTGACTTTTGTTGCATTTTGCCACTCACAACTGAAGCTGTCATATGACACGATCAAGATGTATCTGGCAGGGGTTCAGCATTTTTTGTCCTTACAGGACCCGAATAGACCGTCCATCTTTTCAGTCCATTCCATCAAGGCCATTCTGAGGGTGATTCAGAGGAGTAGTCCTCCTGCTTCTATCAGCAGACTCCCTTATCTTGGGGCATATCTTTCGGGGGGAGGTTGGAGCAGCAGTTTGGGGCCGGTACGGACGTTAGGTTTTTTCAAGACTGGCAGTGCTTGGTGCCCTGTTGCAATGTTGGACCAGCTGATGGCGCTGGTCAGAGACAAACCTAGGGATAGTCCCTTGCTACCCTTCCCTCATGCTCCCCTCACGGCGGTACAGTTTACCAAGCATTGCCACACATTATTGACCAACCTGGGGTTAAACCCTGCAGTCTTTTCTGGTCACTCTTTTCTGCAGTCTTTTCTGGTGAACTCAGCATGTTTCTCCACATATCCACATGTTGAGATGTCTCAGGCTTTCAGATATTTAGCTGACTGATGTTATGTTACTTCAAATAAATCTGTTTGCTGATTTATCCTACTGTCTTTATTTTTGCCCCCTTTTAGGCATACTGACCACGTGACTTTTGGCACACCCCAGGTCACTTCTTATGTTTCTTAATCATGTTCTTACTCGATCTTTCATAAAGACTCCAAGTACAAATGAGATGGCTGGCCTGCAGGTTAGCCTGAATTTGTAAGAGGAGTCGGGCTGTACTTAAACCCACCCTCCTCCTCCTTTCTCCTGTCAGCCGTCCCTCTTGTATCCCACCCACCCTGTCCCCTTTATTCTTATCTTTTCTTTCTCATTTTCATATTTGAGTATGTCCCCTTTTAGGCGTACTGACCACGTGACTTTTGGCACACCCCAGGTCACTTCTTATGTTCCTTTATCATGTTCTTACTCAATCTTTCATAAAGACTCCAAGTACAAATGTAAAGTTATGCACTTGGGGGCTAAGAATATGCATGCATCATACATACTAGGGGGAGTACACTTGGGGGGATCCGTAGTGGAGAAGGATCTGGGGGTTTTGGTAGATCATAAGCTCAATAATAGCATTTAATGACAAGCTGCGGTTTCCAAAGCAAGCAAAGTCCTTTCTTGTATCAAGAGAGGTATGGACTCCTGAGAGAGAGAGAGATGATTTTGCCCATGTACAAATCATTATTAAGACCTCATCTGGAATATGCAGTTCAGTTTTGGGCAACAGTTCACAAAAAAGATATTGGAGAACTGGAGAAAGTGCAAAGAATGGCAACCAAACTGATAAGAGGCATGGAGGAACTCAGCTATGAGGAAAGATTAGAGGAACTGAATTTATTCTCTCTTGAGAAGAGGAGATTAAGGAGGGATATGATCAACATGTACAAATATATACGGTATATATAAGATCCATATAGTTAACTTGGTGTTGAGTAGGGATGAGCCGAACACCCCCGGGTTCGGTTCGCACCAGAACCTTCGAACGGACCGAAAGTTTGCGTGAATTTTCGAACCCTATTCGTTATAATGGACGCGAACGTTCAAAATCAAAATTGCTAATTACAACGGCCAATATGCATGTTAATGTCATAAAACAGGTTTGGGGACCCGGGTCCTGCCCCAGGGGACATATATCAATGCAAAAAGAACTTTTAAAAACTAATGTTTTTTCGGGAGCAGTCATTTTAATGATGCATAAAGTGAAAAAAAAAGTGAAATTTTCCTTTAAATATGGTACCTGGGGGGTGTCTAAAGTATGCCTGTGAAGTGGCATGTGTTTCCCGTGTTTAGAACTGTCCTTGCACAAAATGACATTTGTAAAGGAAAAAAAGAAGCCATTTAAAACCACTTGCGGCTTTAATGTCATGTCTTGTCCTGGCCGCCATATGGCTGAAAATCCTTGAGAAAAATGGCATGGCTACCCCATCACCCCCCCCCCCCCCCCACCCCAGCCCCTTTGGGTCTTGTATGGATATTAAGGGGGACCCCGCACCCAAAATAAAACCCTTTACCTACAACCCTATATACTCTGAACAGCAGTATACAGGCGGTGCAAACAAGACACGGACTGTAGGTTTGTTCTTAAGTAGAATCTGAACAGGTACATTATGAACTGTAGTTCCAAAAAATCTATTTTTAAGCTTTTTTGGAGAACATAGGGAGGGGTTATCACCCCTGTAACATTTGCTGTCTTTGTACATCTGTTCAGAACATTTCACCTCACTTTCCGTCCCAATGACAAATGTTTTTGGAAAAGTGGGGTTTTAATTGAAACAAGGATTGGTGATAAATCATCAGTAGAGAGGAGATACCTTTTTCCCAAATTAAATCTAACAGCATCGAATTTCCCTTCCTAGGGGTAGATTTCCTCTCACTTCCTGTTTTCTCTTTCCGTTTGCAAGTAGGAGTCATTTGTAAGTTGGATGTTTGAAAGTAGGGGCCTGCCGTATATACTCTGCAGAAATTTGCCCCATTAGATGTTGGTGTAGCCACAAGACTGTAAGCCCTCACAGTTACTCTTGGTGGGCACAGGAATGGGCCCTGCTGTGAGTTATTAGATCAAGATTTGCAATTGCATGAACCTGTTGAACAGGGCAGAAAAATTGGGCCTTTGGTGGTGGTGGTGGTGGTGGTGGACGGTGTTGCCACAGGACTGTAAGCCCTCACAGTACTCTTGGTGGGCGCATGAATGGGCCCTGCTGTGAGTTATTATATCAAGATTTGTAATTGCATGCACCTGTTGAACAGGGCAGAAAAATTGGGCCTTTGGTGGTGGTGGTGATGGACGGTGTTGCCACAAGACTGTAGGCCCTCATAGTTACTCTTGGTGGGCGCAGGAATGGGTCCTGCTGTGAACTATTAGATCAAGATTTGTAATTACACGCCCCTGTTAAACAGGGGCTGAAAAATTGTGCCTTAGGCATTGGTGCTGGTGCCACAACACTGCAACCTCTCACAGATACTGTACTCTTAGCACAGCAATGAGACCTGTTGCAAAGCATTGCCTAAAAATTGTAATTACACGCCCCAACAGGGGCTGAAAAATTGTGCCTTAGGCACTGGTGCTGGTGCCACAACACTGCAACCCCTCACAGATACTGTACTTGGAGCACAACAGTCACACCTTTTGCGAAGCATCTTTTTAAAAAATTGTAATTACACGCCCCTGTTACACAGGGGCTGAAAAATTGTGCCTTAGGCATTGGTGCTGGTGCCACAACACTGCAACCCCTCACAGATACTGTACTCTGAGCACAGCAATGAGACCTGTTGCAAAGCATTGCCTAAAAATTGTAATTACACGCCCCAACAGGGGCTGAAAAATTGTGCCGTAGGCACTGGTGCTGGTGCCACAACACTGCAACCCCTCACAGATACTGTACTTGGAGCACAGCAGTCACACCTGTTGCGAAGCATTTTTTTAAAAAATTGTAAGTACACGCCCCTGTTATACAGGGGCTGAAAAATTGTGCCTTAGGCATTGGTGCTGGTGCCACAACACTGCAACCCCTCACAGATACTGTACTCTGAGCACAGCAATGAGACCTGTTGCAAAGCATTGCCTAAAAATTGTAATTACACGCCCCAACAGGGGCTGAAAAATTGTGCCTTAGGCACTGGTGCTGGTGCCACAACACTGCAACCCCTCACAGATACTGTACTTGGAGCACAGCAGTCACACCTGCAGTCACACACACGCGAAGCATTTTTAAAAAAAATTGTAAGTACACGCCCCTGTTATACAGGGGCTGAAAAATTGTGCCTTAGGCACTGGTGTGGTGGCATGGATCATTGAGGAGGAGGAAGAGGATAGTCAGTGAACATAACAGGACAGTCACTCAGCATCAGCATAGGCAGTCTTGAAGGGATGTGACATTATAAATTATTCAGTTATATCCGCTTCAGGTGCCTGGTAGCTGGTGGTGATCCAAGACTGATTCATTTTTATGTTGTCTCTAGAAACAGAGCCTGCCTGCCCTGTGTTCTTGCCTCGGCACGCTCTGCCTCTCCTTGGCGGTCTTCCAGCCATTGTAGTCGGTAGTGTATATAGGATAAAAAATAGAGCTCCTATGTGTGCTCACAACACACTGTAGGTCCTATGGGTGCTGACACTAACACACTATAGGTACTATGTGTGCTGCTGACAAGAAAATACAGGAGCTCTGTGTGCTGCCACTAACACACTAGAAGTCCTATGGGTGCTGCTGACACAATAGGTAGTATATATGTGTGCTGCTGTCAAGAAAATATAGGAGCTCTGTGTGCTGCCACTAACACACTAGAAGTCCTATGGGTGCTGCTGACACAATAGGTAAAATATGTGTGCTGCTGTCAAGAAAATATGGGAGCTCTGTGTGCTGCCACTAACACACTAGAAGTCCTATGGGTGCTGCTGAGAAGAAAAATATAGGAGCTCTGTGTGCTGCCACTAACACACTAGAAGTCCTATGGGTGCTGCTGACACAATAGGTAAAATATGTCCATTATCCCACGCAGCGTATGCTCCAACAGGTGGACAAGAGCAGTGTACAGTGTCACTGATGCATGCACTGTCACTGCTCACCATCCTCATGGCCTCCTCAAATGGTGAGAGGACAGTGCATGCATCCCTGATCATGCTCCACTGGCGTGGGGAAAAAAAGCCAAGCTCCCCTGACCCTGTCCTGGTGCCGTAGTCGCAAAGGTACTCATTGATGGCCCTCTGCTGCGTGTGCAGTCGCTGCAGCATGGCCAACGTTGAGTTCCACCTGGTGGGCATGTCACATATTAGGCGGTTCTTGGGCAGGTTCAGCTCCTTTTGCAGCTCAGTCAGCCGAGCACTGGCATTATAAGATCGGCGGAAATGCACACTAAAATATGTGTGCTGCTGTCAAGAAAATATAGGAGCTCTGTGTGCTGCCACTAACACACTAGAAGTCCTATAGAAGTCCTATGGGTGCTGCTGAGCAGCAGCACCCATAGGACTTCTAGTGTGTTAGTGGCAGCACACAGAGCTCCTATATTTTCTTGACAGCAGCACACATATACTACCTATTGTGTCAGCAGCACCCATAGGACTTCTAGTGTGTTAGTGGCAGCACACAGAGCTCCTATATTTTCTTGTCAGCAGCACACATAGTACCTATAGTGTGTTAGTGTCAGCACCCATAGGACCTACAGTGTGTTGTGAGCACACATAGGAGCTCTATTTTTTATCCTATATACACTACCGACTACAATGGCTGGAAGACCGCCAAGGAGAGGCAGAGCGTGCCGAGGCAAGAACACAGGGCAGGCAGGCTCTGTTTCTAGAGACAACATAAAAATGAATCAGTCTTGGATCACCACCAGCTACCAGGCACCTGAAGCGGATATATGCCACTAACACACTAGAAGTCCTATGGGTGCTGCTGACACAATAGGTAGTATATGTGTGCTGCTGTCAAGAAAATATAGGAGCTCTGTGTGCTGCCACTAACACACTAGAAGTCCTATGGGTGCTGCTGAGAAGAAAATATAGGAGCTCTGTGTGCTGCCACTAACACACTAGAAGTCCTATGGGTGCTGCTGAGAAGAAAATATAGGAGCTCTGTGTGCTGCCACTAACACACTAGAAGTCCTATGGGTGCTGCTGACACAATAGGTAGTATATGTGTGCTGCTGTCAAGAAAATATAGGAGCTCTGTGTGCTGCCACTAACACACTAGAAGTCCTATGGGTGCTGCTGACACAATAGGTAAAATATGTGTGCTGCTGTCAAGAAAATATAGGAGCTCTGTGTGCTGCCACTAACACACTAGAAGTCCTATGGGTGCTGCTGTCAAGAAAATATAGGAGCTCTGTGTGCTGCCACTAACACACTAGAAGTCCTATGGGTGCTGCTGAGAAGAAAATATAGGAGCTCTGTGTGCTGCCACTAACACACTAGAAGTCCTATGGGTGCTGCGGACACAATAGGTAGTATATGTGTGCTGCTGTCAAGAAAATATAGGAGCTCTGTGTGCTGCCACTAACACACTAGAAGTCCTATGGGTGCTGCTGACACAATAGGTAAAATATGTGTGCTGCTGTCAAGAAAATATAGGAGCGCTGTGTGCTGCCACTAACACACTAGAAGTCCTATGGGTGCTGCTGACACTATAGGTAAAATATGTGTGCTGCTGTCAAGAAAATATATAGGAGCTCTGTGTGCTGCCACTAACACACTAGAAGTCCTATGGGTGCTGCTGAGAAGAAAATATAGGAGCTCTGTGTGCTGCCACTAACACACTAGAAGTCCTATGGGTGCTGCTGACACAATAGGTAGTATATGTGTGCTGCTGTCAAGAAAATATAGGAGCTCTGTGTGCTGCCACTAACACACTAGAAGTCCTATGGGTGCTGCTGAGAAGAAAATATAGGAGCTCTGTGTGCTGCCACTAACACACTAGAAGTCATATGGGTGCTGCTGACACAATAGGTAGTATATGTGTGCTGCTGTCAAGAAAATATAGGAGCTCTGTGTGCTGCCACTAACACACTAGAAGTCCTATGGGTGCTGCTGACACAATAGGTAAAATATGTGTGCTGCTGTCAAGAAAATATAGGAGCTCTGTGTGCTGCCACTAACACACTAGAAGTCCTATGGGTGCTGCTGAGAAGAAAATATAGGAGCTCTGTGTGCTGCCACTAACACACTAGAAGTCCTATGGGTGCTGCTGAGAAGAAAATATAGGAGCTCTGTGTGCTGCCACTAACACACTAGAAGTCCTATGGGTGCTGCTGACACAATAGGTAGTATATGTGTGCTGCTGTCAAGAAAATATAGGAGCTCTGTGTGCTGCCACTAACACACTAGAAGTCCTATGGGTGCTGCTGACACAATAGGTAAAATATGTGTGCTGCTGTCAAGAAAATATAGGAGCTCTGTGTGCTGCCACTAACACACTAGAAGTCCTATGGGTGCTGCTGAGAAGAAAATATAGGAGCTCTGTTTGCTGCCACTAACACAATAGAAGTCCTATGGGTGCTGCTGAGAAGAAAATATAGGAGCTCTGTGTGATGCCACTAAACACACTAGAAGTCCTATGGGTGCTGCTGAGAAGAAAATATAGGAGCTCTGTGTGATGCCACTAACACACTAGAAGTCCTATGGGTGCTGCTGAGAAGAAAATATAGGAGCTCTGTGTGATGCCACTAACACACTAGAAGTCCTATGGGTGCTGCTGAGAAGAAAATATAGGAGCTCTGTTTGCTGCCACTAACACAATAGAAGTCCTATGGGTGCTGCTGAGAAGAAAATATAGGAGCTCTGTTTGCTGCCACTAACACACTAGAAGTCCTATGGGTGCTGCTGAGAAGAAAATATAGGAGCTCTGTGTGATGCCACTAACACACTAGAAGTCCTATGGGTGCTGCTGAGAAGAAAATATAGGAGCTCTGTGTGATGCCACTAACACACTAGAAGTCCTATGGGTGCTGCTGAGAAGAAAATATAGGAGCTCTGTGTGATGCCACTAACACACTAGAAGTCCTATGGGTGCTGTTGAGAAGAAAATATAGGAGCTCTGTGTGATGCCACTAACACACTAGAAGTCCTATGGGTGCTGCTGAGAAGAAAATATAGGAGCTCTGTTTGCTGCCACTAACACAATAGAAGTCCTATGGGTGCTGCTGAGAAGAAAATATAGGAGCTCTGTGTGATGCCACTAACACACTAGAAGTCCTATGGGTGCTGCTGAGAAGAAAATATAGGAGCTCTGTGTGATGCCACTAACACACTAGAAGTCCTATGGGTGCTGCTGAGAAGGAAATATAGGAGCTCTGTTTGCTGCCACTACCACAATAGAAGTCCTATGGGTGCTGCTGAGAAGAAAATATAGGAGCTCTGTGTGATGCCACTAACACACTAGAAGTCCTATGGGTGCTGCTGAGAAGAAAATATAGGAGCTCTGTGTGATGCCACTAACACACTAGAAGTCCTATGGGTGCTGCTGAGAAGAAAATATAGGAGCTATGTGTGATGCCACTAACACACTAGAAGTCCTATGGGTGCTGCTGAGAAGAAAATATAGGAGCTCTGTGTGATGCCACTAACACACTAGAAGTCCTATGGGTGCTGCTGAGAAGAAAATATAGGAGCTCTGTTTGCTGCCACTAACACACTAGAAGTCCTATGGGTGCTGCTGAGAAGAAAATATAGGAGCTCTGTGTGATGCCACTAACACACTAGAAGTCCTATGGGTGCTGCTGAGAAGAAAATATAGGAGCTCTGTGTGATGCCACTAACACACTAGAAGTCCTATGGGTGCTGCTGAGAAGAAAATATAGGAGCTCTGTGTGATGCCACTAACACACTAGAAGTCCTATGGGTGCTGCTGAGAAGAAAATATAGGAGCTCTGTGTGATGCCACTAACACACTAGAAGTCCTATGGGTGCTGCTGAGAAGAAAATATAGGAGCTCTGTTTGCTGCCACTAACACAATAGAAGTCCTATGGGTGCTGCTGAGAAGAAAATATAGGAGCTCTGTTTGATGCCACTAACACACTAGAAGTCCTATGGGTGCTGCTGAGAAGAAAATATAGGAGCTCTGTGTGATGCCACTAACACACTAGAAGTCCTATGGGTGCTGCTGAGAAGAAAATATAGGAGCTCTGTGTGATGCCACTAACACACTAGAAGTCCTATGGGTGCTGCTGAGAAGAAAATATAGAAGAAAATATAGGAGCTCTGTTTGCTGCCACTAACACAATAGAAGTCCTATGGGTGCTGCTGAGAAGAAAATATAGGAGCTCTGTTTGCTGCCACTAACAAACTAGAAGTCCTATGGGTGCTGCTGAGAAGAAAATATAGGAGCTCTGTTTGCTGCCACTAACACACTAGAAGTCCTATGGGTGCTGCTGAGAAGAAAATATAGGAGCTCTGTGTGATGCCACTAACACACTAGAAGTCCTATGGGTGCTGTTGGGGTGCAATGCTGTGCTAACAGCACTGCGGTTGGTACTACTGCAATACTGTACTAACAGTAAGCACGCACCAGACTAATCCCCAGCAGCAGCTAATAACAGACTAACTGTGCAATCAGCAGCAATGAACGATCAATGACTTAGGTAGCAATGGTTTAGCAAAGAAATAGCCAATGGTTTAGCAAAGAAGAGCAAATCTTTCAGTAGCAATCAAGCAAAGACAGAATCAGCAGACTGATCTCTCCTAAAGCCGGAACTCATGTGACCGGGGCCGACGGCGTGGCGGCCTTTTAAATGGTGGGGCGTGTACTAAAGCCCCTGAGCTTTAATTGGCTACAGGCGTCCTGCCTGTAGCCAATTATTGCTCTCCGAGTTTCCGGCGCTGTGATTGGCCAAGCATGCGGGGTCACAGTGCATGCTTGGCCAATCATCAGCCAGCAATGCACTGCGCCGGCCGCGCCGGCCGCAATGCATTGCGGGGCCGCTCTCATCACACGAATGTGATGCAAACGGCCCAAATAGTTCTGGGCTCGCCGAGCGAGCGAACGCCGGTGCTCGATTCGAACGTGGGTTCGAATCGAGCACCGGGCCCATTCCTAGTGTTGAGTTATTCACTTTATGGTCAACATAGCGGACAAGAGGAAAGGAGATTTCATCTCCAAATACGGAAAGGTTTCTACCCAGTAAGAGATGTGAAAATGTGGAAAAGACTCCCTCCTTATTTATTTTTTTATGTCATAATGTAGAGTATAATATTTCCTATCATTTGAGCCCAGTCTTGCCACAAAGAGTTAATTCAGCTCTGAGCAATCCTCTTTTATTGTTCAGTGAGATAGATCTTGACAAACAGAGAAAAACTTTGTCAAATCCTCCCCCTTGCTGTGAGTGACAGGTGATTTACATATCTCGTGCACTAGCCTAAGAGACATGTATTATTTTTTCATTCCCACCCACTTTTTTCTTCTGCTGCTCTGCATGGATTGGCTGCTCCACACTTCTCATGCTGAAGTCATGTAGGGACTTTTCTGGGTTTTGACTGGATGTTAGTGATCATAGCAGAAGTTTAGTGTAAGAAATACACAGGAGAAAATGCATGCTGATAAGGGGAGTGTAGAGGTGGGTGGGGAGCCTACTAACATCACAACTCCACCCACTGAGCCCTGGAAAACAGACCCACCCACAAAATCTGCAGTTTTTCGTGTCTCATAGCAGACAGAGGGGAGACATTTGACAGATAAGTATACATGCAGGAGGCATGTATATCCTTCTATATAACCAATATTGCAGTACTTTAGAAAGGATAAAAGTGGGTTTACATCCACTTTAAAAAAAGGCCTGGATTCTTGCCTAAATGTACATAATATAACTGGGTTATATTTATATACATTTATAGGTAAAGTTGATCCAGGGAAAATCTGATTGCCTCTCGGGGGATCAGGAAGGAATTTTTTCCCCTGCTGGAGCAAATTGGATCATGCTTTGCTGGGGTTTTTCACCTTCCTCTGGATCAACTGTGGGTATAGGATTGGGTACATGGGATTGTAGGGTATTATTTTTTATTTATTTATTTTTATGGGTTGAACTAGATGGACTTGTGTCTTTTTTCAACCTGACTAACTATGTAACTCTATGTAACTATGAAGGATCATAATTGCCAGTATTCAATATCTATTTACTGTCATTTTCACATAGCTCAGAACATCCCGGTATCTTGTTTTACCATGGTTAGGGATAATTGAGAGTTTGACGCAATGATGGAACAGAAGAACGCCAAGTGGCGGAGGAATGTATGAGCCAATAGGAGCAGGCAGATACACGAGTACTCCTGTAAGGGAAACCCGGGCAACAAGCGCACAGTGGTGGGCAGGCGTGGACATTCCAGGAGATGCACAAGAAAAGACATGTACTGGCGCATGTTGAGATCGTGTGCACGCTGGTGTTTGCGTTGGTGCGCGCATTGGCGCCAGTCCGCCTACTTAAACCTGCCAGTGACATGCACACCTTGCTGAGTGGTCTTTTCAGCTAGTGTTTGATTACCCGATCTGAACCAGTTTACTGTATCCTGACCCGGCTTGTCTGACCCACCTCTTGACCTCTGCCTGCCTACTTGTGACCCCGGTTTGTGCTTCTGCCTGATGTTCCTGTGCTCCATTGCCCGACTGTGTACCGAACCCGGCCTGTGTCCCATCTTTGTCTCTGCCTCACATCTCGGTACCTGCTCTGCCCTGCTGTTGATGAACCCTTGGCTTACATTCCGGCTACGCTTCCAGCTGCTGATTCAGCGCCACGGAGCTCCTGTCTTTTCGTTTCGGCCCAGCGCTCTCAAGTCACCTGGTCCCTGCCAAAGTACAGCCAGTCAGAGTCAACTGCTACATCTGCTCATGCCACTCTGTGTCCTCCACTCCCTGTCATTACTACCAGGGGTGTTGGACAGGAGGTGCAAGAGAAGCCCTCTCTACAGCTCGATCTCCATCAGGTACGTGACAACTCCTGAGTTCAGCAGGCAAGGAAGCAAGTTACTCTTTCAAATAACTCAAGGATTCTATACTGAATTTTGTGTTTTACCTGTAATTCTCCTTCAGTGCATTGTATATAAGGCACATTATCCATTGATTCGGGCTGACAGTTTTTTGACATTTTATGAATCTCAGTCTTCCCTTCAGTCACCAATTTAATAAATGAGATGAGAGCCCCAAAGGTTCAGCGCTTGGCATAGCTGTTGCTTCTTCTGTCTTATCATCTTTATGACTACAGCTGTATATGTAACTGTCCTGTAAAAGCTGGAATACTTGCGAGTTTTTTTTTCTTTTTTACTATGCCGTGTGACTCCTTGGAAAGCAAAGTCCCTAAAATTATCCATGTACTGAATGCTAAAGCAAAGCTGCTTAATCAGGAGGGTTCTAAGGTGAAAAAAGAGCATGCTTATTTCAGCAAATGGTATTGTCACTATCTAATTAAGACATGTGAATGTTTATAGAGTTACATAAACAGTCTAAATTAACTTCATTTGGCATGTGAATAGCAAAAGGCCGAAAATAAGTCAAATTCAACAAATCATTCTGGTATTTTGTCTTTTTACAGGGCAGGTAGCAATTCAATTTCACATAGGCTACCTCACAGGGTCAGTAGGAGGGTAGTAGAAGTATACTTTCTGAAGTCTGTGCTCTTTAACTACCTCTCTCTCTTTCTTTCCTGCAGCATATCACTTCCAAGATAAGTTTAAGCCTAGGTTCACATTGATGCGATTTGGCATGCGATTTGACATGTCAAATTGCATGCCAAATCAGCGGCTACTGCCGGCAATGGCACCGTCCGAATCGGTGCGGTGCAGACTTTGGGGCGCCATACCAATTTCCAAAAGTAGTTCCTGCACTACTTTTGGCGACTTCCGGGTGCGATTTGTATAGACATCTGTGCAGCAACCTGCACATATGTCCCTGAAATCGCCCCCGAAGTCGGACTGACATGCGGGTATGAAATTGTTCAATCCCACTGTCAGTGTGAACCTAGGCTTAATATGATTGTTTTCCCACTTGCAGCAGGATGGCAGTGGTATCATATTTAATTGGATGAGCTCCACCTGGTAAAACCTTATAGAAGTAATTGTAGGAGACTGTTATGTCTGTTAGACTGTTAGTTAAGCTCGGTTCACACTGCCTCAACTTGGGATTCGACTTGTGAGGCCCCAAGTCGCGTGACATGTGAAATCCCAATTTAGTCAATGAGCGCTGTCTTAATTAGCAGTCGCTCCGACTTTAAAAAAAAAATTCCTGTACTACTTCAAGGCAACTTCTACTTGACTTTTGCCCATAGACTTTAATGGAAGTTGCCTTGGATACTCATCTTAAGTGATGTGATTTGGATCTGACATCACAGGAAGATTACACAGGCATTCCCTGATTATTCTTTAACCACTTCAGCCCTGGAAGGTTTTACCCACTTCCTGACCAGGCCAGTTTTTACAATACAACACTGCACTGCTTTAACTGACAATTGCGCGGTCATGCGACGCTGTACCCAAATAAAATGTATGTAATTTTTTTGCCCACAAATAGAGCTTTCTTTTGGTGGTATTTCATCACCTTTGCGGTTTTATTTTTTGTGCTTTAACCACTTCAGCCCTGGACCAATTGGCAGCCAAAGGACCAGGCCCCTTTTTGCGATTCGGCACTGCGTCGCTTTAACTGACAATTGCCCGGTCGTGCAACGTGGCTCCCAAACAAAATTGAGCGACAATTTTGAAAAAAATGCAATATTTTTTTACTTTTTGCTATAATAAATATCCCCAAAAAATATATATAAAAATTTTTTTTTTCCTCAGTTTAGGCCAATACGTATTCTTCTACATATTTTTGGTAAAAAAATAGCAATTAGCGATTATTGATTTGTTTGCGCAAAAGTTATAGCGTTTACAAAATAGGGGATAGTTTTATAGCATTTTTATTAATATTTTTTTTTTTACTAGTAATGGCGGTGATCAGCGATTTTTATTGTGACTGTGACATTATGGCGGACACATCGGACATTTTTGGGACCATTGTCATTTATATAGAAATCAGTGCTATTTAAATGCACTGATTCCTATGTAAATGACACGGGCAGTGAAGGAGTTAACCACCAGGGGGTGGGGAGGGGCTAAGTGTGACGTGTTGTGTTTTTTTTACACAGTAGGGGGGCGTGGCTGTACGTCTGACGTCATTGATCGGCTTTCCCGATGACAGGGAACAGCCGATCAATGACAGGCAGAGTAGGAAGCGCGGGGAGAGGTTTGTTTACACAGACCTCTCCCCGTTCTTCAGCTCTGTGACCCGATTGCGGGACACCAGCGGCGATCGGGTCCGCTGGTCCCGCGGCCGTAGTCACGGAGCTCCCAATCGGGTCGCAAGAGCGCCGGCGGCGGCGCGCGCACGACCCCACGGCTAGGCAATTAAAGGGGACGTATATATACACGTGCCTTTGCCTAGCCGTGCCATTTTGCCGACGTATATATACAGTTGGCGGTCGGGAAGCGGTTAAACAAAAAAAGACCGACAATTTTGAAAAAAATATATTTTTTTTACTTTCTGCTATAATACAAATCCAGAAAAAAATTAAAAATAAACAAATTTCTTCATCAATTTAGCCAATATGTATTCTTCTACATATTTTTGGTAAAAAAAAATCCCAGTAATCTTATATTGGTGTCTTTGCGCAAAAGTTATAGCGTCTACAAAATAGGGGATATTTTGATTGCATTTTTATTATAATTTTTTTTATTTTACTAGTAATGGCAGTGATCAGCGACTTTTAGCAGGACTGCGACATTGCGACGGACAGATCAGACACTTTTTTGGGACCAGTGACATTTATACAGCGATCAGTGCTATAAAAATGCACTGATTACTGTATAAATTACACTGGCAGGGAAGGGGTAATCACTAGGGGGGCGATCAAGGTGTTAAATGTGTTCCCTGGGAGGTGTTTCTAACTGTGGGGGGGGGGGAAGTGTTACACTGGAGGAAAACAGAGATCTTGATTCAGCTTAGCTGAAACACGAGCTCTCACTTTTCCTCCCTGACAGATCAGCAGTGTGCTGATACGTCTCTCCTGTGAATGATGGTGGGTCATGGTGGCCATCGCAGCCGCAGGACCCGCTGATTGGCTCCCGCTGTCTCCGCTGTGTCTAATCACAGCGGACAGTGGCACGCCCTCGGCATGCGTGCACTACCTAAACCTTGTGCACGAAATCACGTACAGGTACATGATTTTGCCACAGTAAATGTAAGTAGGACGGTCCGGAAGCAGTTAAAGTCATGTTGAAGTCACGCGGAAGTCGCCTGACAAAGTCCCACTGTGAGTCGTGCAACTTTCAGATTGCAGCAGTGTGAACCGAGCCTTAGGGATGCAGACTAGCTATAGCGTGTATTATTAACAAGTTTAGGCATCCATAGGAACAGGAACAGGAGCTGGAACAAACTTGTACTAAGCACAGAAAGTATCATACACATAACTCTAGATTTATATTTATATGTTAGAGATATGAACACCATATATTCCCCTCATAGAAATGTTTTTTATATTTTTTCTCAATGTTGAAAAATAAATTGTTTCCTAAAACAGTACTATGCATTTTAATTACATCACATAATCATTGGTCCACCCAGGAGGCCTTCTAAAGCTTTGAATATGTATGCGCAGTTTGGGTTCCTTGTCCTGGTTATCAGTTGGAACTGGAAAATGTCCTTTAACAAATTAAAAGTCTAAAGTGCCTAAGAGATGCAGGATGACTGGCATTCGATATTGATATTCATTGATCAGACAGTTTACAGATATATGGTCCATATTGACTTGTCACTCTAAGCAGGTTGGAAAATTTGGATTGTCCAAGATTAAGTAATCCAATTTTTTAACTCTAACTAGTGATCCAGGCTGAAAGTGTACGTCTCTTGCATCACATTTCCAATCAGTATATGTGTTACTTTTATCTTGTTGATCTTTAACCGTTCTTATCAACAGAGGATTTCTGTGGCACTGGACTTTGTTGGAGGTACAGTATTTGTCTTCAGTATGTAGTTTAGGGCACACTTGTCTGCCATATAATAGTTCAGCTGGTGATGATTGTGTAGTTGCATGTCTGTAGACATGTAAGAACTTTGTAGTAAAAATATGCCAAGATTTCCCTGTATGATTTTCAGTCTGAAGAGCTTCTTTTGAATCTTTCAATCTCTCTGTTTGTTTGGGGGTAATAAACAGAGGATTTTCTATGAACAATATTTCCCTCTCTCAGGAAGGATTCAAACTCAGATGAAACAAATTGTGATCCATTGTCAGGCACTAGCTCCTTTGGGTTACCTTCCCTGCCGAGGACTGTGGAGATAACTATAATTACAGTAGCAGATGTTATATTTGAGACAAATGTAATTTCTGGCCATTCACTGTAATAATCTATTAATATTATAGCAAATTGTCAGTCCACGGGTGCCTCTGTGATACGATCCACAATATCTTTCAAATTAGGTTTTATTAAGGAAGCACTGTTTAAAAAACACATTATAAATTATATAATTTCAGTAAAGTGAAAGTACATTTTCAACAATAGAGGTAATATTGATTTACATATCTTCCCGATGTATGAATATCTAATGAGAACCTCTGAGGTGGGGTCAAGAAAATGATACAGTTTAAGGATAGGTTAAGGATAGGGGTAAGTTTAGGGGTAGTTGAAATATAAAGACCAATAGCCTAATGTTCATAGGGAAGACATTTTATTAGCATAAGTAGCAGATCAAAAAATCATTAAATTTCTGTGAATTTTTATATACTATCAAAGCTGACCATACAGTCCAGAATATACTGTATCTGTTGTATCATGGTCAATTATTCCATATGCTTTAGGTCAATTATTCCATATGCTTTATGTCAATTAGTAAATCTGGACCCACAGTATCAATAGCAAGCTTCTTTCCTTGTCAAAAGATTTTTATTAAGTTCAAAGTAATAAGCTTAACATACAGGTTAATAGATACCATAAGGAATGAAGCTCAATAATTACAGAAGTAGGTAAGAATATAAAACATAAAATGAAATATGATAAATAAGGATACTTGAAGTCGAGATTTTAGAACCAATACATTTTATCAAAAGGTATCCCTCTATTTCTACCATGACGTGGATAACGTGGATGAGATACATCATTAGTAACAATGAGCTTCAAGAATCAATGAGGGGGATGGGAGAGGAAGGAAAGGGTATAGCGAAAGAAAAGGAAGAAGAAAAGAGAGGAGAGAAGAATTTTACTGGATTGATCCGAGAGCCAGTGTGGGGTTTAGTAAGGTTTGAGTTCCATCAAATATAATCAACTACCATGGCAGGAGTACTGAATTATCAAAGGATGAAGGTGCGAAAAAATGAACCCATGGGCGCCACATATTTTCAAATTTTGGAATTTGATTATGTTCTATGGCAGCCAGTTTAGAGTGAATCATGATGTTGTTCATTCTATGTTTTGACTCAGCTACCACCAAAGAAGGAGATTTCCATGCTTTCGCAAGAGTTCGCTTTGCAGCTGTAAGGAGCCGGACAAAAAGCTTGAACTGTATATGTGTCAAGTATACAGGTTTAAGATTAAGTAATGCCGTGGTAGGGTCTGGTTGCATTGGCATTTTGAATAGTTTAAAGGGAATTAAAAATATTTCCTTCCAGAAGGTTTGAGCTATAGGACAGGCCCACCAGATGTGCATTTGCATGCCCAAGTCCGAACAGCCGCAAAAGAAAAGGGCTGAGCAGGATGGAGAGTATTTAGCAACTCTGGAAGGTATGAGGTACCACCGGATCAAGACTTTATAATTGGTTTCAACCAATTCTGTAGCAGTTATTGTACGCCCAAGGTCCTCCTCCCATTTCTGAGTATGAGAAGGTTTGTCCGGGTTGGGTTCAATTAGTAACTGAGAGTAAAGAGAAGAAATTAGACTCTTGGCATGTGGGTCCTTTTTACATGTGGCTTCAAACTTTGTGAGTTGATCAAGTGGTTTGTCTGTATTTGTATAAGGTGTGAAAACATTTTTAATCTTAAGGTATCGGAATATTTCCGAGGGGGGTAACCCAAAAGTCTCTTGGAGATCTTGAAAAGGAATCATTTTGGAGGACGTAACAAAGTTATGTAATCTTAAAACATCTAGGGAAGCCCAGACTTTGAATGACTTGGGGGAGACCCATAATAGCAAGCTTCTTTCAAGCAGTGGTACTAACTCAAGTGGTTGAATGTATAAGACAGCAGATTTTTCATGAGTGACAACTAACATAAAGCTGAATGGTAATTAGTACTTGGGCATAGTTCACATACTCTTTGCTTTTTTTTTTTTTACGTTTCCTTTCCTACAATTCCAATTTTTTTTTGTTTTGGCATGTTTGTTTCATGTTTCAGCCGGTTTCCCTTAGTTGGAATGGCGGTACATGCACCGATGGACGGATCAGCGGCGAGGGGGTCGACATCGCGGGCTCCCTGGACAGGTAAGTGTCCTTATTAAAAGTCAGCAGCTACAGTACTTGTAGCTGCTGATTTAAAAAAAAAAAAAAAAAAAACATTTTTGTGGCTGGAACTCCGCTTTAATTAGCAGCTAGCATGTAATTTTCACACATATGTGAATCTAAGCAGTAGAAGGCACACCAGGGTGTGAAAGAAAAGGTGCAGGCTGCTGAAGAGATATAAGATCAATTCTTGTCATCAAACTTGTGTACTGTAGTCTGGGAACAGTAATAAAGTGCTTTAGTAACAGAAACAGCAATTAACATGACAGATTATAGGAAGTTTTATACATGAAAGTACTGTAAGGAGTGACGTCTACAGGCCAGAGGTATGAACACCACAGGAACCTTGTTGTGGTACTTCAAGTAAAATCACAGACCAGGTTTCACTTTTAGACAAACACACATATATACATACATATACATATATATATATATATATATATATATATATATATATATATATATATATATATATATATATATATATATATATATATATATATATATATATATATATATACACACACACATGAATTACTCAGATATGAATTGTCAAAAAACAAGAGCTGTGATAAAATAGAGCAAGGTATTAAAAAAATGTAATCACAGTCAAATATTGCATTCAAATCAGAATCAGTGTCCTTAATTCTTATTTCAATAAACAAAAATGAACTCATAAATATGGATATCAGGGACAAGAAAAAGTTTAATTATTTTTCCTGTGAGGGGTGAATTCTGTTTGTGGAAAAATAACCAGCTCCAGGAGGACTATTTAAAATGCACTGAGCAGGGATTAAACTATGTCCGACAAAGGCAACATTGTTCTACACACTTCAGAGATGGATTAGTGGAAGATATCAAAGCAATTTAGTGATAAACCTCATTATTTTATCTAAAGACTATGTGGTTTCCTTTCGTAATTAATTTTTTTGTTATTTTAAATATTATTATCAGTAGAACTGTGTGACAGAAAAAATAACTATAGAAAATATATTCAACAGGAATGTACAATTATGAAACAAGCATGTAAAAATAAATACAGTTACAACAGTTAAAGTGATACTAAAGCCGTATTGTTTTTAAACAAACAGTTATACTTACCTGCTCTGTGCAGGGGTTTGTATACAGCAGCCCCGATCCTCCTCTTCTCAGGTTCCCCACTGGCGCTCTGGGCTCCTCCCCCCTGCTGAGTGTCCCAATAGCAAGCCGCTTGCTATGAGGGCAGTTGTTCATGCCCGCTCCTGAGCCCTGCTCTGTGTGTCCATAAGATACACAGAGCGGGGCTCAGTCCAGCCACGATCATCCCTCACTGGCTGTGATTGACAGCCATGGGGGTCAATGGCTCCCGCTGTTGTCTCTCAGCCAATGAGGAGGCAGAGAGCCAGGACAGCAGCTGCTCTTGTGCACATTGCTGGATTGGGTAAGTATTAGGTATTCAGCATACTGAAGGTTTTTTGCCTTCATGCATAAAATGAACAGAATATAAAATATAAAAAATCTTCAGGCTTTACCACCATTTATTTTCAAAATATTTTATTTTCAAAATAAATAGAATACAATTCGATACATTTAATAATTGTTTTAAAGGTTCATTAACAATAAATCCTGGGAAGTGACGAGATCATGACAATAAGCTGTTAACAATTGGGGACAAAATGAAAAGGGATATTCCGTTCCTGTTAGACCAACTTACTAAGCCAACCGGTCTGATGGAGAGAACCCAGGAAATAGAGGCATTCCCAACTCCCCGGCACCCCTAGCGGGATTATACTGTGCCGAAGGAGCAAACCCTCCACCCCCCTAATGACCCCACCCCTGGGTCAAAAAAAATGTTTTGACATGAATATCCAGTCCAACAGGAAGGAACATAAGATAAACTTATCTACAGTATAACTTTTAATATAATAGAATAAAATAGTGTAATTTCCAGGAATTCCCAAAACAGATAAATAAAAGGACAGAAAAAGAGAAGGAGAGGAAAAGAAGAGAAAGAAAGGGGATACGGTTCTATCCTAATGCTGAGAAGGGGAGAGAGCCGGTGTGACACCATGCGAAATAGAAATCCCTATATATTTAGCCCAAGGATCCCAAATTTTTTCAAACTGTAGAGTCTTGTCGGCTAAAATGCTGGCCAATTTTTCTTGGGTCATTATCCAGGAAACTTTTCTTCTGACCTCCAAGGCTTTACCACCATTTAAGGCGTCATGCACACTGGGTGTCAAAAATTGCAATTTTGAGTCCCAAACTTTGGGTTGTCCCCAGAACAGTAATAGAGGTGAAATCTTCCATAGGGGACCATAATTCTGGTGACAACCAGGGATTGCCTTATTTTGGAGGCCTTTTTATGTTCACTTCCTGTTTTGGCTCTGGGACAGGAAGTAAGAGAAAATCACACACTTTAAGCCCAAAAAATAACCCTTTCCCCAGAAAACAAAAATAATAGTGGCCCTGATCCTCGAACATTTACACGCATTTGAAATAATTTGAAAAATAGGAGCTGTTTGTGGCCATTTCTCCTAATC
Organism: Lithobates sylvaticus; assembly: GCA_028564925.1. Classification (NCBI taxonomy): domain Eukaryota; kingdom Metazoa; phylum Chordata; class Amphibia; order Anura; family Ranidae; genus Lithobates; species Lithobates sylvaticus. The sequence goes on from CM053030.1 coordinate 448,440,560, forward strand.
TGCAGGTCATAGCACCCAATTGAGAAGCTGGAAGCAGACACAAGGTTTCTTCCAATGATCTTAAAGAGGGAACAAGCACAGAAAATGGATTATCCTGGTTGCCAGGCTATGGAAATCAGATTATTCACATATTACCAGCCTTTCCAGATTCAGAAACCAAGACAACTTTATGTTTAGAGATCTAAACTGCTCTGCCATGGAATAAAAGATATAGAAAAGTTTTGTTTAGGCCAGTGTTCTTTAAAACAAGCGACATTTTTAAGAAGGTAGAAAAAGTTTGTTGCTTGCCAGAATTGGGTTCTTCCTTTACCCCAGTGAAAGACATATTGGGGTCTGTTCTGCACAGAGAGTTGAGCCACTATTGCCGGTAGTGACATTAACTTTGAAGGAAGAAGCCAGGTTGAAATTTTGACGCTAAAGCCCCATACACACGGTCGGACCATGGACCAACTTTCCCTTGGACTTTTGTCCAAAGGGCGTTGGCCCTCAAGTTGGTATTGCATACACACGGTCGGACTTTTGAGACAACCAACACGAACGTAATGACGTTTCAACGTACTGACGACACTTCAAAAGAGGACGTTTGAATACTCCAGCGCCACCTTTGGTCAACTTCTATATTGTTGTCTGATCTTTTGCATTGGTTCTGAGCATGCGTGTTTGTACTGTGGACAAAAGTCAGTTGGTACTGCATACACACGTTCGGACTTTCGTCCTTCGGACTTTTGTTGGCAGAAAGTTGGTCCGTTCGCACAGCCAACAAAAGTCCGATGCAACCTGGAAAAAGTTGGTCCGATGGAGCGTACACACACGGTCGGATGTTGGTCCAAACCACCTAATTTGCATGTTGGTTGTCAAAAAGTCCGACCGTGTGTACGGGCCTTTAGATATACCGTACATGACTGAGGGCAAGGAAACTCTCTCTTGCCTTTAGGCACGGAAACATTGACATTAATTTGTAGCTTGTCACTGCAGGGACTGAGCTTAAAATATTCTATACATTAAATGCACAGAACTTTATACAGTGGGCTGCAGGGGAGCTGCTTTCTACCATTATAAAAACTGTCTCATAAAATACACTTTTGGTTTTAAATATATTCGGAGTAAGTGTCACTAATTAATCATTTCTAAATAGGATAATTGTGAAAAACTGCATACTTAGAAGATAATTTTTGCGAGTTTTGCTGATTCATCATCTTCATAAGATGGTAAAAGCTGCTGCTTTGTTCATTTCAACTGCATATAATTTGCTAAATTTTTTTATACATTCCTTGCATAAGATTCAAATTTTAGTAGCAGTTTTTTAAACAAGCTGTTAAAGTGGACCTAGCTTTTGAAATATATATATTTTTTTAATAATACAGGTGTCAATATCGAATGACTTCCCTCTATTCCTCATATTGGTGACAATTGTAACATTTTGGATTCCCCCCCACTTTCTGTATTGGTGACCACATTAACCGGGGCAAATAGGGTGAGTCTCCCCAGCCAATCCAATTTTTTCCCAGGGAAACAGGAATGATAAAAACATAACAGCTCCCAACTCTATTTAACATGTAAAGCCTGGCTCACACACACACCTCTTTTGTCCCCGGCTGTATTTTATGCTTTTGTTTTTTTACTCACCATTTCTGAAGTCTTCAGTCCGGTCACATGACAATGCAGGGTCCTCTTCAGCTTTGCCTTTTCTCCAAGTTGGACCATCCTTACTAATTCAAACAGAGGCACTGATGTGAGGACATCCATTAGGAAGTGGGACACGAAGCCCTGCATTCACAGTATAATTCTCATACAACCTGGAAGACTGAGAACAACTTGTGGCCAAGAAAGGGTACTGCAGGGGGGAGGCTCTGGATTAAAGGTGACCATTGCAGCCTAAACTACTTTTTTTAGCCCCAAGGCATATTTATAAAATAAAAGTATTCTTGTAATTGGACTTTTTTGAAAAAAAATGGCTACAGATACACTTTATTAGAAAAATCCATAACATTGTTCAATGAATTACTCACCTATTGCATGGAACTGATTAACCGTCTCTGTGCCTTATAGACAAAAATAGCAAACATGAATATTAGTAACTCTGTGATAGAGCTAATATTAAACACCTTTGGCCTGTTGTTCCTTTCCCTCCCTTCTTACCATGTTAGTCTCTGCTACTTATGTGCAAAATGAATACCTAGAAACACTATTACTCTAAACAGCATGAAGCCAGCAAAATAAATTGCAATATTTTACCTGTCAATTCCTATTTCTTAGTTTGTTGGTTATAGTGTGAATCCTTAATTTGATGAAATATGTTCATTTGCATACTAGATTAGCACTCTGTATGGGATTACCACAGCAATACATTTCTGCATTATTTCTAAAATTGAAAAATATGTATTACTAGTGGGTTGCATGTCCATTTCCAAATGTGAAAAAATAACATTTTCGGTAAACAGCTCTATTTAGTTCACACAGGGGTTGATTTACTAAAACTGGAGAGTGCAAAATCTGGTGCAGCTCTACATAAAGCCAATCAGCTTCCAGATTTTTTTCAAAGCTTAATTGAACAAGCTGAGGTTAGAAGCTGATTGGCTACCATGCAGAGCTGTACCAGATTTTGCACTTTCTAGTTTTAGAAAATCAACCCCACAGACAATAACGTTTCTAAACATACATTTACATATGTACAAATAAATGTATATGTTACCTATATTAAAAATGATAACTGGCATGTGCATATGTATTCACCCCCTTTGTCCGCCTGACGTCTGCCCCCAATTTCCTCTCCCCTTAGTGCTTTCTATTGGCTAAACAAAAACATCTGAAGCTGTAAAACGCTTGTAATATGCTTTGAAACGCTTTAACAACTTGCCGACCAGCCGCTGCAGTCGTACGGAGAAGTGACAGATCGTCTGTTCAGACTGAGTTTGAACAGCGATCTATCTCTTCCCCTACACAGTCCACTCCGCCCTTCAGTTAGAACACACTCTAGGGAACACATTAACCCCTTGATCGTCCCCTAGTGTTAGCCCCTTCCCTGCCAGGGACATTTTTACAGTAATCAATGCATTTTTAAAGCACTGATCGCTGTAAAAATGGCAACGGTCCCAAAAATGTGTCAAAATTGTCCGACGTGTCCACCATAATGTCCTGATAAAAATAGCAGATCGCCGCCATTACTAGTAAAAAAATATATATATATATATATATATATAATAAAAATGCCATAAAACTATCCCCTATTTTGTAGACGCTATAACTTTTGCGCAAACCAATCAATATACACTTATTGCGATTTTATTTTACCAAAAATATGTAGAATACATATCAGCCTAAACTGAGGAAAAAAAATGTGTTTTTTATATATTTTTGGGGGATATTTATTATAGCAAAAAGTAAAAAATAATGTGTTTTTTTTTTTTTTTCAAAACTGTCGCTCTTTTTTGTTTATAGTGCAAAAAATTAAAACTGCAAAGGTGATCAAATACACCAAAAGAAAGCTCTATTTGTGGGAAAAAAAGGAAGTCAATTTTGTTTGGGTGCAACATTGCACGACAGCGCAATTGTCAGTTAAACGACGCAGTGCCGAATTGCAAAAAGTGCTCTGGTCAGGAAGGGGGTAAAATCTCCTGGGGCTGAAACAGTTAAAAAAAGCTTGTAAAAAGCTGCAAAAATTATTAAAAATGCCAGTAAATCGATAAGCTCAGGTGCAAATGGAGCCTTAAGCTTTCACAATAAAACCTGGAAGCTGATTGGTTTCTATACAGAGCCGCACCAGATTCTGAGTGCTCAAGTTTTAGTAAATACCACACACTGGGCTCACAGATAGTGGGTTTTAAAAAAAAGGGAAATGGATCACAGAGTCTGCAAGACACAGGGGTTGATTTACTAAAGGCAAATCCACTCTGCACTACAAGTGCACTTGGAAGTGCAGTCGCTGTAGATCTGAAGGGAAGAGCTGAAATGAGGGGAAGCTCTGCTGATTTTGTCAACCAATCATGTGCAAGTTACTGCACTTCCAAGTGTGTGCTTTCAGTGCACTTGCAATACATTTGTAGTGCAAAGTGCATTTGCCTTTAGTACGGTAAATAACCCCCATTGTGTTATAGATTGGGTGAGTATTGCATCAAGCACTTCTATTTTTAAATTTGCAGAGAAATATATTAGAAAAATTCAACCCTGGTGTATGAATTTAAAACAATCAGGGAAGATAGCAATATAGAAGCTGTCTTTGCTAACATTGTTTTTTTAAAGGTGCTGGCTTTTGGAATGTCACCCTATCAAGGAAGTATTTTCATATCTGCATATATCTGTATGAATAACCATGATCAAATTACTGAACAGCAAACAAGTAAAATCTAAAAGTCATGTCAAATGTTAATTTCAGGAAAATTTAATAACAACTCAAAAATGTGTCGGCTCCCTTTAAAAACACATGTGGCCAGGTTGGTCATATTTATACAGCACAAAGATTTTCCATCTCTTATTCAGCTGGCATTTGAATATATGTAAAATTGATTGGAGTGCGACTCTTGGCTTCAGACAGAAGTAATTAAATTAAGACAATACTTCCTTCACACTGAAAATGGTTTTTACCATTTCTGAAGTTATGGAAGGAGGTGAACATGGCGCAAGTTACCAGCAGACAATCGGGTAATTGTAAATTACCTTTATTCACAGAACTGATTTTTATTTAAACACTTTAATGAAAATAAACATAATGTTAAATTGTGTTTGCCTCTTCGCATGGTCCACAGACCCTCTACTCAAGTGTTTCTGTCTAATTAAGAGAATTATTATTTTTTCCTTATGGTGGTTTAAAGATAACTTGTATTCCCGCCTGGTGCTTGTAATTCTTATTGCTGGAACACGCGGGACCTTGGCGCCTTCATGTGAAAAGTCAACACAGGATAATTTACCATAGACAACAAATGTCAGATCGAATGCAAATGGAATGCACGACACGTTGGACATATGAGCAAGGTTTTGCCTTTTTACTGCACAAATCTGTTTTTACTGCACGAATCTGTCCTTATTTAATCTAGTTCTGTTCTGTTTTCTTCTAGTTTTGACTCTAATGAAGAATTCTGGGAAAAGCATGAAATTGCCAAATATAAAAGCTAAAAACCAACTAATCTGTGCCTGTGTATTTTAACGCACTAGTAAATAAAATATGTTTTTAAAAGAACCTTTCACAAAACTAGGCAATTCAAGCAGTGCATATAAAAAAGAAAAAACATCAGTAAAAACAATGCTGACATGATCCACTGAGATATAGGCAGCAAAATGTATTAACAAATCTCAGGGTTTCTGTATAGATAGAGCTTGACTCTACCGAACACATATTTATTATTTTTCAACAATTACATACATGGAAAAACACAATATAAAACAGATTAAGTCCTCCAACTTACAGCATTGTTATTAATTACACCCCCCCCCCCCACCTCCTTAATTTGCCTTCTTGACCCTATGTTTTTTCATTCCTACCTATTTTTTTTGGGCCCTAATTCTCCTAGAACCAGCATCTCTTCATATTTCCTTTTTTTCTTTTAAACTCTGTCCTACTATCCCATAGATCCCCACTTATTCCGCTCTCATCCCAGTCACTATTTCAAAGCTGTTCCATGTTTCATCAACATTTTACTTTCTTCAGCCATTTCCCCTTGAAGTTTATTTTTGCTCAGAACCGAATTGTATTCTCTGTTTCCTATTCTGCCAAATATATTTTGTTATAATCACTTTTATTGTTCTAAAATATTTCAAAAGGAGTGGGATTGCCAACATTTGGAATTTATATAATATTTTGGATAATATCACTTTTATCAAGTTTCCACTTCCGATCCAGGAAATAGGTCTAGTTGATACACTTTTTATTACTGATTTTATCTCATTCAGAAGTGGTATGTCGTTTATTTGATACAGTTTTTTCCAGAGTTGTTGTCCTTTTTATTCCTAGATATTTCAGATCTGATGTCTGCCATGTAAATGGGAAATCTTGTTTTAATTTCTGTTCTTCCCTTTTGCTTACGTTTATGTTCAGAATCTCTGATTTTGCATAGTTAATTTAGAAATTCTACATTTCTCCGTAAATTTTTCAAGATTTTCATCAAATTTGCTAATGTTATCTTAGGGCTGGAGATGTAGCATAGGACATCGTCTGCATATGCTGCTACTTTATGCTTCTCATCTCCAATCCTAATTCCTTTTATAGCTACACTATTGCGTATTGTTGTCAATAAAGGTTCCAAGGAGAGGACGGACAGAAGAGGGGATAGGAGACATCCCTGTCTTGTTCTGTTAAACATTTCAAATGGTGGTGACAACGTTCCATTTATCCTTACTTTCGCATTAGGATAATTGTACAATGTTTTAATCCAGTTTAACATCCGTGGGCCGATTCCTAGCGCCTCTAATATGCTCATCACAAATACCCAGTCTACCCTGTTAAATGCTTTTTCAGCACCTATTGACATGAGGAGAGCTGGGGACCTATCTGCACTCATTTTTTTCAGCAGTAATGGTGTTCTTACCCCATTCTCTTCCTGGGACAAAGCTGACCTGATCAGGATGTACTGTATCCATTAGAACATTCATCCTTGTTGAAAGTATTTTAGCAAATATCTTAATATCTGTGTTTAGTAATGCTATTGGCCTATGACTTGAGCACAATGTTGCATATTTCCCTTCTTTGGGTATTACAGTAATGGATGCTAATAATGCTTCCTTTCTCATCTCTAGATGTGTTCCTAGCCCGTTCATATATGAGCAAATTTTTGTTATTAACTGTTCTTTGAATATTTTATATTACCGGGATGTGAACCCGTCTGGCCCAGGGCTTTTCCCAAATGACGCTCCTTTTAACGCAAGATTTATCTCTTCTTCTGATATGGACTTCTCTAACCTCTTCAATTTATCTTCTGTTATTTGGGGTAATTTGACCTCTTTTAAATACTCCTTTATCCTTTTGCTCTCACAATCCAAGAAAAACACAGAGTATAAGCTCTTTTGGAACATAAGGTTCGATTTCCTCTGTAAAGTGCTTGAATATTATTTTGGTGCATATAAACAGGGACATAAATAAGGCTCTATGCCTGAGTCATTCTAAAATGTAACCTAGAAGAACAACCTCATCAATGGGTTAATATTTGTAATATACTGTATGGTTAAGTACCCTGGTTACAGTATCTACTTTATTCATACAATCCGCAGAACAGCCTTCCTTCCTAATAACCAAGTTTTATCTCCCAGTTGAGCTAACTGTAAAACTTTTTCTAAATAAATTAAAATATTTTTAACAGCATGATTTGCAATACAAAATGTAACTGAGACAGGGGGAAATATATGGAGACAAGACTAGATGATCCTGCTGTATTCATTAAGAATTTTATATGCAGAAATGTCATTAAAAAATCATGTCCTTTCAGTGTCTGTGTTTTGTCTGACATGATTTCCAGGATTTTTGCCTTAGTAAATATTATAGACTATCACTGAGGAAATGTGTACAATTTGCCTTGAATGTGCAGCAACATAATGTAACTACACTTTTTATTGAATTTGAAGAATCCCTGTAGATTGACTAGTCTAGTGGTCACTTGGTAGTAGGGACTGTGAAGTTTTGTCAAGTTTGCACATTTTAATGTGAGCAATTCCTTATTTGTGGCTGTACAATCAACAGTAGCACACTGATATCATAATTATGCACTTTGTGGGGTGAAACGCATTGGACAGTTGAGACGATATTGTGAATTTTCTACTTATTATAATAAAGGCTAAGTTCACTTTTTACTAAAAAATAATAAATGCACATTTCTTGCAGGTTAAAAAATAATCAGTTATTATTTTTTTGACAGGAGTCCTCAAAGTATTGCACCTGCGATCAGCAATTTGCGGCTGCACAGTTTCCCTCTAGCTTTCAACCGTACCTCTGTAAGGGCTGCCAGCTTTTGCAAGCTGGAAGGAGCGTGAGTGGACTACAAGAGTGCTAATCAGTATGCTCATGGCCCATTCAAACTACAAGTCCATCTGCTGTAGTGGTAGATGGGACTTGTAGTTTTTTCATTCACAGATTCTTGTGAATAAATGATGAGTCTATGTGTGCTGTTTTTAAAATGTGACAGTGGGTGCAGTGTCACGGGGAGGGGAGAGAATGGGGATGTTGGGGCAGCTAAATATGGATGTAAAGTGTAACATGCTCCACAAGTAGTGGTGGATGGTGCTCAAATTTTTTGGGGTGGGCCATCTGACCACCACCAACACTCCTTTCATCACTCGATCTATCGTGGCTCTGTGCCCCGGGCCCACCCTTTTTTTTAAGCCAATTGGAGCCTCAGGCTCTAATCATGTGCTTCCAAAAAAACCTGTTGAAATCTATGTGGCCACTCCCTGCATGTAGATTAGATGTTGGGTGCATGGATTGGTGTGGGGGGGGGGGGGGGGGGGGGGGGGGGGGGTGGCGCCCGTGCACCCTGCATGAACGGCCGCCACTGTCCAGAAGATGAACCTATCTTTTAGAGCTGGTTTTACATTGATGACGGGATCAGTGTGGGGGCCGTTCATTTCCACTTGACAAGCTGAACAGCTGAATGGGGACTGAATGGGGATGGGGCATGAACCTGATGAGAGCTAAAACTACAGAGAAAAAGGCAAGTTTGGAGCAGCATAGCTACCACTGATTCACAAACAATCAGCAGCACACATATTGAAGAAATTGTAAAGACTAAGGCAGGCCATAGACGGTAAATGGTTGCAGGAAAGAAAATAGCTTATTACCCCTCAATCCGCGATTCCTCCATCAACAATCCGTCGCTAGTGATTATTGCTAGCTGCTATAGCCACTGGCAATAATTACATGCCGATAATCCAGCATGCTGGTTTACCAAGTTGATTGATGGATGGGTACATTATCTAGGTTCGAATCTAGGCTGGTCCCTGCTGAAAGACTTTTTTTTCCCGGCTCAACACAGGGACACCTTGAGCGACAAAAAGGATTCACTGATATGTTGTTTTACAGTTTAATGTAGTATTATTTTATTGATAAAAGAGGTAATTATGATGGGAGGTTCAATGTTAAGGGATTGCTTTAGTGTTAAGTTAATGGGGTCAATTAGGTTAACTATCAGGGTCGTTAAGGCAAAACTCCAGTACACAGCTAAATCGATAGCTGAAATGCATATATACGGTACTTAAAGCGTAACTCCACTTTTATTGTGAAAAAACATTCCCCTCTGGTTCATCTATGTACATTGCAAGGATTATATCAACCTTTGTTGCACATTCCTACCTTTTGTTATTCTGAAGAAATCACTGTTTGTTCCTCTCTGCTGAGTGGGTCTAATGGGAGTGGTTTCATAATTATCAATCAGCTGTGCAGCTGCAGAGCACTAATGATGAAATCTGCTGGTCCTGCAACCCTTTTAGACTTTTAGACAGCATTATCGCCAAAAATTACATTTTTGTTGCAGGGGATGCCTGAAACCTGACTGGCTTCTGGAACTCCCCGGAGTCGCACGTTGTTGCGGCGACTTCGGTCCTCAAGGTCCTCCAACTGTAACTGTAGTGCTACTGTAATATCCAACTGAGCAAGTCTGTCTTTCTCCAGGACGGTTACTCACTGTTCCAGGATTTGCAAAGTTTTTTAGCCTTCTGCTACACGCTCCGTTAGCCCTTGCAGCTCGACCGGCTCCCGGCTCCACGTTAGCTCTGGACGAGGCAGACGAGGCAGACCCAGCGAGATCGAGCGAGATCGAGGCAGAGTGAGGCAGACCGAAGCACTAGCTTAGCGGTATGCACTAGGGGAGACAGCGGGAGACTAAGACCTCCGCAAGGCGGCTAGAGCCGCTAAAGCAGCTGGAGACATAGAGCAATCGAGGATCGAGCAGTACTTCCCTACAGCACAGGCGCAAGGAGTGCAAGGAGCGGGATTAGATCCCAGAGAGGAACGAGCGCCTGTAGTGGATCGTTCTAGGGAGACGCTGTCAGCACCAACAGCACCAACAGCACAGACACAGATGTAACCTCTAAAATCTCTATTTCTGATTTATTAATCACAAAATATGATATGGGTTAAATGAGAGTTCTACTGACCAGGAGGAAAGGCTTTGAATATAATAACATTTATTACAGGTAGTTAAAAGTCAAGCTAATACACAAATCCCTAGGACATCAAGGCAGAAAATGCTAGGTTGAAATAAAATATATATATATATGAAGGAATATAGATTATATTCCTTCAGACCGTGATGTAAAAGCATGTTTAGTTACAGGTAGCAGGGCATACCTTCCCCTGCTCCTGGAGAAATTACCTTGGGTCCATCTCGCTTGCTGATTCTCCTGGAAAAAGACCGAGATGCCTCCCCTCTCCTCAGAGTAATCAAAAACCCGCCTGATTTCTCATTGGCTGCCTTAGCGTGGCCCGCCCCCTTACAGGCGAAACTCCCAGTGATGCAAAATATACCTGAATGGTCTCACTTCGTTACCTATACCGGCATGGGGTCGTTTATAGTGAATAGGTGACACACAATGTTAATTGGCTCCCCATTGTCCTTCAAGTTTCGGCCCCGCAATGTCTGCAGTTGACCAGAGCTTGGGAGGAGAGCTTTTGCTCACCTTTCATAGCTGCAAGCAAAAGAGATATATTCATAATATTTCACAGATATTAATGGAAATTTCACATAAACGCCATAGGGCAACACAGAGGACGGTAAGGAGGAGCTTGGAAGCTCTGCAGATTACCCCACAGAACCCCCAGATGACGGCGGTGGTGGCTGGAAGACTCCCCTTGCAGAGTGGGGACATGGAGCCAGGATGCCTTAGGGGAGAGATAGAGGACTTGAAAGTGCTTATACAGGCCCTTCCTACTAGGGCAGATATAGAAGCTCTAATCATCAGAGTGGTGGAAGCACACTATAAAGTATTATTTTTTTAACATTGTAGAGGCAGGAGTTGTATTTTAGAAGGGCAGATTTGTAGAGGGTGAATTCTTGCAGGGATTTCGTTTTACACCATGCTTGCTCATGTTTGGCTGCATCTCTTGAGACTTTTGGTACTGTCTGTTTGCCAGGGTTGTAGCATGTGAGGCGTGGTTCTGCATGTAGAGAGAGGAGCGCGTGTGTCTGGGGAGGATGACAGTATGTTGTAGACAGTAGTGACCAGGTCTGGGCAGGGCAGGAGTGCAATTTTATCATAAAGGTAGCCAGTAGCAGAAAGAAAAAGGGAAGGATTAAGGTGGTGAAGGTTCCTGCGGGTAACTGTTTGCAGGTTGGCGGCATGGGAGGTAGGAGACAGGCAGAGTGTGAAACTGATAAGGTTGTGATTGGAGAATGCAAAAGAGGTGTTAGAGAGTCCTTTGGCAGGTAAAACAGTAATTGTTTTAAATCTAAAATGTTTTTCAAAACTGTATTTAACTTCATTATTTACACCGACTCTGTCAAACTTGCATTTATGTGCACTTAGAAGACATTTCTAATTACATATAAATGGATGTAATGATTTCTCAATAGTAGAGTTCACATGGAGCGTTTACATGCGTTTAGGTGCAATCAGTTTACCTGCCTTTAGAGAAAATAGAATTCTGTGTCAAGTACAGTTGCACCGATACCACTTTTTTTCTTCAAGTACTCGCCAATACCGATTACCAATAATGTCATGGGACAGTGGCATTAATATGCAGCACTGATGATGCCTGGACTGTGTCAGTAGTTTTTTTTTTTTTATTACATTTCTTTAATTTAATTTTTTACAATTTATTTTTATAATTTTTTTTACAATGTTTTTTTTACAATGCTTTTTTTTGGGGGGGGGGGCAGTTTTTTTTTTTTTTTTTACAATTTGACCATTTTTAAATATTTATTTATTACAATTCTTTATTTTATTTTTTTTATCAGCCCTGTTGAGGGGCTTTGGTGAGCTACCAGGGGCCTTAACAGACCCCTGACATCTCCCTTTTGAGATAGGGAAAAGGACTGAGGAAACAGATTCCACAGTCTCTTTTTCTGCAGCCTCAGCTGCACTGGAGATGAATGGAGAGGAGACAGAGGTTCCTCTCCATTCATAAACTGAATCATCGTAAACACAGTTTACAATGCTCAGTTATGAATGGAGAAGTCAGTGATCACTGACTCTGTTCATTCGGAAAAGGAAGGAGCAAGTAAATGACAGATTTACCGCCTCCTTTCTCAGGAGCAGAACACAGAGGGGGACAGGAGCGGAGCATGGAGGGGGGCCAAAGTGGAGCATGAAGGGGGACCAGAGTGGAGTACAGAGGGGGACATGAGGAGCCTGGAGGAGCACGGAGGAGGACACAGAGGGGGACTGGAGGAGGATACAGGGACAGTCAGGGGTGATCAGTGCAGTGGTGGGGGCAGTTACAAGCACTGATCCCCCTGTATAAATTTCAATAAAGCAGCTGAAAGCCACGTGAGGGAGAGGAGGAAAATCGTCTGTCAGCTGCTTTATTGAAATCTATACAGGGAGACCGATGCTTGTAACTCCCCCCACCGCCGCACCGATTATCCCTGACTGTCCAGGTATTGGATCAAGTATCGGAGCTTTTACAAGTACTCAGGAAAATGCTCAGTTATTGGCACCAATACCGATACTAGTATCGGTATCGGTGCAACCCTAGTGTCAAGGATCCCATTAGAAACTCTAAATGAGGCTAAGTGCACCTAGATGCAGGAAAAAGCTTTTGGCCCCTGTGTGTAAAAATCCTGGCATTTTTATGTGCCTGGAAGTTAGAGGCAGAGTGTCCACCCCTGCTGTCAGCAACATGTCAAAATCTTTGGGAGGCTAAAATATGCGACAGCTGAACACGGCTGGACACTGTAGTGACTCGTGAGTGGTACTCACATTTAGAGCTGTATGCATTCCGGGACTTATGCCCAGAATGCAGAATGCGTTTGTTCCGGGCATACATCTCCAAACACATACAGCCCTAGCTGTGAGTACCACTCGGTACAGCATATTTCACCCTGTCATAGATTCTGACAGGCTGCTAGCAGCAGGGCTGGATGCTGCACCTATGTCTTTCGAGTACACAAAAATACTAGAATTTGATGCACAGTGTGCAAGACACCTACAAGTTGTTTAACTGCTTGCCAACTGTATAACTTACATATACGGAGGCAAGGCGGCTCTCCTGCAGATGATCACGTGCCTAGTTCGTGGTCCTGCCCTTGCGCATGCATGCCGCCAGGGACCCGCTGTGATTATACACAGCAGGAGCTGATCTGCGGGTACTGGGGACACGATGTCCGCTGGCACCTGCCGATCATTAGACAGAGAGCCAGAACGGCGGTCTGCCTATGTAAACAAGGCAGATTGCCATTCTGTCAGTAGGGAAGGCATTGATCCTGTGTTCCTGCAAAGCACGGACATGGATCAATGCCTTCCCCTAGTCAAAGCACCTCCCACACAGTACACAAGCACAGGCTAGGCACACATTTAACCCTTTGATCACCCCTGATGTTAACCTCTTCCCAGCCAGTGTCATTAGCACAGTGACAGTGCATATTTTTTAGCAATGACCACTGTATTAGTGTCACTGGTCCCCAAAAAGTCTCAAAAGTGTCAGTTAGTGTCCAATTTGTCCATCGCAATATCTCAATCCCGCTGATCGCCACCATTACTAGTAAAAAATAAGTAAATAAATAATAAAAAATCCATAAATATATCCCACAGTTTGTAGATGCTTTAACTTTTGTGCAAACAAATCAATATACGCTTATTGGATTTCGTTTACCAAAAGTATGTAGCAGAATACATATTGGCCTAAATTTTATTGGATGCGTTTTATAGCAGAAAGTAAAAATTTTTGGTATTTTTTCAAAATTGTCAGTCTTTTTTTTTTATAGCGCAAAAAAAAATTGTTGATCAAATACCACCAAAAGAAAGCTCTATTTGTGGGACAAATGAACATACCGTACAATACATTTTATTTGGGTACAGCATTGCACGACCGCGCAATTGTCAGTTAAACTAACACAGTGCCGTATGGCAAAAAAAATGGGCTGGTGGTGAAGGGGGTAAATCTTCCGGAGGTCAAGTGGTTAAAGGGTAACTCCACTTTCATGGGGAAAAAAATTGTAAAAAAAATAAAATATAATAATAAAATACAATTGCGACCCAAGTAATATTGTACCTTTCCTTTTCGATCTGCAGCTGCTGTAATTTTCTGTAAATGCAATGCAATATGGCTAACTGGAGGTGTTCTGTACAAAGAATGTGTACAGAATGCCCCCCAGAAACATAATTTCCTGCTTGTGTGATTGGCTCACTGATTTTCCATTAAGTCTGCACTAAGATACAAGTCAGATTTCAGGCATCCCCTGCAACAAAAATTTCCTTTTTGGTGAGATACTCCCAAAAGGAAATGCTGTCTAAAGGGATGCAGGCCCTACAGTTTTCCTCATTAGAGTCCTGCAGGTGCAGCAGGGCTCTAGTTAACTCCCATTAGATAAACTTTCCACATGGACAATACATTTTCTTGAACAATTTTCCTTTAGATTTACCAAAAGCCATATAATATGAGGTCAAAACTAAACAACTTTCAATTGTATCCAATTAGGCAGGCCCTTGCACTACATCGTTTAAAATAAATCTAAAGAAAAATTGTACAAGATAATTAACCATGTATGACCAGCCAAACACACAAGGATTTCTTCAGAATAACAAAAGGTAGGAATCTGCAACAAAGGTTGTTATAATCCTTGCAATGTACACAGATCACCCAGAGGGGAATGTTTTTTTCTCAACAAAAGTGGAGTTGCTCTTTAAACTTCCCAGATAACGTGAATGGGGTCTTAGGGCTTGGGTTTAAATGTTGGGCAGAGATTACTATTAGTTCTGTTATATTGGTATAGAGGCAGGTTTTTGGAGTGTTAGGTATCAGAGGAAGATTATGGGGTTCATTTACTAAAGGCAAAAAGGCTGTTCGGTTTGCAAGAGAATTTTCACTTAGGTTAGTGAACGTGTTAAAAAATCTCTTTGTAATGAATACCCAATTATGTTGAAGAAGAATTAAAAAATATAAAACTTTTTTGCATGCAAATAGTTGGATGATGGCAATCAACAAAGCTTTACCTCATTTACTAAGCTAAGGGAAAATTCCCTTGCAAAGTCTAAATTCCCTCGCAAATTGAACGGCCTGGTTGCTTCAGCTTGCAGAGGCCATGACAGCTTGTAGATAACAGCGTACTTTAGTTTAGTGCCAAGCATGAGAGTGCTGAGAGATTGAATAGCATTGTATGAACTAATTTCCACCAAACTGCAAAGCCGAACATGTCTAATTATCTTTTCTTACCAACTAGCAGTCAGAATTATTGATTACCTGCCCCAAGGTCATGGAAGTTAAGAAGCCCAGGCCAGATTTAGCATTCAGTAGGCATTGGTTATCTTCACTATAACTCTCTAACTAATTTACTCACCTAATTCATTTTTAGTTCATTTTATTTCTGTACAGATCAGCACACAGACAGACTACACCCTGATCGGTGCATAGGATCTACATGGATGTACAGTTGGGGATGCATCTGGATATCCCTGCAGTGTCCATACAATTGGCCACCTATCATTATTCTCAACAGGCTGCCTGCACAGATCATAACAGAACACCTGTGTATCCCACGCGGGTGAAGACGGCCCTTCACATGGGTGTACGGATCAGTATACCAGTGTGAATGTGGCTTTACATAAAATATATCACTTGTTGCAATAAACATTGTGTATTTAAAAGATGACCTAAACATCTGAAAATAGATAATAAATATCCTACCTTCAGGATTTGAACTGTATATCATAAGTATAAAAAATAAGATAGGATAAAAGGGATCTCTGTATTTCAGGTAACAACATAAAAATGACCCAAAGTAACTTTCATGTATAAAACACTATGATTTGCTGATAAAAAGTTAGTCGCTGATATTCAAAATTTTAACTGATAATTCATCTTTTACAAATGCATTTCCTTAATTCTTTTTTACCATGCACCTTAATATCCGTTTCAGATGACAGTTTATCATCTGTCATGATCAATGCTTTCCTGAGACATACTAAAGAAAATGACATAAATGTTAAAGTATACAAAGGACACTTTATCATACTGACTGTTCATTTGAATAAGAATCTGTCCTCTTTCGCCCAAAGGCTATTTTCTGAGTCAGCTTTCAAAGAGAAAAAAGTATAAAAGAGTAATAAACAGCACTCTTAAATATACATACATATATATTTCAGGAGGCCTATGAAACAAGTTGCCTTAGGGCTCTTATAATTCTCACATAAAGGTAAATTGAGTTGCCTTTGCAACAAGCACATATAAAATGTTTCCTCCATCTTTCATGGATTGGTTTGATTTGTTACCTGGTCAATAGTTTTTCTCATTAATGAGTTTGAAGTTACTTCATCATCAGCAACCTTACACAATATCCGGATTTGCAGACACTCAGATTGGTGCTCTTTTATGCTTAAGATTAAAAATCAACTTCCAACAGCTGAGGACAACTGTCTAATCAAGGCAAGTGAATGGGTGAAGTCCCTCCTCCCGCTTTGCTTTCCCCTTCCTTGTTTCCTCTCTCCTGGCCCTTTTTCTTTTCTTCTTTTCCCTTCCAAACCTCTTTTGGGTTTCCTCCTGGTCTCCCAGTTTTTACCTTCTTTTCAGCTGCCTGGATTATTTTTTGAATAGTATTTACATTTTCAATAAAAAGGATGATAAGAAAATATGGGATATATTGTAATTTAGTAAACATGTAAAGGGGTATTAAAAAAGGATGAAGAAATATGACTATTTGTGAAATATCATGAATTTCCTGCATAATATTTTACAATATATATAATATGTTATAAATAATATGCATAATATTTATAATATTTTTTGTAATACATATGTTGATTTTTAAAGTATGTTTGTTTGGGATGGGGGGTATACAGGTCTAATTAAATATTTGGTAATGGTTGGAATGGTATGAATGGTAACAGGGAGAGGTTGGAATACCTGTAAGAATTAAATGATAATCAACACTGAGAGACTAATTAATTTATTGTGAATCATTTAGAATTCGTATTATGGGGTGATTGACAGCCTTCATTTTATTCAATATCGTTATTTTAGAGTATATAAAATCATTAAATTAATAAAACTATATGGTAAGACATCTGGCACATCTGACATATTTCAACCAAGAGAACTCTTTTTTTTTTTTTTATAGTAACAGACTGTACCACCAATCTACAGTATACTTTGACTATATGATATGAACACTTATCATGCACTTGTTGATACAATTTGCCCTTCTTAAAAGAATTCAAACATAAAATAGTATAGAGCTTATTATTTTAGAAATTCTATTTATTGGCATGTTCTGCGTTTTGTCGGGTGTTTTTTTCTCCTACTCTCAAGAGTCTGATTTTTAAAGGTTTTTAAATTAAAATCGAGGCAGAGGGGACTCCAATGTAGATGTATCCACAGCATGATAGTTGGTGGACAATCAAGATCTGGATTTTGAAGAAATAATCAGTAAGCTTTGACCATACCACACACATAGCGTTACCTGGCTCCTAGGGAACAGCATGGCACATATGTATTCTTTACATAGAGCAATAACATAAATGGTTAATTTAAAAATAGAAGATTCAAAAAATGTAGGAAACAAACCTCACTTTTACCAATTTACCAACATATTAAAAAGCATATATAAAAAAAAACCTCTTTGCCTGACCCTGATTTTGACATTGCCTTTTCTTTAAGGCAAAAAGGATATCCGTATAAACTAGTTTACATAAAAGTTAATTTATTTTCTAAGTATTGGAAACAATAAAAAGCATTGTGTTTATGGTAGATGTAAAGAACACCTACCATAAACAGAACGTAAAGTATAATCTTTCTTTTTCGTTTTGGATGGAGTGGAGAGACATTATAACACCTGTCAGTTTGTATTGCTAACGGTGTCTCTGTTAGGGAGATTCCCCCACTCTATTTGTCTTGTTTACCATTATCATTGAAAGTGAAAGTAAAAGATGATCCCATATTTTGGGCTGTCCCCAGAAAAGCAATAGAGGGGGAATATTCCAATGGGGACACTAGTTCTGGTGACCTGGGGGCCCCCTGGAGATTCTCTTAATTTGCAGAGATTTCTTCTCACTTCCTGTTAGGATGTGGATCTGACTGTGTAAATCTCCCCGATAGGACAAAGATAGCAAAAATAAACCTCACAGGGGTTATAATCTTCCCTTACGCTATCCAAAATGAAAAAAAAAAAACATTTAGCCTAAAGTTCTACTTTAAATTTCCATTTCATGTGATTGGATTAACCCCTCAGTGTTCTCCTATTATACCAATGGGACTGGAAGTAGAAAGCAAAAGTACAGAGTGAAGGTACACCTTGAAAATGCTTTCATTTATCTCCAATTGTTCTTAACCACAACATTAGTAAAGCTGGCCACAGACAGCACAATAACAGCAGATTATGCTTCTAATTTTGAGCATTGTTTTCAACTACTGCATCATGCCATTTTTCTACTACTAAAAATAGATAACAAGGCAGTCAGAGGTGCTCATTAACACTTAGCAAGATTTTTCAATTTGTTAGAACATCTCCCTGTGAAGTCCTGGATCCTTTATTCTTCCTTTGAAAAAATGAAGGATCAAGATATATAAAAACATAAAAGCTTACTAAAAAGACCCATACACAAATTTATAATGGCATCCTATAAAACATGTAAAGTCAATATCTATATTAAGTTCTGCTAGTTGTAATGATTCCGCATTAAAGACCCTTTCTTTTTTACAACTATCACCAGATCTCTAATCCACTGTAAAAGTATATTTCAAAACTACATTCTCCAGGATAATACGCTATGGTAAGTTGCTAAAATAATGTTTGTTAAATAATGGAAGTATGGAGGTCACCATTGCTGACCTTCTGAAAATGCTAATTGCTTGGGCGCCATGCTAGACTTGTGGCTCAAGATTTCCAGGTGCGATAATAGATCTTCCTTGAGGAGCCTTTTCTTACTTTTAGCCATGCCCTTAACACTAAAGACTAAGAAGAAGGATGGAATATAGAGAGCCTTGAGATAGCAGGTCTGGTCTTCTGGAAAGAGGCCAGGTGTCATTAGCTAGAAGTCCGAGGATGTCTATATTCACAGTTTTCCTCTCTATTTTCTTGACCAGAAAAGATAAGACTTGCAGAGGGAAAGCATAAATTAGCCTTAACTGAGACCAGGGGAAGTTTGTTGTTGAACCTGGAGGTCTGATATGTCCACATCCAGAATCACCCATTTTTGGCATATCAAATTGAAGACATCTGGATGAAGGGCCCATTACCTTTGATCCAGGTGATGGTGGCTGGGATAATCCACTTTCCAGTTGTCCACTCCTGCAATGTAGACCGCATAGATCACTGGACAGTGAGCTTCTGTCCATGAGATCATATGGTTTCCTTAATTCAAGGCAGCCTGACTCCTGGTACCCCCTGGATGGTTCATGTAGGCCACAAACATTGCTTTTTTAGACTGTCACCTGATTGGGTGTCCCTTTAAAAGGGGAGCCCAGTGCTGCAGGATCAACAGACTGTTCTGAGCTCCAAGATGTTGATGGAGATCTTGGTTTCTCCCAGTGACCATATTCCTTGAACTGTCAGGGATTGGAACACTCCTCTCCAGCCTGGGAGATTTGCATCTGTTGTGATAACCTTTCAGTGATAGGGAAGGAAGGACTTCCCCACTGTTAAGCCTTGGATAGTAAATTCATCAAGACAGTGAATTTCTTGCTTGGCTGGACAGGAATATGGGCAAATCAAGAAAAGGTGCCTGCTTTTTGCGTGTTTACAGGAATGGAGAGATCTTGAATGGAATTGGGCAAATAGCATTGCCTCAAAGAAGGCTACCATTAGGCCTAGACCCCTCATGGAGAATTTCATTGTGAGAGGTCTCTTCGATCTTATGTACCCTTAGGTCTCAATTACTTATATATCTCAAATCTCTCACATGAGAGAATTTTCTTTTCTGGGAGAGAGGTTTTGGTTGGGATGTGTCCAGGACCAGACCCAAATATTCCAGGCAAAGGGAATTTGTTGCAATTGATAACCCTGCCAACCCAGACAAAGACCTGGAGGATTTGAATGGTCTTATGGACATTTCTGATAGCTGGAAAGAAGTACTTCTGATGAAGGCCATCTACTTGGATGCCCTGCATTCTTAGAAGGGCAAGACGAGGTGCTAAAACCTTTGTAAACACTCTGGGAGCAGAGTAAACTGAAAGTGCTTGTCTGCCACCATGAAGCACAAAAGGCATTAAAGCGGTAGTAAACTCTGTTTAAAACAAAAAAAAAAAAAGTTTCCACCTGCAAGGCAAGACTTACCTTAAAACAAAGTCCTCCAGCGTGTTGTCACTGCTGTAGTGGCTTCCATCTCTACCCAGTCTTCCTTACGGATTCAGGGACTCCGAGCGTCTGATTGGCCGAGCTGCGATGACGCCACTCCCGCGCATGCTCAGCCGAGTCTCAGCCACGTCACAGAGCTCTGAGGGAACGGTACAGGTATGCCTTTCCTTCAAAAACGCATGCGCTGGTGACGTCCCTGGCTGCAGCTTGCAAGAATATCTTCTAAACCATGTACGTTTAGCAGATATTAATTTTACCTACAGGTAAGCTTTATTATAAGCATACCTGTAGGTAAAAATAAAATTCCAGGCTTTACTACCACTTTAAAGAGGAGGGTAAATGGGAACATTCAGATAGGCATCCTGGATGTCCACAGATTCCATATATTCCCCTTGTCTCAGTGAGGCAATTACTGACTTTACAGATTCCATGCATTTTGGAATTTGGAGGAATCTGTTGGGAATGTTAAGTCCAGAACATGACAAATACCTTTGTTGGGCTTTGGTACAGTGAACAGGTGTAAGTAGATGTGGTGGTACTGGCAAAATATCTCCCTGGGATAAGAGATGGTTTAGGGCATTCTGTAAATCTTAACGGTCCTAGGGCAATTTTCGGTTCATATGATAGCAGAAAATGGTAGGGAGGGTTAGAGTTTTTAACTGTAATTTGTACCTCTTTGAAAACCACAGATTGAAATGTGGGATGTCTGCGACCCAGAGAGAGGAAAACTGTGAAGGTCCTTCATTGTTAAGAGAACTTCAGGTATGGCTTGATGGCTAGAAAGAAGGGCTGAACTTAGGTTTTGACGTTAAAGCCTAGTTAGAACGGACAGGTGCTTTGCTTTTTGAGGGGTTTGTATCTGCTGGTTATAAAAGCTGACACCTATGCAGTAAATTCCCATTGACTTCTGAAGGACTGTGTCTTCAGCACCTCCAACCTTTATATACCAAATTTCCTATTTAAAAATCACCTAATTTCCTTAATAACCCAAATGTGATTAATAGCATAAAATTACATATCTGCAATTACTGCAATTACAGACTAATTTAATGTAATTCATCCTTAGTTACAACTACCTGTAACTTATGCATAGATAATGGTGAATACAGAACTGCAATAATCTGTGTCTTCTTATATCTGCCTGGAGTTCAGCTTTAACATTTATTTGGCTGCAAACCAAGTTCATTCCCTCTCCTACCATTGAGAACACTTGACTGCAATCACATACTTTTGTACAAATTTTCTTGTATTTTTGAAGTTGGCAGCCAAAAAATTGAATTCCATGAAATCTTTTTCATTACAATTTAGATTCTATAGGCAAATTAAAAAAAAAACACTAAACCATATTGTTCTCTCGTGTGGTTCTTTCTTTTTTTTCTAAAGATTTGTTGGACAAAAGATAAGGCAAGGAAAACACTTAGATACGGGTAATTCCTTAGTAAACGTTGCTTTACTTTGTAAACAGTGTGCACACAGGATCCCACAGTGTGATCAAAGTGTCTGAACAAATCTGCTGAATGTGGCATTTCAACTTGATCAGTTGGAAAATAAGTTTTACTCTGTCATCCGTATTTTGGGACATAGCATTCTTTTTAGCTGGATTTAATTGGAAAAAAGAACTTGGATTTTACAATACTGAGAAATTTGTAATGAAATAAATGCCATTGGTGTTTAGTTTAAAGTAACTCTACGATTAGAAAAATATTTGGGTGGGCAAGTAGGTGGAACAGCAGATGGTCTATCGCATCCCAGAAATTGTATAAAAGTTTTAATAGTAGGCCAAAATGTGCATAAAACAACGGCCAGTACCCCTAGGGGATGCTTGGAGTGAAGATAGACACTTGTAAACAAATGTATGCATGTGAAAAAGTAAACATTTATTCAAACGGTGTACACAATAAACAGGGGAATGCTCAGTAAGGCATAGTATGTTTACAACAAAGTAACAGTCAGTTGATACAGTTTATAACATGTCAAAGGAGCAAAAACATACAAAGCATTATGACAAGGGTATAAACTTGCTTGGTACATATGGTAAGGAAGATGCCAACATGTTTCGGACTGTGGTCCTTTGTCAAGGCACTTGGTATCCTTAAAATATCATCTAGATAGATGGAGGTCATAAAGTTAGTCTCAGTATACCAATACATTGTATTTGCACTGTCTAAATCTATATTGCTGGAAGAGATTAATCTCAAGGATAGAAAACAGTGAGGTACTCACATGTCCTGCCAAAGCTCAATTGTTTTGTCATATGGGGGAGCCACTGAGCGTGGTATCCAGAGGATCAGGGTGTGTGCAGTAAAAACAAAGTGTACTTGGACACTGGGGTGTGAGGAACCTGCTGAGGACCCCTTCAGAATACAAGGTCCAACATACAGGGTTTAGGGCAGGAAGCCCAGGTCCTGTATTAAACACAGTAGGTCAGCCAATGTATCACTGTAAAGCAGAGTAAAAGGGGAAATAATCAGAACATGGGGAACAAAGTAATAATGTATGGCTACACAGAGGTAGACCATGTATTTACCTGAGTATAGTGCATAGGTGAAGGATAACAGGTCATCTCTGGTCAGTCAGCAGCATGATACTGAAGCCAGAGTGTGAAGGTTTATATGAGGTCAAGTAATGAGCAGCAGCTGAGGATGGGTGTGTGTTAACCATCCTGGGTGCTATCACTGATTGGCTAGTGTGTTTTTTGGGAGGCGGGCGCCAGAAGGCGCTAGAGTGACCTCCCAGTGTGGACCTCTGACGGGGCGGTGCCGGGCGCGGCCGCGTCATCACGGCGCGGCCACGTCCGGCGTCGTGACGTCACCGACGCGGGACAGACGAGCGCCAGCTTCCTGATGCGCTCCAAGGTGGAGCGCAAATAGGAAGTAGACCAGATAACTGGTCTAGATGGAAGGCGGGGAGGTGACGCGTGCGCAGTGGAGCAAACGCGCGCGCGCACCTAGTCTTACCCGCGCCGGGTATTCTAGTGAAGGGGGGAAAAAAGGCAGGTTGGGTATCAGTGGATTAGTCCATATAGGACAAATGGTAGCAAAAGTGAGCAATGGGGGACATGCAAGAGTGTTGCGAATGGCAACCTAAAAAATGTATATGGCTTAGAAACCTTGGAGAGGAGGGAGAGAACATGTAACAGTTCATACACAGTATGTGATACATAAGTGAGAGACATGTATCAATGGTATATAGAAGAAAAACATATATCAATTCATACACAGTATATAGTACATAGGCATGTATTCCTGCATGCTGCAAAGTTGCATAAAATACAGAGGGTAATACAAATGATAAAGTTGGGTGTGGGTGCTTGAACGTGGGGGACCATGATTATAGGTCTAGTTCACAGACTCCGGTCTCGAAACCCTCAAGATAGGGTTTAAAATTGAAGGCTTCATTGAGGCCGGGAGGTATGGTGGCATTGAGGTGAAAAATCCAACGAAGTTCGCTCTGAAGGAGCGCTTTGTTGTAATCACCCCCTCGATTTGGAGGGGGGATATGATCTAAAGCTCTGAACGAGATTTTGGGGATAATGTCAGGGTGAACAATAGAGGTGTGTCGGCCCAATGGTAGATCGGGATCTCTTTGATTTATACTGGTAACGTGTCCGTAGATTCGTTTCCAGAATGGTAATTTGGTCTTGCCCACGTAAAAGCACCCACATTCACATTCCAAAAGGTAGACAATGCCAATAGAACGACAATTAACATAATGCTTAGGAAAAAGGCGTTGACCATTGGGTAGGAGTTTGTGTAAGTTGGATTTAGGTAGGTATTTGCAATAATTGCAATTGCCACATGGAAAGGTACCCTTGAGCTGTCTCTGGGATTTATTACTGCTTTTATATTCACTAGTAATGAGTTTGTCACGAAGAGACGGGGCACGTCGGTAAGTGATCAAAGGTTTGGGCGGGACAAAGGGGGAAAGTACTCTGTCTGTAGAGATGATGTGCCAGTGTTTAAGTAGTATTTGAGTAATTTCGTTGTGTTGTTGGCAGTAATTTGTTATAATTCTGAGAGGTGGTTGTGTGGAGGGCCCGGATGGTTTAGGAATAAGTAAAGCAGAGCGTGATTTGGATTTCGCTTTTTTATAAGCGTTTTTTAAAACGCTATTTTTGTAGCCACGTGCGCGAAGTCTGTCCCTCAATACGGAGGCCTCGTGTTCAAAGGAGGTATCCGTGGAGCAGTTACGTCGGGCGCGTAAATATTGGGCAAAAGGGATAGATTTGAGTAAGGGTTGAGGGTGAAAGCTGGAGGCTGCAAGAATCGTATTGCCTGCAGTCGGTTTGCGAAAAAGTTGGCTTTGTAGTTGGCCATGTCTGTCCTTGATGAGGGTGAGATCAAGGAAAGAGATGGAGCTATAGCTGTATGTCATTGTAAATTTGAGGTTGAGAGAGTTAGAAGTATTGAGGTATAGAAGGAAGTGTTGTAAAGTATCTATGGGGCCCTGCCATAGAATCAAAATGTCATCTATATAGCGACGAAAAGATGCTATATGTTTGGTAAACGCACTGGCAGCATCAGTAGTGAATAGGTCTCGTTCCCACTCCCCCAGGTACAGGTTGGCGTACGCCGGTGCGCAACAAGTGCCCATGGCGACGCCCTGTACCTGGAGGTAGTGGGAACCATTGAAAGAGAAAAAATTATGGGTCAAGATAAATTTGAGTGCTCTAATGATGAATAGAGATAACTCTTGGGAGTAAAGATTAGCATTAAACAGGGTATGTTGAATGGCTGTAAGTCCTAAGGTGTGGGGGATAGAACTGTAAAGGGCCTCGACGTCGATGGCAACCAGGACAGTGTTAGCATCGACGTGGAGGTCCGAGAGATCCTGGAGCAGGTGTGTAGTATCGCGTATATATGAAGGTAATGCCTGTACTAAAGGTTGGAGTAATTTGTCTATGTAACGACTTAAGTTGTCAGTGAGACATCCACGTCCGGTGAGGCATAAAACTTGATTTTTTCTTGAGCGAGATGTGATGTGGAGGATGTGAATTATAAGGAGGAATATCATCCTCAAAGTTGTTAAGGCCACCGAATTCTCGTTCCACCACTGACAAGACCTATACTTCTACTCACGTACCTCACCAATCCAATCTCCCTTTGGGGCTACGTAAGCCCAAACGTGGACGCACACCAAATTTTTCGAGTGACGATGTGTCTGACGTGGAGGGGACCCCCGGCGCCTCCCCCCTTGGGGACTCGCCGGTGGCCTCCTCTAACGCCAAGACACACAGATCGCACTCACTTCCATCTGCATCTCAGCGTGCAGATTTTTTAGACAAAATGCGAACCTCACTACAGACACACCAACAATCCACTTCTCTCAATCCAAAAACCAAACGACCAACACGTTAGAAAAATCTTCCAACAACATCATCAACCTTTCTTCCTACACACTCACCAGACACGAAATCTCAGTTCTTGAAAAAGGACTTACGTTTTGTCCAACTTCACAGCTTGACAAGTTCACAGCCATTAAAGATATACATCTTTTTATTCGCAAGTTACTTTTGCACAGCATGTACACCCCCAATCCACTCCACATCTCGCTCAAGAAAAAATCAAGTTTTTTTCCTTCACCTAGCACTAATCCACGTGCTGCACTATTTCTACAGTCAGTGACCAACGAAATTCGCCATCTGCAAACTCATCCCACCCACCCCAAACAACAAAAAAACTTTACTTACAACCAACACCTAGCCTTACAAAATTTAAAAACTAACCCTCTGATAGTGATCAAACCGGCGGACAAGGGTGGAAACATTGTTGTCCTCAACAAGTTAGACTACCTTGAAATGTGTCTTAACATACTACGTAACCGTGAATGGTACGCCACAATTCCCAGTACATCAATCAGGTCATTCCAACAGGAACTTTACACTCTTGTTGATGACGCCTTTAGACAACACATTATTGACAAACCTACTGTAGATTATGTCAGGACCAAATTTCCGAGAGTAGCCACATTTTTTGCCTTACCTAAGGTACATAAAAACCTTCCCAGACCACCAGGCAGACCCATCGTCTCCGGACGTGGATGTCTCACTGACAACTTAAGTCGTTACATAGACAAATTACTTCAACCTTTAGTACAGGCATTACCTTCATATATACGCGATACTACACACCTGCTCCAGGATCTCTCGGACCTCCACGTCGATGCTAACACTGTCCTGGTTGCCATCGACGTCGAGGCCCTTTACAGTTCTATCCCCCACACCTTAGGACTTACAGCCATTCAACATACCCTGTTTAATGCTAATCTTTACTCCCAAGAGTTATCTCTATTCATCATTAGAGCACTCAAATTTATCTTGACCCATAATTTTTTCTCTTTCAATGGTTCCCACTACCTCCAGGTACAGGGCGTCGCCATGGGCACTTGTTGCGCACCGGCGTACGCCAACCTGTACCTGGGGGAGTGGGAACGAGACCTATTCACTACTGATGCTGCCAGTGCGTTTACCAAACATATAGCATCTTTTCGTCGCTATATAGATGACATTTTGATTCTATGGCAGGGCCCCATAGATACTTTACAACACTTCCTTCTATACCTCAATACTTCTAACTCTCTCAACCTCAAATTTACAATGACATACAGCTATAGCTCCATCTCTTTCCTTGATCTCACCCTCATCAAGGACAGACATGGCCAACTTCAAAGCCAACTTTTTCGCAAACCGACTGCAGGCAATACGATTCTTGCAGCCTCCAGCTTTCACCCTCAACCCTTAAGCCCCATACACACGCGCGGACAATCCGTGGACCAGGTCCGTCGGACCATGTCCGTCATACTTTGTCTGATGTTGGTTTTGCGTACACACGATCGGACAAAGTTGTCGGAAAATCCGATCATTCTGAACGTGGTGACGTTTGTTGCCTACGACGGGACTACGTAGAGGCTAGTAGCCAATAGCTTTGGTCTTGTAATGTGATCTGAGCATGCGTAGCACTTTGTCCGGTCGGACAAGCGTACACACACTCGGATTTGGTGTGATCGGACCGGGTTGACGGGAAATCTTTCCAGCAGGAGATAAGACTTTGTCCGACGGACAAACCGACGAACACTGCCGATGGTGCATACACACGGTCTGATTTTTCAACAACCTTGTCCGATGGGACCAAATTGATGAAAAAGTCCGACCGTGTGTATGGGGCTTTACTCAAATCTATCCCTTTTGCCCAATATTTACGCGCCCGACGTAACTGCTCCACGGATACCTCCTTTGAACACGAGGCCTCCGTATTGAGGGACAGACTTCGCGCACGTGGCTACAAAAATAGCGTTTTAAAAAACGCTTATAAAAAAGCGAAATCCAAATCACGCTCTGCTTTACTTATTCCTAAACCATCCGGGCCCTCCACACAACCACCTCTCAGAATTATAACAAATTACTGCCAACAACACAACGAAATTACTCAAATACTACTTAAACACTGGCACATCATCTCTTCAGACAGAGTACTTTCCCCCTTTGTCCCGCCTAAACCTTTGATCACTTACCGACGCGCCCCGTCTCTTCGTGACAAACTCATTACTAGTGAATACAAAAGCAGTAATAAATCCCAGAGACAGCTCAAGGATACCTTTCCATGTGGCAATTGCAATTATTGCAAATACCTACCTAAATCCAACTTACATAACCTCTTACCCAATGGTCAACGCCTTTTTTCTAAACATTATGTTAATTGTCGTTCTATTGGCATTGTCTACCTTTTGGAATGTGAATGTGGGTGCTTTTACGTGGGCAAGACCAAACTACCATTCTGGAAACGAATCTATGGACACGTTACCAGTATAAATCAAAGAGATCCCGATCTACCATTGGGCCGACACACCTCTATTGTTCACCCTGACATTATCCCCAAAATCTCGTTCAGAGCTTTAGATCATATCCCCCCTCCAAATCGAGGGGGTGATTACAACAAAGCGCTCCTTCAGAGCGAACTTCGTTGGATTTTTCACCTCAATGCCACCATACCTCCCGGCCTCAATGAAGCCTTCAATTTTAAACCTTATCTTGAGGGTTTCGAGACCGGAGTCTGTGAACTAGACCTATAATCATGGTCCCCCACGTTCAAGCACCCACACCCAACTTTATCATTTGTATTACCCTCTGTATTTTATGCAACTTTGCAGCATGCAGGAATACATGCCTATGTACTATATACTGTGTATGAATTGATATATGTTTTTCTTCTATATACCATTGATACATGTCTCTCACTTATGTATCACATACTGTGTATGAACTGTTACATGTTCTCTCCCCCCTCTCCAAGGTTTTAAGCCATATACAATTTTTAGGTTGCCATTCGCAACACTCTTGCATGTCCCCCATTGCTCACTTTTGCTACCATTTGTCCTATATGGACTAATCCATTGATACCCAACCTGCCTTTTTTCCCCCCTTCACTAGAATACCCGGCGCGGGTAAGACTAGGTGCGCGTGCGCGTCTGCTCCACTGCGCACGCGTCACCTCCCCGCCTTCCATCTAGACCAGTTATCTGGTCTACTTCCTAGTTGCGCTCCACCTTGGAGCGCATCAGGAAGCTGGCGCTCGTCTGTCCCGCGTCGGTGACGTCACGACGCCGGACGTGGCCGCGCCGTGATGACGCGGCCGCGCCCGGCACCGCCCCGTCAGAGGACCACACTGGGAGGTCACTCTAGCGCCTTCTGGCGCCCGCCTCCCAAAAAACACACGAGCCAATCAGTGATAGCACCCAGGATGGTTGACACACACCCATCCTCAGCTGCTGCTCATTACTTGACCTCATATAAACCTTTCACACTCTGGCTTCAGTATCATGCTGCTGATTGACCAGAGATGACCTGTTATCCTTCACCTATGCACTATACTCAGGTAAATACATGGTCTACCTTTGTGTAGCCATACATTATTACTTTGTTCCCCATGTTCTGATTATTTCCCCTTTTACTCTGCTTTACAGTGATACATTGGCTGACCTACTGTGTTTAATACAGGACCTGGGCTTCCTGCCCTAAACCCTGTATGTTGGACCTTGTATTCTGAAGGGGTCCTCAGCAGGTTCCTCACACCCCAGTGTCCAAGTACACTTTGTTTTTACTGCACACACCCTGATCCTCTGGATACCACGCTCAGTGGCTCCCCCATATGACAAAACAATTGAGCTTTGGCAGGACATGTGAGTACCTCACTGTTTTCTATCCTTGAGATTAATCTTTTCCAGCAATATAGATTTAGACAGTGCAAATACAATGTATTGGTATACTGAGACTAACTTTATGACCTCCATCTATCTAGATGATATTTTAAGGATACCAAGTGCCTTGACAAAGGACCACAGTCCGAAACATGTTGGCATCTTCCTTACCATATGTACCAAGCAAGTTTATACCCTTGTCATAATGCTTTGTATGTTTTTGCTCCTTTGACATGTTATAAACTGTATCAACTGACTGTTACTTTGTTGTAAACATACTATGCCTTACTGAGCATTCCCCTGTTTATTGTGTACACCGTTTGAATAAATGTTTACTTTTTCACATGCATACATTTGTTTACAAGTGTCTATCTTCACTCCAAGCATCCCCTAGGGGTACTGGCCGTTGTTTTATGCACATTTTGGCCTACTATTAAAACTTTTAACTCTACGATTATAGTACACATATTTATTTGATAACATTACAACTCTAATAGAAATACAAACAATAGTTAATCCAATATAATCTTACTTGAAGAATCAGTTTTTATGCTGTAAGTGCTGTCTGCTGACCATCTCCTGCCTGCTGCCCCGACTTCCTGGATTCCCTGCATGCTTTGCAGATTCTGCATTTCCTACAGACTATACAGTAAAACCTTGGATTGCGAGCATATTTCTTTCCAGAAACATGCTTGTAATGCAAAGCACTTGAAATATCAAAGCAAATTTCCCCATAAGCAATAATGGAAACTCAAATGATTTGTTTCACAACCATTTATTCATAAGTCCTTCAGTTTATAGTCCATATAAAAAGATTATAGCAATGTGATAGGTTGTGTAACCATAAAATGTTCATCCACAAATGGAAGCCTCCACAAGGGAATTAGACGCAAAATCCAGCAGGAGCTACAGAGTATAAAAGAGAAGAGAGACACCTCTAAGTGTAGCAATATGGTTGATGATTAAAAGAGGCACAACTAAGCATGCAGGCATCCAGGGTATAGCTGTCCACATAGACCATCCTCCTCACTGCCGGCTCTCACCGCTGTCAGTCTGCAATCGTGACTAGGAAGACTACCCTACAGTAGAGCGAAAAGCCTGGCTTGAACTGCTCGTGGAGCACAGAGTGGAAGGGATGATGTCAACGGCGGTGCGGAGAATGGTCTATTTTGACAGCTTTACCCCAGATGCCTGCATACTTAGATGTGCCTGTTTTAATCATCAACCATGTAAGTTGCTAAATGTTGTACCTTCATTAAATGTAAACATATTGCTACACTTAGAGGCGCCTCTCTTCTCTTTTATACTCAGTTGTGACATGACGCTACTTGTATATCAAGACATCCCTTGTATATCAAGTCAAAATTTATTTTAAAAAGTTAGCTTGTCTTGTAAAGCGCTCTTAAACCAAGTTACTTTTAAACCAAGGTTTTACTGTATATCCAATAGTACCTTGTTGCCTGCAAATAGCGATTCCTATACTGACTCCTGACTCCTAAAATGCTTCCTCCTCCCAGAACCTCTATAATTCAGAAGGCAGGCTCTGTGAAATGTGTGACACAGCAGTGCCTACTCAGAATTCAAGGACATAATTGTGGGGGGATCTTCACAAAGTAAGTTTGTAGGCTTCAAGATAGTTCAAATTACTAGTAGTAAGATAGAAATAATTGAAATACAATGTGGAAATGAGTATATGATTTAAATATAGACATGGCTATGCTTTAAATTCATTATATGCAAACTGCAGTGAGGGTTGGAACAACTTGTGACTAAGCTGTTGTGAGCTGTTGAAATTGCAGGAAGCAAGCATACCCGGCTAATGTGTTGTAAACAAGCGCAAACAGTGGTACATTTTACATAAGTGTATGGCTCCTAACTTAAGTTCTTAAAAACAGGCAAACTGCTTTAGCGGCTAATGACAGAAAAACAATGTTTGCACTAACTCAGCAGTTTTCAATCTTTTGTGTAGAGTTTGCAGCAAGATATTGGTTAGAACACTGGTAACTCAGGACATTTTTTTTTCAAAGGACAAAACGAGTGTGGGACTTTAAATGAGGCAGTTCAAAAGCAATATAAAAGTAGAGATTTTATTAACAATTGTATAGAAAATGTCCATGAGTGTACAGCTATTAGTAAACTCTGCTACTTTGACAGTACTGATATACAATAAAATTCATAGAAGTGTAGTAAAATTGATGGGAAATATGAGGGGTTTCATCCTCAATAGCTCGACGCGTTTCGTCGGTATGCCGACTCATCAGCAACGTGAATTTTAGACATATTTTGTACCATCAAAAAGGGTCTAAAATTAGTAAATTAAAGTCAATTAAAGTCACTAACTATAGGCAAAACTTTTTTTTTTTTTCATTTTGGATAGAGTAAGGGAAAGTTATAACTCCTGTCAGATTTTATTTTGCCATCTGTGTCCCATTGGGGATATTTAGCTCCACTTCCTGTCCCATAGCCAAACAGGAAGTGAGAAGAAATCCCTGAAAATTAAGGGAATTCCTTGGGGACCCCCAGCTCACCAGAACTAGTTTCCCTACTGAAGGATTTCCCCCTCTATTACTTTTCTGGGGACAACCCAAAATTTGGGATTTTGTTTTACTTTCACTTTCAGTGATAATGGTAAACAGGACAAATAGAGAGGTTAATCTCTCTAATCGGGGCACGGACAGCAATAAAAACCTAATAGGTGTTCTAATCCTTCCCCACGCTTTCCCAAATGGCCAAAAAGATTTTGCCTTTAGTTATACTTTAACTTTTTATTTTAAAGTTGAACTCCGGTGCAGATATTTATATGCCTAATAATTGACATAAGTATGTGCTAAAAATATACATATATATTCATAAACAACCAGCATAAGTGAACAATTCTGCTACTCACTGTCAAAAGGCTGGGGTAACACCTGAGACATGCTGCTAAGTTCAACAATGTCTAAGGAACCAGCAGGGGTGTCTAGCTCAAGATTGGCTGAACTCCAGGTAAATAAAAAAATATTGAGGAATTTAATAAAAAGTTTGTTTCTTCCCTCCAAAAACAGCCTATTGCTCCCCCCCCCAGTGCTCTGTGGTTCCTTTCTCCAATCCCTATGTCACTACAAGACTCATCATAGACATACAGGTTGGTGGGAGGAATGACACCACATGGCAAGGGCTGCGGCCATTTGATACTCTGGGAAGTGTGATGTTAAAGACTTTGCAAGAGCCTGCAGGGCTAAAAGTAGTTTAGACTTGCTGCCTGCTCCAGGGACCCATTTTCTAGATTTCATGTGGAAAGCAACAGAGTCCCTTTAAGGCTGGTGTAACGAAATGTCCCACACTCCGCTTGAATGCTTTCGTCATATATCGCTTCCTCCCAGTCTGAATATAGATATCAAAAATTCCAACCGCTCACAAGCACAAAACAAGACGATACTTGTTTAGTTGCTGAACATGGACTCTTTTATTAGAACCAAAATACAAGTCTCATATACAGTAAAAGAGGAGGTTCCCCCCTCCTGCTCATATTACTCTAACAATACACCTGTAACCAGAAACCTAATTAACATGAGCTAGTTTACTAAATCATTTACCCAGACTAGGTGACTCAGAGATTTGACCCCTCAGGGTAGACTTCACGTCTCCTTGCTCACTGACTATACAATACATATTATCATAAATATCAGCACAGAACTCCTTAATACAATAGCAAGGTTAACCACTTGCTTACTGTGCACTTAAACACCCTTCCTGCCCAGACCAATTTTCAGCTTTCAGCGCTCTCACACTTTCAGTGACAATTGCGCGGTCATGCAATGCTGTAACCAAATGAATTTTTTATCATTTTGTTCGCACAAATAGAGCTTTAGTTTGGTGGTATTTATTTGCGACTCCGTTTTTTATTTTTTGCGATATAAGCGAAAACATAGCGGAAATTTTGAAAAAAAACTATATTTTCTCCTTTCTTTTTTAAAAGAAATCCAATAAAATCAAATTTTGTCATAAATTTAAGCCAAAATGTATTCTGCTACATGTTTTTTGTAAAAAAAAATCCGTTAAGTGTATAATAATTGGTTCGCGTGATCACGGACATATGTACGCAAATGATCATGTAAAAGGGGTGTGCAGGTGATCACGGACATATGTGTGCAGATAATCATTGGCACATGTTATTTTACTGGGACATATGTGAGGGACATGTGTTTTTATTATTTGGGGACATGTGTGTTTTGGGGACATGTGTGTTTTGGGGACATGTGTGTTTTACTGTGGGGACATGTGTGTTTTACTGTGGGGACACTAGACAGGTGATCAGTGAGTAAAAGCTGTAAAAAAAAACAGCTAATACTCACTGATCACCAGCCGGCTGCAGCGATCCGTTCTCCTCTCCTCACCGACGACTTCCGTGTGAGGAGAGGAGGGGCGATTGCCTAGCAACCGGCTGTTTGTTTACATCACATGACGGCTGTGATTTGACACGGCCATCATGTGATCAGGAGGGCCAATCACCGAGCCCTCCTGCCGATCCGAGATGTGCCGTGTCCGGGTGACACGGCCGCATCGGGATCGCGCCGCTGCGCGGGCACACGCAATCCCTCTACTTCTGAAGGACGTTCCGGAATGTCCGTTCAGAAGTAGACGGCTCCCACCCGGCCGTATATGTACATTGGCCGGGTGGGAAGTGGTTAAATAGCACAAACAACAATGGGTGAAATACTTTTATGCTGCGTACACAGGATTGGAAATTCGGCCAGCAAAAGACCGATGAGAGCTTTTGGTCGGAAAATTCGACCGTGTGTATGCTCCATCTGACTTTTGCTGGCCAGCAAAAGATTGAGAGCAGGTTCTCAATTTTTCGGTCGGAAAAAGTTTTTGATCGTAAATTCTGATAGTCTGTACCAATTCCGACGCGCAAAATTCCTACGCATGCTCGGAAACAATTCAACGCATGCTCGGAAGCCTTGAACTTTCTCGGCTCGTCGTAGTGTTGTACGTCACCGCATTCTTGACGGTTGAAAGTTCCGCAAACTTTTGTGTGACCGTGTGTATTCAAACCAAGCTTCAGCGGAATTCCGTCGGAAAAAACATCCAAGATTTTTCAGACGGAAAATCCGCTCGTGTGTACGCGGCATTAGAAGCCACAATAGTAGACAACAGGAGACCCAGAGCTTTCCAGATCTCATTAATCAGCATTCCTTTCACATATATCTGCTATATGAGTCCTAAGCATGCAGAGACCATCATGGCCTCCTTAATAATGTCCTTTTGCATTACATAACAGAATATCTTGTGAAAAATGCTTGTAGCTCCCTCAAATGCCAGGGCCCATAGTCGGTAGGCAAGAGGCTAGCATTCAGTCCCCTCCAAAAGCCTCTGTCCCGGGTGAGTCTGTCAAAGCTGGGTTCACACTAGTGCGAATTGGGGGGGGGGGTTTCCCATCCAATTTGCATGACTGGAGATTGTGACCGGCTCTCAATTGAGCTAGGTTTAAACATCTTTGTGGCGGTTGCGAAGCGAATTGCACAGGGGTCCTGTGCGTCTTGGGCTCCGCTTCAGGTACAAACAAAATAGGGCAAAAATTCAGGCCTGATTCGTCCTTGAAACTTTTGCCCAAACCAATCAATATACGCTTATTATGATATTTTTTTTTTTAACCAAAAATCTGTAGAACAATACATATTGGCCTAAACTGAGGAAAAAATTCGTTTTTTACATATATTTTTTTTTTGGGGGGGGGGGGGGTATTTATTATAGCAAAAAGTAAAAAATGTTGCGTTTTCTTCAAAATTGTCGCTCTGTTTTTGTTTATAGCGCAAAAAATAAAAACAGCAGAGGTGATTAAATACCACCAAAAGAAAGCTCTATTTGTGGGAAAAAAATATGTCAATTTTGTTTGGGTACAAAGTCGCTCGACCGCGCAATTGTCAGTTAAAGCGACGCAGTGCCGAATCGCAAAAAGTGCTCTGTACAGGAAGGGGGTAAAATCTTCCGGGGCTGAAGTGGTTAAAATGCAAATTTGAATGGGCATTGCCTTCTTGTAATTCTCTTTACAACAGAACTTAAACTGGGAGATAAGGGCAGCACCAAGACCCAACCAGGTGAGGTGTATGCAAACATGATGATAGGGAAAGAAACTGGATGAGCTTATCAGTCTGTTGTTGCACCTTCATTATCCATTCACAGTCAGGGGGCAGGGAAGTGAGTTGGCTTTATTGCTGGAGTGATGTAGAAAAAGGTCAGTTTATCAATCTGTCTCTGCTGTCATACACTGTCATACACTGCTGTCATACACTGCTGTCAAAACTTGACTGTTCAGCCCACAAAAGCCTGCAAGCTTCACTCGATTCCCTCATCCACACAAACACTGAGGATTGAAGAAACAATATTGTATTCCGACAGCCAATGCAATGCCTGCTGCCTAAATAGACTTGTGTTGTCAAGCAGTGACTGCATCCCACAGATATTAAAACCAAAAATGTAATATATTGCAGCTTCCCAAGCCATAGAAGTGGTGGCTGCATTTGTTTTCTTGTTTTAGGCTTTTCCCCTCCTGCTTTCACTTGATGATCTGGCCAGTAACACACCTCCTGTATTAGAGTGCCCCCATTCTAGATGAAGGAGCACAGGGGGTCTCAGTCTGGGGGCAAGGTAATGTTAAATGTACTAGCAAATTTAAATACACTAACAAATTGAAGCCAAATTCTAGCGAACACTTTATAATCAGTTACAGCCAACTGTTTTTTTTTCTTTTGGGAAAAAATTTACATAAATAAATAATTTTGTGTCAGTGCTGAATGGTTAAAGCATTTGTTACCCCAACACTTCATATTCCTGATATGTGCCTGCTGTACTTGTATGAGAAAGTATCCGGTTCTCTTTGTATTACTTCCTTTGTTCCTGCTGGTCCCCTTGCTTTCCTATTAAAAACTGATCACACTAAGCAGGAGAACAAACCGTGGTCAGTTCTCTAGCTACGCTGGAAACTCAGCCTGCTCTCCTCCAAAGATCAGACTTGTCCTGACACGCCCCTGCTGCACAGCCATTCACTGGGAAGCTCGGTGTGCTGCTGCTTCTCCCCCCCCCCCTAGCTCTAATGCAGCTGAGAACAGAGGGAATATGATCACTTATAAAAAAGGAAAAAAGGTATTTATAATGTTTTTTTTTCTATCTATACAAAAATGTTTTGCCTTTTATTTTGATTTTTAATTGAATGGGTTGTTTTACAAGGTGATCTTTTCCAATCACTTTAAGTCCCATCCTTGTGAACAGATAAATCTGGAAGTCTGGAAGAGAGAGTTTGTTCTTTGGAAAAACAACAGATTTAATGACAGGATCATCAGATGAAAATAAAAGAAAAAAAGTCTAAAAAAATAAAATTATTGCAGCCATCACATCTCAGAATTGGTAAACTGCAATATATTAAAGGGGTTGTAAAGGAAAAAATATTATCTCCTAACTAGCTTCCTTTTACCTAATGCAGGGCTCGTTCACTAACCTCTTTCACCGATTTCCCTTGCAAATGTCCTTTTTTCTTCATTAAAATCCTCACTTCCTGTTACTCTGTATGTAACTACACACCATCAGGCGAGCCGTTCTGCCTGGTGGTGAGTGTCGCGCTCGCCCCCACCCTTGGACTACAGGAGTGTGTCAGGATGCTCTTTACGTTGAACATAGAGACACAAGGGCTGTTATTTAGTGGGCGTGTATATTACACAGCAGTGCCACCTTCCTTGGCTTAGTTTATATTCTTCACTGGCCCGTCTTGACTGCGCCCCCTTGCTGCCTGGAAATTTGGAATCCTATGCTCGGCTATAGGAAAGTAAAGCAGCACGGCTATTGGAAAGTACTGCAGCAACATCAAAACATTTTGCCAAACAACAAGGTAATGTTAAATCAATCCTTATAGTCACCTAATAGCCTATAATACAACTGGAAATTTTAATATTGTTCATAAAAGATAGTAAAGTCTGTTTATATCGGTGTCTTCACTATATGCAATCACAAGCATGCATTGTGTGTCTACTCCTCCTAGCAAAATACCAACAAAAACGCCCTCTCCCCCTCAACATTGCCTAAGCTGTAATATTACATTTTCTTTTATTGTTTTTACAAAATTTGAAATGTGGTACTAGATTGCAGCATTGGACACTGTTATGCCTCGTACACACGTAGGGACTTTTGCCGGCGGACCTAGTCCAGCGGACAATCCCGCGGGACTTTCCGGCTAGGTCCGCTGGACTTTCCGAGGGTGTGGACTTGCCCACACACGCACGGACTTCTCCAGTGGATAATCCGCCGGCCAAAAGTCCGCGGGACTTTTGAAAATGAACGGACTTGCCCACACACGGAGCAGTCCGTTCATTTCGAACGTAACTTCAGGTTACGTAGCTAGCGTAGGCAGTAAATGCCGCCGCGCTAGCTCCGCAAGCTGGCATGGATTTAAAGGGAATCCCCACGCCGAAAAAACGGCGTGGGGGTTCCCCCCAAATCCATGTCAGACCCTCATCCGAGCACGCAGCCTGGCAGGCCAGGAAAGGGGTGGGGACGAACGAGCGCCCCCCCCTCCTGAGCCGTACCAGGCCGCGTGCCCTCAACATGGGGGTGCCCTGGGGAAAGGGGGGCCGTGCGGCCCCCCCACCCCAAAGCACCTTGTCCCCATGTTGATGAGGACAAGGGCCTCTTCCCGACAACCCTGGCCGTTGGTTGTCGGGGTCTGCGGGCGGGGGCTTATCGGAATCTGGGAACCTCCTTTAATAAGGGGGCCCCCAGATCCCGGCCCCCCACCCTATGTGAATGAGTATGGGGTACGATGTACCCCTACCCATTCACCTAAGGTGTAAAATGTAAAGTAAAAAAAAAACCCACACTTTTGAAAAAATAGTTTATTGCACTGCTCCGGGGGGTCTTCTTCCGTCTTGGGGGTCTTCTCGCCGGACTCCCCCGCCATTTACCAAGCTCTTTTACCGAGCGAGGGGAGTCCGGCTACCTTCTTCGTCGTCGCCGCCGTCGTCTGGGGGTCTCGATCCGCCTTCGGGGGTCTTCCGGGGGTCTCTTCTGTTCTTGCGGCGGTCGTCGTCTTCCGTGCCGCCGGCGCCTTCTCCTTCTTCTTGTCCTTCTTGTTCTTCTTCTTCTTCCGATGTTGACCCGACGCTCTCTCTGCCCGGAATGCCTGTGCCGATCTGCGCTCGGACTTATATAGGGACATGGGGGACAGGGTCACATGCACATGTCACATGGTGACCCCGCCCCCTTGTGTTGTCACAGTCCCGGAGGATGCTGGGACTGTGACATCGCAAGGGGGCGGGGTCACCATGTGACATGAACATGTGACCCTGTCCCCCATGTCCCTATATAAGTCCGAGCGCAGATCGGCACAGGCATTCCGGGCAGAGACAGCGACGGGTCAACATCGGAAGAAGAAGAAGAACAAGAAGGACAAGAAGAAGGAGAAGGCGCCGGCGGGGCGGAAGACGACGACCGCCGCAAGAACAGAAGAGACCCCCGGAAGACCCCCGAAGGCGGATCGAGACCCCCAGACGACGGCGGCGACGACGAAGAAGGTAGCCGGACTCCCCTCGCTCGGTAAAAGAGCTTGGTAAATGGCGGGGGAGTCCGGCGAGAAGACCCCCAAGACGGAAGAAGACCCCCGAAGGCGGATCGAGACCCCCAGACGGCGGCGACGACGAAGAAGGTAGCCGGACTCCCCTCGCTCGGTAAAAGAGCTTGGTAAATGGCGGGGAGTCCGGCGAGAAGACCCCCAAGACGGAAGAAGACCCCCGAAGGCGGATCGAGACCCCCAGACGGCGGCGACGACGAAGAAGGTAGCCGGACTTCCCCCGCTCGGTAAAAGAGCTTGGTAAATGGCGGGGGAGTCCGGCGAGAAGACCCCCAAGACGGAAGAAGACCCCCGGAGCAGTGCAATAAACTATTTTTTCAAAAGTGTGGGTGTTTTTTTTTACTTTACATTTTACACCTTAGGTGAATGGGTAGGGGTACATCGTACCCCATACTCATTCACATAGGGTGGGGGGCCGGGATCTGGGGGCCCCCTTATTAAAGGGGGTTCCCAGATTCCGATAAGCCCCTGCCCGCAGACCCCGACAACCAACGGCCAGGGTTGTCGGGAAGAGGCCCTTGTCCTCATCAACATGGGGACAAGGTGCTTTGGGGTGGGGGGGCCGCACGGCCCCCCTTTCCCCAGGGCACCCCCCATGTTGAGGGCACGCGGCCTGGTACGGCTCAGGAGGGGGGGGGGCGCTCGTTCGTCCCCACCCCTTTCCTGGCCTGCCAGGCTGCGTGCTCGGATGAGGGTCTGACATGGATTTGGGGGGAACCCCCACGCCGTTTTTTCGGCGTGGGGAGTCCCTTTAAATCCATGCCAGGTCACGGAGCTAGCGCGGCGGCAGTAACTGCCTACGCTAGCTACGTAACCTGAAGTCACGTGCTAAATGAACGGACTTGCCGATGAGCGGCAAGTCCCTTCATTTCAAAAGTCCCGCGGACTTGCCCACTAACGGCGGGATTGTCCGCTGGACTTCCAAGTCCAGCGGATAATTTGAAAACAAAACTTCAAACTTTAGTCCGCCGTACTTTGGCGCCAAAAAGTCCGCCGGCGCCCACACACGAGGGGATTATCCGCTGGACTTCAGTCCAGAGGATAATCCCGCGGGATTGTCCCTTCGTGTGTACGCGGCATTATAACAACCTGTGTCATGTCTCAGGACTGGGACTATCATTCATGGTCATCGCAATCATTCCTTCACTGAGACTGATTATGATGATGAGGAGGATCACACATGTGGTTCAAAAGGATTTTACAAGTAAAAAAAAAAATTATCATACACATCCATGCTAACAAGCTTACAGTTTCCTGAGTGATCAGCGATAAATCTATGTACATCTGTAGTAAAGAAAAAAGGCTCTGTGCATGCGCGATGCCGCTAAGCGTAATGGGAACTGTAGATCCGTTATTTCTGTGACGGCGCTGTAGTGCACGCGCACCGCAAACCAGGAAATACAGCATACTAACTACACAGGAAAGCCGGAGGATGATTTATAAGCGCTATTTAACCACTTCCCTACCCACGTATAGCAATATGACGCCCGCAGATGGGATCTCCCTTCCTGGACGGGCGTCATATGATGTCCTCCCATTCCGCAATGTCAGCCGGGAACCCGTGATTGCCCGGTAACACAGCTGGACTGTGGATCTGTGTGTGTAAACACACAGATCCACGTCCTGTCAGAGGAGAGGAGACCAATGGTGTGTTCTCAGTACAGAGAAACACTGATCGGTCTCCTCCCCCTGTAAGTCCCCTCCCCCCACAGTTATGCCGCGTACACACGTGCGGACTTTTGCCGGCGGACCTAGTCCAGCGGACAATCCCGCGGGACTTTCCAGCTGGGTCCGCTGGACTTTCCGAGCGTGTGGACTTGCCCACACACGCACGGACTTCTCCAGCGGATAATCCGCCGGCCAAAAGTCCGCGGGACTTTTGAAAATGAACGGACTTGCCCACACACGGAGCAGTCCGTTCATTTCGAACGTAACTTCAGGTTACGTAGCTAGCGTAGGCAGTAAATGGATTTAAAGGGAATCCCCACGCCGAAAAAACGGCGTGGGGGTTCCCCCCAAATCCATGTCAGACCCTCATCCGAGCACGCAGCCTGGCAGGCCAGGAAAGGGGTGGGGACGAACGAGCGCCCCCCCCTCCTGAGCCGTACCAGGCCGCGTGCCCTCAACATGGGGGGTGCCCTGGGGAAAGGGGGGCCGTGCGGCCCCCCCACCCCAAAGCACCTTGTCCCCATGTTGATGAGGATAAGGGCCTCTTCCCGACAACCCTGGCCGTTGGTTGTCGGGGTCTGCGGGCGGGGGCTTATCGGAATCTGGGAGCCCCCTTTAATAAGGGGCCCCCAGATACCGGCCCCCCACCCTATGTGAATGAGTATGGGGTACGATGTACCCCTACCCATTCACCTAAGGTGTAAAATGTAAAGTAAAAAAAAACACCCACACTTTTGAAAAAATAGTTTATTGCACTGCTCCGGGGGTCTTCTTCCGTCTTGGGGTCTTCTCGCCGGACTCCCCCGCCATTTACCAAGCTCTTTTACCGAGCGGGGGAAGTCCGGCTACCTTCTTCGTCGTCGCCGCCGTCTGGGGGTCTCGATCCGCCTTCGGGGGTCTTCTTCCGTCTTGGGGGTCTTCTCGCCGGACTCCTCCGCTCTCTTCTGCTCTTTTACCTAGCTCTTTCACGAGGGGAGGAGTCCGGCTACCTTCTTCGTCGTCGCCGCCGTCGTCTGGGGGTCTCGATCCGCCTTCGGGGGTCTTCCGGGGGTCTCTTCTGTTCTTGCGGCGGTCGTCGTCTTCCGCGCCGCCGGCGCCTTCTTCTTCTTGTCCTTCTTCTTGTCCTTCTTGTTCTTCTTCTTCTTCCGCCGTTGACCCGACGCATTCCGGGCAGAGAGAGCGTCGGGTCAACATCGGAAGAAGAAGAAGAACAAGAAGGACAAGAAGAAGGACAAGAAGAAGAAGGCGCCGGCGGCGCGGAAGACGACGACCACCGCAAGAACAGAAAAAGACCCCCGGAAGACCCCCGAAGGCGGATCGAGACCCCCAGACGACGGCGGCGACGACGAAGAAGGTAGCCGGACTCCTCCCCTCGTGAAAGAGCTAGGTAAAAGAGCAGAAGAGAGCGGAGGAGTCCGGCGAGAAGACCCCCAAGATGGAAGAAGACCCCCGAAGGCGGATCGAGACCCCCAGACGGCGGCGACGACGAAGAAGGTAGCCGGACTTCCCCCGCTCGGTAAAAGAGCTTGGTAAATGGCGGGGGAGTCCGGCGAGAAGACCCCCAAGACGGAAGAAGACCCCCGGAGCAGTGCAATAAACTATTTTTTCAAAAGTGTGGGTGTTTTTTTTTTACTTTACATTTTACACCTTAGGTGAATGGGTAGGGGTACATCGTACCCCATACTCATTCACATAGGGTGGGGGGCCGGTATCTGGGGGCCCCCTTATTAAAGGGGGCTCCCAGATTCCGATAAGCCCCCGCCCGCAGACCCCGACAACCAACGGCCAGGGTTGTCGGGAAGAGGCCCTTGTCCTCATCAACATGGGGACAAGGTGCTTTGGGGTGGGGGGGGGGGGCCGCACGGCCCCCCTTTCCCCAGGGCACCCCCCATGTTGAGGGCACGCGGCCTGGTACGGCTCAGGAGGGGGGGGGGGGGCGCTCGTTCGTCCCCACCCCTTTCCTGGCCTGCCAGGCTGCGTGCTCGGATGAGGGTCTGACATGGATTTGGGGGGAACCCCCACGCCGTTTTTTCGGCGTGGGGAGTCCCTTTAAATCCATGCCAGGTCACGGAGCTAGCGCGGCGGCAGTAACTGCCTACGCTAGCTACGTAACCTGAAGTCACGTGCTAAATGAACGGACTTGCCGATGAGCGGCAAGTCCCTTCATTTCAAAAGTCCCGCGGACTTGCCCACTAACGGCGGGATTGTCCGCTGGACTTCCAAGTCCAGCGGATAATTTGAAAACAAAACTTCAAACTTTAGTCCGCCGTACTTTGGCGCCAAAAAGTCCGCCGGCGCCCACACACGAGGGGATTATCCGCTGGACTTCAGTCCAGAGGATAATCCCGCGGGATTGTCCCTTCGTGTGTACGCGGCATAAGAATCACTCCCAGGGAACATAATTAACCCCTGCAGCGCCCCCTAGTGTAAACCCCTTCCCTGCCAGTCACATTTACACAGTAATCAGTGCAATTTTATAGCACTGATCGCTGTGTAAATGTGAATGGTCCCAAAAATGTGTCAAAAGTGTCCGATATGTCTGTCACAATGTCGCAGTCACAAAAAAAATCACTGCCATTACTAGTAAAAAAAAAAATGCCATAAATCTATACTATATTTTGTAGACGCTATAACATTTGCGCAAACCAATCAATATACGCTTATTCAGATTTTTTTACCAAAAATATGTAGAAGAATACGTATTGGCCTAAACTGAGAAAAACATTTTTTTTTTTTTTAAATGGGATATTTATTATAGCAAAAAGTAAAAAATATTGTGTTTTTTTCAAAATTGTCGCTCTTCATTTGTTATTAGCGCAAAAAATAAAAACCGCAGAGGTGATCAAATACCACCAAAAGCAAGCTCTATTTGTGGGAAAAAAAGGACGTCAATTTTGTTTGGGTGCCACGTCGCACGACCGCAAAATTGTCAGTTAAAGCGGCGCAGTGCCGAATCGCAAAAAGTGCTCTGGTAAGGAAGGGGGTAAAATCTTCCAGGGCTGAAGTGGTACAGGTACAGGTATCTAAATTTTTTAAATGAAAATAATAACTTTTTTCGATATAAGCACCTGACAAGGAATAATTATAGGGGAAAACATTTTTTCCTTTACAACCCCTTTAAAGGTTTGCTTTTGGGTTCAATACTGCTTTATTAATGAAAAGTTAGAGAGAGGAACGAGAATTA
This sequence comes from Lithobates sylvaticus, assembly GCA_028564925.1. Taxonomy (NCBI): domain Eukaryota; kingdom Metazoa; phylum Chordata; class Amphibia; order Anura; family Ranidae; genus Lithobates; species Lithobates sylvaticus. Next base: position 448,484,562 of record CM053030.1, read on the forward strand.
AACAGAGGGGTGTGGCAATGTTACTTGTACTGTTAAAATAACCTGTTAAAAGATATTATAGCATGTTACCTTAACTCTCAAAGCTGAAAAAATCTGCCAAAATACAGGCAGCTGTGCTGTGCAGTATTACTGTAAGAATCAACTTTTATTATTGCTGGTGCCTGCACACCGAAAGGGAAATTATAATAACTGCCCACATGAGCAAGACTCCTGGCCAGCAATAAAATGCAATGTCATCTGTTATTATTTCCTGTTAAAGTATATATGTCCACGGGGACCAATAGCAACAAAAGAACTGATTAAATTCTAAACAGAGGGCATGAACTTCTCTCTGAAAACAACATGGCTTCTGTTTCATAGGACCATGTTTCCCCATGTTAAAAAAATACTACCAGGTGGTGCACTGGGCTAATGATGGACAAAATCTGTAATAGATTACATCCATACCAATATTCTTCACTACATACACAGTCTATAAAGACATACTACAAGTCTAGCTTAAGGTAAAAAAAATATCATCATAAAATAATCATTTTTAACAAGTACAAAAAATGACTGAAATACTACTGCCACTAAAAATACTAAAATATTTAGAGCAGTATTATATTGCAAGGATTTTAACAAAATTGATTGCAGGTTCCTGACATTTTCTTTTCTGTGGAAACTGAGCATAGGCCATAGTGCTATTCTTGCTGAAAATGTTAAAAATGCTAAGGGATTGTCAGAAAAGTGATTTCAAATTTGAATACCATCATTACAGTAAAATACAACCTGGCCAATCTCGATAACAAATTTTGCTAATGTCTTCCAATTTGGTTTTTCATTGATTTGGAAAATCTGCACCTTGGGTGCATTATTTGGTATAATTCTGTGTTTTCATGAATCTAGACATTGCCCTATATTGTTCACTATTGAAGCTTTAAAAAAAATGCACATTGTATAACTGGATACTTTTTCACAACAATTGCTGTTCTTCTATACCTTTTAATAAAACTGTATTTGAAGCGAAATTACAAGCTAGAAATCCTTCGATAAAGGTTCTTTGTTCAGCCACTTCCTGTTAAGGGTTGATAATACTCCATGTCTCTTAATTGTGATCCTGTGTTGTCACCCTGTCACAAGGGCTTCTGATGGAGAATACAAACAGCCATGCTGATACAGTGCATCCAGAAATTATTCACAACGCTTCACTTTTTCCATATTTTGTTATGCTATAGCCTTATTTTAAAATGGAATAAAAATCCTCAAAATTCTACAAACAATACCCCATAATGACAACGTGAAAGAAGTTTGTTTGAAATATTTGCTATTTTTTTAAAAATCACATGTATATAAGTATTCACAGCCTTTGCTCAATACTTTATTGAAGCACCTTTGGCACCAATTACAGCCTCAAGTATTTTTGAGTATGATGCTACAAGCTCGGCACACCTACAGTATATTTGGGCAGTTTCTCCCATTCTTCTTTGCAGGACCTCTCAAGCTCCATCAGGTTGGATGGGGTGTGTCGGTGCACAGCCATTTTCAGATCTCCCCAGAGATGTTCAATCGGGTTCAAGTCTGGGCTCTGGCTGGGCCACTTAAGGACATTCACAGAGTTGGGCCATAGCCACTCCTTTGTTACCTTGGCTGTGTGCTTAGGGTCATTGTCCTGTTGGAAGATGAACCTTCGCCCCAGTCTGGGGTCCATAGCGCTTTGGAGCAGGTTTTCATCAAGGATATTGCTGCCTTCATCTTTTCCTCAATCCTAACTAGTCTCCCAGTTCCTACCACTGAAGCACATTCCCACAAGATGATGCTGCCACTATGTTTCACTGTAGGTATGGTATAGGCCAGGTGATAAGCGGTGCCTGGTTTCCCCCAGACATGACGCTTGTCATTCAGGCTAAAAAGAGTTCAATCTTTGTTTCATCAGACCAGAGAATTTTTTTTCTCGTGGTCAGAGTTCTTCAGGTGCCTTTTGGCAAACTCCAGGCTGTCATGAGCCTTTTACTTAGGAGTGGCTTCCATCTGGCCACTCTACCATACAGGCCTGATTGGTGGAGTGCTTCAAAGATGGTTGTTCTTCTGGAAGGTTCTCCTCTTTCCACAGAGAAATGTTGGAGCTCTGTCAGAGTGACTATTGGGTTTTTGGTCACCTCCCTTCTAAACCCAATCGCTCAGTTTGGCTGGGCGGCCCGCTCTAGGAAGAGTCCTGGTGGTTCCAAACATCTTCCACTTATGGATGATGGAGGCCACTGTGCTCATTGATCTGTAGAATGCTGTAGAAATTGGTCTGTACCCTTCCCCAGATCTGTGTCTTGATACAATCCTGGATTCCTTTGACTTCATGGCTTGGTTGGTGCTCTGACATGCGCTGTTAATGGTGGGAACTCATATAGACAGGTTTGTGCCTTTCCAAATCATGTCCAATCAACTGAATTTACCACATGTGGACTCCAATCAAGTTGTTAGAACATCTCAAGGATGATCAGTGGAAACAGGATGCACCTGAGCTAAATTGTGAGTGTCATGGCAAAGGCTGTGAATACAGGGGGTCCCCGAGTTACGAACTCGTTAGGGACTGGCCCCGTGTACGGAACTCGGAAATGTTCGTAAGTCGGCGCGCATGCGCAGACCGACAAATACGGAGATTTCCGGACATTTCCGATGTTCCGTCTGTTGCCGTTCTGCGCATGCGCGGCAAATTACGGACATTTCCGGCATTTTTCGACGCTCCGTATGGCCGCGCATGCGCAGAACGGCCGACAGACGCCGAAAACCACCGGAAAATGGCGGAGGGTCCCCGCAGCACCCCGTTCGTAAGTAGGGGTTGTTCGTAGGTCGGGTGTTCGTAAGTCGGGGACCCCCTGTACTTATGTACATGTCATTTTTTTTTCTTTTTTTAAATACATTTGCAAAGATTTAAAAAAAACTTCTTTCACGTTCAAATTTTGAGGAAAATAATGAATTAAATCCATTTTGGAATAAGGCTGTAATGTAACAAAATGTGAAAAAAGTGAAACGCTGTGAATACTTTCCAGATGCACTGTACATATTATTCAGGCACGGTCCTCTATCAGGTAACCCGCCTTGAGAAATGCCATGCAGACATTGCTGGAGGAAATGCATGTAGGCAGGAAAACAAGTATTTTATGTTAAACAGAAGTAATTTGTTTATGTTTCTTAATCATCTTTCCTCCCTCAACCAGCTGATTGAAAAATAAGCCTATATCTGCATACTGATGAGATCACTCTGCTCTGTCCTTCTGTCTTGTAAGGTTTCATCATTACACTGGCCATACATGTTACAATCCAATTGTACTTTCTCTGAACAGTTTCCCCTGGGTTTACCAGCACTATGTTATGCAAGAGCCTCCTTAAACAATCAATTAATATCCAATTGGACAGGCCCATCCACAACATAGATGTTGTTAGCTATAGATTCTAAAATTGAATTATAAAGTGTGTGAAAAGCTTTGGATTGATCGAACTGATAGAACTGCAAAGCAATAGAGCCTCTTTGACTTGCCTTGTTGCCCTGCCCTCTCCGAGAGCCTTCCTATGCAGAGTATTATAAGGGGGTTTATTAAAATTCATTTATTTATCTGTATTTAATTAATTTTAAACAAATTCAAAACAGTGTTTGTATAGTTCCCCGAATAGTTGCTTTAATTCAAGATCATTGTGGTTTATAACTTTTCAGGACAGGTCCTAATATTATGTCTTTAAAGTACATATGCAGGCAAAAGTAATATTTTATCAGTGTAAATAGTAGATTTCTCTATGTAATCTTTCACATAATGGCCAGTGGTCATTTTGGCCAACTTCTTACCTGCTTATACTGCCAGTATGCCACTTTCTAGATAATTTCCTTTAAGAGCCCTTTCACACCGAGGGCGTTTTGCAGGCGCTATATCGTTAGATATAGCGCCTGCAATCCGCCCTCAAACTGCTGCACCATTGTCTGCAGTGTGAAAGCCCGTGGGCTTTCACACTGCAGAGGTGTGCTGGCAGGGCGTCACAAAAAGTCCTGCCAGCAGCTTCTTTGGAGAGGTGAAGGGGCGGAGAACTCCCTGTTCCTCCACCGCTCCTCCAGAGCTGCTCCCCATTGTAATCAATGGGGCAGCGCTGTAATACTGCGGGCAAAACGCCGCTATTGCATTGTTTTGAAGGGGGTTTTAACCCTTTCTCGGTCGCTAGCGGGGGTAAAAGCGCCCCGCTAGTGGCCGAAATGCGCCACAAATCCGACGGCAAAACGCTGCTAAAATTAGCAGCGTTTTACCGCCGACGCTATGGGCGGTGTGGTGTGAAAGGGGTCTAAAGGGCTGACAATGCTGAAAAACACTTCCCAACTGTTCCCCCCAGCCTCTCCCCATAGGAACGAAGGATGATGTAGTCAAAGCAGCACTGTGCAATGGCGAAGGCACCAACAACATATCCTTAACCACTTTCAGACCGGACCATTTTGCTGGCTTAAGACCAGACCACTTTTTGCGATTCGGCACTGCGTCGCTTTAACTGACAATTACCCATAGAATGCATGAAGGTAAAACATCTTGAGCCTTTAAAAAGACACAAGATTCACCCAACCTTGAATCAATTTTTAAGCAAGGTTCAAGGAGAGAAAAATTTGTGAATCTTTGGTAAAAAAACTAAAATATTGGTACGTTTAGTTTGTTTTCTTTCTACAGGACAACTTTAAAGCAGATCTTCATCATCGTTAAATCTTTAATGACTTATCATCATTTTCCTCCTTGCCCCACCCCGGTACACAATAATGACTTATCATCATTTTCTTCCTTGCCCCATCGTTACACAATTGGAAATTCTTTTTGCGAATGTGAAAGAACTTGTTTTGCAGGTCCCAGCCCCACACTTGTGGCTGAGAATGATGTCTTCCTCTGATTCTGATGTCACACATCACAAAAAGCTTTGGGCAATCTCCACAACACTGCGCATGTGCTGTTTAATTTCCCTATTTGCCCCGACGAACTCCTTGATAGTTCGTCAGGGCCAACTTCACTGGGCATGTTAGTATATTTTTTGAGGGCAACTCTGAAGACAAAATAAAAAGGAAAAAAAATGTAAGGGAAGGGGGTGGGGGAGCTATGATGTTTCTCCTTAAGTCCAGTCTATTACATCCAAAGAAGGGTAACCATTTCAATGGACCTTGAAACTAAGATATATGAAAAAATAATATCTGCTTAATAGAGAAGAACGTTTTTAAAATACACAATCTCAAGAAAAATTCAGCCACTTGTGATAATGTGATATTTTATAATAAAGAGTGGTTTAACACAATCCTCTCCCTAAAGACTAATGTCATATGTGTCATATAGAATAAAATAGCTAAACCTAGAACTCCGACTAAAGTGGACCACATACTTAAACACTTTAAGCAATGAAAAGTAGACCTTTCATCCACAACAATCAGACTCCCAATGTCACTCATTTATCAAAATTTAGAAAATGAAAGCTAAACTGCGATTGGTTGCTAAGGAATACAACTTTATCTTTCTTTTGCCCCAGTTTTTATACCTGAGCCATAATGTATTTAGGCACTTAATATCCCAGACTGCCACTTAGCCTGAAGCACCAGGAATGTCTGCATTTCCCAGTGAATTAAAAAGCTGAAAAGCAATTCCATCACTAAAATGGTAGCACACATATATTTTATATACAGTATCTCATAAAAGTAAGTACACCCCTCACATTTTTGTAAATATTTTATTATATCTTTTCATGTAACAACACTGAAGAAATGACAATCTGCTACGTAATGTAATGGTATGTAAAGTAGTGACTGTACAGGTTGTATAACAGTGTAAATTTGTTGCCCCTCAAAATAACTCAACACAAAGCCATTAATGTCTAAACCGCTGGCAACAAAAGTGAGTACACCCCTAAGTGAAAATGTCCAAATTGGGCCCAAAGTGTCAATATTTTGTGTGGCCACCATTATTTTCCAGCACTGCCTGAACCACCTTGGGCATGGAGTTCACCAGAGATTCGCAGGTTGCCACTGGAGTCCTCTTCTACTCCTCCATGACGACATCACAGAGCTGATGGATGTTAGAGACCTTGCGCTCCTCCTTTCATTTGAGGATGCCCCACAGATTCTCAATAGGGTTCAGGTCTGGAGACATGCTTGGGCAGTCCATCACCTTTACCCTCAGCTACTTTAGCAAGGCAGTGGTCATCTTGGAGGTGTGTTTGGGGTTGTTATGTTGGAATACTGCCCTCAGGCCCAGTCTCTGAAGGGAGGGGATCATGCTCTGCTTCAGTATGTCACAGTACATGTTGGCATTCATGATTCCCTCAAGGAACTGTAGCTCCCCAGTGCCGGCAGCACTCATGCAGCCCCACACCATGACACTCCCACCACCATGCTTGATTGTGGGCAAGACACACTTGTCTTTGTACGCCACACACGCTTGACACCATCTGAACCAAATAAGTTTATCTTGGTCTCATCAGACCCCAGGACATGGTTCCAGTGAACCATGTCCTTAGTCTGCTTGTTCTTAGAAAACTGTTTGCCGGATTTCTTGTGCATCATCTTTATAAGAGGCTTCCTTCTGGGACGACAGCCATGCAGACCAATTTGATGCAGTGGAGAAATAAGGGGAAAAGGGGGACAATAAGATGGGATTTTGTATGGCGCTTGCAGTCTCAAGGACAACCAACTATCAATAGTATAAATGTAAATGTATGGTACAGTGGGACCATGATCAACAAGATAAACACAATAACTGGTAGTGATACTATAACCCATAAATTTCATCTATATACACTTACATGACTTAATGAGGTCAAGGTCAATCAGGTCATGTTTCTTGTTTTAGATAATCACCACGTGCCTGCTCCTGATGAGTGGTAACACCAAACCATGAAACACGCCAAGCTAGTTTAAAGCTGTGTTTGTACTTGTATAATATTTTTGATGATCATCTCATACTATATACCAATCTTGGGGTATAGGATTGAGACACCATCCACCTAGGGTCTCTTTCCTAACACACCTTGCAGTTTAGAGAGTTTGGAGGTTATTTTAATTATTGCAGTCACTGCCTTGACATGTCAGTAACCAACATGCAAATTTATGCATGGAATTTATGGGCTATATTACCACTATCAATTATTGTTTTTATCTTACTAATCATGGTCCTAATGTACCTAAATAAATACATTTATATTTATACGATTGATAGTTGGTTGTCCCTGAGACTGCATGCTTCATACAAAGTCCCACTTGCCCTCATTGCCCCCCCTCTTCACGTATTTCTCAATAGATGGGATGAAGGTACATGACCTGATTGGCCTTGACCTCATTAAGTCATGTATGTGTATATAGATGAAATTTATGGGTTATAGTATCCCTACCAATTATTGTGTTTATCTTGTTAATCATGGTCCCACTGTACTAAAATAAATATATTTACATTTATACGATTGATAGTTGGTTGTTCCTGAGACTGCAAGCTCCATACAAAGTCCCCATCTGCCCTCATTGTCCCCATTTTTACCGTATTTCTCAAAAGATAGGGATGGAGGTACATGATGTGATTGGTCCTGACCTCATATAAAGTCCCAAACAATTGTTTTCTTTTCAATGCAATTTGATGTAGTGCGCGGAGTATGTTCTGAGCACTGACATGCTGACCCCCAACCCCTTCAACCTCTGCAGCAATGCTGGCAGCACTCATACATCTATTTCCCAAAGACAACCTCTGGATTTGATGCTGAGCACGTGCACTCAACTTCTTTGGTTGACTATGGCAAGGCCTGTTCTGAGAGGAACCTGTCTTGTTAAACCACTATATGGTCTTTGGTCACCATGCTGCAGCTCAGTTTCAGGGTCTTGGCAATCTTCCTATAGCCTAGGCCATCTTTATGTAGAGCAAAATTATTTTTTCCAGATACTCAGAGTTTTTTGCCATGAGGTGCCATGTTGAACTTCCAGTGACCAGTATGAGAGATTCAGAGCGATAACACAAAATTTAACACACCTGTTCCCCATTCACATCTGAGACCTTGTAACACTAACGAATCACTGGGGAGGGAAAATAGCTAATTGGGCCCAATTTGGACATTTTCACTTAGAGGTGTGCTCACTTTTGTTGTCAGCGGTTTAGACATTAATGTCTGTGTTGAGTTATTTTGAGGGGACAGCAAATTTACACTGTTATACAAGGTGTACACTCAATACTTTGCTACAATGTAAAGTGTAATTTCTTCAGTGTTGTCACATGAAAAGATCTAATAAAATAGTTACAAAAATATGAGGGGCGTACTCACTTTTGTAAGATACTGTAAGTTGGTTATTTAAAAATAACTCAAATTCAAATATATATCTCAAGAAATAACTGGCATCAATCAGTCAATGTTTACAAATTCCCTAATACGATAAAATTTGTTTTCAGAAGTGAAGTGAATATTATGTAGGCAGCACAGTGGTTTAAAGCACATTGAGGTGAATGGGTTCAAATCCCATCAGGGATACCAACAGTATGAGAGATGTTGCCCCAGAGCTTAGTGAATGAGGAGAAGCTTGGCTGACTTTGATCACCCAATCAAGTGCAAGCAAAAATGCAGTTTTTTATTTCCTTGCATACGATTGGGTATTTTTTGCAAAGTGAAACTTTACCACATTCACTAAGCTCTAGGGCAACTTCTCTTGCAAAGGGAACAGCTTTTTTACCTTTAATAAATTCACCATTATGTGCATGGAAAATCTACGCTTTCATCCTGTTTGTATGCATTTCTGTATGGTGCTATGGTTTCCTCCAACAATCCAAAAATGTGTTGGCGAGTTATGTGGCTTCTTCTCAGACTGGCCATTGTGAGTGAGTTTCCTTAGGGGTATGGGAACAATGAATGTGAATGGATTTAGGTAATATAAATACTTTTAAAAACTCTACCTGAAACCTATTATTTTAGATCAGAGGTCTCCAAACTTTCAAAACATGGCGTAAATTTACTGTCCTTCAGACTTTAGGAGGGCCAGATTGTGGCCATTGGGAGTGTAAAATGTCCCAGCTTCAGTTGGAGTAAACAATGCCCCACTGTTGGGGTCATTGGACCCCATTGTTGTTGTCATTGGGAGACATTTTGCCTCATCGTTGGTGTCATTGGGATGAATTGTGCCAAATCACTGGTTTCATTAGAAGGAATTGTGCCCTATTGTTGGTGTCACTGGAGGAATTGTGCCCCATCACTGCCCCATCATTGGTAGGAATTGTTCCTCATCATTGGTGTCATTGGGAGGGACTTTGCCCCATGGTTTGGGGTCATTGGGAGGAATTGTGCCCCTTCATTGGTGTCAGTGAATGAAATAGTGCCCCATGGGCCGAATAAAAGCAAGAGAAAGGGTCGCATTTGGCCCATGGGCCACAGTTTGAAGACCACCTTTTTATATAATGGGACACAATTTTATCACCTGCTTGGTCTTTATTCCTGCCCATTATCAGACAGATAAGTTCACACAACAGTGCATAAAAGTAATACAATTAAAGTAAACTGCACATGTGTTGAAAAGTGCAAAATAGTCCATATCAGATGATAAATAAGGTGCCCCGTTTTCTTACTTCAGTGTAGGCAGCTTCAGTGTGACAACATAAAGACAAATGGTGTACTTCCACCCAATAGTGACACCTCAGTGCTCCCAGTATTCTCACCTTAATGATTAATCAAATAGGCTTTTGCTTATATGTAGAAATCATCCTCTATCGATGCTAGCCCACTTGTAGTCCTTCTCAGTTGATTGGGATATCCTATGGTGGTGGTCCCTTTAAGACTCCCAAACATGTGCATATCCATATGTTAGGGTAGAAACAAAGGAGCCTCCCATAGTGTAATATTGCTAATAATTTTCTTTTTTTTTAAGGAATAACTCTGACATAAAAAAAACTGTAAAAACGCCTTTGGTATCATACACTCAGCATGAAAATGCTCTCCAAATGTCTCTTCGGGTCCAGGGTGCCCTGCGCGTTACTTCACGACCATGTGACTTCATCAGGGTGCTGTCTGATGATTTATCTATATCTCGCATCATTTGAGGTTATTCGTTTTAAGTATAATTTTATTTGGTTTGCGCAACACATACTATAGAGCTTTAGCACAGAGGTATTTTTATTTATTGTTTATTGTTTGTTCCTGCCCATTACCCCAGCATGGAATACTTTTACCATCGCTACTGGGGAAACAAAGGTTTAGTTGTGAGCTGAATTTCCCAATTTTGTCTCTGAAGTGCATTCTTCATATATTCCGATGGGTAGTCAGCTATGGGAATCATGATACTATGATTCTGGAGTCACCAGACACTACACAGCAATATATGGAAAATGCACATCAAAGAAAGTAAAACAAAGGTTCAGGGCAGAGGAAGATCTGCCAGCTTGCGCCACGAACATTAGGATAGAAGATAAAATCCTGCTTACTCCACTCAAAACTAAAAAAATATTTCAGTGACATGCTGCTCTAATGGAGAGCATGTTGGCATTGTGGAGATGGAGTCAATTACCACTAAGGGCACTGTACAAATTAAAAATGAATGTTCTCCATTTTCTCCAACAAATCAAAATATACTTATAGGTTATGCGTCTTATGCCTATACTTGCTCTTGTGTGGGCACAGAGCTTTAATATAAAATGTATGTGTTTTGATTCGTCTCCACTATGACCACAGGAATCATGATTGGATTCAGCTTTCCCTTTTAATAGGTGCACAAGACATGGTCTCACGTAAAAAAAATATATTAGTGGTTGAGTTAATTGAATGTGGTTGTTTTATGGTACGCTTAAATGCATTGCTAATTTGACTGCTGTAGTACTGATTTGCTACATTAAAAAACATATTTGTATTATTATGAGCTACTGACTGGTTGCTAAGTCCGCTTGAAATACCACTTATTCTATTTATCCATCTTCTACAGTATTAATTTTTGGCTGAATATATATTCAGTTCTAAAATACTACACAATGGTATATATAATAACTGTATTAAATGTCATACAGTATGTTAAATCAGAAAGAATGGCAAGTGTTGCCAAATATATTGTATGGCAAAAAAAACTACATCAGTTTCACTGCAATGAAATACATCAGTTTCACTGCAATGAAAATGGGTGTAACCAAGAGAGTAATACTAAAGAATAAAGAGATCATATAGATATATAATGTAGTGACACCATTATGAGAAATTATCTCTATTTAAAATAAGATAATTTTTTTTCCCTACTAGAAATTGCATTTTATAATCAAGTAATATGATGTAAACAGGCAAAGTTTTTTTTACTGAGCTCATGTTAAGGACAATGCTGGCTATTTGAGGGGTAAAGATGCGCATCAAGGTCAAACAAGGTTACTGTTACAGTAGAACACAAATTTACCTACATTGGTATAATTAACCCCATAAATAACAGGCCCTACAGGAATGAAGGAAAATAAGATATCGACACATAGCATGGCAGACGGAAAAAATACACATTTTGTAACTAATACTCTTTCAGTTTAAAACATCCTAATAATATCTTAGGATCAGGATTGTCCATGAACCACCTTATATCAGACATTAGTGTTCAAACTGTTAACATTACCATTCAACATATCCCCTTGTCATGATTTTTTACACAAACATCATACAGCGATTATTTCAAATATAGTTTATTAGTAAGTGAAAAAACACAAAGTCCAAGTGTGTTTAAAAATAAGTGGCTTTTTACTGGTATAGAATTTTTTTTTACCACCGCTTATACACAAGTCCATTATTTTGCAGCAAAAAAACTTTGGTATGTATCGCATGTCGAAGGAGGAAAAAAACAAAATACTATACAGTTACGGTAATGCTTTGAAATAGGGAATTCTTCTAAAATGTTTTTTGGTCTTCTACAGTTCGCTGTGTGGAATATCTTTACAAAAACCTATAAAAACAAGAAAAACAAACAAAGCTCAAATCATAAAAACACAACATATCATATGGTTTAAAATAGTAATAGCTACATAAACATATTCAGCATGCTGCTAATATACTTTCAACAGTGTATTAAAAAAAGATACCTATTTGATAAGGTAATATAGGATCAAAGGACATTCTATGAACTGCAATTTTAAGGTCAAGTACAATTGGCAGGTGAAATTTTTCTGCTTTATAATGAAGCACGATATAAGCAAAAGCAGTATTATAAATATTAAAATGAATGTACTCTAAAAGAAAATGCCATCTAATTTAAGGAAATGCCATCTAATTTCCTTCCCAAGAGATCTAATTTTTTTCTTTTTATATAAAGCACCATTAAATGAGTTCTCTCCAGTCCAAAGCTTTACTTTAATATGTGACATGGCATAAGTAATTGTGCTCAGTAGATTGCTTGCAACATATATTTGGATTAGACCTGTAGATATAAAAGACTTGTGCTGATCACTAGGAAATAGTACCCCATATTAGCCTCCACATTCGCTTCTTTCATCAAGCTGTGTGGCAGGTCCACTGATCAGGATAGATTATCATTTTTATCTGGTCCACCATACATAATAAGCATTTGTGTATCTTGTTCTATTCCTCACATTGTAAGACCACACCTTCCATTAGAATGAATATTCCTGTACTGTTAACATGGTACAACTCACTCATCTGTACTACACTGCGGCAAGAAGTATAAATAAAGCTTTGCTTTTCCAAACAATTGGCCTATTAAGCTACCCTCTGTTTTTTTAATTGGTTTTGAAAGAGCAATTTAATTATGTTACTTTACATACATTTTGCACGTATACTCATTTTATGCAGCTCAACGTTTCGCGACTAAAATAACTCATTTTCAAGGTATCATCATGGAGCAATCAAAACATTGGTTTAGGTTAAAGTCTTCTTTTGAATAAAAAATAAAAATAAACACTTGTGCCAGTAAGAAGCAAACTGAAGTGTTCTAAAAAAATAAGTAAAGAATTAAATTTACAATGATTCTAATAATAAGCGCAAAGAAATCACATTGACTATTTGCATTCTCTGTATCTCAATATGTGCTAAATTATATTATATTAAAGTAAAAGAGATCTAATATCACGTTAATCCAGAGTCTTCAACCAGCTTATGAAGTTACAAAAACAAGTAAATACTCTACAATATTTTGTAACTTTATATCCAGCAAGCAATAGAAACCTACTGCAGTTCAGACACTGTGCAACCACAAGACTCACCATGGCCCTAAACAGGCATGTAATGCCTTATAGTTCAACAACATCTGGAAGGCCAGAGGTTGCTTGAGGATTTAGATTTGTACACTACACCTATGATGGCACAGGGAATTCTACAGTACTGTGTTAATATTTAAAAAAAAAGTACAAGTATTTTTGGTTCGTACATTAAAATATGCAAGTATAATAGCTGGTACGTCCGTTTGGAAGCACACCTTTGTTTGCCTATTCAATTAAATTTTATCAAATAGAGAAATATTTTAAACATAAAGAGAGTAGGTCGAGACATTTAATCACAATGATGTGTTGTGATTTTCAAGAACAAACAAAAATAATAAAACTAATATTTTAAAGAAGCCTTAATGCATGTGGGAACCAATCATGATTCAAATGGCTATAGGGAAGGCTTGCTTTTTTTTTTTAGTACAGTTTAATTAGAACAAGCTATATGGTAATAATAAAAAATAAAATGCAATTTGATACTCAGGGCATACTTATTCAGTTTTAATAAATTTTAAAGGAAATTTATTTATATCAAGTCCATTTTTGATTGACCCATGTTCAATAAAGGCTAGTATGCAACATGTTCGTTTTTTTGCCCTGTGTCTTTTATTTAACACCAATCACCTAAAAGCATCATATGAATATTGGGCGTAAACAACTGCATTTGGAGTCGTTGCCAAATGTATCTGCCAAAATACAAAAAATATTCTGTGACTGGTATACGAACCAATAATACTTAAACACAATCTTTTCGTTAAGCTAAATTAAAAACAACCACCTGGTAATCAATAAACATTCCTTAAAATAATTACCTGTGGACAAGCTAAACAGAAAACAAGGAATATATTAAGATAAAGAGAAATGGCCATTGCGTAAATCAAGCTCAGGCTTCTTGGCCTACACCATGTCGGCATAAAAAATAAATAATTCAATAAAAAATAAAGCTTTGTGGTTAGAGATTCCCAGACTTTTTAAACACACCTGAAATTTAGACAAATATTGAATAAACCTTGATATCTTACTTAGAGAAAAAGATTTTAAATGGTAAACATCGATTAACACGCATCACTTTTTTTTTTTTTACTTCTGAATATGCTTTGTGCTTCTGTGATGTGCTATTCAAAAACAAGTATTTGAAAATCTGCGAGTTTACCTGCATGGTTCCATAGATACAATACTGTATAGAAAAATGTCAAAACTGCTATCAACTTCATTTACAACTTGGGCTGCATGAGAGGAGATCTATAAGCACATACTGTTAGGATTAAATATTTATTTAAAACCTCAGGGTTTTTTCTTTTACATACCAAGATCTCAAGCCTTCATTTTAAGATGTCATTGGTTCTAAAAATCAATATTTTATCTTGGATACATAATGCATTCCCCCCCCTAAAACAGGCTGGCTCTATGTGGTGAAGCAAACTACACTGCCTGACTGCTGAACAATATAAAAAGTGTGCTTGTTATTCATTACAAAAAAGACCAAATTGTCTAGAGTGCAATACGTTCTGTTTTTTTTCAGGCCATTAATATTTTAAGCCATGCCACTTATTTAAAATGTGAATCACCTTCGGTGAAAGGACCAAGGGCTGTTATGGCTGGCATCTATTCCACGTTAAAAAAGCCAAGGAAAGGGCAAATGGTGGAAGTTCTTCACGTCGGTATCAAATATTTAATGGAATGCAACTGCAATTATTTTATATTTTTTTATAAGGTATATAAAGATAAAAATAGTCTCCATTAAAGGCAACCAGTAGATAGATGTCTAAAAGTGCACAAAAATCGCTACAAAACAAATGTGTTTTTTTACTTCTACAGATGAAAAAGCAATAAAAAATAAAAGCGTGAAGAGATGAGGCCTACAATTTGGAAGGTTTCACAATAAGTGAAAAAGCAGTTGATAATGAATTGCGATGCCATTTCAAACAGAAGAAAAAATACACACATGCTATAAAGATTAGGACCATTTTATAGTAACTAAATGTTACGATTGTAAACAAGTAATACAATTTTAGGGATTTCTGCGAAGGGGAGGGATTTAGCTCTGATGCGACACATAGATGGCCCAACCTCTAGAACCAACAGAGCTGGCATAGTAGCGAAAAATATGCAGCAGTATTGGCGATATCATAAACAGTACCTGCTATCTCAGTGCACAGCTTGTAAGCAAAATTGGAAGCCTCCTGGGTAACAAGTGAAAGTATTTCTTCATCATGCTCCTCTACCACATGTTCACACTGCAAGAAATTAGAAACCATGTGTAGTCAATACAAAATAACAGCAATCACTACATTACATTAATCAGATATTAGTGTCTTTTACTAGGTTTTTTTTTTTTTATAGATAGAAATACTAAGATAATGAACAAATATACACGAGTATAAATACAAGAGAGAATTATTGAAATTTAACAAAAGATATAAAGTATGAAAAAAACATCCAATCACTGCAACTTTATATCTGACAGAGAAATGCGACAACTTAGTAAATAAGGTTTCATTTTTTTTAACAACTGCAAAGTTGTTAAAATAAATTACAAAAATATAGATTTTTTGATGAACTCCTGCAAAAATATTCACCAAATTAATATTATACAGATTTTGGAAATAATATCTGAACATTTTAAATATTACTAAATAACTGTTAAATTTCATCACGAATATATAAAAAAATAGTGACTGCTAAATAGAAGTTGAAACAAATTCTTTGTAATAGAAAAGACCAAATGCTGACAAAAAAAAAAAAAGTAAAAAGAAAAGTAAAAAAGCCACAATGCTCTATCTCAAACAGTTCTAAATACAGGTACACTGAAGAAAAGCACTTGTAAATTTCAAAATACTCATTAAAATGTCTTATAGATTTTGAGATTATATATATATATATATATATATATATATATATATATATATATATATATACACATACATATATATAAAACAATAAAAAGCACCATACTGAACAACTTACGGCAAACTTTAAAGGACTGCCATCCACAGGATTGAATTGGAAATTGTTAAAGTCTAGTGAAGGAAGATCTTCGCTATCTCTTGGTGCAAACCGCTTGAATGACTTTTCTTTAGTTTTAGGGTCATAATATAGGCTATAGTCATCCATTTTTTCACATATGCTTTCCAAAACTTCTGTTAGGTATACTTCGGATTTCACTAAGGCAACCTAAAAAAAAAAGACAAAGAAAGAAAGTCTGAATTATACTGCATAAAATCAAAGCACACTTGCAAACATTATTATCAGGGGAAAAAAGTATAACCTTTAAAAATGCAATAATTGTCAATATATAAGTTAGAGGATATAAATAGTTACATAGTTTCCATACTTCTTCTATGAATAAGCCCACTGCATAGAATAGTTGTTGTTCGCCATCTCCAATGCAGCTGTTTTAATGCTTCCCAGGGGCTTTGTGTAGAAAATAATAGCTTACAAAATGTAACTTCTCCCAGGTTCTACTGTTTCAGCTTTATTTCATAACAGCTGGTCCATGTCTTTGTCTCATTCGCTTTCCTCCTGAATTAAGCAAGAATTCAAGAAGCTTTTACACACTACCTACATACTTAGTGAGTGCCTCAACAGCAAATACTCAAAGGGTCAAAGAGCACCCAGTATTCTTGGTAACCGGCACAAAAAGCCCACTCCCCAGTCTAGACAGGTCAAGGTGCAAGATGGTCCTATCTCTGTTGCTTCTTCCGGATTGGGGGTGTGAAGTGAAGCCAAGTGCACAGTAAACAATACTGATGCATCTTTGGGCCTTTCGGAGGCTTTCTCTCCACCCTCTGCTGATCAAAGTAGGAAGTTTTCATGACAACCACAGTCAAAGGGGTCGAATCACAAATGAACTAGATTTCTGCAATGTTGATATATCCAGTCTCTATTGTCTCCTTTCAGACACAGTATGAACCCTTCCGGTCTCAATGACTACATTATAGAGGCACTTTCACATGTGTGCTTCATTTACACAAAGGGTTTCCTTGCTTCACCACCATCTGGACACAAATCAAATAAATACAGGCTGGAGAATTAAAATTTGTGGCTAGCTTTTATTGTTTCATTCATGCTCCATTTAAAATTCAGCCTTCTGGATGTGACATTTGTTTCTGAGCTAAGTAAAAAAAAAAAGACAAAGGAAACTATATTGTTTGCAGGACACATTGCATTGAATTCACAATTGGATTTTTTTATTGCAGAAAAAAAAATTCAAAGCTGTGACAAATCTAATATCACTGGCATTTGCAAAAAATATATACAGTATATATAATTTCATTACTTTATTCCAGACTGTATTGTGTAGAAACACATTTTTGGGGGTTACAGGGCACCTATAAAACTTTCAGTAATGTTGGTAAATACCAGACTGCCAGGCTGACACAATCTATATATTTTTTTCTCTTTGTAGACTTAGTGGTGCACATTTTAAGATTTCATGAAACTGGCAAATAAAAAGGTCAGTGCGATGACCCAGCCACACATGAAACTAGCAACAATACAAGAATACATTTATAGCAGAAATGAGCTGGGGCAATTTTGATGTGTGTCACTATCATTTTCAAGTTGTGCGATTTATCCACACAATTAAACATTAACATTTTTAACACCTAAATGTAATACTCAGACAGCTGACGAAACTTAAATCCATTGAAAAGCATATGCAGACGGGGCCTGTCTGAGCCCTGCTGGCACCCATTGCAGAGGCTAAAACTGGCACCACCCACAGCTGCTTCAGTCATCTGAGAATGCGGCATTGTTACTGTGAGTGACAGCAACAGCACACAAACCTTTGCTTCCAAACTCATATCACAATATACAAATTAAAGAACATTGCTCACTGCAAGTTAGGTCACACTGCCCAAGGCCGACCACACAGACAGCATAACTTAGGTGAGTTCTGTCATAACTTTGATGTTCATTTATGGCATATGGTCTTTCTAAAACGAAGGCCCTCAGAAAATTCCCCTTTCTTCTAAATTCTTTCTTCTAGACTCTTTCGTGCCTGTTGGGTGATCTTCCCTATGATGCACTTTATTTTCTCTGCTCTTTACCTTGAGGCACAAAAAAATTAAAAGATAACATTTTTGAACCCGTAAGATCTTTTGCTATGTAAGAGTAAATCTCCTGCAGACCGTGGATATGATGGTCTGTGCTCAGTGAAAGGTACACTCTAAGGTACCCACATCATTTGACAGTTGTTTGTTAGGAAATTACCAGGCAATAATACGGAGATCTACAAAAACATGAGCAGTTACCAACACATATTTTATGATCCATCCATGAATGAAGACATATTAGCTGTGTCATCTGGGGTGCAATGTAAAGCTGAAAATATCCAACCTGATGAGTAAATCCCAGTGTCCTGAGCTCATCAGATGTGACAGTTTGCAACCTACACTATTGTTGACATGTCAAAACTGCCATACTAAACATAGCTTTGCTATGTGCATTTGAGCTTATGATAATTTGTCTTAAAGTGTATGTAAAACAACAAATCTAACAATTAACTTTTAATTTTTGCTTCCTGTTTGTCCGTTAAATATATCATTCAAAGTGTTTTGTTATATAAGCTCAAAAAGAACAGAGAAAAACCTATTGATCCTGCTAGAAATCCAGGAAGCTTGTATCATCCCATAGTGAGGTGCTAATGCTGCCTCTGCTGTACTGACATTCCAAGCAGTGTTATTAGCCTTACCCAGTTCACTTTATATGAACTACAGAACACCCCCCCTATTAGGAGGATAAGGAAAGGGGAGGTGTTTTGTAGTCCATATCAGGAGCGAGAGGCCTACGGTGCTCCTACATAGATACAGTGAATAAGCATTGTCAGCCTAAAATAATTATGTTTCTGGCGAGTCACCAAGAAAAAATAAACTCTAAAGTCTAAAAAAAATAAACCCTAATGCAGCTACCCCATCCAATAGCTAATAAGTTGCTATATACGGTACAATAATAGCAACTTATCAGCCATTAGATGTAGTGGCTGCATTAGGATTTATTTATTTAGGCTTTTT
This sequence comes from Lithobates sylvaticus, assembly GCA_028564925.1. Lineage (NCBI taxonomy): Eukaryota > Metazoa > Chordata > Amphibia > Anura > Ranidae > Lithobates > Lithobates sylvaticus. Next base: position 448,503,751 of record CM053030.1, read on the forward strand.
TCTCTTTACTTTCACTTGGTGACCCTGATGTCTTGAGAAAGGCAGGTGTCCAGCCGAAAAAGGTTGACATTGACTAAACTACGTCAGAAAATTCCTCCTGCTGTAAGGCTGGATTCACACCTATGCATTTTTTGTGCTTTTTGCATTTTGCAGATCTGCTCTACAGAACATGTTCCATAGGAAACAATGTTAAATGGACTGTAGTGCAAATCTGCAAAATGCAAAAAGCACTAAAAATGCATAGGTGTGAATCCAGCCTAAGTCCCATTGAGTGCACCTACTATATGTATATAGTTAAGGTATGCTTTATCTCTTTGCCGACCAGCCGCCGTAATTTTACTGCGGCAGGTCGGCACGATCCCGCAAGCCATTGTAGCTATACGACAGCTCACAGGATCGGGATAGCACGCACCTGCTGCACAGCAGGGGGTGCCGATGCTCGTGGCCGACGGTCGACACACAAATCCCGGTTCTTTTTTGCGAGGCGTGACAGATCGTGACTTCCTATTAGCTAGAAACCATGATCCGTCACTTCCTCTAGGCCAGTCCCCTCCCCCTACAGTTAGAAACACACATAGGGAATATAGTTAACCCCTTGATCGCCCCCTAGTGTTAACCCCTCCCCTGCCAGGGACATTTTTACAGTAATCAATGCATTTTTATAGCACTGATCACTGTATAAATGCCAATGGTCCCAAAAATGTGTCAAAAGTGCCTGATGTGTCCGCCATAATGTTGCAGTTCTGATAAAAATCGCAGATCGCCGCCATTACTAGTAAAAATAATAATAATAATAAAAATGCTATAAATCTATCTCCTATTTTGTAGATGCTATAACTTTTGCAAACCAATCAATATACGCTTATTGCGATTTTTTTTTACCTAAAATATGTAGAAAAATACATATCGGCCTAAACTGAGAAAAAATTTGCTTTTAAAAAATAAATAAAAAAATGGGGATATTTATTAAAGCAAAAAGTCCAAAATATTGCTTTTTTTTCAAAATTGTCTCTCTTTTTTTGTTTATAGCGCAAAAAAAAAAAAAGTCAGAGGAAATCAAATACCACCAAAAGAAAGCTCTATTTGGGGGGAAAAAAAGGACATTAATTTTGTTTGGGTGCAGCGTCGCACGACCACGCAGTTGTCAGTTAAATCGACGCAGCGCCGAATCGCAAAAAATGGCCTAGTCATTCAGCAGCCAAATCTTCTGGGGCTGAAGTGGGTAATCTAAAAAAAAAAGACAACAATTTTTATAGATTCACTTTGTCATCTAAATTAAAATTGAACCCTGGGAAAACACCTAAACTGTTTTATCTGCCAATGCATTTGTTATTTTAACCACTTCAATACTGGGCACTTTTACTCCCTTCCTGCACAAGCCAATTTTCAGCTTTCAGTGCTGTCGGACTTTAAATGACAATTGCGCGGTTATGCAACATTGTACTCATAAGACACTTTTTACATTTTTTTCATACAAATAGTGCTTTCTTTTGGTGATATTTAATCACCACTGGGTTTTTTTTTTCTTTTTGCTAAAGAAAAAAAAGACATGTTTTTCTTTGTTTCTGTCATAACATTTTGCAAATAAATAATCTTTCTTCATAAATTTAGGTAAAGATGTTTTCTGCTACATTTCTTTGGTGAAATTAAACCAAATCAGTGTATATTATTTAGTCTGTAAGAAAGTTATAGAGTCCACAAACTATGGAATATATGTCTGAAAATCGATCAATCCTGATGTACTGACGGCCTATCTCAATTCTTGAGGTCTGAAAATGCCAGGACAGTACAGATAGCCCCCAAATTACTCCTTTTTGTAATGTAGACAGTCCAAGGTACCGCAAGTAAGAGGTATGCGAGTCTTTTGAAGTTGTAATTTACATTTACATACTATTACCAGTGCAGTACAGCGTGATCATATAACTGGCATGGCGGTGATCAGGGACATGGACTGGTGACAGTATGTAAAAAAAAAAAAAAAGGTGGACGCAGCCAGTGACAGATTGAGCCTCTGCACGGCCCCACGAGAGGCGTGTTCTGGCAGGACATCATATGACATCCTCCCTGAACAACAATGCTCCCGCCTGGCCGTGACTGTACTATAGGCCAGGCAGGAAGGTGTTACAGGCTAAGTTTGCCTTTAAGAAAACAATTATAAATGCACATAGTTTTGCAGGAAAAAATATGTGCATTTATTTTTTTAATAAAAACCTGCAAAGCGTTGAACCCGCGATTAGTGAAATGTGGGTGCAATGTCAGGCTACTACAGACACTTCCTACTTCTGTGCAAGCTTTCAGTTAGAAAGCTGGAGGAAGTGTCAATGGACTACGAGTACAGCAAAAAACGCATTTGTCCTTGTGCTGTGGTGGTTCTCTGTGAATAAATGACACAGCTATGATGGCGGAGCCCTGCACAGCCACGCCGATTTTAATGGGTGTAACATGTTCCTAAAGGTGAACTTATCCTTTAAGTAGTCTTGCGATTCAGATATCACTATTGGCATAGTCTCAGACCTTCATTACAGTGAAGCAGTAGAGTCCAGTCAAAGCCACACCCTCACGTTTCCTTTTAAAGTGCCTCCAATTTTTACCACTGCTGAAGAACTACAGTTGCTAAAGTATATACTGCATCCAACACTTGTAAGTGTGTTACATGCCCACTGGCCAGCTGAGCTCTGTGGTTCGATCTGTTATAGCCCTACATCACAATTGTGTCCTTTAGTAAAGTAATGCCTGGAGCTATGAAGGAACAAAGTAGGCATAGGGCATGGGTGTAAAGGGAGCCAGACAGCAGGGGTTAATTATTTTTAAAGTTCTGTGGAAAGTTATGATTCTTACCTCATTGGTCGAACACATGAGGTGACTGGGAGGAGCATGTGAGGATAGTGGGTGGGGAGGAGTGGTGTAGATTTTAGATATTCAGATAAACATCCCTCCTTGTTTTTTGTGGTTATTTTCTTGGTTATTTTGTTGGTTTATATTTTGATGGTTTGGGGTCCTTGATGGGGGTGTTTAAATCTGGTGTTCTTGGAAAAATGGTTGGAATTTATTCTAGGTATGGTGTCTTTAGTTGGTACAGTTCAATTTATAGTGACCCGGTAGTGGTAAGATCAATAGGTGTCTGAAGTCAGCAAGCTTAGTCCCTGAGGTGATGCTTGGTGGCTGGGGACATAACATAGCTAACTGGTGCCACAGACACAAAGGGGGGATTTACTAAAACTGGAGAGTGCAAAATCTGGTGTAGCTCTGCATAGAAACCTATCAGCTTTTATAGTCAAAGCTAAAGTAAACAAGCTGAAGTTAGAAGCTGATTGGCTACTAGGAACAGCTGCACCAGATTTTGAGTGCTCTAATTTTAGGAGTTTTAGTAAATCTCCTCCAATGTTTTTAGTTATATGGTACTGTCAAGGACCTGCAACCATTTTTGACCTGAAATGTTATGTTATTATGTTTTATTTAAAAGCTAATGTTTAATAAAAATGTGATTCCGCCATTTTAACGCCACTGCTGAGTAGTGTTGTTCTTTCCAGGGATAATAGGGAGGAGGAGCTGAGGGAGGTTTGCCCAGGTGTCAGGTATTGGGGCAAGCTCTGACATACCCTGGTAATGTAGGGGCTGCTTGAAGGAACCAGCGAGTGTAGAGTAACACTAACTGAAGGGTGGATGCAGAAGAGTCCTTAGTGGATGTAGTTCTTCAACAGTGAAAATTGGAGGCCCCACCTGCTGGAGAGGTAGGTAACAATCTTCCTTTGGATGCTTTTTAAAAAAAAAAATCATGGCAATAAAAATTGACTTTAGGTTTACATGCTGCCGCCATTTCACAAAAACAGTTAGATACTGCACTTATTTATCTCTTGAAGTGGGATCCTTCAAAATCTGACCAAACACTTACATTTTAGCATGCAATGTATCAGAGGTACTGATTGACTCTGTATGGAAGCCAATCAATGCCTTTGTCTCACAGTGGCAGCGAGAAGATGCAGAAGTGAGAGGAAGATAGCAGCTTTGGTGTTTTTAAATGGTAGCAGCATAAGACTTTAACCACTTGCCGACCGGCGCACGACGATATACGTCGACAGAATGGCACGTACAGGCAGGAGGGCGTATATATACGTCCCTCCTTTAGCCTGTCCGTGCCATCGGGAGCGTGCCGGGAGCGGCGCGCTCCCGCGCCGGTCGGGACCCCCGTGAGTCCGGCCGCGGTCCCCGCGGACTCGATCGCCGCGGGGACTCCCGCGATCGTCTCACGGAGCGGCTGAACGGGGAGATGCCGAGATAAACAGCATCTCCCCGTTCTGCCTAGCAACTAGTGACGCCGATCTCTGCTCCCTGTGATTGGAGCAGAGATCAGCATTCACTAGCTGACAGCCACGCCCCCCCACAGTAAAAAACACACCCCTAGGCATACTTAACTCTTTCACTGCCCCCTTGTGGTTAACCCCTAAACTGCCAGTGTCATTTATACAGAAATCAATGCATTTAAATGCATTAATTGCTGTATAAATGACAATGGTCCCAAAAATGTGTCAAAAATGTCCGATGTGTCCGCCATAATGTCGCAGTCACAAAAAAAATCGCAGATCTCCGCCATTAATAATAAAAAAAAAATTATTAATAAAAATGCTATAAAACTATCCCCTATCTTGTAAACGCTATAACCTCTGCGCAAACCGATCAATAATCGCTTATTGCGATTTTTTTTACCAAAAATATGTAGAAGAATATGTATCAGCCTAAACTGAGGAAAAAAAAAATGTTTTTTTATATATTTTTTTGGGGATATTTATTATAGCAAAAAATAAAAAATAATGCATTTTTTTCAAAATTGTCGCTCTATTTTTGTTTATAGCGCAAAAAATAAAAACCGCAGGGGCGATCAAATACCACCAAAAGAAAGCTCTATTTGTGGGAAAAAAAGGACGTCAATTTTGTTTGGGAGCCACGTCGCACGACCGCGCAATTGTCAGTTAAAGCGACGCAGTGCCGAATCGCAAAAAGGGGCCTGGTCCTTTGGCTGCAAATTGGTCCGGTCTGAAAGTGGTTAAGTAACTTTTTAAACTAAAGTGGAAGATAAGTCTAACTATTCTTAAACACTTTCCCTCCCTCCCTCCTCCTACCCATCTTACATAGCCTGTATTAAAAAGATCAGTGTAAATACCTTTTTTATATTATGTCCTGTGATCCAGAGTCTCTGTGTCAGAGATCAGCTGCTGCAGGGGAGAGGAGCAAGCTCTGACAATGTATGGGCCATGGGAGCTGGTGTGTAACATCACAGCTCCAGGACTTCAAAGCCATTGCTGAACACTCCTATGCACCAGGGGAGATGAAGCTGCTGGATCACAGACCAGGCAAGACTGAATAAAGGTGTTTACACTGATCGTTTTTAAGCAGGCTATGCAGGATCAGTAGGAGGGAACAAATGTAAGAATAGTTATAGTCAGCCTTTACTACCACTTAAAAGGTTGGCTTCAAGCATAAAAGGTTCTGTGTCTATAGACTCCAGAGCAATAAATGTAGTTGTGGAAAAAAAAAAAACAATGGTATTGCACAGAGCAGCCTCATTCCTCCTCTTCTGGAGTTCACTACTGGCACTGTCCACTGTTCCTCTTCTGCATGTGCCCCCATAGCAAGCTGTGTTGTGTCCCGAGCTGGGCTGCGTGCCTCTATTGACACACACAGCGTAACTCGGCCCCACCCCCTCTCTCTTTGCACAGGATTAGACTGACAGCAGCAGGAACTAATGGCTCCCACTGTTTTTAGTAAAGCCCCTGAAAAACAACCCCACACCATAGTCCCCCCGCCACCAAATGATTTGCACCAGTGCACAAAGAAAGGTCAATAAAGACATTCCAATACACACTACTAAACCTTGTGGACAGCCTTCCCAGAAGAGTTGAAGCTGTTATAGCTGCAAAGGGTGGGCCAACGCAATATTGAACCCTACGGACTAAGACTGGGATGCCATTAAAGTTCACGTGCATGTAAAGGCAGGCATCCCAATATTTTTGGTAATAAAGTGTATGTGTGAATGTGATAACCCAGTAAAAAAAAATCTGAAAGCAAAAGGTGTATCTTTTAAATTACAAAAAAAATAAAAAATCAGTATAGGTTCACCCACTTACGTAGTATACCCAAAGGCTGACCTTTAAATGTAGTGCATTCTCCCACTACACAGCCTGGCTTTCAACTGCGTTCTGCAGTGTTTACTATCAATTTTCTTCCTGATGCCTGTCCTCCAGTGTGCAAGTTCTCACTTGCACACTGGACTACATGCTCTATGGAGATGAGCGGGACAGCCGAACTCCCATAATTATAGCTCTAAATAGCTTAGCCTGTAATTTGTATTCCCATTAGTAGTCATTCAGCAAATGGGGCTGACTGCACTTTCTGAGGTACAGATAACCAGTAAATTATGCACTTAATTAACCACTTGCTGACTGGCTCACGTCGATATACATCGGCAGAATGGCTCTCCTGCACGAAGTGACGTACCTGTACGTCAGTCTGTAAAGGCAGGATTCCTTGCGTGCTGCGGACTCGATGTCCGCCAGCGGCCCGAGATTGCGGCGAGGAGAGGCAGAACAGGAAACTGCCTATGTAAACAAGGCTTTTCCCCATTCTGCCTAGTGACATGAAAGGGATCTACTGTTCCCAGTGATCGGGAGCAGTGATCTCTGTCATGTTTCAGTAAGACCACCCCCCTACGCTGAGGGAACACACTTAACCCCTTGATGGCTCCCCTAGTGTTAACCCCTTTCCGGCCAGTATCATTTCTACATTGATCAGTGCATTTTTATAGCACTAATTCATGTAATAATGTCGCTGGTCCTTAAAAAGTGTAATTTGGGGTCAGATTTGTCAGCTGCAATGTTGCAGTCCCACTAAAAATCGCAAATTGCCCCTACATAGATCCTGTAGTTTGTAGACGCAATAACTTTTGAGCAAACCAATCAATATACGCCTATTGCAATTTTTTTTAAACAAAAATATGTAGAAGAATATATATCGACCTAAACTTATGGATACATTTTTTATATTTTCTTTTGTATATGTATTATAGCAAAAAGTAATTTTTATTAATTTTTTTTCAAAATAGTCGCTCTTTTTTTGTTTATAGCGCAAAAAAAAAAAAAAAAAAAACGCAGAGGTGATCAAATACCACCAAAGGAAAGCTCTATTTGGGGGGGGGGGGATGTCAATTTTGTTTGGGTACAGTGTCGCATGACCGCGCAATTGTCAGTTAAAGTGACATGGTGCCATATCGCAGAAAAAAAAAAGCTCGTCATTAAGGGGGTAAAACCTTCCAGGGCTGAAGTGGTTAATAAGCATGAAAGCTAATAATTTATAAAGCAGACTTGACAGGTAATGATGGACAATGTCTCATTCAGTGCCAGGGCAAGGTCTTCTGGCATCCCTTTCTGCCATAGTGCTACCCCACGTTCCCCTGCCCCACCCCAAAATAAGACAAATGGAATTGCTCATCCACACATACAGTGGCTCGGTCCTGCACAGGTTATAGAAGTGACAGCCACCGGCCCAGGAGTTACCTTTTTCTTTTTGGTCCAAGGACAACTGAATAGGGGTTAGAAGCTTCTACACTGGTAAACCCAGTTTGATTTAGTCATAAGCATGTTACCACAGAGTATTACTATAACCAATCTTTGTTTTGTTCCTTCATTTGGGTACTATAGTCATGTATACTGTACCTCATCAAAAGTGCAAATTTTATTCAGTGATTTCTCTCTTTTATGCTAGGAGTGATGTTTCAAGTACAAAGCCTGTTTAAATATATTGCTACAAAAACGAAAGGATACAAATTGAAAAAAAAATTACAGATGAAAGAAGGAGTTAACAAAACAAGGTTAAAATGTTGTCTAGTTTATTTTCTACAGATCCCTAATGACAGTAAAACTGAAGCGAATTCATAAATGACATGGAAATCACAGCCCCATAAATTGGTGTGTGGCTCTCCTAATGTAGTCAGCGAAGCTCTGCTGCTACTTTGACTGTTTGGATCTGCTGTGCGCTGTTAATCACTGGAAGTGTACACCTGACAGCAGAGCTCCACTGACTACATTTGGAGAGTCCCACCATCTCAGTGTAATTTGCAGGACTGAGCTGTCAGTTTGACAGCTCAGTCTTGTACAGTGCAGGAGATGGGCAGGCAACCTTGAGGTAGGAAAGGACCATTCAGAGCCAATCAGCAATGTGTGTTGGAAAACTTAAAGAAGTACGACCAAAGCTTTTTTTGGCTATACTTCTCCAATAGATCATAGGAGTGCAGTTCATTCTGCACTCCTGTGACCCATTTTCAGCTGGGCTAAAGCCTGCTGTCACCCAACGTCTTTCAGCCAGTCCAGGCTGTGGAAAGATCCACCCAGATTCCTGGACTCAACCTCTCAGCTGCGCCGCTGGGAGACTGTGGTAGCTATTCCCTCCCCAACCCAACACCCCAGTGAGTGCTGGAGGGAGAGCGGAGAGCTGGTGACTGAGAGTCACGGCTCTCTGCTCAAAGCAGAGGGGAGAACTGAGCCATAAGCAATGTTTGATCACTCAGTTCTCAGTGCAGAGGTGGTGAGGTACAGATGCTGTATCTGATCGATGGTCCATCCACCTAGGTAAGTATAAGGTTTTTTTTTTTTGTTAAACCCATACTTTTCTTTTAAACCTACAGGAAACTATAGTGTAACGGACTTCAGGTCACTTTTTGATTAATACACATTGCTTTAATACCTGTTGTAGAGTTACTTAAGGCAGGAAAACAAACATAAGCGGGTGTTAGATGTTTAGTATGATGTTATTTAAGTAAAAGGCTTTTTTTTTTTTTTTTTTTTTAAGTGTAGATTAAAAAAAGGGGTACTTTAAACAAAAACAGTACATCCCTAAATGAAACAAATTACCTGGCAGAAAATTTTCACAACAGGATTTAGGTAGTGGGTTATTCTCAGAGTGGGTTATTCTCAGAGAAGACAAAAAATCCCAGAGGGCATTAATCCCTGACAGACCACCTTAAGTGTAAAGCTTAAATTCTTAAAAAACCTTTGTTTTTGATTGGGTGGTATGAGTTATAAAACACCACAACTTTTTGTGCTACTATTCATTTGAAAGTCCAGTTTTGTTGAGAAATACAGTATATCACTACCCTCCAGCTCAAATGGAAAGCGCTATTGCAGATTTATTACCTGCTTCTGTTTTGGGTTTATTGAGCTCGGCCATACTAAACAATCTGATCCAAGTTTCTTCTCTAAACTGGGAAAATTCTCTAATCCCATGACCAGTCTTGGCACACCGTAAGATATGCTGTCTTCTACCAAACGCACTACATGCCTAAAGAGAAAGTGAAGGATGAATGTAAATTGGCCTCAAGTTCTGCACAGACATAAAAGAAAAGCAATAAGCCAATTACAGAATCAGTGGGTGAGAATTTTGGGAAAGTCTGCCTGCAAATTGAGTACTGTTTCTACGTTGCGAGGAAGAGAAGAGAACTTTTTTTTTGTCAAGAAAACATTGGCTGTTGTAGTCTTCTGAAAAAACAGCTATTCGTAAAAAGGCAAATATATAGGTTACAAGTTTTGAGAAAGCTGTTTATTTTTAAATAAGGCTAACAATATAAAAAACAAAATGCCAAAGGCAAATCCCCTGCATAATACTGAACGCACTAGAGGTCCTGGCATGCCATTGCAGATCATACCCCATGTAACGGATTCCCTAGAAAATACCAAATAAATAAATAAACTTCCAAAATATCATCAGCTCAGGTGGTATTTTTACTGCATTTGAATAATTAAAAAAAAAACTCCATTTTCTATTTAAAATTAAAATATGGCCTCTCTGGTGTTGCAACACCTAATTATATATGAATCTGCACTTACAGTTTTCTAATAGTCCCCCTTCAACTCTCTTTGTCTTGCCTGTTAGGTACAGTAAACCTAATGCAGCTTCCTGTGATGGGGCAGCAACAATTCTGCACTGCTACTATATTCAGAGCACAGTTGCCACTCTTTTGTAGGCTGTGCCTGCTTGCAGTACAGTAAGATTAAATAGCATTTATATGAATTGAAGGGGCATGGCTATTAGCATTGTTACTCCTATTTCACAAGACTGTAGCTATTCATTTAATCCGTACTTGGCCATACCTAGCCATGCCCACTGCTATGGCTTGACACTGGGTTGACAGCACTATCTGTGATGCTGAAATGCTCCCAATGTTAGCTGCAGTGTCTGGAAGGGTGAGTGTGTGAGACACAAATGAGGGAGTAGTTGGTTCAGTCGGAGAAGATAATGTTTTGTGTTTACATAATGCTTGCGCATCACATAGTAACTGGGTTTGGCACTCAGGCTGTCATACAGAAGAATTTAAATGTACTTTAAAAATAATGACATGGATTTATTTTGTAGCTTAAACGACATAGCAAAATAGAATATGTTTTTCCCCTAAAACCCGTAGAACTCAGTTCACACCACTGCAACTTAGGATCTGACTTGTGAGACCCAAAGTCGCAGGACATGTGAAATGCCATGTTTCTCTTTGAGAGCCATTCCAACTGACACTACTGAAGTCGATGTGACTTCAGAAAAGCTTCCTGCACTACTTTGATCCGACTTTGACATTGTTTCAATGCCAGAGAATGTAAAAGTCTTATCAAAGTCACTTCCATGTTGGACTCCAAAATTGCACTAAAAATCGCACAACTTTGGAGTTGGGTAGTGTGCACCAAGCCTTAGGTGATTTTGTAGAAGTTGTGATTTGTGGGACTGATATATGGAAAAGTGTTTGCCATAAGGACCATTTTCTGCTATCCAAAGCAACCAATCTGCATCCACGTGTGACTTTGTCAACAGTAGAATCCCAGGTCTGGGGCATGAGCTAATCTGCGGGTACCGCAGACTCGATGTCCGCCTGCACCCGCAGATCATTAGGCAGAGAGCCAGAACGGCGATCTGCTTATGTAAACAAGGCAGATCGCCATTCAGTCAGTAGGGAAAGCATGGATTCTGTATTCCTGCAAAGGGACATGGATTAATATATTCCCCTAGTAACAGATCCTTCTACATTACAAAAGCACTGGCTAGGCACACATTTAACCCTTTAATCGCCCCTGATGTTAACCCCATTCCCAGTCAGTGTCATTAGTACAGTGCGCATATTTTTAGCACTTATGACTGTATTAGTGTCACTGGTCTTCAAAAACTGTCAAAGGTGTCAGTTAGTGTGCGCTGCAATATCGCAGTCCCACTATAAGTCGCTGATCGCCGCCATTACTAGTAAAAAAAAGAAAAACATAAATACATCCCATTGTTTGCAGACGCTATAACTTTTGCGCAAACCAATCAATATACGCTTATTGGGATTTTTTTTACCAAAAATGTGTAGCAGAATACAGATTGGCCTAAAATGATGAAGAAATTCGATTTTTTTAATTTTTTTTATTGGAAAAGTTTTATAGCAGAACGTAAAAAAATTTGGTTTGTTTTTTTCAAAATTGTAGGTCTTTTTTTTTTATAGCGCAAAAAATGTAAAATGCAGAGGAGATCAAATACCACCAAAAGAAAGTTCTATTTGTGGGGAAAAAAAAAGGACATACATTTTATTTGGGTACATCGTCGTACGACTGCGCAATTGTCAGTTAAATTAATGCAGTGCCGTATCGCAAATATAGCCTGGTCATGAAGGGGGTAGGGGTAAATATATCTGCAAGCGGCGGCAGGTACATGTACGTGACTGGCCTTCGCTCGGGTTTGGGGCACGCATGCACACATCCCCTGCCGACCTGTGCTGTGCATGGACACAGCACGAGGTTGGCAGCAGATTTCAGCCAATGATTGTGACTGAAACCTGCTGATCAGCTGTGTCCAATCACATTGAATTCTGTGTTTTTCTATTGGTTGAACTAGATTGTCTTGTGTCTTTTTTTAACTAGACTAACTATGTAACAAAAACACAGAACTCTGTGTACAGGGAACAGTGATCTGGCGGTTTGTTCTGTCTGAAAAGCCGGAAGAAAAAATAACCAGATCAGAAATTAAAAGCAGCACACATTACACATTGTTAGGCGCACAGTTAACCCCTTCTGATCCAGTGTCATTAGTACAGTGTCAGTGTACAGCAGGGGTCGGCAACCTACGGGCCGCACCCAGCCTGCTGCCGCTAAATGTCCGGCCCATCAATGCACATGATGAATTTATGTGCAACCGGCCTGCGGACATTCTAACCTCAGTCTGATTTTTTGGGATAATAAGGCTGCTGTCCCAAGCTATTATCTCAAGCCACCGGGAGGACCGCGCGACCAGCTGGCACATCCGCTGGCTAGCTGGAGACCCGAACGAAGCCGGACTCGGCTTCAATCGGGTCTCGGATCTAGTAACCCGGAAGCAATGTCATGACATCACTTCCGGTTTAAAGAAGACTTAAAGGCGCCAAATTAAAAAAAAAAATTGCAGTATTTAAAACAGCCAAACTTGGCGTTTTGAATGCTTTTAAGTGCAAAGGAGAGATTTGGGGTCTTATAGATCCCGGATCTCTCCATAAAAAGTACCTGTCACTGCCTATTACTGTCACAAGGGAAGTTTACATTCCTTCGGACAGCAGTAAAAGTGATCAGAAATTTTGTTTAAAGGGACATTGTAAAAATAAAAAAGTGAAATAAAATAAATAAGAAAAAAAAATTGAAAGCGCCCAATCCCTCCGTGCTCGCACGCAGAAGCGAATGCATATGTAAGTCGTGAATGCAAATGTAAACGTGTTCAAACCACACATGTGAGGTATCAACGTGATCGTATATAATAATTGTAGCACAAGACCTCCTCTGTAACTCTAAATTGGTAACCTGTAGACATTTTTAAAGCATCGCCTATGGAGATTTTTAAGTATTGTAGTTTGTCGCTATTCCACGAGTGTGCACAATTTTAAAGCATAATGTGCAAGGGGGGGGCTATGTGATGTGCAGGGGGGCTGTGTAATGTAAAGGAGTCCAGAGGTGCAGCGGCTGTGTAATGTAAAGGGGTCCAGATTATCATCTTCATTTATTAGCAGGTGAATGCGGCCCTCCATGTATTCACATACATTGAATCCGGCCCTTAAGTGGAAAAAGGTTGCTGACCCCTGGTGTACAGTATTATCACTGTATTAGTGTCACTAGCGGCGTGTCAGTTAGTGACCCCCTCAGCCAGTGTCTATTAGCACCAGATTTCCCACCACACTATCACAGTCCAACTATATCACCGGTATTACAGTATAGCATCTATAGCTATAGTGTAAATTCCAGTATATATACCATAGTTTGTAGATGCTAACATTTTCACACAAACCAATTAATATACACTTATTGGGATATTTTTTTTTTACCAAGGACATGTAGAAGAATACATTTTGCCTACATTTAAGATTAATTTTTTTTCTATTGGATATGTTTTATAGCAGAAAGAAGAAAATATATATATTTTTTTTTTTTAAATTTTCAGTCTTTCTTTATTTATATAATAATAAAAAAATAAAAAATAAAACATTGGTGATCAAATACCACCAAAATAAAACTATTTATGTGAAAAAAATTATATAAATTTCATTTGCATACAGTGTTGCATGACCGCGCAATTGCCAGTTAATGTAGCACGGTGATAAATAGCAAAAAATGCCCTGGTTGTGAAGGGGGTAAAACCTTCTGGAGGTCAAGTGGTTAAAATGTTATTTTTTTGTTTGTTTTTTAGCAAACCCTAAATCCCGCTAATTTTAAATATTGCTTACTGTTTCAGGCTTACCAGGAAACCAAATACAATTCTTTGAAGAAAATCAAATGGCTTTGCATAACTATTTGTTACCTGGAAAAAAAAAACACTTAAAAGGGCCAAATAAGCACTTCAAAATGCTTTTGGTTTTAGTGGATGTTCAAATAGCATTTCAGAGCATGGTAACCTTTGATCTGTCGGAGAACCACTGGGGTTACAAGCACAACTGACCGGGACACTTCCTACAGTGAATGAAATTGAATCCCTTTTGTGTTTTTTTTTTTTTTTTTTTTTTTGCTGCTTAAGATACTAGTTTTCTATTAACATGCTTAATCTTAATGTTTAAAAAAATGTTACTTTAAAAAAAAAATAACATATTAGGATATTACCATTAATCATATTGTTTTTAATACTTAAGCAGGCTCATTGTACTGAAAATGGAGAATATGCATTTTAAAATATATAAAAAGCCATATCAATTATGAATACATATATGGAGAGAGAAAAAAAAAATAAATGACATTTTTATGTATAGGAGTTGTAAAATACATGTTCAAAACGCTAGAAAAAAATGTGTTGGAAAAAGCTGCAACTAAACACCATCAAATATCCCTATGGCAAACGTGAATAATATAAAAATATAAAAAATGTAAAATATAGTTGCGCTACGTAGCGTAACTATATTTTTATATTAAAACATAAAAATGTATATTATACTGGATTGCACATTTTAGAAAAAAAAACACTTTCCTATTCCATGCTTCGAAAATGCATATGAAAGCATCACCTTGAGATACCTTTATGGAAAAGCTACCTAAGGAATACATTAAAGAGCATTTGATTGTAGCAGCTCAAATATTCAATTAATGTAAAGCACTTTTTAAAGTGATGGAGAACAGTGGATATTTTCGGAAAGAAGCAAACTAATAAGTTCCTTTTAAAGCATTTAAGAGTATGAGATTTTGAATAGCGCTTGTCAATGAACAATTTCCTATTGTAATTATACCGGAGACAAGGCTTTCCACCCAGAACAGACTTTGAGAGATACCAGGCTCATTAGAATATCAATGTGGAAGGGGCCATCATTGTGGCAGCAGAAATTCCTTTTGACCAAAGTCAAAACCATTATCTTTATTTAGAGGATAAGGACATTTATTACAGATACATTTCCCAGTTTCTCAGTATAGATTGGCTGCTTCACTAAATTGGTGTGTTTCTAACCAACTGGAAAAAGATATGAATACTTTTAGTTATAGACACTGCAAAGATTTTAGCACATTTTATTGCAAAATCTTACCTGCTTCTGCTCTGTAGATAATGACATAGGCTTTGACATTACAAATGCCAAAGTCTTTTTCCAAAACCTGTGCACAGTAGGAGGCCTTAAAATCAGGTAATGCCAGTGTTGTAAACATTGCACCCCCAGCACCCCTTTAGACACACAACACTCTTTTTATTGTATAAATACAAAATAAAAGTCTCATTGCTGGAAACCTAAGAATGTTGCTGAGGATGCCACATTCCATGCATCAGGCTGTCTGTAATTCCAAGCATATGTTATTAGGGTTTACAAATCTGTCTTAGTATACTTTTGCCATGGTTGCAAGTAAAATATTTTTTATGCCGCGTACACACGATCGGACATTCCGACAAGAAAATCCCATGTTTTTTTTTCCGACGGATGTTGGCTCAAACTTGTCTTGCATACACACGGTCACACAAAGTTGGTCGGAAATTCCAAACGTCAAGAACGCGGTGACTTACAACACGTACGACGAGTTGAAGAAAAATTAAGTTCAATAGCCAGTGCTGTTCTTCTGCTTGATTTCAAGCATGCGTGGCCCTTTGTGCACGCAACAAACAAATTTTGTTGTCGGAAAATTTGAGAACCAGATCTCAAATTTTGTGCGACGTAAATTCTGATGGAAACTGTCCGATGGAGCCTACACACAGTCGGAATTTCCAACAGGCTCCAATCGCACATTTGCTGTCGGAAAGTCCGACCGTGTGTACGGGGCATAATGCCCCATACACACGGTCGGATTTTCCGACGGAAAATGTCCTATCGGACAATGTTGTCGGAAATTCCGACCGTGTGTAGGCTCCATCGGACTTTTTCTGTCGGATTTTCCGACGGACAAAGTTTTATCTCCTGCTCTCAAATTTTCCGACAACAAAGTCCTATCGGACTTTTTCCGATCGTGTGTAGCGAATTCTGATGGAAAAAGTGCCACGCATGCTCAGATCACATTACAAGACCAAAGCTATTGGCTACTAGCCTCTACGTAGTCCCGTCGTACACAACGAACGTCACCACGTTCAGGATGATCGGATTTTCCGTCAACTTTGTCCGACCGTGTGTATGCAACACCAGTGTCGGACAAAATCCGTCGGAAAAAAATCCGACGGATTTTGTGGTCGGAATTTCCGACCGTGTGTACGAGGCATAACAGTTCTACAAATCACTGCTAGTTGCAGGTTGATATGGAATGGTAATTTATAATATTATTATTAATAATAACATTAAAAGAAACTATACTCCAAGGATATATATTTATTTTTAACAAATGTGAATCTTTTCTTTTCTTTGGTTGAATCCCCATTTATTAGTGACACATTTTTGAAGTTAAAGTGGTTCTAAAGGCAATTTTTTTTTATGTTAATGCATTCCCTGTATTAAGGTAAAAACAATATTTCAGTGGTAGTATCGCCCCCTCCTCCCACCCCCGTCTGCAGTGGTACTGGTGTCTCTCTCTCTCTCCTCACAGGGCACAGAGGCAGCGGTGGGTGTCATCGACTCCTGCTACCATCAATCAAATCCTGTGAGGAAGGGGCAGGGAGTGGGGCTTAGCCACGCTTTGTGCATCTATAGATGTACACAGCCCGGGTCAGGAATAAGCCTGCACGTGCGTCCCCATAGCAAGCAGCTTGCTATGGTGGTACACACAGAAGAAGAGGAGCTGAGAGTGCTGGTGGGGGACCCCAAAAGAGGAGGTTCAGGGCCGCGAGTAGGTAAATATAAAATGTTTGTTGTTTTAGAAGAAAAAAACAAGCCTTTGCAACCCCTTTAAGACTGGGTTCACATTTTATTTATGTCTGGGACAGGTCCCACATGGACCAGCATAATACAGAACATCAAAACGATACATAACATGACCATATACATTTTCTGGTATAGAACTTGTCAACTTCTATTCATTACCCTGTCTTAAAAAGTCCATATATATGAGGTCCGAACAATGGGAAATATTACATCTGTGACTCATTAACCCTCCCCACGCCCCTAAGGGGGAGAACGGGGTGGGTCTTGCTCCTGGCGCTTCTGTGTATCCCTGTGTTGGGACAGGGGGGTAATTAACTACTCCTCTCCTGTATACCGTCTATATCTGTGTCGTACCGCTTAGAGTGTAGTGTGACATTATCCGATGGGGCCCGTCCCTCGTATTTTTCTCAGGTATTCACAAACGTTCCGTCCCAATCGTGACCCCCCCCAGTAGTGCGGGGCCCCGATCGGACGGAGAGAAAGGGATAGAAGGTTAGATAGAAGAGTACAGAGGGTAGGTGTGAGGGAAAAAAAAAGGGGGGGGGAATGGGGTCGCCCCTCACGATCATGGGGCGCTGTTGAGATCTTAGTATACCGAATCTAGGTGTATTGCCATAACTGCCTGGATCATGCAGGAACAGGGTCCAGCGGACTCCATTTTCCTATTGCGTTGTGGCTTCAGATCCTCTCAGGGCCTGCCCTTCATCTGAGTATATGAATATGATCCATAGTTGCCATGTCTTGGAAAAAGTTTCCTGTCTCTTTTGTTCTGTGAGGATGAGGTCCTCCATTCTCCTGATGTCCTCCACTTTCTGGAGCCACTGGTCAATGGTTGGTGGGAGAGCGGACTTCCAGCACAATGGGATGCACGCTTTAGCTGCGTCAAGTAGGTGACGTATCACCGATTTTTTATATATTCTATCCGGTATGTCTGATGCGTGTAAAAGGAAAAAAGCTGGGTCATCAGTAATGACCCGTTCCGTAAGCTTTTGTATTGTGTTGCGGATCACAGTCCAGAAGTGTGTCAGTCTGGGGCATGACCAAAAAATGTGTAGTAAGGTCCCCTTGTCCGTTTGGCATCGCCAACATCGATCTGATGTTGAGGGGAATATTTTGTGTAGATGTTCTGGGGTTTTGTACCATCTCGAAATAATCTTAAAGTTAGTTTCCTGAATTTTGGCGCATATGGAGGATTTATGCGTGTATCTGAGGGCGTGTTGTCTCTTCATGGGGCTTAGCTGTATCCCTAGTTCATTTTCCCACTTAAGAAGCCCTGGGGGAAGAAAGTCGTCTGGTGGAATGTTTATGAGGGCGTATGTCAGTGAGACTGTGTGTGGGAGATTCCCTGTACTATTACAAGTCTCTTCTAAAGTCGTGAGCACTTGGTCACTGCCCCATGGGGGGGGGGGTATAGAGCCCAAAAAGTGGCTCAGCTGGAGGGCTCTCATAAAATTTAATCTAAATGGGCCTGTCGGGTCTGAAAGTTCTGCTGCTGTTGTCCACCGTCCTCCTATGGCAAAATGGGTAGCCTGGTGTATACCTTGTGCAGATAGCCTGCGAAAGGGTTCATCTCGGATGCCCGGAGTAAAAAGTGGGTTGCCTAAAATCGGGTATAGAGGTGAGTTCGGGGATGAGAGGGACGTCTGGGTTATGAGACGGTTACAGATGCGTGCAGTGTTACCAATTAGTGGATGTTGTCTCATCTCTGGTGATAGTCCCGAGTAACACCAAGGGATGCCGCGGAGTGGTACTTCGCTTAATGCCTGCTCCACTTGGGTCCACAGTTTAGAGTCCTGGTGGCGACACCAGTCTATGAGTCTCCCTAAATGTATGGCCTGGTAGTAGGCGCGTACACTAGGGAGAGCCAAACCACCATGTATTTTGGGGAGGACTAGCAGTGCATTTGCTAGTCTGGGTCTTTTCTCAGCCCAAACAAATTTTGAGAATATTTTTTGTGTTTGTTTAAAATAGGTGGCAGGGATATGTATGGGTAGTGCCTGCATCAAGTACAAAAATTTTGGCAGGATCGTCATTTTTAGAATGTTGCATCTGCCTAGCCATGAATGCAGTCCTGTTTGCCAATTTTTCAAAAGATCTTTCACTTTTTTTAGAAGTGGAGGGAAGTTAAGGTCATACAATGATGAGAACTTTTGGGGTATATATGTGCCTAAGTACTTCAAAGCGGAGTTTGTCCACTTTAGTTTAAAGCTGGCCTGAAGGTGTGATAGTTACGTGGGCGGGATATTCACCCCCATTGCTTCCGATTTGGTAAAATTTATTTTCAGGTTCGATAGGGTGTTATATAAAGTGAATTCTCGTAGTAGGTTTGGTAGTGACAGCGTCGGATTGGAGAGGGAAAACATAAGGTCATCTGCGTAAGCAGACACCTTATGTTGGGTTTGATCTATCACGATCCCTGTGATGTCTGGATTACGACGTACATGACATAGAAAAGGTTCTAGAGAGAGTGCGAACAGAAGGGGGGATAGTGGGCATCCCTGACGCGTCCCGTTTGTTATGGGAAAGAGGTCTGAGAGCACCCCGTTTGCTCTCACCCTTGCTTTCGGTGTCGTGTATGCCGCAGAGATCCACTTCATCATGTTGTTACCTAGGCCCATGTTTTGTAGCGTGGCGAACATAAAGGCCCAGCTCACCCTGTCAAAAGCTTTCTCGGCATCTGTGCCGAGAAAGACGCTTGGTGTTTTGGTCAGGGTAACATGGTGAAGTAAGTTCAGGACTTTGGTCGTGTTGTCCCTCGCTTCCCTAGACGGGACAAAGCCCACTTGGTCTAGATGAATTAAATGGGGTACATGTGATTGCAGTCTGGTGGCTATTATCTTGGTGAACAATTTCAGGTCTGTATTTAGCAGGGATATAGGGCGGTAACTCCCGCACTGAGTCGGGTCCTTTCCCTCCTTAGGTATCACCGCTATCTGCGCCTGTAACGTTGTGTCGTGTAAATTGCTTCCTTTACCCAAGTCGTTAAAGAGTTTGGCTAGGTGGTGACCCAACGTTGGGAGTAGCGTCTTATAATACTGGATCGTGAGTCCGTCAGGACCTGGCGCCTTGTCTCGTTTGGTTTGTCCTATAGCTGTCTGTATATCTGTCAGGGTAATGGGTTTGTCTAAAATCTCTCGTGCTTCAGTTGATAAAGTGGGCATTGCCGAGTCGGCTATATATTTTAGTATACGGTCGGGATGGGGCTTTACCACGTCTAAGTTGTAAAGGGACTCATAGTATGATTTGAATTCCTGTGTTATTTGTTGTGGTAGGGATTTTCGTTGGCCTGTAGAGGAATGTATGTGCGAGATGTAGGACGCTGTTGTCTGAGATCGTAATGCTTGTGCCAGCAGTTTCCCACATTTGTTGCCAGATTCGTAGACCTTTCTACGGGTGATCTGGAGTGCGGCTTTGGCTTTAAAGTGAAGCAAGTAATTTACCTGTGCGCGTATAGTATCTAACTCTCCCCCTAACATACTGGTTGGTGTCTGTTTGTGTTCCGTTTCTTTCTTGTGTAGTTTGTCTAGTAACGTCATTATTTGGGCGGTTCTCTGTCTCTTTATCCTTGCACCATGTTTAATCAGCACCCCGCGTATCACCGCTTTGTGCGCCTCCCATACAAGACCTGCGTCGCAATCGTCTGTGTTGTTGATGTCAAAGTAGTGAGTAATTTCTTTTGTGACGTCTGCCAAGACTTCAGGGTCGTTTAGGAGGCTCTCATTAAGTCTCTATGGTTTTTTCTGTGTTGTATGTGGGTCATTTAGCTCATACTTCAGTATGACCGGGGCATGGTCCGACCATGTGATAGAGCCAATGGATGCGTCTCTGACCGCCTGTAGCTGGTTATGCGGGATCAGAAAGAAGTCTATGCGAGAGTATACTTGGTGTGTGCGGGAAAAAAAGGAGTAGTCTCGTTCACCAGGGTGCAGTAAACGCCACACGTCAATTAGACGCGAGTCGTGTAATGCCAAGTGAATTGTTTTGCGCATTAGTTTGGTGGTCGAGGATGTGCCTGACGAGGTGTCTTCTGTGGGGATCAGGGGGATATTCAGGTCTCCGCCTAGTATTAATTGGCCCTCGGAAAAGTTCTGCAGTGCTTCTAACTGTTTTTTGATAAAGGAACCTTGTTGGCTATTTGGAGCGTACAGGCTCGCAATAGTCACTTTCGCGTCTCCGATCAGCCCCTTAAGGAACAAAAACCTCCCTTCCGGGTCCGCTCTCACGTCAACCAGAGTCCACGGGATTCTCGCAGCAATTTGGATGGAGACTCCTCTGGATTTGGCTTCCGAATAGGTTGCATGATAAACCGTTGGGTAAAACCTGTTTTTTAGAATTGGAAATTTATTATCCCTGAAGTGTGTCTCCTGAGTCAGGACGACATCGGCTTTCATACGTTTCATATCATTGAGTAGCATACGCCTTTTTTCTGGTACGTTGAGCCCTTTGGTGTTCAGCGAGATGACTTGGAGCACGACCATGACCGTGAGAGGGTGTGGGGATGATTGGGTATGGGTCAAGACAAAACGGGTGGATACAGTAGGGTAAGGGGGGAGAGGGGGAGGGGAGAAGTGGTTTAGAGCAGATAGAATATATTAGGCTCCCGGTGGGGTTACGGGAGATAAGTGTAGTACACCGTCCACCGTCTAGCAGTGTCGGTCTCCTAATCTGTACAGCTAACCTGCTGTTCAAAACGTCTGCCAGACCCAGCTGGTGGGACGTTAGCCTATTTGTGGGAGTGTTTAGCAAGGACCATAGGGATGGCTCCCTGTCCTTCTCCAGGCCATGGACAATTGGTATATAAGAGGTTGTGAGCTTCATTTGCGCAACTATGTGTGTAAAAATCATGGAGACAAGGTAAGCCATTACTTCAAATATGTGAGTGTCTAATTAACCGTTCAAGAAACCACATAACATACCGTCAAAAATATAATTATTAAACGTAATGTTCATACCGACTGGCATAATAGCATATTCGTATTGCAAAAACTGTAACCTTGTAATTCTGCTCCCCAAGCGATCGGGCAGGGGCGCCCCTCCCCTGGACTCCCTCCTGATCTGCAGAGGTGGCCACCTCTATTCGTATAGGCTTGCAGACTAGAGAAAAATACCAGGGTCCCAGGAGAGGGAGGCGGCCGTCCCACACGTCTATTATTCCTCTTACCTTCCCGCCCCACCCGCCACAATATAAGGCAGAGCATGCATAGCGTTTGAAATCCCCAGTGTGCAAGGGGAACCCCAAATTGTCCGGCCTTATAACCAGTCCAAGGCCCTTACAGAACTGGGTGTTGGTCTCTGGCTCTATTTGTGCCAAGATGGGGTGCAATGGGGGGGTTTCAAAAAAAAAAAAGAATAAAAAGAATAAAAATTCAAAAATTCCCCGTTTGGTAAGAGACAGTTCTTAACCCTAAAGACTCCTCCAGGCTGTGTGTTTGGTTGTCGGTAAGGATGAGATACAAAAGCGATGGGCATTGCTTACCCTGTTCCCATCTGATGGCGCTGGCGTTGACCGGAGTCCATTAAACATAGGAGGCTGCTGTTCTGTCAGTCTCATAGCTCGCATCATGCATGTTCCCTTGTCATTTTCCCCATACTCAGGTATGTGGTGTTCTATCAAACAGGTTGAGCTCCGGGGGTTGAAAAGATCTACCACTGGGTGGAGCAGTGTGACGGTAGAATATGATTAAAAATTAACAAAAAAAAAAGAAATAAGTAAATAAAAAAATAAAAATAAAAATAAAAAAGGGGGGGGTAGTGTGTGGGGGGGGGGGGGGCGGTCAGCAAGATCAGGGATCAGTCTCCTCCTGGATATACATATCGTGCATACATTGTCTGCGGGGTTTCTGTGCACATCCTCACTGCCTATTCAAGTAGATGTGGCTCATTGGGCACATGGGACCCAGTGTCAGTGCCTGTTGGAAAAACCGAGGAGTGTCGGAGCCATAGTCAGTAAAACACAACGGGGGGGGGGGGGGCGACAGTGCGGGAGGCAGATCTTTGGGGAAACATTGTGGCCAGCCGGTATATCGGAGTTAGGAACTTTTAAAGCGTGTGTGGCATTTTAGGACTATGACTCACGTGTTCCATCCACGAGAGGCGTGCGAGGTCTTCCCCTGGGTCTCTGGGAACGAGCCGGTGGGTTGTTTCTACCGGAGTACGGTCCTGTACGGCCGGTCGGTCTGGGAATCTTCATCAGCCAGTTCTGCAATTGGATCGGCGCTGTCCCAAGGTATTCAAAAAGCGCTGGGAGATCGGTCGGTGATCGCAGGGTAAATGATGAGTGGTCGTTCCTGAATATCACCGCCAAGGGGTAGCCCCATCTGTAGGTACATCCGAGTCTCCTTGCTTTTTCTAGGACTGGTTTAAGCATAGCGCGGCGCTGTAGAGTGGCTCTTGAAAGATCCGGCAGAATTTGGATTTGTGCCCCGTCAAATTCTACGTCGCCATGGTCCCAGGCTTTCTTCAGTAGTACTTCCTTCTGCGCATAGCGATGTAGTCTGCATAGCACGTCTCGGGGCCGTGCGGGATCAGTCGACTTGGGGCCCAGGGTACGATGTACCCGATCGATTTCGAGGTGCGGTGGTGGGTTCGGGTTGCCCATGAGGTTGTGTAAGATGGCCGTCACTGACTCAGCTAGATCTTCTGGTCCAGTCGCCTCTGGCAGGCCCCGCAGCCGCAGGTTGTTACGGCGGCTGCGGTCCTCCATTTCTTCCAGATTGAGTTGCATCTCCTGCGCCTCCCTCGTGTGGGTATCCTGTGTTTTTTCCAGGAGGAGCACCCTGGATTCAAGCGAGGAGAGGTGGGTCTCTCCAGAAGCAACTCGTTCCTCTATTTCTTGCAGCTCCTCTCTAACCTCCATTATATCCTTAGCGTGGGCTTCTTCTATGCGCACAATTAATGCCTCTATGTCTGCTCTTGTCGGAAGAGCTTCAATGTCGGCTCGTGTGGGGAGGGCCCGCAGCATGCTGCGGAGGTCGTCATCCAGGGACACCTGGCTCTGTGTGGGGCTTGTCATTTCTGCTCGGAATAAGTCCGGTGTGCCTGTCCGGGCCTCCGGGTTGTGAGGGCGCCCTGGGCTTTCCGTTATGGATGTGGCCACGTCCGTTGTCCCGCGGGGTGCACGAGGTGGCGCTTCAATGGTGCCAGGAGGTGATCTCCGGCTCTGTCCAAAAAAGTGCTGTATACCGGGTTGTGTGTAGTTATTTAGGTTCCCCCGGGTCGCCGATCTTGTCCCGTATCTGTTCGGGGTGTTCATACCTTGCTCTCATGTAGTAGAAGTCGGTTCAGTGTCCATATAGGCCAGATCAGGCAGGGAGCTTCTCCAGGACACTTCTCTATGTGGCCATTGCCAAGCCACGCCCCCACCTGGGTTCACACTTTTGTGAATTGGATGTGGGTTTCCCCGCATCCAGTTTGCATGTCAGGAGATTGTGACTGGCTCTCAATGGGGCCGGTTCACACATCTCCGGAGCGGCTCTGGAGTGAATTGCATAGGAGTCCTTTGCGTCTTCTGGTCCGTTTCAGCCAAAAATTCAGACCAAAATCAGACCTGAAATGGTGAACAGGGACGCACCAGACCCCTGCTGTGAGCCACTCCATACCGCAGTGTGAACCCAGCCTAAAGCATAATTGTAACTTCATAATATATACTTTACACAAACTAATGCCGCGTACACACGAGCGGATTTCCGCTCAAGCTTGGTTTGCATATACACAGTCACACAAAAGTTTGCTGAACTTTCGACCGACAAGAAAACGGTGACGTACAACACTACGACGAGCCGAGAAAATTAAGTTCAATGCTTCCGAGCATGCATCAAATTGTTTCCGAGCATGCATAGGAATTTTGCGAGTCGGAATTGGTACAGACGATCGGAATTTCCGATCAAAACTTTTTCGACCGAAAAATAGAGAACCTGCTCTCAATCTTTTGCTGGCTGGAATTCCGCCAGCAAAAGTCAGACGGAGCATACACACGGTCGCATTTTCCAACCAAAAGCTCTCATCTGACTTTTGCTGGCGGAATTTCCAATCGTGTGTATGCAGCATTAGAGTGCATAAAAAGATGCCTTTTAAAAGGCCTTGTGTTTTTTTCTGTAATTGTGATCCAGCCCACTACTACATACCCCTTATCCTGCAGCAGGTAGAGACCGCTGTTCTCTGTGCGAGAGCATCAGTCTATCTCTAGAGGTCTGATAGGCCCCCCGCACAGTCTCAACTTTTATGCTCCAATCAGCCAGGGTCATGCTCCATGCTCAGCATTGATGAATGAGGTGCAGCAATTGTGACTGTGCAGGGGGCATGTCAAACCGCTGGAGGTAGATCGTAGAGCAGCACGAATAATCGCCAAGAATCGTTATCGCGATTCTTTCCCTGTTACGATCTTGATAAAAGTGTTTCACGATTCTTGCTATGCAAAGAATTCTCTCTACACTTATGAAGCCACAGCCCTCAAAAGAAAGGAAGAAAAAACCTGGGCAGTCTGCCAAGAAGCACAACTTTCTTTATCAGTTGAACTAAGTCTAAACATTGTAACAATTTGTCAATGGAATACACTTCGTGTGTAAGTGAGGAAAGTTTAACCACTTAAGCACTAAACCTTTTTCTGACATTTGTTGGTTTCAAGTTAAAATAATTTTTGTTTTTTGCTAGAAAATTACTTAGAACCCCCAAACATTATATATATATTTTTTTAGTAGAGACCCTAGATAAAAAAATGGTGGTTGTTGCAATATTTTATGTCACACTGTATTTGTGCAGCGGCCTTTCAAATGCAATTTTTTGGGAAAAAAAATTACTTTATTAAAAAAAAAAAAAAACTAACCAGTAAAGTTAGCCCAATTATTTTTGTATAATGTAAAAGATTTTACGTTGCAAGAATCGTGATCTTTTTATTCTAATTTTGGCCAGAATCATGCAGCTATAGTAGATCACTGCTCTCACACAGCAGTCTTTACCTGCTGCTGGGAAAGGGGATTTGGAAATGGGTTGGAGTGCAGTTACAGGGAAAACAAAGTAATGCCCCGTACACACGGTCGGACATTCCGACCACAAAATCCGTCAGATTTTTTCCGACGGATTTTGTCCGAAACTTGTGTTGCACGCACACGCTCGGACAAAGTTGTTGGAAAATCCGATCGTTCCGAACGAGGTGACGTATAAAACGTACGGCGGGACTACGTAGAGGCCAGTAGCCAATAGCTTTTATCTCCAAATTTCTTCTGAGCATGCGTGGCACTTTGTGCCTCGGAATTCTCTACACACGATCGGAAAAAGTCTGATCGGATTTTGTTGTCGGAAAATTTTAGATCCTGCTCTCGAATTCTTTCGGTCTGAAATTCTGACGGAAAAAGCCTGCTAGAGCCCACACACGATCGGATTTTCTGACAACATAATCCGATCTGACTTTTTCCATCGGAATATCCGACCGTGTGTACGGGGCATATGACATTCACAAACATATCTTTTTTATACAGGCTCAGTTTACGTAATACATTTATATAAAGGTAAAATTGAACTTAAAAATGATTGCAACAAATTAACATTGAACATTAGGATTTTGACTGGGTAAGGTAGAAATTTATGTTCCACTTAGTATTGTTCTTTACTTATGGTAAAGAAATATGCTGCCAATATACACTACAGCTAATCAAGAGATAGCCCAGTTTTCATCGCAAAGAAGAAGTGCAAATCAAAAAAGTAAAAAAAGGGGATTTTATTTTTTTATTTTAATTTTTTTAAGTTCTGATTTTTCCCATTTGACCACTCATTTTGGGCAGAATGGAGTAGACAGTGAGTTCATTTTATGATATACATGTTAATTTGCAAATGGTTCAGTTGCTGAAACATCCTTTTTTTACCACCTCATGCACTATTTAAGGTATACACCACAGACTGTGAATAGAGGTCCTAGGCTTATCTCTCTGCTGACAAAAAGAATAAGAAGGAACTGGAAGCATCTTTCCAGATGAGCTAATCAGCTTTTTTTCTGGCTTTGTTGTACCAAGGTTATCTGTCACAATTGCTACCAGTGTATTCCCAGTCAGATTTTGTGTGAAGGTGTCACAATAGTCTATCCATAGTAAGCCATCAGATGTTAATCTTATTCAGCTTGGAGCAGACCTACCAACATCAGCAGATCTTAAAACAATCACTGTTACCCAAAAAAAAAAAAAAATATATATATATATATATATATTTATTTTTTACACACACAATGCAATAGTTCTACCATTTGAAGCTATGGTACATAGATGGAAGTTTCCAAACCTGAACAGAAATTGATATACTGTGTATACTCTATTGCCCTATGTGAGCTGCCAGTGGAGACAAAAGAACTCATATCTGGTATTTTATACTTTGGCGATTCTTGAGAGAAAATCTGCATGCTGGGGAAAACGTATCCTTGTAACATCAACCTATTTTTTATATACATTGCCTTTTGATAATCTCCTTAAACATTTACATATTTATCCATTATAACTATTATCAAAAAACTTGATCACTATTATTAAAAAAATTATGGCAGGGAAGTCCTAAGAGTCAGTCAGGTGGGCTGAATGCAAATGTGTTGTCAAAGAACATGCCCACAGGAGAGCACAGAGCGATAGAGGGATGGGCTGCTGCAAGAAGGTGACTAAGGGTGGTCATACAAGGTTCGAAATTCAGCAGGTTCAGCAAGGACCATCCAAATTTCTAATCCATGTATAGGCAGGCTGGTATAACAGAAGCCGATCTACTGATCAACTTCTGTACAACCAGCCTGTCAAGTTTTTTTGTGGGAAAGTCTCCCTGCTGTCAGAACACAATAGTACAGTAGGATTGATACCCCCCACCCACCTTGAATGAGTGGATAAGGGAATCAAATAATTATTTTTTTCCTTCAACCCACTGGTTGAACAATGTTAATGTATGGTCAGCCTTACCTCAACTGCAGAAGAGAAAATTCAGGTCACCGACCTAACACCACACTAGAAATGCTGCATGCTTGTTCATGTTTATGACTCAAAGTACTGAAACCAGATATCCCCAGGGCAGTAGCATTTTATAAAGACGTCAGCAATTGCAGTCTGCGTGGGTACATATTAAATTTAAGTTTTTAACCAAGATTTAACCTATTAAATCAACACTTTCAGCCTTGTTCCACTATGTATTGCCCCTAGTGGACGGACGGGCTGCATATTCTTTATCATCAAAACTGTATTGATGTACTGGGAGTGGTTACTTGTCACAGAAACAGTTCCATCCAGGGACAGAAATGGAGATACTGTAACAAGCAGCAGAGGTCCTGAATGCAACTGATAAAACAACGATGCACGATAATATTCACATCAAGCAATCAGTTTGACAAAGGGCCACATTTTAATTGTAGACATATGTAACTATAAAATAAATTTAATTAGTGGAGAAAGACAAAGCTAAATGCTTAACTCATTTCACACCTAAGGCCTCTTGCACACAGGATGTTTTGGAAACTCTCCGAAAAGCCTTTCCTCCTGGCAGCAGTGTTTTGGCAGAAAAAACGCCTGACGCTTGTAAAAGTGCAATGCGTTAAGGCGCATTTAGGACTGTTTACAGGCGTCAAGTCCTTGGATGTTAAATTCATTTCATTGGCCAGAAAAATTATTTATTCTGGCCATTGAAATAAAATAAGGCTCAAGCACTAAACACGAGAAACCTAGAGTTAGCAAGCGCCAATCGTTTTTTTCAAGTTTTATTTCTGGATGCACTGACAGTTTTTCTGCCTCTAAAAGTCCCTAACTACTAAACACTGCTAAAATGCCTATGCCTATTAACCTATGTGCATGGACACATAGGCTAACATGCAGGCGAGTTTAGAGGCAGTGAAAAACAATGTCTGATGCCCCTAGAAGCAGCTGCAAAAACGTCCAGTGTGCATGAGGCCTACAAACGCAGTTCAAAATAATTATTCCTTCTCATGCATTTTAGCATTTTCTTAGCTTTTACAAACTTTGAGCTGCACGTTCACATTATAGCCTCGGAACCCAACCACCTATTATGGTAATAAAGGTGAAGATTTTGTGCACATATTCCTTATAGTTCCTCTGTTACCACTGTTCATACCCTAAGCTTTAAGAGTGCCATACATTTTTGAGGAAGTCTTACCTATCATTTGCACCTTAACACTAATTACTTTTGATTATTACATTTTCACAGTAAAACATTTCAGTCCTGTTGTCTACCAGATGAAAGGGGACATGCTTTATTGGCATTACACGTTCCACACTTTGGCAATCACTGTTCTAAGCCAGTTAGCAATGTCATGTCAGCCCTATCATGCATAAGCATCGTAAAAACCTGACACCTGGGAAAAATATGTTACATTTAGAATATCTAAAATGTGTTTTTATTTTGATGTCAAGTTATCATTAAAAATAACGCAGTCAATGACCTGCTACAAAAAGTAGAAATTAACCACCCGTTATGGTTCCATAAAGATGTTCACTTCCCAATTAAACATAGTTAAAAGTCAATATTTAGGAGCTGCAATTCAAAACTTAAATGCTGTAGGCTAGAACAGGAGGAAGATGAAAACACAGTAACACTAAAGGGATGATGAATCCCATAATTAGCTATTATGTTAATTGAATCCACAGCGATTTTGTTGGGTGAGATTTCTTCATATAATATGCAAATGGCTTCTAAAGGTTTCGTTTATTAGACAATATAATTAGAAATCATCTAAGGCTGAGAATTTTAATGAGGCAGAATAAAAGGTTTGATGTGAGTAATAGAGAATGTGAAGAACATCTGGGTTCAATCAATAAGATGCCCCTTTTATAGGTGTGGTTGATACAGGGTTTGTATAAATATGGAAATGCAGGGGTTTCCTAACTGGAGTACAAACATGCAGCTTAAAAGCCTTGAAAAATGCTCTTCAATCTCCTCGTTCAAGTCATTTATTGATTCATTTGAAGGAAGCCAGCTTTTTTTTTTCTAACAGGCTGGAAGTGGAAGTGGATAAAGTACGCTTTGCTTTCAACAACTTCAAGCTCCCATGAGCAGCTAGTTTGATCACTGCATCGCAAAATTACTAAATTAATTAAAAAACGGTACTGGAGATCATTAAGAATGTGGATATTTGAGAAATACATTGCCATACAATGTGCAAACACCATTACTGCTGTAACTGTTTTATTGCTGGATAGGAACTGTCTGCTATGCAGTGTGCACACCCCAAGGCAGACTTGGGGTTAACAAAGAAGCTTCTAAACCAGTGGTGCACGGCGCTCTGTACGCTGAAGATCCCACTGGCTGGGAACTGATTAAGAAAATGTTCAATTAAAAGGAGTAATATGTTTATGTCTGCCAGATAAATGCTTGCATCATCTCTTATTTTGTAATCGACTCACCCGCGCTCTAAGTAACAGTCTTAACATTTTAATTTTAAAGTCATATCCAATTAGAGAATTACAGGCATACAACCTCTCCAGAATATCGCAGATGAAATTCAGCAGGAACATTTGATTACGTGAAAGGAAAAAAAAAATGAAAGTGAACTTATAATTTAGTTATCATGAAATTGTCATGAAAAGCACTTTCCTTATTTAATCAACGGGATTAAAAGATGCTGAAGAACCAAAGCAAATTGTTTCTAATGTATTCACATTTCCATGTTAAGTTACTTTATTAGCAGAACGTTACTAGATGAAGAAGTAAAGGAATAAAGCCCAAACAAAATTATCAGGTTGGCAGTGCAGCTAAGCGGTTAGCACTTTGGCTGCCCAGTGCTGAAGTCCTGTCTTCAGTTCCCAGAACACTATCTGCTTGAAATCTGTATGTCCTTCACCTGTTTTATATGACTTTCCTTTCACAATCCCAAAAAATACCTGTAACAGGTTATCATCAGCAACTGACCATTGAGTCTGTATAACCATTGCAGGGAGATTAGACAATATATTCAATCTATATTGGGGACAGAGAATAAAGTGAATGGTGTATGTTTTTAGTAAAATAAAGTAAAGTTATTATATACTATTTACCAATCTTTCTAGTTGTCAAATATTAGTGAAATAATGCGCAAGGATGGATGAAATATACGTTATTGAAAAAAATGTAAAAAATCAGATTTGGGAAATGCTGATCAAAATGGTGCTTCATGGTATAAAGGAACACTAAGCCCCCGTACACACGCTCAGACAATCCGACCACAAAATCCGTCAGATTTTTGCAGACGGATTTTGTCCGAAACTAGTGTTGCATACACACGGTCGGACAAAGTTGTCAGAAAATCCGATAGTTTGGAACGTGATGACGTTTGTTAGTTACGACGGGACTACGTTCAAGCTAGTAGCCAATAGCTTTGGTCTCCTAATTTGATCTGAGCATGCAGGGCACTTTGTCCGATCGGAATTCTCTACAAACGATCGGACAAAGTCCGATCGGATTTTGTTGTTGGAAAATTTGAGATCCTGCTCTCAAATTTTTTTGAAAAAGTCCGACAGAGCCCACACAGGATCGGATTTTCCGACAATATAATCCGATCGGACCTTTTCCATCGGATTTTCCGACCGTGTGTACAGGGCATAACAGTTATAAAGGACTTTGCCTAACAGTGTCATCCATACCAAATACCTGTTTTAGTGTGCCACTACCCCACCTCCTGATTATTGCTTGAGTTCTGTTGGTCACCTTAATACCTTCTCATCCTCTCTCAGTTCCTGAAGCAAACAAAGCTGCTATATAAAAAAGAAAAACCCTAGAGAGATGGCAGAACTAAAGTTGTCACTTATTAATGGTCTCATGTCAGTAGCCAGTTCAGGAAGAACAGTCATTTGGCAGATGGACATTAGGAAATTGTTTGATCACCAAAAGTTTGCCCATAACAATTCCTGAAAGATGTATACATAAAGACTCTGTTGAGCCCTGAAAACGGCAATCAGATCTTAAGGCTGGGTTCACACTATTGCTATTTCTCCGCACCCAATTAGAACGTCAGGAGACTGTGACCGGCTTTAAATGGAGCCAGTTCACACATCTCTGGGATGGCTGCAGAGCTAATTGCACAGGAGTTCCGTGCATCTTCTGGTCAATTTCAGGTCAAAATTTAGACAAAAATTCGAACCAAAATCGGACATGAAACTGTGAACAGGGATGCTTGGGACCCCTGCTGTGAGCCGCTCTGCACAGCAGTGTGAACCCAGCTTAAAGCAAACCCGTGGCTTCTTCCAGTACAGCAACCCAGCACCAAGACTGGATAGCAGGTACTTGAACAGGTGCTCAGTATAGTTTGAGTGCAAAAATCTAGGGTGCTCTATTTTGCACACCTCACAAGGGTTTTTGAAGGTTGTGCTGAGGACCCTTCCCTGTGTGCAGCAGCCCCCTTCATACTTACATGAGCTAATCCTGATCCAGCGATGTTGCACGAGAGGCTCAGCTGCCTGGGACAGCAACATGGCACCATTGGCTACCGCTGCTGTCAAAGTCAGTAAGCCAATGAGAAGAGAGAGAAGAGGCGTGCCGAAACCACAGTTTCTGTATCTGAATGGACACACAGAGCGGTGGCTCGGCCCGGGTGCTCCCATAGCAAGCACCTTGCTGCGGGGGCACTCCGCAGGAGAGAGTGTCCAGAAGTGCCGACGAGGGACCTGAGAAGAGGAGGATCTAGGCTGCTCTGTGGAAAACCTCTGCACAGAGAAGGCAAGTATGACATGTTTGTTATTTTTAAATGAAAAAAAAACAGACTTTAGTATCAATTTACACGTTGCTATAATGGAAATCCATAGTGTTTGGGGCTTGAAACTAAACGAATAAGTAATAAGGCACCTACAGATGTCTAGTCTACACTCCAGGGATTCTTTTATCATACTGGTAGAAGACATTGGTACATTTCAATGGAGGTAGATCAAAAAGTGCATTATCACTATAGAGACTGATCTCAGACTCCCTGATAAAGTACTCCCTGATTTACTTGGCCTCTGGACCTACGGACCAAGGTGAGGTATCGGTATAATAATGTAATTATTTATTTTTAAATATGTGACAAGTATTGTGCTGCTACTAAACATCATAATTTTTTTGCACTGCACCCAGATTTGAAGTTTAGGGCTCATTCACACCAGCTTTGTTGAGCTGCATTTCCCAGTGCAGTTCCAACACATAAATAAGGCAATCTGTAATATAGTTTGGGTTTTCTATTTTGCCCCAACTGCCTTTAACTCCAACCCCAATCTGAATGCCTTGAGGTTGGCATGAAGCATTGCACTACAAAGAGACACTTGAATTGGAGCAGAAGTGCATAATGGGGGGGAGGGGGCAATGAGGGGCATATAAGGTAAGTGAAAGAAGCAATAAAAGGGGGTTGCTGGAAAGAAAAGCGCAAAAATCTCTTCCTCACTCTGACAGGAGCTAACAAAGAAGTTCTATGTGATCCAGATTCACCAAGATCTAAATTTGACTGTGCTTCTGCTGTCCACCACGTTCTATCCTGAACCCAGTGCAATTATATGACTGGCCCTTGAAGTGGCCCTGGTAATATACCCTATCTATGCTTACTGTGTGCAAATCCGTAAGAGAAGTTGGTGCTAAAGAAATACAAAAAATACAGTGTGTTTCAAAAAGACTGACCTGATTTCAAATAGGTATATTTAATAATGAAAATGTGTTAGTTGCATAACAAATTACAAACGTTTAAGTAGGTCATCAAGTTTCGTTCACTATGTTATAAATACTCTATGTGCCCCCCACCTGCTCCACAGATAGCATCAAGACGATTGCTGAATTAGTCCCCAACGCGTCTGAGAGTGTTAGAGGAAACGTTGCTTTTATGACAGAAATCTACACGTTTTCTTCTGTCACATGAAGAGCTTGCACCAGTTGCAATCGATATGGCCTCAGAAGCAAACGTCTTCTTAACACATGCCAGTCATATGAGGGAATCACAAGTCCTCGGCTAGCTCAAAGCGCAGACTTGTGAGGGTTTTGCTGAAAAGCCTCTTGAATTCGTTCCACATCTTCCTCTAAAGTGCGTAGTCGCTCTGGACTCTTCCACAATTCTTCAAATTGTTTATACCAACGACTAATGTTCTTTGCCACTGGTGGATCAATCCCGAAACACTGTCAAAACGGACGCTGCACCATTATTACGGACTCAGTATTGCTAAATTGGACAACACAAAACATAGATGTCATCTTGTTAACGACTGAGGTTGGCATCTATTTGGGCACTAGTAGTGGTATCTAGTGGCCGTCATTTGAAATTCTAGGCCACGCCTGTTCAAGTAGTACAGGTTTCATTTACTGGCGGTGCGTGGTTGCACAGATATAAGGTTTTAAAATTGGGTCATTCTTTTTGAAACGCACTGTATGGGTCACCACTGAAAATCTGTGTCACCACTGAAATCTGTGTCATTCTGACACTCTGACTTAGGATGGCCATACATTATGCAATGTTCTTTCCTTCAGAGGTTGAAGGAAAGAAAAACACTCAATTTCCCCGCCGCCAACAAAGTCAGTTTTGATGGGGGAATCCCTCTCACGGGCTATTGTTTTCTGACAGCAGGAGGTTTCCCAGCTGTCAGAATACAATGATTATTGATGCCAGCTATAGTTGGTGGCAGTAATCGAACAAAAGAAAAACGACATGCTTGTTGTACAGCAGTCGATTGTTTTTCATTTTACCAGGGTGTTCAGAATCTTGAGCCAGCATCTCAAGATTACTCTTTCTGCACATCTATTGGGCCTTTTTTAAAGGAGAAGAATAGACAAAACTATTTTGGCTATACTTCTCCTATGGATCACAGGAGAGCAGTTCGTTTTGCACTCCTGTGATCCGTTTTTAGATGACAGCGGGCTTCAGCTACTGTCAGCTGACATTACAGAGCCGGTCCAGGCTCTGAAAAGATCCCGACCACATGTTCGGGATCTGCCCAGAAGCCTTCGACTGACAGCTGGCTCTGCCTCTCAGCGATCCACTGAGAGCCTGAGCCAGCCCTTTCCACCCCTTCACATCCCAGCACTCCAGTGAGCACTGGAGGGGCAGAGCAGACAGCCCAAGACTGACAAACCCCAGATCCCTGCTCAAAGAATCCTGAGAACTGAGCAATCAGCAGTGTTTGATCGCTCAGTTCTCAGTGCAGAGACAGCGAGGGATTGATGCTGCATCCACCTAGATAAGTATCATTTTATTTTTTATTTTAATCCTATACTTTTCTTTGAACGATATTAAGATATGATATTCAGAGAACATACTGCAGTATCCCTTGGAAGCACAAGTTGTCCTTTAATCAGAGCTAAAAGGTAATTATTTAGCTGGGTTGCTGTCCTCACTCCAATATACCCACCCTTCCTCTTACTATGTTCCGCCCTCTTGGGCTTGTGTTTTTGAAATTGTATAGTACGTGTTACTTGTTACATTCAATTTTAATCATTTGTTATATTTTATGGGTGAAAATGTCAATAAAAATTATTATGGAAAAGAAATATCAGGGGGTTTCAAGAAATCATGTTCTTAGAGTCTCAGAGATATGTAAGCAACCATCACTTTATTTAACACCACCAGTGACAAGACAAACCTGAAATACTAGCTCTGGAGCCTTTCATTTTAAAAATTATATACTTAAAAAAAGAAGGTGTAGCAAGCTTGTGAGTTTTCAATGTCTTGCTTTTTTCTTTTTTTTCAATAACCCCCAGGTCCAGCCAAAGTGCCTCTTAGTATTCTGCAGAAAAGGACTGCTGCGCTTTAAGAACAGCGGCCCTTCTCTGCAGCATACTAGAAGGCAAGGGGCTTTTCAACTGGGGCTAGTGGTGTTTAGAAAAATAAAAAAAATAAAAATAAAGGTGAGAAAAAAAAAACATTAAAGACAATTTTACTACACCTTGATTTTATTTTATTTTTATTTTTTTGTAGAATATTGTCTGAGACTTTAACTAAGCTTTAAGCTGACATAAGGTGACTGGTTATAAATGGCTTCCATGCAGACCTACAAATAGAGCTTTTATTTCCCATTTTGTTTTCGCTGACCATACAAGCCAACTTCACAGAACAATCTCTGAACTCGATCGATACATTGTCTTTTCTTAGATGAACTCTGAGCAGTGTATGTTGCCTCAGTGTAGTGGCAAGGGAAAGTTGATGGATATTGAATATCCCTAGAGAGGAATGCAAGCTCGGTAATTACATTTTAATCAAGACTGTTCACTCTTTCCACAGTGACTGCTTTACCACATTAGTGTTTATCTTTTTAGTAACCACTTTGCTGCTTGAATTTAATTGTCACTTGCCCCTCTCTGTAATGGGAGCAGAATATATGTTTATGTCTATATATTTATATAACATTCCTGTAACATTT
This sequence comes from Lithobates sylvaticus, assembly GCA_028564925.1. Lineage (NCBI taxonomy): Eukaryota > Metazoa > Chordata > Amphibia > Anura > Ranidae > Lithobates > Lithobates sylvaticus. The sequence goes on from CM053030.1 coordinate 448,539,826, forward strand.
ATAAATTAGAAGGATGAAATGAAAATGTAAAATCCCCAAACAATCTAAAACACTTAAGTTATTTTCACAGACTATCAAAACTTTGAAAGTGCCCTTAACCTGATACAAGACACTTATGTGTTTTATGCCAACTGTGCTAATGTAACAGCAAAATGTATGAAGCGCTCATGCCCGCTTTTTCAACATATACAGTGGTAAAAATATTTATTTGATCCCCTGCTGATTTTGTAAGTTTGCCCACTTACAAAGAAATGAAGGGTCTATAATTTTTTATCAAATGTGTATTTTAAATAATAGAGACAGAATATCAACCAAAATTCCAGAAAAAAACACTATACAAATGTTATAAATTGAGTTGCAGTTCGATGAGTAGAATAAGTACAGTATTTGATCCCCTACCAACCAACAATAATTCTGGCTCCCTCAGACTGGCTACAGTATGTGCTCATGTGGTACACCGATTAGTCCTGTCAATTTAAGAAGGTGCTCCTAATGACAACTCGTTATGTGTATAAAAGACACCTGTCCACAGAATCTCTTTCTTCCGTTCAATCTTCACAATCATGGGCAAGACCAAAGAGCTGTCAAAGGACGTCTGGGACAAGATTGTAGACCTACACAAAGCTGGAATGGGCTACAAGACCATCAGCAAGAATCGTTGTGAGAAGAAGACAACTGCTGGAGCAATTATTCGCAAATGGAAGAAATACAATATAACTATCAATCACCCTCGGCCTGGAGCTCCATGTAAGATTATGCCTTATGGGGTAAGGATGATCATGGGAAAAGTGAGAGATCAGTCCAGAACTACACAGGAGGAGCTTGTGAATGATCTCAAGGCAGATGGGACCACAGTCACCAAACAAACCACTGGTAACACAACCATGGTTTGAAATCCTGCAGTGCCTGTAAGGTCCCCCTCCTCAAGAAGGCACATGTACAAGGCCGTCTGAAGTTTGGCAATGAACATCTAAATGATTAAGAGAACGATTGGGAGAAAGCGCTATGGTCAGATGAGGCCAAAATTTAGCTCTTTGGCATTAACTTGACTTGCCATATTTGGAGGAAGAAAAATGCTGACTATGACCCTAAGAACACAGTCTGCAGGGGATCAAATAATTATTTTTCCCACTGTATAATGAATATGTTAACTTCCACTTGGTGCAAGTCCTGGACCTCTGTGAGGTTTTGACCACTTCCTGTTGTTTCCTATCCCCTTGCTTACATTCATATTGGTCCACCACTATGATGTGAAGCTCTAGGTATACTATGAGAATTAGTTAAAGCTAAACTAAATCCTCCTATCTGGGACAGCCAAGGAAACTGCCATCTTAGCCTCTGTTGTTTGATCTACAGTTGTCATTGATCAGTGATGGTGACATGTGATCAGTTATGATGCCAGCCATGTGATGGCATGACAGATCAGTTAAGAGCACAAGCACTTATGACAGTTATCATTCACGTCATGCCTCGAATGTAACCGTTAAATCAATGGGTTTGTTCCTCTTTATTACTGTGTACCTAATAATAACTGGAGATATGATTATTTCAATAATATTGGTAAACTATGCATTATGGTCAATGGCTCCATTAGATTTTGTTATTTCTAATTTGTCTTTTGTTTTACAAAATAGCAATTTAACAATTGTAGATGACTCTTGTCAAGCTATACAGCCAGAATATGACAATTTTCAGCCTTCGAAGGCCAAAATTTTATATTATTATAGCAATGAAACACTCCTTGTGCTCTCATACTGTAAGTTACATAGAAACCTCCCCCTCTACTGCCAGTATCTGAAATATGTTAAGAAGACAGCACAGTGCAATGTAATAAAGTTTAAAGTGATTGTAAAATGTCTTTTTTTTTTTTTTTTTTAAATAACAAACATGTTATACTTACCTGCTCTGTGCAATGGATTTGCCCAGAGCAGCCCAAATCCTCCTCCTCTCGTCTCTCTTTGCTGCTTCTGGGCCCTCCCTCCTGTCGCTTGCCCCCACAGCTTGCTATGGGGGCACCGAGCCCAGCTGCAGCTCTGTGTGTCCATTCAGATATGCCGCTGCAGTTCAGCCCCACCCCCTATCGTTCCTAATTGGCTAACTGACTTGGATTGACTGCTGTGTCTTAGCCAATCAGGAGGGAGAGTCCTGGACCGCCGAGGGACTCATGGACATGGCTGGATAGAAATGGGCTCAGGTAAGTATTAGGGGGTTGAGAGGGGCTGCTGCACACAGAAGGCTTTTTATCTTAATGCATAGAATGCATTAAGATAAAAAACCTTCTGCCTTTACAACCACTTTAACTGGCTCACCATGCTGGCAATCCCAAGCTGAACCCAACGTATGGACCGTACACACGATCCGAATATTGTACGAAAACAGTCGTCCGAGGAAGAATCGTACGATTTTCGGATCATGTGTACACTATTTTCGACAGCCGATCACGATTGTCGTCCGAAAATTCAATACAAATACATTACAACACATGACATCACTTCCGATTTTTTTTTTTCTATCGTACGAGAATTTTTGTGACATTATTTAGATATTCAATTTCTACTATTAACCGAAAACGGACGTACGATCAGTCGTACGATATTCGGATCGTGTGTATGGGGCATTAGGCATTGATTTACTAAAGCTAAAGAGAGCAAAATCTGGTGCAACTGTGCATGATAGCCAAGCTTCTAACTTCAGCTTGTTTACTTAAGCTTATTAGTTTCTAAGCAGAGCTGCACCGGATTTTGAACTCTCCAGTTTCAGTAAATCAACCCCTTAGCCCTGGTTCACATAAGGTACAATTTGACATGCGATTTGTCATGTCAAATCGCATGTCATATCAGCGGCAATTGCTGGCAATGGCACTGTCCTAATTGGTGCAATGCTGCATTTGTGGTGCCGCATCGATTTCAAAAAGTAATTTCTGTACTATTTTTTGCGATTTCGGGCTGTGATTTACATTGACATCTGTGCAGAATGGGGACTGACATGATTGAGTGAAAAACTGGTTAATTCCTGCAGCTCAGTGTGAACCTGGGCTTAGTGTATTAAAATGGAAGGAAGGCTTGTGTGGGACTCGCCATGGTGTGGGCAGGGCTGAGCTGTGTTACTTGCACAGACACAGACAATGGTACCAGGAAGTGCCTGTGGGCAGAAACATTCAGACGCACAGGCACACCGTTGTCAGTGAAACAAAGGAAAATTGCTGAATATGTGGATTAGATTGTTGTTTCTAATCAGACATTCAACAATTATAATAATGCATAATATACAAATTGTACATATTATATATAGGAATAAAGGGTGTTTTTTTTTATTTTTTTATTGGAATTCCATTTTAGGGGTTTTATGGTAAGCTATATAAAATATAGTTGTAATAATCATGCTAGCATTAGTTAAAAACACATGGAATGATTCTAAACAGTGGCTTGGCTAGGGGGTGGCTATTGGGTCTATAGCCCCGAATCTGGGGCCCATAGCCCCGAGTCTCTTGCTGCAGGGTTCTTGCCTAACCAGTGGGCCGCAGCTGCGGCAGGCAGGCTGCATGAGAAAGGCGGATGAGAGGAGAGAAGCGAACGGATGGATGAGCAGAGATGGCATCAGCTCTCTCCGCCTGCTCCACATCACCGCTCTTCCGCCCTCACAGCCAGGCCTCTTCAATGTGGGAGCGAGGTACAGCTGGGAGCAGAGATGACATCATCTCTCACTGCCCGCCACACATCAGCGCTCTTCTGCCCTCACAGCGCGGGCCTCTTCAATGTCGGAGGTGCCGCGGGGAGCAGCGAGATGACATCATCTCTCACTGCCCGCCCCGCATCACCGATCTCCTGCCCTCACTTAATGGACCAGCCTGCTACCAATGCAGCGACAATGCACATTTTGTGGCACTGGCTGGCATGGCAAGTGACAATCCACATCTGGTGGCAGGTGACGTGGCAAGTGACAATCCACATCAAGTGGCAGGTGACATGGCAAGTGACAATCTGCAAATGGTGGCAGGTGATGTGCCAATCTGCAAATAGTGGCAGGTGACGTGGCAAGTGACAATCCACATCTGGTGGCAGGTGACGTGGCAAGGGACAATCCACATCAGGTGGCAAGTGACAGTGGCAAGTGACAATCCACATCTGGTGGCAAGCAACATGGCAAGTGGCAATCCACATGTAGTGGCAGGTGACGGTGGCAAGCAACAAGCTGCATCTGGTGACAGGCAACAGTGGCAAGTGACGTGCTGCATCTGGTGTCAGGCGATGGTGGCAAGTGACACGCTGCATCTGGTGGCAAAATATGTGGCAAGTGACACACCCAGGGCTCCCTCTGATTCTGCATTATGGTGAGTTGAACCACTTCATTATATATTAAAATGTAACAATAGAAACAATGTGCTTCAATCACCCTGACACCATATCAACCATGGTGCCATGATGATTGAAGCGCCAACACCAGCCATTGTCTGTGAAAAATTGCTTACTACCTGCAAAAAGGTTGGTGACCGCTGCTATGGGCTCTAGCCCCAGATCTTTTGCAGACCTAGCAACGCCCCTGATTCTAAATATAAATAAAACTGGTGTAGGGCACATTTTTTGCCTGTATCTTTATTCTAAAATGTGTTTGTACCTACAGATAGCAGATGATTGCTATCTGACCCTGAGTTTTGAGGGTTATGACAGACACCCCTCTAATAAGGAATCCTGGATGGGGAGTGAAAGTCTGGGAACTTGGGCCAGGATGCACTTTTCTTTCCAATAGACACTGGTTTCGATGAATGAATCTGCCTGCAGGGGTGTCTGCTGAGCACACACAGACATGCACACTGGTAAAATACAATACAGCTTGTCTTGGTGCCTGTGGGGGGGCAAGACATTACTCTGCAACTGGATAATTTCCTAATGTCAGATTGGCGTCTGCTGAACATGCCAAATGTGATCAGTGCTGCTTAATGAAATTGCAATACTATCTAAACATGCGCAAAAGTTTGCTAGCAATGTACACCTTGCAAATTGTACCCCTAACCTCATGCTTTAGTCACTAATAATGAGCTAAAGCATCTTGTGCCAACTAGCTATAACAATTGTTTAAAATTCCTGACTCAAATCATTTTAAGAACATGAGCTCAAATTGAAAAAGGTTAGTAAATATTTTTTATTAAATGCAGATTTTATAAAAGGCAAAATGTTCCACAAATTTTCATTTTTATAAGTATTAATGTATCTATTGTCCTAAAAACATTACTCAATGTATCTGTTAATGAATCCTTATTTTTCTATTGTAAACACTTCTTAAAAGCACATTGTGTAACTACGTATGTGCTGAAAATATAATAAAATTAAAGGACTGTTTAAGATACGACAAAACTGCCCAAATGCTGATTAGTTTCATCATATGATCCAAGCATGTGGAAACATTTCCAACTCCTGCTAAAGAATAAAGATCTGGATTAGTAAACTAAAGGGTTGAAGGTAAAACAATGCATTAAAAAAAATTAAAAATTCCAGCCCCATACAACTGCATGAAAAAGGTTTTGGGACCTTTAGTCAAATGATGTGATTTTGATTTTCTACATGAAAAGAAGCTAATTTAACCTCCACAGGGATTAAACATGACACATTTTTGCAATTTAATTTTTATTGCACAATTATTGTATTATTAATATTATACATTTAACAGCCTGAGAAAAAAATTAAATGCATAAAGTTTGTACACCCAATTAGTGAGAACTTAGCAATATCCTTCTTGCAAAAATTGCAGCCCCCCCCCCCCCCTCAAAAAAATAATAATAATGTTTTGTGCATGGCAACAGTCGCTTCTGGTTCAGAAATACTCTGTTTCAGATATTTTGCTATATTATCTTGGATGCACTAAATGTCTGATATCAACATATAGATGTATCAGTAACCAAATACAACTAAATAAAAAAACATAGTAACTGCAGGCCAAAATTTTAAATGAGTTGATTTCTTCAATGCAAATATTTCTTCAGTTCTTCAAAAAAACATATGATTTGACCCAAGGTCCCTAAACCATTGCATACAATGACAAATAATGTGTAAATACTCAAACATATCATAATGAGAAACATAAAATGGTTTGGAAAAATGTACATATCATAGAAATATTAGCGATTATTTTTTAAGTATTATTATTTAAGCTTCCTACTGAAAAAAAAAAAAAAACAGAGGGGAGAAGAGCTTCAGCTGCTAGCTCGGAAATTGATATGCATTATGTAAGAGAAATGAAAAGTATTAAGTGATGTATTGAAGTTTGGTAGAGTGCTGTATGTTACCATAGCATGTCAGCTGCAGATTTGTGTTCTTGAAACTGTCTCTCAACTTAGGCAATAGTCCCAACAGTTTGCAGGATGAGCCGAGCGCTAAAGCAAAAGCACTTGCAGAAGAATGAAAACAAGAATGAAACTGTAGACTGAATTCATACAGGACCATGAAGTCACAGTTCACTAATGGAGGTTGCCACAAGGACAGAAAAATGGATCTGAACATAGTAACGTTACAAACCAGGTGGCATAAATCACATTTCCCGTAACCTGGGCTAACAACCTCTGATGTTGAATTGACCCTAGTCAGTCCAGCTTATGGTTAACGCTGGTGTGTTTAGCTGCTTTCGCTCAATGTTTTTCAACAATCATTCCTTTCTTCTTTGCATGTGGCCTCTGTTCTTTATCAGAGTTTGATGAAGCTGAAAAGGCTTAGCTAGGAAACCTTACATTTAACACTTAGTTTGCTCCCACCTCCAGATGCCACCTGGTCCTGGTTTCAGTTTTTCTGTTGAGATTTCAGAAGAAAAAGAAAACTGCTATGTTTCAGTTATCTACCGTATAGACACCAAATTGTAAACTAATTTAGTGTGAAGTCAACTCTTGGCTGAAAAAATGGGCCATTGCGGGTCATCAGAGTGGATGTTATTGCCCTCTAGTGCCACAGAGAAGACTCACTTTTAACTGATTGACTTCTACTACTAAAATAGGCACTGTATGTAAGATGAAAACAATAATATGATTGTATGGTCTATATGATTTCATGGTTTAGAAATCATTGAGTGGGATAGTAGCCTAGCTTGGAGATTACTTATATTGGAGTGCCATAGAAAAGTATGACTATTTACCATGTTACTCCATGTGAACAAATATTTAAATGGTGGGTGGATGGATACTTACACATGTTGGTTCTTAAAATTTGAAGGTAAAATATAATGTGTCAAAATAAGTGCAAATTTTGAGTGTTTATTGTACTATCTTAAAAAAGGAAAAGGAGCTTTATAAATACGGTGATCAAATACAGTTGTCCTTATGCAATTATATATAAGTACCGTATTTATCAGAATATAACACGCACCTTCATTTTAAGAGATATATGCTTCACCATCTACAAAACAATAGTGGAGGACCAGGGAGCAAGGAACAGAACAAGCACTGTTGGAAATAAAAGAATCTGGGCACAAATGCTTTCTTTGTACCAATTTTTGTAAATCAAAAATATGCTTAAGGCTACTTTCGGTGTTTTAGCGCTAAAAATAGCATCTGAAAAACGCCTGTAAACTGCCTTTTCTGCAGCCCCAGTGTTAAATCCAGAGTGCTTTAACACTGGGGCGGTGCGCTTGCAGGACGTTAAACAAAAGTCCTGCAAGCAGCATCTTTGGAGTGGTGCGGGAGCAGTGAATACACCACTCCTAAACCGCCATTGAAATCAATGGGCACCGCTGCCGAAGCGCCTGCAAATCGATTTGGCAGCGGTGTTTATCAGGCGCTTTTAACCCTTTCCTCGGCTACTAGCAGGGGTTAATATCACCCCGATAGTGGCTGACACTATAACAGCAGTAAAGCGCCGCTAAAATTAGATTGGATTATGCCAAAGAGGAGCATTAAGGGAATATTCATAAATTGACTTAGGCATGGTCAATTTAGAAAGCTTGAAGATATGTAATGTCATAGACAACACGCTAGTGCTATTCCTGCCCACAGTAAACTGTTGATGACCTAGATTTTGCAAAGATTCAAAATAAATAAAAATGGCCGCTTCCAGAACAAAGGCAGCATTATTAGCCTTGGGAGAAAACCATCAACGGGCATGAGCCAATTGAGAGGCTATATATTATGTTTGGAGATTGGGTACAGCAAGACCTTCCTCCAAAATAGGCAGTTGCAGGGTATCCCTAGCTATTCTAGCAGCCCTACCTCCCCATAGAAAAGATGTAAATATTGAATCAATCTCCTAAAAGCGCCATTTGGGAATGTATACTGGAGAGTTATTTAATACATAAAGAAAGCGCAGCAGGAAAATAATTCTGAAAATATTACCCTGCCTAAAATTGTCAGGGGTAGGTTGGCCCAAAGTGTTATGCGGCGTACACACGGTCGGAATTTCCGATGGAAACAGTCCGATGGGAGCTTTTCTTTGGATTTTCCGACCGTGTGTATGCCCAACGGTCTTTTTCTGTCGGAATTTCCGACGGACTTTGAATTGAGAACCTGTTCTCAATTTTTCCGACAAAGAAAACCTCTCTATCGGATTTTCCAATCGTGTGTATGCAATTCCGACACGCAAAATTCCGACGCATGCTCGGAAATAATTCGACGCATGCTCGGAAGCATTAAACTTCCCTTTTATAGTGCTGTCGAATGTCTTTTATCCCGCTGTGTTATTGACCGTCGGAATTTGGTGTGATCGTGTGTAGGCAACCCAGCTTGAGCGGAATTCCGTCGGAAAAACCGTCAGAGTTTTTTCCGACGAGAATTCGATCGTGTGTACGCGGCATTAGAGTGGTTTTAAGACTACGTCTATGTTATTGGTGAGGTACTGGGAGAGAGACTTTGGCACTATAATACTTAAATAATGGTCACTATCAAGAATCCATAGGGGACAGGAGTCTGGGAAAGATTGAAGGGCATCCTGGTCCAATGGAAATATGATGGACTTGTCCCAGTTAACCCAGAAACCCAGAGAAATTACCCAATCTTTATATGACTGCTAATAAAGTAGATGAGGAAAGGGGATCAGCCAGATAAATGAGCATGTCATCTGCATGCCTCTACTAAACCATTAATTACCAACCTGACTATAGTGGCATTAGAGTTTATTAGTTCAGCTTAAGGCTTTATGGCCACGGTGAATAATAAGGGTGAGAGCGGGCAGCCCTTTCTGGTGCCCCGAATTATGTTAAAGGACCCTGAAACATAGTTGTTTACCCATATTCTAGCCTGTGGTTTGTAATAAAGCAATCTAAATCGGCAACTATTCCTAGTAGTCTTCCAGGATAGCCCCTGAGATGTTTGGCTCCTCCCTAATCAGACAGGAAACACATTGCCCCAAAATATTATAAAAGGTGGTCCTCCAGGCACCCCCTTTCAGTATACCCAAGTACCAATGGACAGATCTGAAATACATTATATTGAAAAAAAAAACAAACCCTAATAACGTTCTAAGGGCGGGAAGTTGGCTGTCCTGGAAGACTATTGAAAATAGAGTTTACCGGTAAGTCTAACTTCGGTTTTTCCCTTAGTTGTCTTCCAGGACAGCCCCTGAGATGACGAACAAGAAACTTACCAACTTAGTGAGGGACCATCGCTTGGAGGACCCTACGCCCAACATGCCCAATCCTGACTTGTCAACAAGTGCATTCAATAACAACGACTGAAAATCAATAAGGAAGATCAGGCAGTAGTTTTACAAAGATGCATCAGGGTGGCACCAGCCCTTTCTGCCCACTTCATGGACAATGCTCTCGTGGAATGTGCAATAAACCATGGGCTTTACTGCACTTGTAGGCTCCTGAAATAACTTGTCTAATCCACCTTACCAGGGTAGACTTTGAGGTGTGTTGCCCTTTGCTACTTCATGCATACAAGACAAAGAGAGCCTGACAGGAACACAAATCTTTAGCTTACAAGTAAGATAGTAAGCATCTACATCCAAAATACTGAATGTTTTTTCTTAATCATTAGAGGGATTTTGAAAAAAGTAGGTAAGTCTATGTTCTGTGAAGTCACCTTTGGTAGAAAACCTGGGTTAGTCTTTAGAACTAGAGTCCTCTAGAACAGTAAGGCCCCTTTCACACCGGGGCGTTTTTCATGCGGTGCAGCGCTAAAAATAGCGCCTGTTCACCGCATGAAAAAATCCTGCCCCTTTAACTCCAGTGTGAAAGCCGGCGGGCTTTCACACTGGAGCGGTGCGCTAGCAGGATGAAAAAAAAAGTCCTGCTAGCAGCATCTTTGGAGCGGGATAGGAGCGGTGTGTTCACCGCTCCTATACCGCTCCTTCCCATTGAAAAGAATGGGAGACCGCGGTAAAACCGCGGCAATACCGCCGCAAAGCGCCGCTACGGCGGCGCTCTGCGGGGGGTGTTTAACCCTTTTTCAGCCGCTCGCGGGGGGTAAAACCGCACCGCGAGCGGCCGAAAACCGCGGTGAAAACGACGGTAAAGCAGCGCTAAATATAGCGCTGCTTTACCGTCACCGCGGCTCACCGCCCCAGTGTGAAAGGGGCCTAAGATAAGGCTCTCTGACCAATAGGGCCTGAAGCTCATCATTTATGCGAGCAGTAGTGACCGCCACCAAGAACACTGACTTCAGGATTAGGCTCTTAAAGTGTTACTAAACCCAGTAATATGAAAATAGTTCATCTGCCCCCCCAGTGCCCACACATTATAAATATTCTTTTTACATTAAAATACTGCCACTATATACCTTTTTGGCTGATCTGTATATGACGGTCACATGATAAACTGCAGGACCTGCCTGAGTGCTGAGTGCTCAGGTAGGAGGAGATTTCCACTATAGCCTGTGTCCTCGTGCTGTTATGGGAGGCCGATCATCCATCAATCAAGATGTGACATCCCACCCACTGTGTTATTTTTTAGTTACCGGGCATGAAGGAGGAGGGAGGAACTGGGCTGTCATTTAGGATCTGTATACACGCCCACATGTGTGATGTCAATATCATGTGACTTGGCTAGCTCTGATCAACAAGGAAATGTTCTCTTCAGCAATAGAGACCAAACTGAGCATGTGCAGCAGTACCCTCACTGTGTCTTATCTGGCCTTGCCAAGAGAGACCCTGCAGGAGGGGGAGGATCTGTCCATACAGAATCAAAGAGCCTTTTTACACAATGCAGAGGATTAACCCCTTAAATTCCACAGTGAGTATAATAAGCATGCTATTCTGCACATAGACAGATTTTACTGTTGTGGGTTTAGTAACACTTTAACCCCTTCCCGACCAGCTGCCGCAGTTATACAGGTTGGCACTGCTGCGCGAGCCATGGTAGCTGTATGTCGGCTCTTTAACCACTTGAGCACTGGGCACTTAAACCCCCTTCCTAACCAGACCAATATTCAGCTTTCGGTGCTCTCACAATTTGAATGACAATTACTCAGTCATGCAACACTGTACTATATGAAATGTTTGTCCTTTTTTTCACACAAATAGAGCTTTCTTTTGGTGGTATTTAATCACTGCTGGGTTTTTTATTTTTTGTGCTATAAAAGAAAAAAAAGACAGAAAAGTGCATTTTTCTTCGTTTCTATTATAAAATTTTGCAAATTAGTAATTTTTCTTCATATATTTTGTCCAAAATGTATACCGCTACATATCTTTGGTAAAAATAACTCAAATTGCTGTATATTATTTGGTCTTTGTGAAAGTTATAGAGTCCACAAACTATGGTGCCAATCTCAGAAAATTGATCACACCTGAAGTACTGACGGCCTATCTCATTTCTTGAGACCCTAACAAGCCAGAAAAGTACAAATACCCCTCAAATTACCCCTTTTTGGAAAGTAGACATTCCAAGGTATTTAGTAAGAGGCATGGTGAGTTTTTCGAAGTTGTAATTTTTTCCCACAATTCTTTGCAATATCAAGATTTTCTTTTCTTTTTTTTTTCACAAAATTGTTATATTAGCAGGTTATTTCTCACACACAGCATATGCATAGCACAAATTACACCCCAAAACACATTCTGCTACTCCTCCTGAGTATGGCGATACCACATGTGTGAGACTTTTACACAGCATGGTCACATACAGAGACCCAACATGCAGGGAGCACCATCAGGCGTTCTTGGAGCATAAATTGCACATATAATTTCTTGACTACCTCTTACACTTTTGAAGGCCCTGGAGCACCAGGACAATGGAAACGCCCCAAAAATGATCCGATTTTGAAAGAAAACAACCCAATGTATAATCTATGAGGCATGTCTTTTGAAAATGTAATTTTTTTCTACAAGTTTTTGTTGTCGATTTACACAATATTTCTAACACATAGCATGTGCATACCAAAAATCACACCCCAAAGTAGATTCTCCTACTCCTCCTGAGTACAGTGATACCACATGTGTGAGACTTTCACACAGCGTGGCCACATACAGAGGCCCAACATGAAGGGAGCACCATCAGGTGTTCTAGGGACATAAGTTTCAAATCTAATTTGACTACCTATTACACATTTGTGAGGCACTGTAGTGGCATGGATGTGGCATGGATGAGAACTGATGTGGCATAGATGAGCATGAATGGGGATGGATGAGCCGTGGATGGGGATGGCTGAGCATTAATGAGTATGGCCGGGTACGGCTAAGTATGGATGGGAATGGCTGAGTATGGATGGGTACGGCTGAGTATGGATGGGTACGGCTGAGTATGGATGGGTACGGCTGAGTATGGATGGGTATAGATGGGATGGCTGGGTATAGATGGGATGGCTGGGTATGCAGAGTATGGATGGGGATGGATGGGGATGGATGGATTTGTCACTGAGCAGCGCTGTGGGCACTACACAAGCAGCCCATAGCGCTGCTGCCACCGATCTCTCCCCTCTCCGCTCACACTGGACGGAAAGGGGAGGGAGGAACCGGAAATCACGCAGGTTTGTTCAACGATCACGTGGTAAACGGTCGTGATGAGCGGCCGTCTACTGTGATGCACTGGGTCCTCTGGACCCGGCGGTCATGACAGTTTTTGCGTGCGCGCCAGGGGGCGCGCGAAAGCGGGATTCTGGGAGGATGTCACTGTACGCCCTCCCAGAGTTAAGCAACCACCCTGTAGCCGTCATTCGGCTATGGGCTGGTTGTTAAGTGACACACCACACCACCGGTCGCCGTGATGCGCAGCCCCACAGGCGCACAAGAGTGATCAATCTGGAGGGCCGTCATATGACGTCCACCCAGAACGAGAGCCGCGCTGCCCAGCCGGGGGGTGGGAAGTGGTAAAATATCAAACGTGTTATACTTACCTGCTCTGTGCAAGAGTTTTGCACATAGCTGCCCCATCCTCCTTTTCTGGGGTCCTCGGGCAGCGCTTCTGGCTCCACCTCTTCATCGAGTGTCCCCACGGACAGCCAAATTCCATGGGGACACTGGTGTGGACAAGCTCCCGAGTCTTGCTGCTGTGTCCATTGACTTACTCCATTGACTGGTTACTGCCTTACAACTGTTGATAAGGTTTTTAATCACTCTGTCTGAAACCCCCAAATCTCTTTGGATGTCCTCCTCAGAAATCAGGCAGTCAATTTCAACCAGAGATATTACAAAAAAAGTTTAATCAGGGCAAACCCCAAGTAAATCAACAGTAAATAATTTTAAAAGCTAAACACCAAGGGTAATTTCACACAAAACAATATCAAAATAAAAACAGTGCAGCGCAAATAAAACCATAAATGTCAGTGGACAGTCCAGAGCCCAAGTAGATTATGTCCTTAAATGAAAGTAAAATCCTTGTGTAAGAAAATCAGATCGCATGAATCGAAGTGCTCTCTGTAACATTTTAAGACACACACTTTATTGTATAAAATGTACAAATTCCTCCTCTTGTTTCCAGCGTACAACTACATCACCGAACGCCTGTCATTTTGTTCGGATCATCTTGGATAGCAGCGGGTGACGTCACGAAGCGTCAATTTCAACCTACTCAGTTGCGGATGAAGAACATGCTCCTGAGAACAAAGGTCATCTCTGAGAGATATAATTCAAGGAGGAGGTTCTGCTAGACAGCAAAAAAGAAAACCATGACTGTATCAGCCGATAAGGAGCTATGAGAATCAGGTTTCTCTTCTCCTGCATGAACTTCTGGAGGACTTGTGTTAGAAGTTCTATCGGGTGGAAAGCATAACTAATGCGGCGTACACACGCTCGGACTTTCCGGCGGGAGTGTCCGCCCGACCTAGTCCAGCGGACAAACCGCCGGACTTTCCAGCGGAGCCCTGCTGGACTTTCCGAGCGCGTGGACTTGCCCACACACGCAAGGACTTTCCGCGGGAAAAAGTCTGCAGGACTTTTGGAAATGAACGGACTTGCCCACACAAAATTGGAAAGTCCGTTCATTTAAAACGTAACTGCAGGTAGACGGGACTAGCGAAGGCAGTGAATGCCGCCGCGCTAGCCCCGTCACCTGGCATGGATTTAAAGGGAATCCCTACGCCGAAAAAACGGCGTGGGGGTCCCCCCAAATCAATCTCAGACCCTTATCCGAGCACGCAGCCCGGCTGGCCAGGAAAGTTGTGGGGACGAGCGAGCGGCCCCCCTCCTGAGCCGTACCAGGCCGCGTGCCCTCAACATGGGGGGTGCGCTGGGGAAAGGGGGGCCGTGCGCCCCCCACCCCAAAGCACCTTGTCCCCATGTTAATGAGGACAAGGGCCTCTTCACGACAACCCTGGCCGTTGGGTGGGGGGCCGGGATCTGGGGGCCCCCTTATTAAAGGGGGCTCCCGGATTCCAATAAGCCCCCCGCCCGCAGACCCCGACAACCAACGGCCAGGGTTGTCGGGAAGAGGCCCTTGTCCTCATCAACATGGGGACAAGGTGCTTTGGGGTGGGGGGGGGCGCACGGCCCCTCTTTCCCCAGGGCACCCCCCATGTTGAGGGCACGTGGCCTGGTACGGCTCAGGAGGGGGGCGCTCGCTCATCCCCACCCCTTTCCTGGCCGGCCAGGCTGCGTGCTCGGATAAGGGTCTGAGATGGATTTGGGGGGGACCCCCACGCCGTTTTTTCGGCGTAGGGATTCCCTTAAAATCCATACCAGGTGACGGGGCTAGCGCAGCGGCATTCACTGCCTTTGCTAGTCCCGTCTACCTGCAGTCACGTTCTAAATGAACGGACTTTCCGATCTTGTGTCGGCAAGTCCGTTCATTTCCAAAAGCCCCGCGGACTAGCATACAGACCGCGGGATTGTCCGCCGGACTCGCGAGTCCAGCGGACAATTTTAAGTCTGAACTTAAAACTTATTCCGTCTGACTTTTGGCGGGAAAAAGTCCGCCGGCGCCCACACACGGTCTGGCGGACAATCCCGCGGGAAAGTCCGCTCGTGTGTACGCCGCAATAGTGGGCAGGTCCAAGCTTTCTGCAGAGCATGTACTGCAGGGAAGGTTGATGTAATAATTCCCGGGGCGGACATCACACACCTTTAAAACACTAGCTGATTGGTTTTCAGCTACAAGGAGATACAAGGGACGAGATCCTCTTATTTTTTTCTCTTGGTACAAAGAGCCTCTGATTGACTGGACAGAGAATGTAGCTCAAAAAAAGGTGTTCTCTGAGAAGGTACTGCATGTTTTGTTCAGGTTTATTAACCAACCCAGTTTGCTCAGCCATTCCTGAATGAATCGGATATCCGCTGTTAATCAATCCTTTGTTGGCACTGTTACAAAGAGGTCATTTAGATATGAAATGACTGGTAACCCTTGGAATGTCAGAGGTGCTATAACTTTCGGCTAGAACCTTGAAAACCCTCAGAGTGGAGCAGAGTCCAAACAAGTGGTCTGCATGGGAAATTATATACTACAGGACCTATTCTGAGAGCAATACGTAGGAGGTTCTGTGGCTTCTTCCTTACTGGTATATGAAAGTATACATCTGAGGATCCTACAATAAAACAATCTTGATGAAGTAGAGCTCTGATCGAGAAAATAGATTCCATCTGGAACTTTTTGTACTTTATTTCCTTGTTCATGGGTCTGAGATTTAGACTTAGGCAAAACATTCCTGAAGGCTTTTTTTACTGCAAACGTATACGAGTAAAAACCTTCTCCTCTTTCTGCCCATGGTACCTGTACTAGCAGCCTTTGGTCCACTAGTTCTCTGAATAAGAGAGGCAAAGCTTTTTCTGGGTCTCCTGGAAGATTTGTTACCTATACCTGGATGGTAGCTGGTGGTCGATTTCCAATTTTTAACCATGTACTACTAGATCCAGTATAAACCTGTTGAAGGTTAACCTTTCCCACTGTGGGACAAAGTCCTCCAATCCCCGCCCACCCTCCACCAGGCGCAAGTAGTCACTGGGCTTTTGCAGACTTGCCAGGAGGCTTAAAAATAATTCTTGTTCTGTTCTGGCCAATGCTTCTTGTGCCCCTCTTTTTCCTCCATTTGTTGGCACCCCTGGCCATGAAAAAAATTCCTCATAAATAAATTTTTTCCCTTTCTGAGAAGACTTTTTTTCTAATTCACTGTATGTTCTAATGCTTCTTGCAGGCGTGCCCCAAAAAGCAAATCACCAGAAAAAGGCAGTAACTTGGAAGCAACGTCCTCCATCAAATTTTAAGCCAGTGGGCTCTCTGAGCTGAAGTTTTGAGCTGCTATACAAATGGGTGATTGTGGCGTAAACAGGGGTGATATAATGTAAAGTGGGGCTGTATTGTAAAAGAGAAGAACTTTTATGTGACAGGGCACTCAGATGCAATGATCAGGGACTGTATTTTAAAGGGGGATGTGGTGCAAAGGAGAGGCTGTGACGTAAAAATGAAAGCAATAAAAGGGGGGAATGATACAAATGGGGACGATGATGTAAAAGATTGCACTGTGATGTAAATGGGGGTACTGTGACAAAAAAGATTGCGCTGTAATGCTAATGGGGGGACTGTGATGTAAAAAACTGCTCTGTGATGTTAAAAAGGGGACTGTGATGAAAAAGTTGCGCTATGATGTAAAGGGGGTGTCTGTGATGCAAATTGGGGTGTTGTGATGTAAAGGTGGGCTGAGTAATAGCAACAAAATATGATTTGGACCTCTACTGGAAGCAAATTTTACTGACCAGAACTCTGGCTGTAGGAAACAAATAAAGCTTAAGGCAATGCTTCGAGGACCACCTTTTATAATCTATAGGAGCAATGTGTTTCCTGTTTGATGGGGGAGGAGCCACAAATGTCAGGCTGTCCTGAAATGACGACTGGGGAGAAAAATGGCCATAGAACATCATACTGCGTTGTGTATGAATAACAGAGTTGGAGCATCATTCCTCTTTTCTGGTGCTCTCTGTGGCCCTTTTAAGTCAAATACTTGCACCAGGGCAGACCAAATAAAAAAATCATTGTCCCTGCGTTTAGTGTCATGACATCATCATGTTGACCCTGTCAGACTAGAAGGCTCTCTGATGACCATTTGGTGGATACTTTTGACAGCCAATGGGTAGCATCCATGTCAACAGGAAGTGACATGAACACTGAAAGAAAGACATCCCTCACAGTTAGGGGAAACAATGTAAAATGAGCATCGCCATCATTTGCATTTTGTCAAACAAAAAAATATCTCTTTAGATGTCTTTATGCCCTTATAAAAGTTATATTTCATTCTGTTTGCAATTAATTTTTAACAGGTACATTTCAATGTTGTGCATTTTATGTTAACCCTTTCTTGTACCTTATATCGTTTTTAAGAAGATATAATAGCAATTACCAATAAAATAATATATTAGCTTGCCAGTACTGATACAACATTTTGAAATAAAATGACTTCTAAACCTCTGTGGGTGCAGGTTCATTAGATAGAGCACTGTGTACATATACTGTTTTCTCCCTTTTTTTTATCCTCTGTTGCATATCCTTGCATTTCCTGTCTACATATGTGCACTCCAGCAATCACTGCACATAATTTCTTAGGCCCAGCTTTCTGATGGGGCCAACAGTGGATCTTCCAATGCCATTTGAAGCGTAGACTGAAAGAGCATGTGAGATAGTGGCAACACAGAAAACAATTGGGAGATAGGGACACAGTGTTGTCACGTTTTAACAAGATCTGTCTGCACACATTCAGGCCTGGATCACCGGGTATTATTTTATGAAAACTGAAAGTGGTACTAAAAATGTCTTTTCAAATTACTTTAAGCAGCATGCATGACTTTTTCCTGAAGCACTAAGGTGTACTGTAAAAGTTGAAGTTCATTGCAGCGTGTACTGATTACGTTTTAACTAATTATTAATGTATGGCATTATGGCAGTCCGTTCACAAGTGTGCTGGAACCTACTATGAGAGTTATGGTGCCATTCTAAATTAAAGGAACTGCACTAAATGCCATATGTTACCATTCACAGTACATAATTGTAATGCATATGTTTGAGGTGAGGCTTTACATTTCAATTAGAATCTAAGCACGGTTTACTTTTTCTTTTATGGTCAAAAGCCTGAATGGTGAAAAGCTTGAGTCTTTACTGACTTGGGTTCATCAACAATTTGGCTATTTACTATTTACTTACACAATTTATAATACTTAAAGGAAATGTCATTGCCTACTGAATGATTTTCTTCTGTTCTTGTAACACATCTCTGTGTAGTCCAGGAGGACCATTAGGTGAACACCAGTCATTACAGACATAGAGCAATCTTACCATCCTGGTAACATTACTGATCATGGGCTGTGAGAGCATTTGAATGTCAGTTGCCTGTGAGAAGACTCCTATATTGTTATTCACCAAAAAATTCCATAGAATTTTGTAATTTATAAAGGCTCCCAGACCTACCAAGCAGAATTATCCATGAGCTTACATTTTACATGGGTTGGGTGGCACTGTTATACCATTTCTGCATGTCATGCATCCAGAGCTGACCCGACAACATTTGTATTGACTGCCAAGACAGTTAGTGTACTAGATATTTTCTGAATAGATCTCACAGAAATTATCCTGCATGCAGAAATTTTTATATAGAAACACGGGAAGACAGATGGCAGAAAAAGGAACAAGTTGTTCATCTATTCTTTCCTTTTTTATTTTAATTTTGTTACCAGGATATCTCTAAGTTTATCCCAGTCATGTATTAATTCACTTATAGCAGATCAACTCCTCTGCTGGAAGTCTGTTCCAAGCTTCCTCTACTCTTTCAGTAACAAAAATTATTTCTAACAATACTCTAGAACTTTCCTCCTGCTAGTTTGAGGTCATGCCCCCGGAGTTGTTTGCCCCATCATACCCTTATACTCCCTTATTTGTTCAGAGGAGCAACTGCTTGATGGCAAATACCCTACGTGACTACATAACAATTTATTCTCAAAGCTGTTACACTGCTTGCAAAGCTGTTACAGCAATCGGGCTGCAAGACACAAGTGGTGGACAGTCGATGAATTACTTCATAAATGCATTCACAAAAGCATCCCATTTGTATAAGCAAGCAGAAAGACAGAAGTAATTTACATTTTAAGCAATAACTGAAATGACATGGTATTCAAAAGTAAAAAAAATACACTCTTAAAGAGTATAGCATACAGTAAATATCACAAATTAAGCCATAAAGAAATATAACATGAATTAAACATCACTGACCGATTGGTTATTGTTTCCTTAAAACCCATTTCCTCAGACCAGGAAAACTGATTTACTGCTGATGAGCGAGAAAACATACCGATCAGCAAGATATACTCGGTAGTAACTTGAACATTTGAATCCTGCAGGATGTGGTATTGTTTTCTGTTCTTATATGTTCTAAATCAAGAGGGGCTTGATAAACACATAAGAAAGAAAGGACTCATTACATTTTTTTTGTTCAGCAAAACAGCTAAAATTATCCCCCCAAACAGCTATGAAAAAAGAAAAAGACAAATTTATGTGGATTACGCCACACATCCTGTTTTAGATTTGGCAAAGAAGTGAGGAGATGAACATAGCAGATCATACGCATTACATTAATCTAAAAAAAAAAAAAGAATTTGACTTCAGTGGCCTTGAAAGATTCCCTGAAGGAATCCTAAAGGGCCTTCATTTGCAGATTTCAATTAGCCTTTATTTCTATGCAATTATACATTAAACTGGTGCATTGTGTCGGCTATCCTGATATCCCCTAATATGCATGAAAATCAAACAAAGCAAAAAAACAATAGTCTTCAATACATTTCCTAATGCTTCAGAAAGTGAAATAAAAGACAGTTCAAAACGGTTACCAGGAACACAGGAGTTACATAAGATATGTGAAAAGGAAGTTTAAGGTTATGTCAGCTCCCAGCGGGAGTAAATCCAATCATGAAGGCTCTAGGATTATGCCCAAACCCCTGGCTTGTTAATATTAGCAGCATTTTCAATCCAGATACTTCTTTATTTTCCTCTTACCTTATTCTGTACCTGCGTTCCATCCGGACTTATCCTGAATGACCCCACGTCAATTGTCTTACTCGGGTTCACTTTCCTAATTTCATGCTGCAGCTCATCTACCAGTGCCCTGCAGGCTGCAAAGGAGGGGAAAAGAACATCAATGATACTGTGCAAGGATTATTTCAAAGAAAAGGTGAACTGCTGTTCTCTTAAAGGGACTCTATTGTTCGTTTTTTATGTTAGAAGTTTGTAATGGTATTATTACACACTTTATATTAATATTGAATGTAATATATGGTATGTATTCATGCAGAATTATTTAAAGCCAACCTTCAGGTAAAAACATACATTTTTAAATTTGAGTAGTAAGCAGATTAGAAGCTCTATCAAGTTTTTATTGCTATGTTCCCTTTGAGAAAACTTCCCCACTCTTTCTGCCCTCCTGTAATCAGAGGAAGGGAAGAAAAGGGAAGGGATGGGAAGAAAAGGAAAGGGAAAATGTCTCCAATAGACACATTAACAGCAAAAAAAAAAAAAAAAAATTTAGTGAATGAAGAGGTTTTTACTGGTGCTGGTGACTGCTTTGGGGAAATCTGCTGGTGATACTTTTTGGTTAATTTACTAAAAGCAAATATACTGTTCACTTTGGTAATTTTGCCCAGAGCTCAATGAATGATGTGAAACTTTGCTGACTTCAATCATCAAATCCTGTGCTAGCAAAAATGCATTTTTTTATTTTTATTTTACATTTTCCTTGGATATGGTTGGGTATTCTTTGTAAAGTAAAATGTCACCACATTCACTAAGCTCTGGGGAAATTTTCCTTGGAAAGCAAACAGCCTATTTGCCTTTAGCAAATCGTCCCCTTTGTGTTCCAAGGTAGTAAAGCTTCAAAACAACCATTCCACTAAGAAAAGTGCAAATTCACCCATAACTCCCACATACCTCCCATATACCTATCATGTATTTCCAAGCTCCATAAAACTTCCTATAGCCATGGACAGGCTTACACTTTCTAGTGGCTAGATACTGAATATTAAACATTACGGACAGACTCAAACAATAGCTGGGCATAGGAGCCTGGCCAGCCACTGACTTAAAGCGGGACGGTACCTGAAAAAAAATAAAATAAAAGCCAGCAGCTACAAATACTGCAGCTGCTGACTTTTAATAAATGGACACTTACCTGTCCCAGGGTCCAGCGATGTGGGCAGCAGAGGCCGATCAATCGATCGGCTCTCTGCAGCTGCCGGCGCCATTCTCAGTGAGGGAATCAGGAAGTGGCTTCACTTCCCGGTTCCCTACTGCGCATGCGCGAGTAGCGCAGCGCAATGAGAATCTTCTGCGCTGTCTGCGGGACACGTGGACAGGAAGTGATGTAAACTCCCGTGGGAGTTTATTCCCGGAAGTGGGTGCAGATTCCTGTCTTAGACAGGTATCTGCACCCCCCTGAAAAGGTGCCAAATGTGAGGGGGGGAGAGTTCCGAAAAGCGGAAGTACCTTTTTGGCCTCCCAGGATGTTCAAAAATACATTGCTGGGTACAATCCCCCCATTTCCAAAAAAGTTGGGACACTGTGTAAAATCTACATAAAAACAGAATGCAATGATTTGCTGATCTCATAAACCCATATTTTTATTCACAATAGAAAACATCAAATGTTTAACCAGAGAAAATGTCCCATTTTAAGAAAAAAAGATCATTTTGAAATTTATGGCAGCAACACAAAAGTTGTGACAGGGCAGCAGAAAAAAACTGGCAAAGTAAGTGGTATTAACATGGAAAAGCTGGAAGAACATTTTGCAACTAATTAGGTTAACTGGCAACAGGTCAGTAACATGATTGGGTATAAAAAGGGCATCTTAGACAGTCAAAGTGTTTTTTAGATGTAAAGATGGGCAAAGGTACACCAATCTGTGAAAAGCTGCATCTAAAAATTGTCTATAAATGTAATAAATTGTGGAATAATGATCCTCAATTTAAAATTGCAAAGACAGTCATCTACAGTCATCCATCCAAAAATTCACGGTAAAGCTTTATCATGCAAAGAAGCCATATCTGAACATGATCAAGAAACGCTGCCATCTTCTTTGGGTCAAAGCTCGTTTAAAATGTACTGTTGAAAAGCAGAAAACTGTTCTCAGGTCAGACAAATCGAAATTAGATTTTTTCTTGGCAACCATGGGTGCCGCGGCCTCTGAACTATACAATAGAGAGGAACCTTCCTGATTGTTACCAGTGCTCAGTTCAAAAGTCTGCAGTAGTGCATATGGAATGGACAGCTTGCACATCTGAACAGGCACTATCAATGCTGAAAGATACTGTATATCCTGGTTTTAGAGCAGCATATGCTCCCATCCAGATGACATCTTTTTTCAGGGAAGGCCTTGCATATTCCAGCAGGACAATGCTAAATTGCATACTGCATCTATGACAACACCATGGCTTTGTAGTAGGTAAGTCTGGATGCTTAATTGGCCTGCCTGCAATCCAGACCTTTTACCAAATGAAAATATTTGGCGCATTTTGAAACAAAAAATACAACATCTGGGTGCCCCCCTGTTAAAGGGGGCTTTCAGATTCCAATAAGTCCCCGCCCACAGACCCCCACAACCACCGGCCAGGGTTGTGGGGAGGAGACCCTTGTGCCCATCAACAAAGCACCCCCCCCACCCTATTAAGGGCATGTGGCCTATGGTTCATGGGTCCTGACCTGGATGCTTGGATAAGGGTCTGGTATAGATTTTGTGGGGTAACGCAATTTTTTTTTACATCTTGCCCTTAAAATCCATACATGACCTGTAGGGCCAACACCTTTTTTTTTTTTTTTCTTTGCCTGCAATTCTTTTTTTTACATTCAGCTGTCGGTGGAGAACGACAACTGATGACTCATCAGTTGTTAAGGATGCGGTGGCTGCCCGCTCCTTAAAATACTGGCTATTTACAGTTTTTTATGGAGGAGAAAAAACCAAACAACCTGCAAAATGCATGTAAAACCTCAATAACAAATCAGCACTTGCGTTTTTTGTGCGGTTCTATTAAAGTCTATTACATGCAAAATGCAATCTGCTGCAGGAAAAAAGTCCTCGACCCTTTCCAAAAATGCAGTAGCTGAAAAAACGTATAGATGTGAAAAGTCCCACAGGAAACCATGTTAAATGGACTGTATTGAGTTTCTGCAAACTGCACTAAAAACGCATAGGTCTAAAACCTAGACTCACAGAGCTATGGCTGTAGAAGAATTTTGAGCACCTGGCATTTTGTGGAGTGTTGGATTCCCGGTCTGCACTTACCGATGCCATCCTTTCTGGTGGCTGCTATATCACTACTGTGTCCTGTAGTAATTTAACAGCCTGTGGAAGGATTCAAAGAGTGCAGTGTAGACCAACATAAGTATAAATTATCTTCTTTTGAAGGGAGAATTTACTTTTAATTTTTAAGTAACAGTGCCACTTAATTTAATATGTTTTAATAATAATGGCTTGATTATGCTTTCTTTTTTTTAGAAGTAGTAGAAAAATGTACTTGTAACAGAAAACTCTCATATGCATTATATAAAATGAAAATTATAATAAAACACCAAAGCAATATTAGAAAAAATGAGAACATGTTCTATTTAAACAGACATTTAGATCTTAATTTCTCTAACATTCAGTTGAAAAAATCTGACTTGTTATTCTATTTAGCAGTCTTACGTTGCCGTGTAAATTTGATTCAATGTTTAAAATGAAAAAATAATAATTCTTCAGTAAAAAAGCGAGGGCTGGGATGGGCAATATTAGGCAACCCAAAAATTGTACATATGTAGCTGACATGACAAGTCTTGCCTTGGAAATTTTTACAAATAATGCTTATATTCTACGTTAATTTAAAAAGAGTGTTCTTTTATAAAGTGGAAACATTTAGATAGTCCCAGAATTGTTTACCCGCTAAGTGAACACACACCTTTAGATCTCAGATTTTCTTTACCTACCAAATAATCCTGGTTTTCTTTTGGCCTCAGTCCCTGGACCTAGCCATGGCACGGATGAATCTTATATTTGCTGACTGTTAACAACCACAAACTGTGTCTAGGTATTGCCCAAGCAGCCAATCAGTCACTGGATTATGACAGTGGATACATGAACCAGTCACAGGGAGTCTGGAGCAGTTGTTAACAGAATGTATAAAATAATGTAACTGCCAGATTAAATGTAGGAGAGCGTGGGGGAAGTATAAAAAGCCACTGAATGTTTACAAATTGAATTCTACAGAATAAAGCCATGTTTTCAGAAATGCAACAATACGTGCACTAAAATGATTTGAATTAATTAATAATAATAATCTTAAAGTGGTTGTAACCCCACTGTGTAATTTTCAGACCTGTCTTCCTTAATGCAATGTGCCCAGTGTATCTGTTTTATTTTAAAAAAATGCCATTCTATACTGTATTTCCGAGTGCAGCTCGGCGCTCACGTGACTGGTCGCTGCTCACGTGACTGGTCGCTGCTCCCTTTCCCGATCGGACAGGTATAGCGGGAGTGGCTGAGAATCCCCCCGTTGATGTCAGTCGGGAGAAGGAGAGGAGAGGAGGAGAGAGGCGATCGATCAAGTGAGCGCCGAGCAGTATAGAACGGCATTTTTTACAGATACACTGGGCACATTGCATTAAGGAAAACAGGTGCCTGAAAGTAACACAGTTATTTCAGGGGGAGGGGCAGAGACTACTCCAGGAGACACATGTGGGACTTATTTGTTAGGCAAGTTTATCTAAATCTGCTAGTGCATCTAAAGCCTCATACACACGATAGGACTTTGTACAAACTTTCCCGTGGATTTTTGTACAAAGGGCGTCGGCCCTGAACTTGTATTGCATATACACAGCAGGACTTTTTTTAGCCAACTTTCACCAAATCACGTCGTTTTTCTGCTCTTTACCGCCACCTTTGGTCAACTTCTGTATTGTTGTCTGATTTTTTGTATTGGTTCTGAGCATGTGTGTTTGTACTTTGTACAAAAGTCCTATGGTTTTCTGTAGACACGATCGGACTTTGCTCCATCAGACTTTTGTTGGCAGAAAGTTGGTCTGTTCGCACAGCCAACAAAAGTCAGATGAAAACTGAAAAAGTTGGTCCGATGGAGCGTACACACGGTTGGATGTTGGTTCAAAACAGCTAATTTGCATGTTTGTTTCAAAAAGTCTGATCGCGTGTATGGGCCTTAATGCTGCGTACACACGACCGGACTTTCCGGCAGAAAAGGTCCGACGGTCTTCTTGACGGACTTCCGAACGAATGGGCTTGCCCACACACGAACGGACTAAAGTCTGTTCGAAAGTCCATTCATTTTGAACGTAATGATGTACAACAGGACTAGAAAAAGAAAGTTCAATAGCCAGTAGCCAATAGCTGCCCTTGCGTCGTATTTGGTCCTTCGGACCAGCATACAGACGAACGGTTTTCCCGATAGGAATTGAGACAGATTTGAAACATGTTCTATTTCTAGGTCCGGCGGATTATCGCACACACGATCAAAATATCCGACGGAATGATTCAGTCGGACCTATTCTGCCGGAAAGTCCAGTCATAATACTACCTTCTCGGCACATTGACAATGCTGCTGTTCAAAGGTGTCTCCATTACGCCTCCAACCAGAATGGAGGCACCCTAAGGCCAGAAAGTTTGTTACTGGCCTGGATCACCAGGTAAAAAAAAAAAGCTAACTAATGCAGCCGGGACATCTATGAATTGGTAAACTGCAATATATAACATTTTTTGGGGGGTAGAATACTGCTTTGAAAATAGGTTTTGGTGATGTTGATTTAGATAACAAATCTGAATGAAGGTTTAAAAAAAACACAGTGCTATATTCAGAGGGGAGGATAGTCACATGGTTTCCACATAACTGAAGGCTGATAATCCCTGGAAGATATAAACTAATAAGCTATAGCTAAGATATAAGCTGTTGGGCGATTCAAAACCCCGGCATCTACCAAAAAACTGAAACAACTTACCTTTTTAAGACCCCTTTCCCACCGATCCGCCTATATCGTTGGCGGTAATACGCCGCTATTTTTAGCGGCGTTTTACCGACGGATTTGCAGCGCATTTCGGCCGCTAGCGGGGCGCTTTTACCCCCGCTGGCGGCTGAGAAAGGGTTACAACCCCGGCAAAACTCTGCAATAGCGGCAATTTGCCGGCGGTATTACAGTGCTGCCCCATTAATTTCAATGGGGAGCAGCGCTGGAAGAGCGGTGGAGGAGCGGTGAGTTCTCTGCTCCTTCACCGCTCCAAAGTTCCGCTCCGGCACACCGCTGCAGTGTGAAAGCCCTCGGTAGACAATGAAGCAGCAGTTTGAGGGCGGATTGCAGGCGCTATTTCCAACGCTATAGCACCTGCAATATGCCCTCGGTGTGAAAGGGGTCTTATAGTCATAGATTTTCTCTAACATGAACTCTGATCATCAAAATCGTATTACCTATTGTTTTCTTGTGCTGAACTTTTTTATCGTAATGTGCACATTTTCCACATTCCTAATCACCGAGTAAAAATATAGCATAATACATTTCCTGTACCAGATTTAGGAATAAGCTTAATTTTCTGCATTTATCCTGTAAAGGGTTTACACAGTTTTAGGTGGAGACGTGACAGGAAGTGTTACCCTCTGACGTGTCTTCCCAGTGATTGAGGCCAGGTAAGACCACAATATATCCCTTGAGGTTTGCCCTGACCTTTCTGCTTGTCGATGGGAAAGGCCATCTCACACAATACTATTTTCCAGTTCTGCTCCAGTAACCTCTATATAATAGCTGTCATGTGAAGACACCTTTAGGTAATGTGCATGCTTTGGCATACTGGCTACTAAAAAGAAAGGTGATACATGCTAAATCTTGCAGTACAACATTTGTAAGACAATATTAGCAAACCGAGAAACATAACTAAAGGAAAGTAAAATCTCAATTAGAAAAAGGTTGTACATTTAAAGTGATACTAAAGTCTTGTTTTTTTTTCATTTAAAAATAACAAGCATGCTATACTTACCTGCTCTGTGCAGTGGTTTTGCACAGAGCAGCCCCGATCCTCCTCTTCTTGGGTCCCTCAGTAGTGCTCCTGGACCCTCCCTCCTTCCCCCACAGCAGGCATGCTATGGGGGCACCTGAGCCGAGGCGCTGCTCTGTGTGACCATTAAAACACACAGAGCAGTGGCTCAGTCACACCCCCTCTCTCTTCTCATTGGCTCATTGACTTCGATTGACAGCAGCGGTAGACGATGGCACCCTGGTGCTGTTTTAGTCACTGAGGAGGGAGAGTCCCGGATAGCTGAGACTCTCGTGCAACATCGCTGGATCGAAATGGGGCTCAGGTAAGTATTAGGGGGGCTGCTGCACACAGAAGTTTTTTTTTAATCTTAATACATGGATGCATTAAGTTAAAAAACCTACTGACTAGAATTACTTTGAGGATGGCCCATTATCTTGTGTAGGTACACACAGAATAAATAAAAATGACAGCAGGATCAGTTTCTTCATATTTTTACTAAGCACTACCCATAAAAATATCAGCCCTGATCTTGCTGGATTTCAAGGCAATATGTGAACCCTTGCAGGATGCTTCATTTGTGTTTGTCCTGCAGGCTTTTTTTCCAGAGAGGGAGTGTAAGCCCTGCCCATATACTCCCTTAAACCCTACTGGTGAATGGCAATGGGCTCTTAGCCCAAAATTCCTAACACACAGTCTTCTTAAAGGGTAACTCCACTTCCGTGGGGAAACAAAAAGCAAATAAAGAAAAAATAATATAGCGTGTACAATTGCGATGCAAGCCATATTGAATGTTATTAAAATGTATCTTTCCTTTTCAATCTGCAGCCACTTTAATTTTCTATAATGCAATATGGCTACAGGGAGTTGTTCTGTACACAGAATGTATACTGACCACTCCCTAGAAACATAATTTCCTGCTTGTGTGATTGGCTCACCAATTTTCCCAGAAGTCTACCTAATGCTGGCCATACACTATACGAAAAATCGGCTGAAAATTCGGTCATTAGACCGTTCGTTCGTTTTTTCGGCCAGTTAATGGACACAAAATCGATAATCGTTTGGACGTTTTTGAGCCGAAAAAACGAAGGACAAGTTTGGAAATTTTCTGCCGAACGAACGATAAATTGAAAGGTTAATGTGTTTCCCGTCTGACCTGTCTGCACTAGGTATATGTAAAAAAACGAACATAAAATGTATTTATTTATGTCCACTGAACATTTATCGGTCATTATATGATGGCACCGAACGTTCGTTTTTCGAAATTGGATTCGGCTGATTTTTCGTATGGTGCATGGCCAGCTTAAGTTACAAGTCAGATTTCAGGCATCTCCTGCAACAAAAAATTTATTTTTGGTGAGATATTTCCAATAGAAACACGTCTAAAGGGATGCAGGCCCAGCAGCTTTCCTCATTAGTGCCCTGCATATTTATTATCACTGTTTTCTAGCTGGTCTAAAACCGCTTTTGTTGTAAGGGACACTTTTTGGTTGCTATGGACAATCTGCAGTTTCCAAGCAGAAAGAACAGTATGTATAATATAAAACTGCATGCAGGGCACTAGACAAACCACTAGGGACAAAAGGGACGTGAAATAATTTGACACAGTAATGTAAGCTGTAAGATTACAGTGTATTGTATCGTGTGCTTTAAACTTTTTGAATTTGGTGCTGTGCTCTGTCGCAGCGCTCACAGGGAACGGAGCTCGGCACTGTAATAGATCTGGCAGAGGATGGCTTGCACACAGAGCAGGGAGGCATCGCAGGATCCTGGGGACAAGGTAAGTAACTTTGCCTGGATCCTGCGATGCGAGCCCTAGTGTGGCTTGGGGTTACCGCTTTTGGTACTGAAAATCCACCCCAAGCCCCACTCAGGATTACCGCTAGAGAGGTTAATGACCAGGCCATTTTTTGTGATACGGCACTGCATCGCTTTAACTGACAATTGCACAGCCATGCGTCATTGTACCCAAACAAAATTGATGTTCTTTTTTCCCATAAATAGAACTTTCTTTTGGTGGTATTTGCTCACCTCTGCGGTTTTGATTTTTTGCGCTATAAACAAAAAAAGAGCGTCCATTTTGAAAAAAAAAAACTATATTTTTTACTTTTTGCTATAATAAATATCCTCAAAAATGTTTTTAAAATACACATTTCTTCATCAGTTTATAAATATTTTATTATATCTTTTCATGTGACAACACTGAAGAAATGACACTTTGATACAATGTAAAGTAGTAAGTGTACAGCTTGTATAACAGAGTAAATTTGCTCTCCACTTAAAATAACTCAACACAGCCATTAATGTCTAAACCACTGGCAACAAAAGTGAGTACACCCCTAAGTGAAAATGTCCAAATTGGGCCCAAAGTGTCAATATTTTGTGTGGACACCATTATTTTACAGCACTGCCTTAACCCTCTTGGGCATGGAGTTCACCAGAGCTTCACAGGTTTCCACTGGAGTCCTCTTCCACTCCTCCATGACAACATCACGGAGCTGGTGGATGTTAGAGACCTTGCACTCCTCTACCTTCTGTTTGAGGCTACCCCACAGATGCTCAATAGGGTTTAGGTCTGGAGACATGCTTGGCCAGTCCATCATCTTTACCCTCAGCTTCTTTAGCAAGGCAGTGGTCGTCTTGGAAGTGTGTTTGGGGTTGTTATGTTGGAATACTGCCCTGCAACCCAGTCTCCAAAGGGAGGGGATCATGCTCTTCTTCAGTACGTCACAGTACATGTTGGCATTCATGGTTCCCTCCATGAACTGTAGCTCCCCAGTGCTGACAGCACTCATGCAGTCCCAGACCAGACACTCCCACCACCATGCTTGACTGTCGCAAAACACACTTGTCTTTGTACTCCTCACCTGGTTGCCACCACACATGCTTGACACCATCTGAACCAAATAAGTTTATCTTGGTCTCATCAGACCACAGGACATGGTTCCAGTAATCCATGTCCTTAGTCTGCTTGTCTTCAGCAAACTGCAGGCTTTCTTGTGCATCATCTTCTTCTGGGACAACAGCCATGCAGACCAATTTGATGCAGTGTACGGCGTATGGTCTGGGCACTGACAGGCTTACCTCCCACCCCCAACCTCTGCAGCAATGCTGGCAGCACTCATACATCTATTTCCCAAATACAACCTCTGTATCTGACGCTGAACACGTGCACTCAACTTCTTTGGTCGACCATGGCGAGGCCTGTTCTGAGTGGAACCTGTCTTGTTAAACCACTGTATGGTCTTGGCCACCATGCTGCAGCTCAGTTTCAGGGTCTTGCCCATCTTCTTATAGCCTAGGCCATCTTTCTTTTTTTCAGATCCTCAAAGAGTTCTTTGCCATGAGGTGCCGTGTTGAACTTCCAGTGACCAGTATGAGAGAGTGAGAGCGATGACACCAAATGTTAAACACCCGCTCCCCATTCACACCTGAGACCTTGTAACACCTTGTAACACTAAAAAGTCACATGACACCGGGGAGGGAAAACGGCTAATTGGGCCCAATTTAGGCATTTTCACTTAGGGGTAAACTCACTTTTGTTGCCAGCGGTTTAGACATTAATGGCTGTGTGTTGAGTTATTTTGAGAGGACAGCAAATTTACACTGTTATACAAGCTGTACACTCACTACATGGTAGCAAAGTGTAATTTCTGTTGTCACATGAAAAGATATAATAAAATATTTACAAAAATGTGAGGGGTGTACTCACTTGTGAGATACTGTATATTCTTCTACATATTTTTGTGAAGAAAAAAAAAATCGCAATAAGCGTATATTGATTGGTTTGCGCAAAACTTATAGCGTCTACAAACTATGGGAAAGATTTATGCCATTTTTATTTATTACATTTTTTTTTACTAGTAATAGCGGTGATCTGCGATTTTTAGCAGTACTGCGACATTGCGGTGGACAGTTTAGACACTTTTGACACATTTTTGGGACCATTGACATTTATACAGCGATCAGTGCTATAAAAATGCACTGATTACTGTGTAAATTTCACTGGTAGGGAAGGGGTAAACACTAGGGGGCAATCAGGTGGTTAAATGTGTTCCCTAGTTAGTGTTTCTAACTGTATGGGGATAGGACTGACTGAGGAGGAGACATATCGCTGTTCCTACTTACTAGGAACAAACGATCTGTCTCATCTTCCCTGACAGAACAGGGATTTGTGCATTTACACACACAAATCCCCATTCTAGCTCTCATGGCCACGATCGCAGGTGGCCGGTACGTTGTCCTTTTTAAGAGCCGCTTGAAGCACGTGCACCCGCTGCACCGTGTGGGACCCAATGCACGTGCCTCCGGCGACTCTTAAAAGGGACAACGTACCAATATGTTGTTTTGAGGGGACGTGCCACGTTGCCAACGTATATCTGGGTGAGCCAGTCGGCAAGTGGTTAAACTGACCATGTCATATCCTTTTGCTATCTAATGTAGACTGTACCTGCATGGAGGCTGCTGTGAAGACTTTATTGCTCCCTCATATCCCACTGAAACTCAAAGTGGAAATAGACATTTAAAGGTGAAGTTGGTTTTTAAACAATGTGTCTGGATACAATCAATTCATTATTTCTCAATTGACCAGAACTATTATATTTTTTTCTTTTAATTTGCATTTCTGCACCATACTGAAAAGGCCAATCATCAATTTAAAGGTATTAATCTCAGACTGATCCATGGCATTGTTAAAACACTGAGAGGCAACACCTCTAACTAACCTATTCTCCAGCCCCCCTGTCTTCAATAATGTCTGAATGTGATTTGGTAACTACTTAATATATCATGGCTTCTCAAAGGGAGGACTTTAGAGTCCTAACATTATATTCTTGATAAGATACCAAGCTGATATTACAGCTATTCTTGTTTGAATTATTTCTTCTCCTATTGATTATTGCAACCAATGAAACAAAGCCCATTACAGTTTTTTTATTGAAACGTGGTTCACAATGATGTTTAACCCCTTGAGTAACGACCATAGCAAATATCAAAATTTTCACTAATAAAATGTTTCTAATTTTAAAATAGGCAATGTTGCATTGATTGAAGGTGTTTCAACTGAAGTGACTAGTCTCAATAAGCAGGTTTAACGGGTGCTGTAGTGCAGGAGCACACATGGGAGTAGTGTAGAACCTCTATACAGAAATGTTCCACACATAAAAAAAAAATCACATCATGTACATATTTAACATTCCCAGTGCAGACATTTGCAGGATCTCAAGTTAGACAGCCCTCAAGGTAGAGAGGGGCAAAACAGAAGATTAGGACTGTAGTTGATGTTTATTTTAATAAAGTACAGAGCTGAAGCATTTCTAATAACTTGCATCTATTAAGCTATTCAATACAATACAACTGTGCAACTATAAGGCCTTGTTCAAAACGGGCATACTTAAAACGTTTGTTACCCCAACATTTCATATTCCTGATATGTGCCTGCTGTACCATGTACTTGTATAAAAATGATCCTGTTCTCTTTGTATTGCTTCCTTTGTGTGAAATCCCTGGTGCTACTGTCAGTCGCTTTCCTATTAAACACTGACCACACTAAGCATGAAAGCACATCAT
The DNA here is from genome assembly GCA_028564925.1 of Lithobates sylvaticus. NCBI lineage: Eukaryota > Metazoa > Chordata > Amphibia > Anura > Ranidae > Lithobates > Lithobates sylvaticus. The sequence continues at coordinate 448,572,698 of CM053030.1, forward strand.
GGTCAGTTCTCTAGCTATGCTGGGAACTCAGCTTGCCCTCCTCCAATGATCAGACTTGTCCTGACACGCCCCCCGCAAATCTTTCACTCGATAGTTCAGTGTCCTGCTGCTTCTGCTCCCTCCAGCTCTTATGCAGCTGAGAACAAAGGGAACAGAGGGAAGGTGATCACTTATAAACACAAATGTTTTGCCTTTCATTTCTATTTCAAATTGAGTGGGTTGTTTTACAAGGTGATCGTTTACAACCACCTTAAGCAGGCTGGTCACTGCTGGAGACACTAGGATAAGAATTGGTCACTGCTGGGGACATTGAGTTTCATACTTCTCACTGCTAGGGACACTGAGATCTGTACAGATGATTGCTGAGGACACTGAACAAGATTGACACCAACGAAGTACATTCCTAATGTCACTGTCATTGTGCATATTGTAACGATTAAGTCAAACAAAAATCAATACGGTGCTTACAGTTGTGATAGAGCGTCACTCGTTTTAGCGCCACTTTTCAGCCGCTAGCGGGGCGCTTTTAACCCCCACTAGCGTCCGAAGAAGGGGTTAAAAGCACCTGTGTTGCGGTGCTTCCAAAGTGCTTTTTAGGTGCTTTGGAAGCACTGGCCATTCATTTCAATGGGCAGGGCATTTTGAGAGCGCTGTGTACAGCGCTACCAAACCACCCCAAAGGTGCTGCTTGCTGGACTTTTCCTAACGTCCCACAAGCGCACTGCCCCAGTGTGAAAAGTCACACTGAAATTAATAGGAGGCAGTTTTCAGGCACTTTACAGGCGCTATTTCTAGCGCTAAAATGCCTGAAAACCGCCTCGGCGTGAAAGGGGTCTTAGTGATAAACAACAACAAATAATTGTCAATATGTAATACGGTCTCTTGCAACGTGCTAAGGTGCTCCAGATAAGTAGAAAGTGCTGAAGTGCTTCATATGAAATTGCTGTGCCATGTACCACACTCACTTCTTGTGTCCCCACTCACTAGAAAAATTGAATCTCAGCTTTGTAGTGTGGGGGTCAAACACGCTGTGATCTGGTGGGTAGGGTGGAACTCTAGGACTCCTCAGCAGGATCTCCAAACATAGAGGGTCCAAAAAATCCACCAGGCTCAATAATAAACAAATAGAGGCTGTTGTTCAGGACAAAGTTCAGTTGAAGTACAATATGTGCTGATTAAACAAGACTTTGTGGTACCCCTGAAGAAGGATTGGTGAAGTCCGTAAGTTAATTACTTCACTTCAGATACAAATTTCCAAAAAATGCAGGTGGTAGCAAAGAAGCAGCGATCAGTCAGATTATGTATCTGTACTCTGTCCTCTGTACGGAGAGCTCTGCTTCAGTCTTCACTATTCTTTTATTTTCCTGTCCCTCTTCCCTCCATACATGCAGCATGGCCTCTATCACTCCACTGCATCACTTACTACTAACCTCTGCACAAATGCACCGCACTTACCTCTGACCCCTGAACTGTCCATTACATACTACTGACCCCCGAACTTTGTATTACTTACTCCTGCACTCTGCATTTCGTCCGATTTCTCCATAGCAACCAGCGGTGCTCGACAGTGAGCAGAGAGGGACCTGTCATCCGTCGGCGCAGCGGAGATCAACGGAGAGATCTCCCGCTGAGCTGGCAGACAGAGGCGGACTCCATGGCAGCGGATCCGCCTTGTGAGAATGAGACTATTTTTATAAATGTTCTAAGAAAGTTATTTTTTATCTTTTGTTTTTTACTACTGATGTCACCAATAGTGTGAAGAAAGGGTGATCCTCTTTTTTTAAGCATTGAGCCGATAATATAAAACATGTGCTAAAGCAAAAAATTATTGTTGCCAATAGCAATCCTCAAAAACATACTAGCAGGTTACTCAAAACACAATATGTGAAGCTCTCCAATTAAAATACATAAGCAGTGATAAACTGCTTTATCCTGGTTCTCCTCCTTCCTATATTAGCGAACTTTTAGTGTCACTTACAACTCCATCTCCTCCGCTCCTCTTCCTTTCTCTTTTGGGGTACCCCAAGGCTCTGTCCTTGGGCCCCTCCTATTCTCGCTCTATACCCACTGCCTTGGCCAGTTGATAACCTCCGATACCTTCCAATACCACCTCTACGCCGATGACACCCAGATCTATCTCTCCACTCCTCAACTCACCCCCTTGATCTCCTCACCGATCTCAAACTTACTGAATGACATATCAGTATGGATGTCACACCCCTTTCTCAAACTCAATCTTTCTAAAACTAAGCTTGTTATATTTCCTCCTTCCCCGCCCCCCCCCCCCCGCCCATGATTTTACCATTAAGATTAACAGCACAACCATTGGTCCCTCCACATATGCAAGGGTGTAATCCTTGACTCTGAACTCTCCTTCAGCCCCCACATCCAATCACTGGCTAAATCCTGCCGCCTTAACCTCCGCAACATCTCCTGAATTGGACCCTTCCTGACTAATGACACCACAAAGCAACTTATTCACTCGATTATTACCCACCTTGAATACTGCAACTCTCACCTTAATGGCCTCCCCTTACGCAGGCTATCCCCCTTCAGTCTATTATGAATGCTGCTGCTAGACTAATACACCTCACTAATCGATCCGTGACTGCTGCCCCTCTCTGCCAATCCCTTCACTGCATTCCCCTACCCCACCATATAAAATTCAAAATGCTAATCACAACATACAAGATCATTCACAACATCGCCCCCAGCTACATCACCAACCTCATCTGCAGATATCGCCCTAATCGTCCCCTCCGCTCCTCCCAGGACCTCCTGTTCTCTAGCTCCCTTGTTACCTCCTTTCATGCTCTACATGTACGTGTATAATAAGAATAAACAATGTGCTTATTGACTAAAGAGTCAATCTATACACCTGGGGGATAAAGTGACTAAGTGCTAGATAACAATATAAATATATCTCTGCTGAATAAATAAAAATGTATATACAGTATATATATATATAATAAAACTCTTGTGAAATAATTCATAAATATATAAAACACCCTGTAATACATATGTGCAAAAATATAAATGAGTAGATCGATGTGCAAATATAATAAATGTCCAATCAAATGAAATAGTCCTTAAATCTCCAATTCCACCAAAATATAGTGAGTAGATCTTCTTAAAAGATATACAAAATGGATAAAGCTGCGCCAAAAAAACTTTTTTTTTTACATACATGAAAAAAACAAAATAACCAAATGATAATGTGCCATAAAATAAATTACATACACAATATAGCTATAGAAGAGCGCATAAGGTATGGTGAATAAAGTCCAAAGGGAACAACATTAGTCCTGATTATGTGTCTTCCTTGGTGCTAAGCCAGATTATGAATAGTAGGCAGACTGTTGATTAAGTGGTATATGAAACACCGCTGTGACAGGCATGCAAGAATTTTGTGCAATCCCATCCACCATTTAAATTTGGCGCTTACCAGATAACTAGTAATAAAAGGCACTGCTTATGAAGCCTGCAACATCTCAGGTAGGGGGTGACTGATGAGACCGATCGGATCAAGGACAACCACTCCAGAGAACAAAAAGGACCTCCACAGCCTCTACTCCGCTCAAGGACATCCAACTAGTTGTCTCAGGCACATAAAAACAAGGGACCACCCATAGCGTGATACTGCTAGACACTGTGTGAGGAGCTTGAAGACAACATTATGAAGTTTTCTGGTCCGAGTATGAAATGTTCATATGTACCACCCGGTACACGTGTCTGGACGTGCAGTGGCCGGGAACTCAGCGATCAGCCCGGGAGAAGAGGAAGCAGGAAATAGCTATTTTGCTTCCTCTTCTCCCGGGCTGATCGCTGAGTTCCCGGCCACTGCACGTCCAGACACGTGTACCGGGTGGTACATATGAACATTTCATACTCGGACCAGAAAACTTCATAATGTTGTCTTCAAGCTCCTCACACAGTGTCTAGCAGTATCACGCTATGGGTGGTCCCTTGTTTTTATGTGCCTGAGACAACTAGTTGGATGTCCTTGAGCGGAGTAGAGGCTGTGGAGGTCCTTTTTGTTCTCTGGAGTGGTTGTCCTTGATCCGATCGGTCTCATCAGTCACCCCCTACCTGAGATGTTGCAGGCTTCATAAGCAGTGCCTTTTATTACTAGTTATCTGGTAAGCGCCAAATTTAAATGGTGGATGGGATTGCACAAAATTCTTGCATGCCTGTCACAGCGGTGTTTCATATACCACTTAATCAACAGTCTGCCTACTATTCATAATCTGGCTTAGCACCAAGGAAGACACATAATCAGGACTAATGTTGTTCCCTTTGGACTTTATTCACCATACCTTATGCGCTCTTCTATAGCTATATTGTGTATGTAATTTATTTTATGGCACATTATCATTTGGTTATTTTGTTTTTTTCATGTATGTAAAAAAAAAAGTTTTTTTGGCGCAGCTTTATCCATTTTGTATATCTTGTGTGTGTGTATCCCACTTTTAGCAGCAGCCTTTTAGGTTAAGATTTTATTATTTTTCCCCTTATCATCCTTTTAGCGCGGTTTATTTTTATTTTAGATCTTCTTAAAAATTCACACAAATGACACCACTATGCCCTTTCACCATGAACTCCGTTAGGGTATGCGCTCACCTCATCCAGGGGACCCCTCAAATGAATGGGGAGTCATACAGGCTTATCAGTGCTCTTAAAGGGGTTGTAAAGGCAGTGCTCACAATCACTGCCAGCTCTACTAGGATAACATGTACTATATAGTGCAACCGTCATTAAATGACAGCGGGGTGCTTTAACCCAGACCGCCAGTGTAGTACCAGTCATTGGTTTGTTGGGGCCGTGGGTTTCCCAGCAACCAATAACGTCACGTGTGTGTGCGCTGCCTCCTGTTATTCACCGCGGCTCTTACCCGGCCGGGCGTGACGTCAGGTCTGCTCATGGCTTCCTGCTCCTGGCTCTCATGCGAGGTATATCTTGCAGCTTACGCCCCCCCCCGCAGCTTGCCAAACCTGCTCCTCTCTCCCGCCCTTAACCTCCCTGGCGGTATTCCCGAGCCTGGCTCGGGGCAGGAACTTCAGTACCAAAAGCGGTAACCCCGAGCCAGACTCGGGCTTGCGTTGCAGGATACAGGGGGGGGGGGTTACTTACCTTGTCCCCTGGATCCTGCGATTTCTCCCCGCTGTGTGAGCGAGCCGTCTGCTCGCTCGATTCACACAGTGCCGAGTGCCACTGATCTTCGTTCCCTGCGACGTTACGACGCACGGGAGCGGAGATCGGCGCCAAATTCAAAAAAGTTTAAAAACACAGTACACATACAGTACTGTAATCTTACAGATTACATTACTGTATACAAAAAATACACATCCCCTTTGTCCCTAGTGGTCTGCCCAGTGCCCTGCATGTCATTTTATATAATAAAAAGATTTTTTTCTGCCTGGAAACTGGAGATTGTCCATAGCAACCAAAAAGTGTCCCTTTATGTCAAAAGTGGTTTTAGACGGCTAGAAAACAGCGATAATAAATTAGAATCACAATTTATCATCAAACACTAAATTTAATGACAGCGACTATTCTGCAACTGAGCAAATTTCAGTGTTTTTGATTTGATTACATTATTGAATCATTTTTTTATATATTTTTATTATATTATAATTTATGATTTTGTGCTTTAAACTTTATCATACCCGGGATGTCTACTAGACTCTGGTTCGGACAGATTTAAGTGAGTTATTCATAAGAATTGCATGCCTACAATATAAACACGCCAAATTTCCATGCAAAATAATTGTACCGCTTTCAGCACAAAATTCCAGACAGAATCATACCGCCAGGGAGGTTAAGGTATGTGGGGCATAATCTGTTAAGGTGCACACTGATGGGCAGAATGTGTTAAGGTACACACTGATGGGCATATTTTGTTAAGGGGCACATTTTGTTGTGCCCATCAGAATACCCCTTAACATAAAATATACCCATCAGAGTGCCCCTTAACATAAAATGTGCCCATCAGCATGCTACTTATTTTATGTTAAGGGTCATGCTTGATGGGCACATTTTATGTTAAGGGCATTTAATGGGCATATTTTATATTAAGGGGCACTCTGATGGCATATTTTATTCTAAGAGCAACACCGATTTTATGTGCCCATCAGTGTGCCCCTTAACATAAACGGTGTCCATCAGCATGCCCCTTAACATAAAATAAGGGGCATGCTGATGGGCACATTTTATGATAAGGGCACTCTGATGGGCACAATTCCCCTCAACATAAATTGTGCCCATCAGAGTGCCCCTTATCATAAAATGTGCCCATCAGCATGCCCCTTATTTTATGTCAAGGGGCATGCTGATGGTCAAATTTTATGTTAAGGGGCACGCTGATGGGCACATTTTATGTTAAGTGGCACACTGATGGGCACATTGTGCCCATCAGCATGCCCCTTAAGGTAAAATGTACCCATTAGAGTTCCCCCTAACATAAAATAAGGGGCATGCTGATGGGCACATTTTATTTTAAGGGGACACAGCGATGGGCACATATTATGTTAGTGGGGGTATGTTGATGGGAACATATGTTAAGGGGGCACTCTGATGGGGACACCTGAAGTGATGGGAAGACCTGATGTAAGGGGGAACTCTGACGGGAATACCTAATGTAAGGTGGCACTGTGATGGGGACACCTGATGTAAAGGGGCACTCTTATGGGGACCCCTAAAGTAAAGGTACACTGATGGGGACACCTGATGTAAAGGGGCACTCTGATGGGGACCCCTAAAGTAAAGGGACACTGATGGGGACACCTGATGTAAAGGGGTACTGTGATGGGGACCCCTGATGTAAAGGGACACTCTGATGGGGACCCCCTAAAGTAAAGGAAAAATGATGGGTACACCTGATGCAAAGAGGCACACTGATGGGGACCCCTAAAGTAAAGAGACACTGATGGGGACACCTGATGTAAAGGGGCACTGTGATGGGGACCCCTGATGTAAAGGGACACTCTGATGGAGACATCTGATGTAAGGGGGCACTCTGATGGGGACACCTCCTGATGCAAGGTGCACTCTAATGGAGACCCCTAATGTAAGGGGGCACTCTGATGGGGACAAATGATGTAAGGGGCACACTGATGGGAGACACCAGATGTAAGGAAACCCGCATTCATGAGGAATGAGGAGGTGTATGCCATGAAGTGTCGGGACAAGAAGGATGTTCACATGATTACTACCATCCACAGAGAAGATGTGGCCCAGTAGTAAAGCCTGAATGTGTCCATGTCCATGGGGGGTGGATTTAAATGATCAGATGCTACAACCATATTTGTCAACCGCAAGTCCCATTATTGGTGTAAGAAAGTTGCATTTCATCTGTTTCATATAGCCATGTTCAATTAATTTGTCTGCTATCAAAAATCACCCGACAACCAACCCATCACCTACCTCAAATATATTGAAGACATTGTCACTGCCCTGATTTACCAGCAAGGACCTGCCCCAGGAAGCATTCGCTATGATAGTGTGAGTCGACTTTGTGAGCAACATTTTGCCTATAACATTACCCACAGAATCCGGAAGAAGATGCCAAAAGAGATGTTGTGTATGCACAAGTGGATGAGTTTGAAGAGATACAAGTTATTATTGTCCCCAATGTCCCTCCCAACCTGGCCTGTGTATCAGTGATTGCTTCAGAAATGATCACACATCCATCAGATATTAGTTCCCCTTATTAGTAACAGACTGTCATTTCCCCATTTCAAATAACTGTGTGGATCATTGCCTGCTACCATGTTTCTACCTTCCATGTTAACTGACCCTGGCCTGTTTACCGACGATGTCTTTGCCTGCCGTTTCAATCACGTTTCTGACTTCCACATGCACCAACTTCAGCCTGTTTACCAACGATGGCTTTGCCTGCTGTTTAACCACATTTCTGACTTCCATGTGCACCAACCTCAGCCTGTTTGCCGACGATGCCTTTGTCTGCTGTTTTAACCACGTTTCTGACTTCCACGTTCACCGACCTCGGCCTGTTAATCGACCATGTTTTTTCCTGCCACTTGATCTTTTGCCCTTCCAATTTAGGGCATTCAGCGTAGAGAAAATCCGTTTTTGGATGTTTTCTTTTATGTTTCTTTCTGCTGCCTGGACCAATACTTTGTCTGTGTTGACCATATCTCTGCCTGCTATGGACAGTATTCTGGCCTGCAGCCTGGACGATTGCTTTTGCTGTCGCTGACCACATCCCTGCCCGCTGCCTGGACCGATGCTCTCCTCTGTGGACCACTGCACTACTAAAACCACAGGTAATCTTTTGTTATTTCAACTTATTTGGTATGTACATGTTATGTGTTACAAATATGAAGGGCCTTCAAAAATGTGATCGGTAGTCAGGAAATTATATGTGTAATTTATGCTCCTAGAGCACCTGGAGGTGCTATTTGGATGTTGGGCCTCTGTATATGGCCAGGCTGTGTAAAAGTCTCACACATGTGGTATCGTTATACTCAAGAGGAGTAGAAGAATCTATTTTTGGGTGTAGTTGCAAGTATGCATATGCTGTGTTCGAGAAATAACCTGTCAATACGATAAGTTTGTGTAAAAAAAAAAATGTATAACTTCAAAAAACTCACCATGCCTCTTACTAAATACCTTGGCCTGTCTACTTTCCAAAAAGGGGTCATTTGGGGGGGTATTTGTACTTTACTGGATTGTTAGTGTCTCATGAAATGAGATAGGCCTTCAGTACATCCGGTGTGATTAGAAGTGATCAATTTTCAGTGATTTGCACCCTAACTTGTAGACTCTATAACTTTCACACAGACTAATATCCACAAATTTGGGTTATTTTTACCAAAGATATGTAGCAGTATAAATTTTGGCCCAAATTTATGAAGAAAAATTAAATTTTTGCTAAATTTTACAATTGAAACTAAAAAAAAAGCGCTTTTGTTTTCAAAATTTTTTCGCTTTTTTCGCTTATATCGCAAAAAAAAAAAAACAGCATTCATTTGATACCACCAAAAAAAAGCTCTATTTGTGGGAAAAAAATTATAAAAATGTTGTTTGGTACAGTGTAGCATGACTAAGTAATTGTCCTTCAACCTGTGAGAGCACTGAAAGCTGAAAATTGGTCTGGGCGGGAAGGTGTTTAAGTGCCCTCTATTGAAGTGGTTAAAAAACAACATACACTGTATAGTACATGTTATCCTAGTAGAGGGGCTAGCAGCCAGGTATTTCAGGTAATAGAAGGGGCCAAATTACACAGCACAAACACTGTGCTGTATAACATGCTTAGGAACAGGATAGCTTTTTTTATTTTATTTTTTAGGGTAAAAAACACTTTAAGCATGGGATAGCAGGTTAAATTGCTACCACCCAAAGTAACCCTAGGATGTGTATGACTATTAGGCTGCTTTCACACTGAGGCACTTTACAGGCGCTATAGTGCTAAAAATAGCGCCTGCATAGCGCCTGTTATGAGCCTCTCCTCTCACTCCAGTGTGAAAGCCTTCCACACTGGAGAGATGCGCTTGCAGGACGGTAAAATAAGTCCTGCAAGCAGCATCTTTGCAGTGCTGTAGGAGTGATGTATACTGTAGGAGCGGTGTATACACTGCTCCTAAAGCACCCCTGCCCATTGAAATCAATGGGCAGTGCCACCGAACCGCTGGCAAATCGTCGCTTGCGGGCGGTTTTAACCCTTTTACGGCCGTGGTTAAAAGCGCCCCACTAGTGGCCGAACAGCGCCGCTAAAACGACAGTAAAGCGCCCCCAACATCCCAGTGTGAAAGCACTCTAAGGCCCCTTTCACACTGGGGCGGGAGCCGCAGCGACGGTAAAGCAGCGCTATATTTAGTGCTGCTTTACCGTCGTTTTAGCCGCGGGATTCGGCCGCTAGCGGTGCGGTTTTAAATCAGTGGGTAAAGATGCTGCTAGCAGGACTTTTTTGACCGTCCTGCTAGCGCACCGCTCCAGTTTGAAAGCCTACCGGCTTTCACACTGGAGTGAATGGGGCCGGATTTTTTCAGGCGCTGTACAGGCGCTATTTTTAGCACTGTATCGCCTGAAAAATGCCCCAGTGTGAAAGGGGCCTAAAAGAGGAAGCTTCTTCAGTATTGAAACGGGTTGCTGTGTTGGCATAATCTGTTGGCACTATATGAATGAATAAAATAAACATGTTTTTATTATTAATCTTACTTTTAATCGCATTTAGACCTCTTGAATAGCTATAATATTGTAACCAAAAGCATTATTGTTTTAATACTATACATGCATCACACAAAATCAATAAACTAAAATTCTGAATAAAAGATAAAGCTCTAATAACAATAACAAAAATGTGTCGAGAGGAAAATCTTGTACATTTCTTTTTACTTTGATCTATTCGTTAGAGATCTGGGAGGCAAAACAAGCAGCCATTTTATCATATTTTAGTGCAGAGAGAACCTAATGAATCCATAAGAGTATTTGACTGCAATGATGGAAGGTCATTGACTGTGTAAACTGCTTATGTACAACACCAATATATAAGTGGAAGAGGTTTGACTTATTATATAGGATATTATAATTTACATTTTAGTGTCTTTTGAAGGCATAGCAAATCAATGACAATTCTCTGTGTACACTGTATTAAGGAAGAAAGCAACTTCCCAGCAAAGTACCGTAAGATACTAGAATGTATTGCAAATAAGATAATCTTTTATTTGCCTCAGGGCAAAGCCTCCAGCAAGTCTGACTCGGAACAGCATAAATGATGCAGGCTGAGTCTTGGTTATACAGTCGTGGTGATTAGAGAGTTTCATGGTAAAGAGTACAGCTGCATGCAACTTACATGGGATAAGGCGCACAATGTAAATGCACAGCTGCTAGCTCAGTGTCACACTGTAAGCTCTGACCGATTCTGATGATGCAGGATATACCTAAAGAATTCTTATCTACAAATGATACCAGCGCCAGACTGCAGAACAACAATGGTTCACATAAATAATGTCATATCTGAATTGCTAGTCTTTTTTTCCTCCAGCAATTGACTGAATGTATTCATTATAAAAAAAAAAAATCAACTTGCAATAGATGCTGTATTCAGCTGTGTCATATCTGACTTGGCAAAAATCTGATCCAAACTGAGCAGATATAAATTAAATGCATTTGTTTATAAATGAAAAGAAATGGATGTAATGGACATTGCTGGTCAAAAAAAATATTTATATTTCCTAAATAAAGGCAATTTATGACAGCAAAGGTGTCAGGGATTTAAACAATCAATTAAAAAAATGTTGTATTAGATTATATACAATGAATATAAAAAGTCTACACACCCCTGTTAAAATGTCAGGTTTCTGTGATGTAAAACTAATGAGACAAAGATAAAACATTTCAGAACTATTTCCACCTTTAGGACCCTTTCACACTGAGGCGTTTTTCAGGCGATACAACGCTAAAAATAGAGCCTATATAGCGCCTGAAAAAAAGCGTCTCCTTTCACTCCAGTGTGAAAGCTCCCCCTGCGCGGCGCGCGCTGTGATCACTGAGTCGCCGAAACTCGGGTGATCACCGATCCGCGGCCCCTTACCACGTGATCAGCCAATGACAGCTGATCACGTGTGCAAACAAAAGCTCGGTAATCTGCTTTTTTTTTTTTCTCACCGGCTTATGCTCAAGGGACATCAGTCCCGAAGAGTAAGGAGGCACATCTGCCTCCTTCTCTGTGCCTGCAAGTGCCACCTGCCATTGCCCACCATTGCCACCTATCAATGCCCACAAGTGCCACCTATCAATGCCCACAAGTGCCACCTGTCAATGCCCACAAGTGCTGCCTTTCAGTTTAACCTATCAGTGCCCATCATTGCCACCCATCAGTGCCCATCACTGCCAGCTATCAGTGCCACCTATTAGTGCCACTTCTCAGTGCTCACCAATGACACCTATCAATGAACTTCAGTGCCACCCATCAGTGCTGCCTATCAGTGCCCACCAGTGAAGCCCAGTGGTGCACATCAGTGCAGCCCATCGGTGCCCATCAGTGAAGCCTCATCAGCATACATCAATGAAGGAGAAAAATTTCCTGTTTGCAAAACTGTATAACAAAATATAAAAAAAATAAAAAAAAATTAAATTTGGTCTTTTTAAATTTTTTTAACAAAAAATAAAAACTGCAGAGGTGATCAATTCTTTTTGTGGGAAAAAAATGATAAAAATTTCAGTTTGGTACAGTGTTGTATGACCCTGCAATTGTCATTCAAAGTGCATCAGTGCTGAAAGCTGAAAATTGGTCTGGACAGGATGGGGGTTTAAGTGCCCAATAAGCAAATGGTTAAAGCTCACAATAAATGTGGAAAATTTCTGAAATAATTTATCTTTGTCTCATTTTTTTTTTACATCACAAAAACTTGACGTTTTAACAAGGGTGTGTATACTTTTTATATCCACTGTAATGGCAACAACACACACCAATCCTGAGTAACAAAATTGCATTGACTGTTATTCAGCTGTCTTTCACGTAAGCATTGTATTTACTCTTATGTCAATGACACAATTACTCAATTGTACTATTGTAAAATAATTTTCCTTTTTTTCAATAAAACTTTATTGTGAAAAAAAAAAATAGTAACCAAATTAACATCTTCACATTTTGCATCATTCAAGGATGACAGCATCTGCTTGGATTTTAAATGAATAAGACAGAGGATGGGCCTACACAAGGGCTGTGTTATAGTACGCATGCTTTTTTCACAACTCTGCTGCTACTCTCCCCTGCACAATATTCACTGGCTGTGAATGCTATGCACATGGCCTTATCTGTCAGTATATAGAAGCACTTTATTGTCAGAGCTTTTTTGGATGATAAGATCCTACTCCAATCTCCCAATGACATCACATGCCACATGACCACAAACTTAGACTCCATGTTATTTCTGTCAGGTCTTCTATTCTCTATCCGATATATCTATATAACTATGTAGATATACAGATATATATATATATATATATATATATATACACACACAGTAAAACCTTGGATTGCAAGCATAATTCGTTCCAGAAACAAACATGCTTGTAATCCAAAGCATTATCAAAGTCAATTTTCCCATAAGAAGTAATAAGACTCAGATGATTCACTCCACAACCATTTAATAACAAGTCCTTCAGTCTATCGTTTATATATATATATATATATATATATATATATATATATATATATATATATATATATACATATATACACACACATACACACAAAAAGTACAATGCAAAATTTTAGGCAGGTGTGAAGAAATTATATAAAGTAAGTATGCTTTCAAAAATATATATTTAAATTTATTTGTTTATAAATTTACAAAATACAAAGTGAGCAAACGGAAAAATCTAAATCAAATCAACATTTGGTGTGACTACGCTTTGGCTTCAGACCAGCATCCATTCTTACACTTGCACACTTTGTCAGGGATTTTGTAGAATTAGAGTCAAGTCAAGTGTATGATTAACCAATTATCCCAAGCAGGTGCTAATGATCATCAATTTCATATGTAGGTTGAAACACATTTGTTAACTGAAACAGAAACAGCTGTGTAGGAGGGTTAAAACTGGGTGAGGAACACCCAAAGTCTGCTACTATGGTAAGTTTGTGGAAGACAGTTTTATGTTACAGGTCATACACCATGGCAGCAACAAGACACAAGGTAAGGTTTCTCCTAGGCATAAATCTCGGATGTGGAAACAAGGCTAAACAACTCAACTATGCATGAAAACATAGGAAGTGGGGTGCAGAAAAAGGCAGCAGGTGCTCTGGACTGATAAACCAACATTTGAAATATCTGGCTGTAGCAGGATGTAGTTTATTCACCAAAGGGCTGGAGAGCGGTATAACAATGAGTGTCTGAAGGCAAAAGTGAATCATGGTGGAGGTTATTTGCACGTTTCGGGCTGCATTTCTGCGAATGGAGTTGGAGATTTTGTCAGGATGAATGGTGTCATCAATGCTGAGAAATACAGGCAGCCACTTATCCATCGTGTCATACAATCAAGGAGGTGTGTGATTAGCCCAAATCTATTCTGCAGCAGGACAACGACCCCAAACATACAGCCAATGTCACTAAGAACTATCTTCAGCTTAAAGAAGAACAAGGAATCCTGAAAGTGATGGTTTGGCCCCCACATCGAGTCTGTCTTGGATTACTTGAAGAAACAGAAGGATGCGAGGCAGCCAACATCCACAGAAGATCTGTGGTTCGTTCTCCAAGATGTTTGGAACAATCTACCTGCCGAGTTCCTTCAAAAACTGTGTGCAATTCTTTTTCTGAAAGCATTTCTATTTTACAGCATTTTTTCACATCTGCACAGTATTCGTGAGTCTTTCAGCTATGTAAAACTTGGTTTAGGGGGCCATACAAGCACATATAAGGATGGTTACCTTAGCTGACTTCACACTATAGGAATGTCTTTATGAACTGACCAAATGACCAGTCCTTTCATTAAAAATAATGTTGCTTTCATGGATGGGTGGTTAGATGTTACCAACTAGTCCTGTATATACAACAGCCAAAAATTTTGAATAGTTATTACTCTAACAGAACTGTGAAAAGCACATGTCTGCCCTGATCATCTGCCAAGCCATTTTTTTAGCAGAGAGTTAAGGGTATAAAATGGCGATTGTTGCAATTTTTTATGTCACACAGTATTTGCGCAGCTGTTTTGCAAATGCAATTTATTTTGGAAAAGATATTTTAATGAATAAAAAAAAAAAAAAAAAAAACAATTTTACCCCAATTTTTTTCTATAATGTGAAAGATGAAGCCAAGTAAATAGATACCTATATAGATAACATGTCATGCTTTAAAATTGTGCATGCCCATGGAATAGTGACAAACTACGGTACTTAAAAATCTCCATATTTGAAGCTTTAAACGCCTTTACGGTGTACCTGTTTAGAGTTACAGAGGAGGTCTAGCGCTAGAATGATTGCTCTCGCTCTGAAGTAAGTGGTGATACCTCACATGTGTGGTGTAAATACTGTTTACATATGTGTGCGTGACTTACGTATTAGTTTGCTTCCGTGGAGGGATGGGGGCAATTTTTGTAAACATCCCTTGTAATATGAATAAGGATTACAGGTCTTCTTTATGGAGAGATCTAGGGTCATAAAGACCACAAATCTCTTCTTTACCTTTAAATGCAAAAGATAAACAAAAAAAATGTTTTTGGAGGTCCAGCTTGGACATCCAAGGGCATAGAGCAGATCAAAGAGTGTTATCTATTTGATTGCCTATGGGAGCAGCCGGCTGCACCATCGGATTGTTTCTCGGTCGAGCCGGGTTGGAAACAGTAAGGGCTCTTTCACACGGGGCGGATCCATAATTATCCGCCCGTAAAGATCCGCTGCTCAGCGAGGATCGCTCCGCTGATCCCCGCTGAGCCGACGGATGACAGGGCGGTCCCTGCACACTGTGCAGGGACCGCCCTGTCAAATCTCTGCTCTCCTCTATGGGGGATCGGATGAACACGGACCGTCTGTCCGTGTTCATCCGCTCTGCAGACGGATGGAAAAATAGGGGTTTCCTCCTTCTGCAGATCGGACCACAGCGGAGACGGACGATATCGGGTGTTCATCCGCTGACACCCGCTATCCCATAGAGATGCATGTATGTCCGCATTTCATCCGAAAACGGATGGATGAAATACGGACATACGGTCTGCCCGTGTGAAAGGGGCCTAAGCCTGAGAAACACCAGCGAGCAAACCAGTTTCATGAGAAAACTGTCCGTAAAAAATGGCACTGGGTTTATATAGGCAATACGTTATCCATTCACTTTATACAGGCTGCTTGCACGCAGAGCTAGTACAGAAAGAAAACAAATGGTTCTTTGCGCTGTATGGGCCCATGTGAATGATTCATAAAGTGTATGAAAACCCTAACAATGAATCTTTCATATTTGTTCCCTTTTGTTCTGTTAAATTATACAATACCTTTGTGGCCTTTTGCACACTGTACTGATGTATGAGAATCAGACATTTCTGGCAGAAAAAACACAAGGATGGACTGTTTATCACTTGTGCATATTTGCAAGTATGCACACACAAGCATAAAAATTCTTCTAGCTTTTTTTTAATGAAGGAAGCGAGGCACATGTGTGTATTTGCGCATATTTGCCCGTATATATGCAAAAATACTGACCAGCAATTCAGATTTCTGTAATTTTTGTTGTACTGATCTATACACAGCGCATGTTTGCACCTGTGTGTACAGGCACATTAAAAACAATAGTCTGCATTTACATCAATGAAAAAATGCCTGCATGCCTAAAAACCTTGCATTTTGAGGCAGCAGTGTGCAAGAGGACTAAAAGTTTTTTTATATATTTGTTGGATATGTGCAAAAATGCCTGTTAATCCTGCCAGAAATCCAGTGAATTTCTGTGCACTCTGCAGTGTTATCTCAAGCAAGATAGTCAGACCTGTCAAGTTCAACTCCAATCTACAGAACACCATCCCCTAGATTATGGAGTTGAGGGGATATAGAGGTGTTTCTCCATAGAGCGTGCACTGAGAGTTAGCGTTGTCAACCTTAGATCAGAAGTGTGTTACTGACAGGGTCATCAGGCAAAAATAAAGGCCTGAGAAAATTAAAACCAATGTAGCCATCACATCTAATGGCATGTGGAAATATTTCTGATCAATATAAATTAGCTGTAGGCTTTTTTAAATACTGGTTTTCTATGGCATACCTGCAAAGTATGAACTCTAGCCTTTGATTGCAGTCCAAATAAAGGGTAGGCAACAGCAACATTACCTTAACAGGCCCACTGTCAGGGCTGGGCTCACCCCTTCCTTCTCAAAGCTGGCCACTCAGCTGTCGGCTAATTGCCAGCTCCCATCTCTCCACAGTGACTCACCTGTTGATGATATCCTGCTCGTCAGTCCTGCCTACTTAAGCCGTCCAGTCCAGATGTTCTCTGCCTTCGCCTTGGTCACATCTAGAGACGCTCTACTATGTTCCTGTTAAAGACTTGCTTGGCTGACATTCCTTCTGGCTCCAGATCCTGCTTGCTGTTCCACTACGCTCATCTCCGGCTACCCGACGTTTTGGATTGTCTACTATGCATTCCGGTTCCCGAACTCTGGCTATGTTTTGACTACGTTTAAACTGTTTACCTTTTTTAATTATTAACAAACAAGTGTGATTTAACTGTACTTCTGTCTCAGTCTGATTCATGGTTTCTGACACCCCCATAACAAGAAGTCAAAATTGGGGACCGCCTGAGGCTTAAAGAGCTGCCTGAAGGACCTAATGCCCGATATGTGTATCAGCTGAAGCTTGAAGATCAACCTACTAAACTTAGAGAACAAAGGACCAAGTGGCAGCCTTGCAACAATGGGAAAAAGTAGCCTGATGTCTAAAAGCTCAAGAACCTCGCACAGATCTAATAAATTCTTTTGATAGAAAAATATGAAACTTTAGCCCTAAAATGTATATTACCCCAAAATGTAATATTTCTGATATGTACCTCTGTTACCATGTACTTGTATTAAAAAGTATCCTATTCTCTTTGCAATGCTTCCTTTGTGTAAGATTTCTGGTGTTCCTGCCAGTCCCCCTGCTTTCCTATTACAAACTGACCACGTGAGGCACGGAAGAACATCCATCCCAGCGTGGTCAATTCACTTTTTTTCATTCTACTTGGGAGCACAGCCTGCCTGTACTCCAATAGGCAGACTTATACTGACACAACCTCCTTCTCTGTCTCTTGCTACCCCCCTCCCCCAGAGTATGTTACTGTGTATTTCTGTCTGCATTTTATATATATATATATATATATATACTGCTGGCCAGGAATCCTTAACCAGAAATCAGCTTTCCTGCACAGATTTAAACAGGGAAGCCTTATTTGAGTCTATTCAAGGTTCTTACCGGAAGCCCTGATGAAGGGCTTCAGAACTGCCCTAGTTCTTTTTGGCATAGATTCAACAAAGTGTTGGAAACAACCCTAATGCCGCATACAAACGATCGGAATTCCGGTCCAGAAAAAGACAGATGACAGACAGATTTCATCGGATAATGCCACCGTGTGTAGGCTCCATCGGAATTTAGCTGTCCGAATTTCCGCCAGCCAAAAATTGATAGCATGTTCTCAATTTTAGCAACGGAAATTCCGATCGTGTGTATGCAATTCCGACACGCCAAAAATCACGCATGCTCAGATTCAACTACGAGATGGAAGCTATTGGCTACTGGCTATTGAACTTCCATTTTCTAGTCCCGTTGTATGTGTTGTACGTCACCGCGTTCTAAACGATCGGAATTTGGTGTGGCTGTCTGTAGGCAAGACAGCTTGAGCGGAATTTCTTTGGAAAAACCATCAGAGCTTTTTCCGACGAGAATTCCGATCGTGTGTTTTAGAGATTTTGGTTCTTATTGACATGATAACATCACGTAGTTGCTGCAGATTTGTCGGCTGCACATCCATGATGTGAATCTCCTGTTCCACCACATCCCAAAGGTGCTCTATTGGATTGAGATCTGGTGACTGTGGAGGCCATTGGTGTAAAGTGAACTCATTGTCATGCTCATGAAAACCGACGGTTAGACTTACCGGTAACAGTGTTTCTATGAACCTTCCAGGACGGGAACACATGAGAGTTCACAGCTTTTTAAAGGTCCCCTCCTTACCCCTTGTCCTCAGTTGTAAAGTAATTCTCCCAACCAATTCATAAGGGTTCTTTCAAACATTTTGGCACTTATGCATTCTCCTCTACCCTTAACAGGGCGGGAAGTAGACCTGCCGTCCTGGAAGGTTCGTAGAAACACTGTTACCGGTAAGTTTAACCGTAGTTTTTCTCAACTCACCTTCCAGAACGGCAACACATGAGAGGATAATCAAGTAATCCGCAGGCCTACTTGATTATTTCCTCAAACACCTTTTGCACTACACATTTAGGTATAATTTGAGCATATTTATCATTTTTTCACCAAAGTGGCAGCTGTTTTTTCACTAATTTATATATATATATATATATATATATATATATATATATATATATATATATATATATATATACACAATATATATATATATATATATACATCCTTATACACAATTTATTTGTTGGAGTTATTGGCGCGGTGGAGGTACGAAATTATTGTGGGAGGTTACATTTAGTACCAGCAGATCAGTGTAATCCGCAGGCCTACCTTAGGGTTGGACCACTGCCTGTAGCACTTTTTGACTGAAGGCTAGGTCTTGCTGCAAAAAGGACCTCCACTCGGTAGTGCTTCAGGAAGGTGTCTTGGCTGGACCAGGTGGCTGCTCTACGAATTTGCTCCCAGGAGGCTTCTGCTTTTTCAGCCCAGGAGATTGCCAGGGCTCCAGTTGTGTGTGCCTTCAACTTTGCTGGTGCAGGTATACCTAAGCTTTCGTATGCTACTGTAATGGCTTGCCTTATCCACCTAGAAACTGAAGGTTTTGAAGCTTGAAGTCCCTTCCTTGGTCCAGAAAAGAGGATTAAAAGGGGATTAGAGCTCCTAAATTATTTTACCCTCTGTAGATAAGTGAGGAGGCATCTCCTGACATCTAAACAATGACATTTCTTTTCCCCCTCATTTTTTGGGTTCTCACAAAAAGATTGTAGGGTTATTGCCTGTGTCCTATGGAACGCTGATGACACCTTAGGCAGGTACAAAGGATCTGGCCTGAGGGTGATACTATCTGGTAGAATCGACAAAAAGGGTTCCTTAATGAATAGACCCTGTAAGTCCCCTACCCTTCTAGCTGTAGTAATAGCTAAGAGGAAGGCCAATTTTAAGGTCAAAAACGTAAAGCACTTAGGGGTTTGTCCCCTGATGTCCTCTCTCCATGCCCCCCTCCTCCCCTTTGTTTTTTTTTCCCTTGCACAAATTGAAGGAGGATGGTAATGGGGATAGAGGGATGGGAATCTCTCCTCTCTTCCCCTCAAAAGTAGGAAAAACAGACATGGGTAAGAAGAGAATAGATTGGTTTATGATGGGGTAATGTAGTTCACTGGGGGACGGTGGGGGGAAGGGGGACAATTCTCTCTCCCCATCCCCCCCCTTTTTTTTATTTATTCCCCCCCCCCCCCCCCCTTTTTTTGTGTGTGCACAATTGAAGGTGGATAATACTGAGATAGGAGATTGGATTCTCTCCTTCCCTGAAAGTAAAGATAAATAGACACAGGTTGCTGGGGGATACTGACTTTGAAAATCCCCCTTTCCCCCCACTTTTTTTTTCTTTTAGGGGCGGAGAAAGGGGAATGGGCCTGCTTTCAGGCCTCTCTCTTTTTTTACATTTTCCTCCTTTTTATTGTTGGTAATTCAGATGGCCCAGGAGAATCAAGAGTATATGCCACGGTGAAGATTTACTTATGTATTTAAGAGTGTGTTAGAGGATAGGTTCATTCATGTACCTAATGTATTTTTTATGTATTTATGTGTATTTTGAAAATGTCTTGTAATTTTATGAATGATTTGCAAATTGTCTTGCAAAGTATGTATGATTTTTTTTAATGTGGAAAAATTTTATAAAAAATAATTTAAAACTGAAAAAAAAAACAAACGTAAATAAACTTCTAAAGGTTTAAAGGGGTTTCTGTATAAAGCCTCTTATACCCTCGTTAGGTCCCAAAGCGGGAACCTATCCTATGTGACAGGGGGAGCCCTATTTCTGGCCACCAAAAATCTTTTAATTAAAGGTTCCTTCGCTATACTAGCATCAAGAAAAACAGAAAGAGCTGCCACTTGTGTTGACAGCCACACCCTTCTCTACTCCACCCTGAAGAAATTCTAGGATTACAGGAACAGAGGTGGAAACAATCTGTTTTCGTTTAGACCAAGTACAAAAGATTTTCCATATTTTAGAGTATATCTTCTGCGTTACTGGCTTCCTGCTCATGAGGAGAGTTTCTATCACTCTGTCTGAGCAACCCTTATCCCTGAAGATCTGGCGCTCACTAACCAGGCCGTCAGGTGAAAAAATTTTGGTCTGGGGTGCAGCACTGGACCCTGAGTGAGAAGGTTCGGAAGATCTGGGAGCTTTCAGGGAGGTGCTACTGACAGCGCCTGCAAGGTCACAAACCAAGCCCTCCTCGGCCCCCACGGGGCCACTAGGAGGAATAGGTCCGGGGACTGGCTGAGTTTCTGAATGACTGGAGGAATCAGTGCTAGAGGTGGGAAAGCGTAAGCCAACTGGAAGTTCCAGCTCTGTGCTAGGGCATCCAGGCCCCCTGACTTTCTTTCCTGACAGAGACAGAAAAACTTCTTTACCTTTCTGTTCTTTTGATTGGCAAAGAGCTCTATCCCTGGGCAGACGAACTTCTGAACCAGCACCTGATATATTTTCATGTTCAATTCCCATTCTCCCTGCCTGACCGGTTGGCGGCTGAGGAAGTCCGCTTCCTGGTTGTCCATGCCTTTTATGTGGAGCACTGACAACAAGACCAACCTGCGTTCAGCCCAGGTTTGAATCTCCATTGCTAAACCTAGAAGGGCTGTGGATCTGGTCCCCCCTTATGGTTCAGATAGGCTACAGCCATAGCGTTGTCTGAGCAAACCTGTACTTTTTTGCCTGCGACCCTGCTTTCAAAGGCTTCACCCACCACTCTGCGCTCCATGAGATTGGAAGAGGACCTGGCTACTCCCTTGTCTCAGGTTCCCTGAGCCCTTGCTTTACCTAAGTGGGCTCCCCATTCCTGGGCCCTGGCGTCTGTTGTGACCTTTAGTGGGTCCCACTGAGTCGAGGGTCTGCCTTTTTCCAGGTTGCTTGGAACCGACCACATCTTCAGGGAGGATTTTACCTGAGAAGTGATGATTAGACTTTTGTCTAGGTATTTGTTCCTTTTGTCCCAAGAGGAAAGATGGAAAAATTGAAGGTCTCTTGAGTGCAGTTGTGATCAAACCACAGCTGGAATGCTGGCTGACATGAGTCAGAGGACCTTGAGGATCTCCCTCCTGGAGCACACAGAGGCTCCTATCAGCCTTTTGGCGGCTGCTATTTTCTCCACCTTTTTCCTTAGGAGGAAAATCTTTTGAGCCCAAGAATCTACCAGGTAGCCTAGATAGGTTTGGACCTGAGCTGGTTCCAGGGATGATTTCTTCTTGTTTACCAGCCAGCCTAGCTTTTGCAGGACAGAGATCACCCTTCGGGTGTCTGTTTCCACCTGAGTGGCTGACGGACCAAAGATGAGCAGGTCATCCAAGTAAGGTATTAACGCTATCCCTTGGAGATGGAGATAGGCTACTGCCTCTGCTATGATTTTCGTGAAGATCCTTGGAATGGCCGCTAGTCCAAAAGGAAATTCCCTGAATTGCCAGTGGAAAACCTATTCCTGGTTTACCACTGCAAATCTCAGGAATGCCTGGTGTTCCAGGAATATCAAAAACATGTAAATAGGCATCCCTGAGACCCAGGATAGTCATGAAAACATCCTTTAACAGATTCTTTCAAACAGAGTAAATAATCTCCATGGAAAACCTCTTATATTCTAGGAATTTGTTTAAGTTCCTGAGATTTATGCTAAGGCTATACTTCCCTGAGAGGTTGGGTACCACAAAAATGTGGGAGTAGAAGCCATTGGTATCACTGTTTTTTTGGTACTGGAACTACCACCTGTTGTTCCACCAATTCCTGAATGCCTTCTAATAGGGCCTTCTTTTTAATGCATCCTTGGGAGGATGTGTTAGCGCAATCATAGGTGGAGGCTTTGATGAGAACTCTAGGCGGTAGCCTTCTCTGATCAAATTGATAATGTATGGACTGTCTGAAATTCTCTCCCACTGGGAGATAAAATGAGACAGCCTGCCCCCCACCTTGATTCTGGTGTCACTTAGATTCTTTGGTAATTTGGCCTGGAGAGGGAAAGAGCAAATTACCTTTTTGCCTACCTCTATCAAACCCCCACCTTCTGTAGTTTTTTTCTTGGATTTTTGCTGACTTTGTCCCGAAGGGCCTTGAAAAAAAATTCTGTCCCTTTCCCATCTGGGTTTGACAGAAAATGTCTTCCTTTTTTCTGAGGTCCTGGTCAAAACCTTATTCAAGCCTGGCCCAAATAGCAAAAGACCATTCAAAGGGGAGACCACACAATTTGGTCTTTGAAGTAAGATCGGCTACCCAGGCTTTAACCCATATGGCCCTCCTGGCCCAGTTAATCAGGGCACCTGTTTTGGCTAAGGTTTTCACTGAATCCACAGCTGCATCTGCCAGGAAAGCTACAGCCTTTCCTATTACTGAAAGAGAATCCAGAATTTCTTGAGACTTATTACCCTATGAGAGGTGTTTATTAAGTCTTTCTATCCAGAAGTCTGCATTCCTGGCTATGCAGGTTGCTGCTAAGGTTGGGGCCATATTGGAGGAATTGGTCTCCCATGCTTTTTTTCAACAGGGACTCTGATCTGCGATTCATAGAATCCTGGATATTCCCTGCATTCTCAAAGGAGAGGTCAGACATTTTTGATACCTGAGAAAGAGCGGCGTCCAACTTAGGGACCTTGAGAAATTTTTCAGTTTCCTCCTCTTTGAAGGGAAACCTTCTTTTCCAAGTCTTAGTTTTGACCAGACTCCTTTCAGGAAACTCCCATAATTGGACTAAATCCTTCAAGGATTGGTGTAGGGGAAATACCCTTGACTGTTTTTTTCACCAACCCCCTGTACATCTTATCTTGTGCAGAGGTTTCTTTAGCTGGTTAAGGGATCTCTTCGGTGGTATAGGTAGCCTGAAGGAGTCCCTCCAAGCCAAAGAGATGTCTGTTTAGTCTGAGATCTTCCACATCACTATCCAGACCTGGATCAGCCTCTTCTTCTGAACTGGGCTCAGATTTTGCCTGGCTTTCTGTATTCACGATCCTCCCTTTTTCCTCCCTGGCCTGAGCTGGGGGGCGTCCCTGAGATAGAGGCAGAAAGCTTCTTGGACCTGGTTTGGTCAGCAAACTCTCCTGAGAGAAGGGGCCCTCTTTAGGAGTGAGTTCCTCTGAGACTACTACCTGGGGGGTGGCTACAGAGGTGTGGAAAGACTGAATAAAGGCCATAATTTCCTCCTGTACATTTTTAAGGAAATTATTCAATAATCATAAAGCCTCTTTCCCAGCCAGTTTGTTAATGCACTGATAACAAAAAGGCTTGGTATGAGATTGTCTCAGGTATGAGACACTCTTTCCCCGCAATTACCGCATTTTTTTTTAGAGGCGCTAGTGCTAGCGGATGTAGATGGTGGTTTATCAGAGTCCTCCTGAGCTCCGCTTGGGGAATCTAAAAGACAAGAGGAAACAATCAACAGTTATGCCCTGTACACACGGTCAGATTTTCAGACGGAAAACGTTCGATGGGAGCTTTTTGAAGGAAATTTCGACGGCGTGTAGGCTCCATCGGACATTTTCCATCGGTTTGAGATCTGGTTCTCAAATTTTCCGACAACAAAATCCGTTGTCCGAAATTCCGATTGTGTGTACACAATTCCGACGCACAAAGTTCCAAGCATGCTCGGAATCAAGCAGAAGAGCCGCACTAGCTATTGAACGTCATTTTTCTCGGCTCATCGTAAGTGTTGTACGTCACTGCGTTCTTGACGTTTGCAATTTCCGACCAACTTTGTGTGACCGTGTGTATGCATGACAAGTTGTTGGAATGTCCGATCAATGTCCGATCGTGTGTACGGGGCATTACTCTTCCTGTCCTCTTTAACATGGCTGCAGGCCTTTATCCCCAGAGGTGAGAGCATGGCGGTATACCAGGGACAACTAAGGGCTAGCCTGGTGTCATCCCCCATAATAGGTAAAAGGCACTTACCCCCGACTTGCTCTTGCCTGTCGCCACCTGCACTGCCTTTCCATCCTCCTTTTCCATGAGGTGGGCCGTGGCAGACTTTCAGGTTCTTGCAGCTTGCCTGGTGCAGGAAAGCTTCAGCCTCCGCAGCTATGTGGGTCCGGCGTCTCCTCCACACTTTAAACCAACTTCCTGGGTCACTTTGGGCACGCTCCACCCTCTTCCTGGGCGTTGGGCGCGAGATCCTCCCCTTGGTGTTATTACACCACCCGGACTCCAGAGAAACGGCGCCTGCTGCACAGAGGGGAGGACAGGAGGAGACTCAAGCTGCTGAGTGGCATGCAACGGCAGGGGATTCAGCTACACCCATGCGCTTGCACAATGCCGTGGTGGCCACCTGTGACTGAGGCTGCAGGTTAGTGCAGCCCTCACCGGCCTTCCTAAACCTGGCTCACAGTGGTACCATCCGACTCTCTTAGTCTTATGGTCAGAGAAAAAAAAAAAAAAACGTTTCACTGTGGGAGAAACACAATCAATACTTTTAAAAAGCTGCAAACTGAATGTGTTTCCTGTAGGGAGGAGCCTATCATCTCTTATGTGTTGCCGTCCTGGAAGGTGAGATGAGAAACAAGTTTAGAGGAGTTAAAGAGGAGTTCCGCCTGGGGAAATTTTTTTCTAAAGTCAGCAGCTACAAATACTGTAGCTGCTGACTTTTAATATATGGACACTATCCAGGGAGCCCGTGATGTCCACCCCCCAGCCGATTTTCGGATTGGCTGTCGGGTGCTGCAGTCGCCATTCATCGTAAGGGAAACCAGCAGTGAAGCCTTTCGGCTTCACAGCCGGTTACCTACTGCGCGTGCGTAAAGCACGCTGCCCTTTCTTACTGGCCTGGTGGCAGAGGGAGGAAGAGGGGGGGCAAACTTCCAGAGGGGGGAGGAAGCAGATAAGCGGAAGTTCCACTTTTCACTTTTTTCCCTATCAGAAGATGGGTACACTGCTGTCCTAAAGGGTTGTATATGATCAGCAACAATACTCAGGTAGGCCATGGGCACCACCACCAGCCTGGACTGTTGATACAAGGCAGGATGGATCCATGCTTTCATTTTGTTTACGCCAAATTCTGACCCTACCATCTGAATGTTGAAGCTGAAATCTGACTCTAGATGCCTAAATGCATTCAGTTACTGCAATGTGTTTGGCTTATTAGCAATTTGTGTTACCAAGCAATTGAACAGGTGTACTTAATAAAGTGGCCGGTGAGTGTGTGTATGTATATACCGTATGTTTTTTATTGTTCTGTTAAAGCGTATCTAGAGTCAAAAAGTTTATACATTGCAGCTTACCAGCCCTTAGATGTGGTGGCTTTTTTTCCACTTTATTTTTACCAGGTGATCCTGCCAGTAACATAATTCCTATCCTAGGGTGACAACACACACTCACCATACTCTTTCTACAGTGGAGCAACATTGTTACCCTAGAGCAGGGCCATGGAACATTCACCTACCTCCTCATCTCCATAAGATGGAGAGAGGTGTTCTGTAGTCTTTAAAGATAGCAGAGAACAATGAAACTGAGAAGAGTAAACCACAGGCATAGAGAACAAGTTGAGCACAACATTTTGCCATCTGTCCCCAGTGCCATCTGTCCCCAGTGCCACCTGTTAGTGCCATCTGTCCCCAGTGCCACCTGTCAGTGTCACGTGCCATCTGTTATCAGTGTCACGTGTCATCAGTGGCACGTATCAGTGCCATCTGTCACCAGTGCCACATCAGTGTCATGTGTCATCAGTGCCACGTATTAGTGCCATCTGTCATCAATGCCACGTATTAGTGGTATCTGTCATCAGTGCCACGTATTAGTGGTATCTGTCATCAGTGCCACATCAGTGTCATGTGTCATCACTGCCACGTATTAGTGCCATCTGTCATCAGTGCCACATCAGTGTCACGTGTCATTGTCCTGGTGCTCCAGGGCCTTCAAAAGTGTAATAGGTAGTCAACAAGTTAGATGTGTAATTTATGCTCCTAGAACACGTGATGGTGCTCCCTGCATGTTGGGCCTCTCGATGTGGCTAAGCTGTGAAAAAGTCCCACATGTGGTATCGCCATACTCGGGAGGAGTAGCAGAATGTATTTTGGGGCATCATTTGTTTTATACACATGCCATGTGAGAGTGATAACCTATTACAATGACAGTTTTGTGGGAAAAAAATCTTCATTTTGCAAAGAATTTTGGGAAAAGATGACAACATTAAAAACCTCACCATGCATCTTACTAAATACCTTGGAATGTCTACTTTCAAAAAAGGGGTCATTTGGGGGGTATTTGTACTTTCCTGGCTTGTTCGGGTTGCAAGAAATGAAATATGCCACCAGTACATCGGGTGTGACCAATTTTTTATGATTTGCACCACAGCTTGTAGACTCTAACTTTCACACAGACCAAATAATATCCACTAATTTGGGTTATTTTTTACCAAAGATATGTAGCAGTATAAATTGTGGCCAAAATTTATGAAGAAAAATTAATAATTTGCAAATTTTATCACAGAAACTAAGAAATATTCAGTTTTCCAAATTTTCTGTGTTTTTTCATTTATAGCGCCAAAAAAAAAACCAAATATGATCAAATACCACCAAAAGAAAGCTCTATTTGTATGAAAAAAGGACAAAAAATTCATTTGGGTACAGTATTACATGACTGAGTGATTGTGATTCATAATGTGAGAGCACTGAAAGCTGAAAATTGGTCTGGGCAAGAGGGGGGTTTAAGTGCCCAGTAGGCAAATGGTTAAGAGACCAAAAAGAAGCAAATAAGAGGTTTATTGTCAGGGTTTGCATATACTTCTTTTTACAACAGTGTTTCTATCTGTATTTATAATTATCTATATACATGGGGGCAGTTCAGAACAGTAGAATGCAATCTCAATGCAGCTGATATCTTAACAGTTGTTAGGCAGGGTACTAATCTATCTGGCCTCTAGTAGCTAACCTAAAAATCTTTCCATTAAAAAAAAAGAAAAGAAAACGAAGAGGAAGGTTCTAAGTATGAGAAAATAATGTCAAATATTACTTTAACATAAACCCTAGAATAATAACTTAAAATTGTGCTCACTGATAATACATTATCCTTTTCTTTAAAAATAGGTATGCAAATCTAGCAAACTGGACTTTATACTACAGAAGAGCAAATTGGTATTAAAGCCAACCATGGCCTGTACTATTAAGTTATCATATCCGTGAAGCCATCAGCAACGTCAAAAGCTTAGCTCAGAAAATAGCTTTCACAGACAAAGACCTGGCATGCTTTCTATACAGCTGCAGTCTGCACATTTCTTTATTTGCCCTGTCAGATTCATCTTATGCTACATCTAAAATCGAATGTGTTTAAGCATGCCATGTTTTGAAATTTGTCAATTTCTAGTGGTACTCTTTTTTTTTTTTAAAGACTTGCAAATCTTAAGGGACAATTTATTTCAAGATGTTGCTGAAAATATCTAGTGACTGACTGCGCGTCTCGTGAGGATCGACTTAGTGCTATTGTGCACTGCCATCTGTTAAGAAATGTATCCTCTTGTCTTTTGGTTCGGGACCACAGATGGAAAGTTTCCCCTTGCTTGATAATGCTGACAATAACTGCCAACAGCCATTTATTTGTGGTCAATAATGTTAGAATCTTAAATTACAATAGTCAAATGTGGACTGTTTTTTAAAAAACTAAAAATGTTTCAAAAAGATTTTAGAATCCTCCGTGGGATACCTTAGAAGCCAAAATGTTTCCCATTGGCATAATAACAAGAGATGTCTACAGAGAGTTAATTAATTAAATCTCTAAAGGCAATCAAATATGTTGACGGCAAGTAGTTGGATTACCCCCGGTTAAAATTAAAACTGACATGTTTAGGCTTTTGTTCTCTCTGCCTGAAGTGACCCAAAATCAACAGGACACTTTCTCGGGGGAGCACACACTTCTCGGATGTATTAAATGTTATTCACATTTAATAAATACACAGAAAACAGTACTGTATACTACGATATCCATGCAGGATTTTCTTCTCCCTGGTCATGGAGTATGTAATCATACCTTTTACCAACCCCCATTATATACACATAAGTCACTTCCCATATGTCCATGTTATACCAATCATCATCATGCCATACCAACAATTGCAAATATGCTTAAATAAAACACAGGAACTGCAAGATGAAAATGTCATGTGCTGTTTCAATATATTTTATTAAAGTTTCAAAAGATTAGAACAGTAGTGTGAATATTATTCAAGTGCAAAATTCAGTGCGTACTCGCAGCGCAGGTGGTAAAAACATTTGAGTAGCAAATGTAAAAGGCATTGATGACAAGCAACATTGAAGTTTGCATATAGAAGCAGGGCAAAAATACCATCAATGTAAGTTAAGGAGTATAGGAATTGCTGACGGTCTCAACCACGTGGGACAAACCCCACTGAGCAAATGCGAGGTGCCAGCCAGATGCAAAACACAGAACTATGTTAAAAATTACCAACCTTGTACAAGATGATCTATATCAAATTTGAGCAGTCAAAGCATCATCAATGGGGAAACAGGAGAAGAAAGAAAAGGGAAGAAGAGAAAGGAAAGGAAAAAGCAACAGCACACATGAGAGCCTGGTCCCTCCACCACTACGATAACTATTAAGCAGGGGGTTGAAAAAATTGTATCCAGGGGTTTCAGACCCTCTCAAACCATGAGAAGGTATCTCGTAAAATGCTAACTATGTTTTCATTAGTCATTATCCACGTCAATTTCTGCTTCATTACTGCCACATCTATGACAGTACTCTTCCAGACGATTGCAATAGCTATCTTAGCTGCCAAGAACATAAAGTATATCAAGGTCTGAGTGTGTCAAGGTATACCATCAATTGGTTTATTAAGTAGAGCAACCCTGGGGTTTTTGAATATATTTCTCACGGTCACAGAGTGTATCAGGGCGTGAACTCTTATCTAGAAATGCTTCACTTTATTGTACGATCACCACGTATGGTACAATGTTCCCACCTGCCCGCATCCCAGGAAGCAAAGTGGCGATGAGCCCGTATACATTTTCGACAAGCACTCAGGTATAATCGAGAATGTTCCTTGTAGCCTGTTTCAATAAGGGAGACATTCATGATGCTTTTAAAAGTTCTAACTGACCTCATCTATTTCCTCATCTATCTCAATTGCCACATCCTTTTCCCATGCAAACATGTGGGGTAGTTTGCCAGTGGAATTAACAATTGTCTATATAATAATTCGGAGATTCCAACCTTCCGAGCCTCACACCGGTAGCACCTGCTTTTGAAGGCTGTCCGTGCCACAATATCATTTGTAAGATATTGCAATGACCGGAGATAGTGTAAGATTTGTTGTAAAACAATACGACTCAGAGGCTGGCATATCAAGCTGCTGAGTAAAGTGAGAAGCAGGATAAATGCCCCTATGGTCAAGGAAGTGTCCTATGCAATAACGGCCTTTATTCAACCACCACCTAAATTCATAGGAACGGAGGCCAGGCAGAAATGTTGGGTTATTAAAAATTGGCACAACAGGAGTGTGAGAAGATTAGATATATTTGAGAGTATTGGATAAGCTGGGTGGTCCAGAAATATCCAGAAATCCCAACTGACCTAAGTCTTGCATTGTGTAGAGTGTACGCTGCAAGCTGTCTGTGACCCCTAGGGGTCCAAATAAACCTCATGAGCCTATTTTGAAATATATGAAGGTTAGTGGCTGGAACAGCAATTGGCAGCATGTGAAAGTAGTGCTTGACTGGAGGAGAATTCAGGCCCTGAGTATTATGAGAAACAATGGAAATGGGTTTAGGGGGCGAGAAGCAGCCGTAACAAAAAGGTATGGGTAAAAAGAGCATACCCCTGAAGGCTTAAGATTATTAATTGGAGTGCGGGCTGTCCATGGAAGTTGGGGCAAGGCAGGTGGGTAGGAAGATGAAAGAGAAAAGAAGAGAGATCCACTGAAAAACAGGAAGAGAGATCCAAAAAAATGTAAGTCTTCAAACAGTAACACAAATGCAGGAAAACCTGGAGCAGACATATAGCACAACTTCCCAAGACTCAAAGGTCAAGAAAAAGTATACCTTCACTGGGGTGGAGTATGTTCTAAATCCACGTCAGATGAAAAAACAGACCAGCAGAGATGGAGTCAGAGTGGGGTATTGTGCACACACACAAGGCCTATGCTCAATATCAACAAACATTATATGCTTCTATATGATATCAATCCTCAGACTAAAACTAAAACTTAAAAAGGAACCGACTTAAAAGTAAAACTTATGCCGCGTACACACGTGCGGACTTTTGCCGGCGGACTTAGTCCATCGGACAATCCGCCGGACTTTCCAGCTGGCTTCGCCGGACTTTCCGAGCGTGTGGACTTGCCCACACACGTGCGGACTTGCCCACACACGCGCGAACTTCTCCGGCGGACAATCCGCCGGCCAAAGTCCGCGGGACTTTTGAAAATGAACGGACTTGCCCACACACGGAGCAGTCCGTTCATTTAGAACGTAACTTCAGGTTACGTAGCTAGCGTAGGCAATAAATGCCGCCGCGCTAGCTCCGTAACCTGGCATGAATTTAAAGGGACTCCCCACGCCGAAAAACGGCGTGGGGGTTCCCCCCAAATCCATGTCAGACCCTTATCCGAGCACGCAGCCTGGCCGGCCAGGAAAGGGGTGGGGACGAACGAGCGCCCCCCCCCCTCCTGAGCCGTACCAGGCCGCGTGCCCTCAACATGGGGGGTGCCCTGGGGAAAGGGGGGCCGTGCGGCCCCCCCACCCCAAAGCACCTTGTCCCCATGTTGATGAGGACAAGGGCCTCTTCCCGACAACCCTGGCCGTTGCTTATCGGAATCTGGGAATCTGGGAGCCCTTTTATAAGGGGGCCCTCAGATCCCGGCCCCCCACCCTATGTGAATGAGTATGGGGTACGATGTACCCCTACCTATTCACCTAAGGTGTAAAATGTAAAGTACAAAAACACACACACTTTTGAAAAAATATTTTATTGCACTGCTCCGGGGGCTTCCGTCTTGGGGGTCTTCTCGCCGGACTCCGCCATTTACCAAGCTCTTTTACCGAGCGGAGAAGTCCGGCTACCTTCTTCGTCGTCGTCGCCGCCGTCGTCTGGGGGTCTCGATCCGCCTTCGGGGGTCTTCCGGGGGTCTCTTCTGTTCTTGTGGCGGTCGTCGTCTTCCGCGCCGCCGGCGCCTTCTTCTTCTTGTTCTTCTTCTTCTTCTTGTTCCGATGTTGACCCGTCGCTGTCTCTGCCCGGAATGGCAGAGCCGCGCTGCGCTGGGACTTATATAGGGACATGGGGACAGGGTCACATGCTCATGTCACATGTGACCCCGCCCCCTTGTGATGTCACAGTCCCAGCATCCTCTGGGACTGTGACATCGCAAGGGGGCGCATAAAAGGGGGCTCCCAGATTCCGATAAGCCCCCCGCCCACAGACCCCGACAACCAACGGCCAGGGTTGTCGGGAAGAGGCCCTTGTCCTCATCAACATGGGGACAAGGTGCTTTGGGGTGGGGGGGCGCACGGCCCCCCTTTCCCCAGGGCACCCCCCCCATGTTGAGGGCACGCGGCCTGGTACGGCTCAGGAGGGGGGGGCGCTCGTTTGTCCCCACCCCTTTCCTGGCCGGCCGGGCTGCGTACTCGGATAAGGGTCTGACATGGATTTGGGGGGAACCCCCACGCCATTTTTCGGCGTGGGGATTCCCTTTAAATCCATGCCAGGTCACGGAGCTAGCGCGGCGGCATTTACTGCCTGCGCTAGCTACGTAACCTGAAGTCACGTGCTAAATGAATGGACTTGCCGATGAGCGGCAAGTCCGTTCATTTTCAAAAGTCCCGCGGACTAGCCTACTAACGGCGGGATTGTCCGCCGGCCTGCCAAGTTTTAAAACCAAACTTAAAACTTTGGTCCGCCGGACTTTGG
This sequence comes from Lithobates sylvaticus, assembly GCA_028564925.1. Lineage (NCBI taxonomy): Eukaryota > Metazoa > Chordata > Amphibia > Anura > Ranidae > Lithobates > Lithobates sylvaticus. The sequence goes on from CM053030.1 coordinate 448,605,421, forward strand.
CGCCAAAAAGTCCGCCGGCGCCCACACACGAGGGGATTGTCCGCTGGACTTGAGTCCAGAGGATAATCCCGCGGGATTGTCCCTTCGTGTGTACGCGGCATTAGAGGACTGGCCATATCCCAATTGTGTCAGAGCACAAGTAGTTCCTCATCCTTCAGGAAAAAACGTCTGATTGTACACAAGTTGATCGGTAGATTGACTTGTGTAGACCAGCCTGCCCATGCATGGATCAAAATTCAGCTAGTCCCTGCTGAAACACGAATTTCTGTCCATGTATGGGTAGATTTAATATTTACATTTTCAAAGTTGAATATGTTAATTGTTGTCAAATCATCAGGGTATTGATCTTAATACTTAATATTGTGTTATATGTAGAAGACAGATAGTGACAAATCCCTCCACCTTCATGCCTCTTTTATGCCTCTTGCCAACCAGTTGTCCTCTCTGTCCGAATGTGAACCTCACTATCCTCAAATTAATGTCCCCTTTCTTAAGGTGAGAAAAAACGGCTGAATTTTCATCTGTAGAATAAGCTCTACTATGTTGGGCCATTTGCTTGTTGAGAGGTTATGTGTCCCCAAAGTACAGGTTTTTGCATTCTTTAGTACACTGCACATAACCAGTTATTTCCCTGGTGTTTGGGTGGTGAGGCTTTAGAATGTACAAGCTTCTGAGGATGACACTCAGACACTCTGGCTACATACAGGATTACTATATTACTCTATGTGTGTTCTGCTCCTCCCCTCTGTTCAATGCAGGGGCAGATCCAGGGGTGGGGCAATGGGGCAATTGCCCCTCCCGAGAATTCGGGTGAGTGAGTGGGCGGGCGGGCTCCGCATGGGTGATAGAGCAGGCGGGCTGGGCTGTCGGCCAGCTTGGTTGGTGAGCGGGCGGGAGGCCCGGTGATCGGGTGAGAGTGCGGGCGACCAGCTGGGCGACTTGGTAGGTGAGCGGACAGCTGGCCATTCAGGAAGCTGACGGGCCGGGGAGCAGAGAGATGACATCATCTCTCACTGCCCGGCGCCCGTCCTGCATCCCTGCAGTGCAGTTCCGCCCTCACTGTGCAGGCAGCCGCGGGAAGCAGAGAGATTACATCATCTCTCTGCTGCTTGACTGGTAATCTGCTGCCTGACTCTGGGACACAGCAAGAGACCACCTTAGCAGGAAAGTGACACAGCAAGAGACAATCCGCAACATGTGGCAGGTGACGTGGCAAGTGACAATCCGCATCTGGCGACAGGCGACGTGGCAAGTGACAAGCTGCATCTGGTGGCAGGTGACAGTGGCAAGTGAGATGCTCAGGGCTCCCATTGATTCTGCATTATGTGAGTTGAACTATTTAATTTTATATAACAATGCAATAATAGAAATAATGCGCTTCAATCATCCTGACACCATATCAACCATGGTGATAATTGAAGGGCCAACACCACCCCTTTCCACGATAAAGATGTTTCCATCTCAGCCTATTGTTGGAGTGTTTGAATAACCTTCAGTTTATTTCCCAGTGGGTAGGTTTGCTGTAGACCTAAAAGTTTAAGTCACCTCCCTCGTTGACATGTAACATACAGTGTAATTATTTGGTATTCTGTGCCTCTTCCCATGAAAATTTGATATTCTTGTGCATTGAGTGCATGTTTTTGCTAAAAGCTTGTATTTACAATGATCTATTGTTGACTTGCAAATCATCCACATACCTGAATCAATGACTTGCCATTTTTCCCCCTAAAGAGTTCTCATATATATTTTAACATCTCTACCTCGCCAACACCTATCCAGACTTCCTGAAACCAAGAATAAACCTATGTAACAAGAACAGGGTGGTTCCACAACTTTCACAGCCCCATCCTGTTCTTGGACAGTCAACATCCATCTGCCCTCACACTCTCCATAGTGATTGAATTAGGATGTCTGTGCTACCTGTGTGAATATAAATGCTGAGGTATATTCCTGACAGTTAAATTCAGTTGAATTTGCAAAATACTAATAGCTACATAATGAGTTTAATAAGTGAGATTTTTTTTTTCTTTTTTTAGTTTGTGAGCAAACTTTTTCATGCACACACTTTTTGAATTTTTGTCTGATTTAGCAGGAATCTGTCGAAATTAAGCTGTCTATTGTAATCTTTACCCAAGGTTAATTTTCTCATCTAAGCATGCATTTGACCCGCAAAACATTTGTACATGCGTCAAATCCTTATATTTTCTCATATAACAGTTGTTTAATCACTACAAGCCTCATGAATGAATTGGTATTTTATCTCATGAAGCTTTATTTTGTCTTCACCAAGCTTTCCTTCAAAAAGGCCATGTTCGTTAAAAGGCAGACACTGACTTTTACAGTGCCTTGAGAAAGTATTCATACCCCTTGAAATTTTCCACATTTTGTCATGTTACAACCAAAAACTTAAATGTACTTTATGTGATAGACCAACAGAAAGTGGCACATAATTGTGAAGTGGAAGGAAAATGATAAATGGTTTTCAAATTTTTTTACAAATAAATATCTGAAAAGTGTGGCGTGCATTTGTATTCAACCCCCTTTACTCTGATACCCCTAACTAAAATCTAGTGGAACCAATTGCCTTCAGAAGTCACCTAATTAATAGAGTCCACCTGTGTGTAATTTAATCTCAGTATAAATACAGCTGTTCTGTGAAGCCCTCAGGGAGGTTTGTTAGAGAGACCTTAGTGAACAAACAGCATCATGAAGGCCAAGGAACACACCAGGGATAAAGTTGTGGAGAAGTTTAAAGCAGGGTTAGGTTATAAAAAAATATCCCAGGCTTTGAACATCTCACGGAGCACTGTTAAATTCATCATCTGAAAATGAAGAGTATGGCACAACTGCAAACCTACCAAGACATGGCTGTCCACTTAAACTGACAGGCTGGGCAAGGACAGCATTAATCAGAGAAGCAGCCAAGAGGCCCATGGTAACTCTCAAGGGGCTGCAGAGAACCACAGCTCAGGTAGGAGAATCTGTCCACAGGACAACTATTAGTCGTGCACTCCACAAATCTGACCTTTATGAAAGAGTGACAAGAAGAAAGCCATAGTTGAAAGAAAGCCATAAAAAGTCCTGTTTGTAGTTTGCGAGAAGCCATGTGGGGGACAAAGCAAACATGTGGAAGAAGGTGCTCTGGTCAGATGAGACCAAAATTTTACTTTTTTGCCTAAAAGCAAAACACTGTGTGTGACAGAAAACGAACACTGTACATAACACTAAACACACCATCTCCACTGTGAAACATGGTGGCGGCAGCATCATGTTGTAGGGATGCTTTTCTTCAGCAGGGACAGGGAAGCGAGTCAGAGTTAATGGGAAGATGGATGGAGCCAAATACAGGGCAATCATAGAAGAAAACCTGTAATGCCTTGTACACACAGTCGGATTTTCCGAAGAAAAATGTGCGATCAGATCGTGTTGTCGGAAAATCCGACCGTGTGTAGGCTCCATCGGACTTTTTCCATCAGAATTTCAGACGGAAAAAGTTTGAGATCTGGAGCTCAAATTTTCCGACAACAAAATCCGATCAGACTTTTTCCGATCGTGTGTCAAGAATTCCGACGCACAAAGTGCCACGCATGCTCAGAAAAAATTGAGAGATAAAAGCTATTGGCTACCGGCCTCTACGTAGTCCCATCCTACGTGTTCGACGTCACCTCGTTCCGAAGGATCGGATTTTCCGACAACTTTGTGTGACCGTGTGTATGCAAGACAAGTTTAGGCCAAAATCCGATGGATTTTGTGGTCGGCATGTCTGACTGTGAGTACAAGGCATTAGAGTTTGAAAAAGATTTGAGACTGGGGTGGAGGTTCACCTTCCAGCAGGACAACGACCCTACACATACAACCAGAGCTACAATGGCATGGCTTAGATCGAAGCATATTCATGCGTTAGAATGGCCCAGTCAAAGTCCAGACCTAAATCCAATTGAGAATCTGGGGCAAGACTTGAAATTTGCTGTTCAGACGCTCTCCATCCAATCTGACAGAGCTTGAGTTATTTTGCAAAAAACAATGGGCAAAAATGTAAACTGTAATTGCAGCGAAAGGTGGTTCTACAAAGTATTGACTCAGGGGGGCTGAATATAAATGCACGCCACAGTTGAAAAAAATTAGAAAATGTTGAAAACAATTTATCCTCTTCCTTCTACTTCACAATTATGTGCCACTTTGTGTTGGTCTACCACATAAAATCCCAATAAAATACATTGGCGTTTTTGGTTGTAACATGGCAAAATGTGGAAAATGTCAAGGGGTATGAATACTTTTTCAAGGCACTGTATGGTACTAAATTAAAACATTTCTGCCTGGTGTTCTGCTTTAAAAAAGGCTTCATGTGATGCGTAACCTTTAAAAACAGAAAAAAACAACTCTAACATGGATGAAGGCAAAATACTATGTGTTAAATAAGCTTAAATACCAATTATCCCAATCGTAAAACAAAAGGGATCAACCAAATTCCACAGCACCGGAGCAGATTTTAGCATGCCTCTAACTAGAACCCAAATGTGCCAACGTTTCTCAGTATTAACAAATATGAAAGTCTCATCCAATAGCCTATGGCAATGACAACGAAGTGTGAATGGAAAGTTACTCTTGTGCATAGATGTTCAAGATAAAGCAGGTTCTATCTTGGTGCTACAGTGCTTGTACTGCGTCCAACTTATAAAACCAAACCATTTATCTCCCAGCAGGGAATGATTGTAGCAACAGATTGACATATTTCAGATCTTTACCCCCTTTTTCTGTAGCGAAAATGGTGCTTATTAAGTACCTTCACTGAAATGTAAAATGGGTAATGTACAAATACAGATTACAACATCTTGGTGCCATAATTTTGTTTACTACTATAAAATGGTCCAGATTTAAAGTAAACAAAGATAAAAAAAATTGAAAACTTTGATATTTTTGTGACAGTGACTTGTAACGGCTCGCTATCCTGACAAGGGGGCCCTGGAAAACCACAGGTAGGTCCCTTTTCAGCCACTTAAAAATGCCTTGTGCTGCCTGCTAACTGTAAAGAGTCAGAGCTCATTCCCTCTCTGTTCTCATGCCAGACACAAGGGAGGGGTGGCAGGCAGGCTTCCAAAATGACAGGTGGTGAGGGGGAGGGAAACAGAGCGGAAATCTTTTTATCCACCTGAAAACAGCAGAAATACGCCACAAATGCATCCGAATGGGTCCAGACGATCTGAAACGTGTGAACTCCCAGCCTCTTTAAAAAGTAGGACATTGTGTTAAAATGAGCAGCAGCTACTGGAATCACTAAATACAGCCAATTAACGCTTGTGCTTCCTTTTCCTAGGAGAGCAACTACTACGCAGTCCAGTACCTGACAAACAAAATCATACAGACTGACAGCAAAGTTTACATGTAGAAAAACAAGAACCAGTGTATAATGAAAGCTGTGGTATTCCCCCAGATTCAGACCCGTTGAGTTGAGACATGAGAAGGAGAAGTGGCCACACACAGGAACAAAATCTCAAATAGCTCCAGATTTCTTGCCAGAGGTATTAGGGCACCTTAAAAAAAGTTAATTTTATTAAAGGGTTATTGTTCTAAAATTATAATTGAATTGCGTGGTGTGACTGTTCTAAATACAAACAGTGTTTAATGAAGCCCTTGTTTAAAGGGAACCAGTCACAGCTACATATTTGTAGGACCCTGTTGCCCAACCTGGGGCTTGGGGGTAAAATGCAGCCCCTGGCAGATACCCCGACACCCACCCCCCAGCAGTCAGTAGTGGGGTTACAAGCATGAATGAGTAAAGAGATAGTAATGGCTGTGTTCCCTAACAGTCTCATTAAACACACACCTTGGCTTTGACGGCCTCCTGTAGTGTCTTTAGCCTTCAAACACTTCCATACCATATCGGGCTCTGACTATCTAAAGTCTCAGACAGTCCTCTGTAGCCTTACATTAACTGAATATTATGTATGGCTCTTTGGTACTGTCAGAGGCCATAGCTGAAGCCCCCTATACCTTATAAGTTGACAACCACTGATGTCAAGTTATTATAATTATAGGGGCTTTATTTAGAAAGATTCCTATTCTCCCTTATTAGTTTTACTTGTATCGGAGGCTGACTTCTCTGAGCTGTCTGGCTCCCTGAGATCTCATAGTTGTATTGTCTCCTAGCTCCTGATTGTGGATAAGGCCTCATGCACACTGGGCATTTTTACAGCTGCTGTTTTGGGCACAAGACTTTTTTTTTAACTGCCTCTAAACTCCCCTGCATGTTATCCTATGTGTTCATAGGCTTTTATCAGCGTTTTTTGGCACGAGAGTTTAGCCATCGTGTTCTGGAGCAGCAAAGTTTTGGCACAAAAAATGCTGACAGCAGAGCTCTTTTTTTTTTTTTTTTTTTAAGTGGAGACCGCCAGCGTTCTTAAAGTGGTTGTAAACCCTTACAGACCACTTTGAGGTACAGGTAAGCCTAGATTAAGGCTTACCTGTAGGTCCAAGAAATATCTCCTTAACCTACACTGTTAAGGAGATATTTTACAAAAAAAGGGCACCGCTGTCTATGGCGCGTGCGTGCCATAGACAACGGCGCAGGCGCACTGGGCGCGCCGCAAGTGAAGGCGAACATGCCGTCACTGATGTCGGAGTGACATCATCGCGGCTCCAGCCAATCAATGCGCCACAGACCTGGAAGTCACTTCGGGATACATGGCAGCGGCAGAGATAAAGAACGAGGACCGCTTCGGGGGCTTCGATCTCAGGTAAGTTATTCATAATGAGCTAGTATGCTTTGCCTTGCAGGGTTTATTTTTATATTTTTTTGTTCTGGGTTAACTTCCTCTTTAACAACCAGTGAATAGCTGGTTGTTAAGGAGCGGGGCAGGAAGCCCGCTGACAGCTGAATGTAAAAAGAAACATTGCCGGCAAATAAAAAAAAAAAGTGAAATAAACGGTATACCAGACCTAACCCCCACACCAAAATGTTAAAAAAAATTATAAAGAAATGGTGTGGGGTCCCTCCGAAATCCATACCAGACCCTTTTCTGAGCATGCAGCCTGGCAGGCCAGGAAAGGGCGCCCCCCCTCTGAACCATACCAGGCCAATGCCCTTAACAAGGGGGGGTGCTTTGGGGGGGCTCTGCAACTTGTCTCCAGGTTAATGGGGACAAAGGCCTCTTCCCCACAACCCTGGCTTATAGTTTTGGGGATCTGTGGGCTTATCGGAATCTGGAAGCCCCCTTTATCAAGGAGGCCCCCAGATCCTGCCCCCCATGTGAATGAGTATGGGGTACACAAAAGTGTAAAAAAAAATATATATATATATGTCCCCCGGAGTAGATCCCTTGTCAATCACGGCACCCGCCACCACCGTTGACCCAAAAAAATAAAAAAAACTCCGGTCCCGATGAAGACTCCCGCCATCTGATAACTCTTAAATAATTAAAGGTGTAGTATGAATTTGGAGGGGGGGACCCCACGCCATTTCTTTGCCGGCAATGTTTTTTTTTACATTCAGCTGTCAACGGGTAACACCGCTGACAGCTGATGACTTATGCGTTGTTAGGACACGGCGGTCGGCTTCCTGGCCTGCTCCTTAACAACCAGCTATTTACGCCGCTTACATATTAAGGGAAATACTGCTAACTTTAGCGTTTTTCTTTTGTCCAGCGTCTCCATATTTCAATATTTTTCATTATTTTTATTTTTCAAAAAAAAAAAAAAGATCTGACAGTAACAAACATACCATTTAAACGATAGCCCATTCTCGGGTTGTCATATCAAAGACATAAGTCCATAAAATAAAAGCAAACAATGATCCACAAGGGACCAGGAACATAACAATTCTAAGCAATAACTTGGCTTTCAACCAGGTATTAAAAGGTACAGGAATAAATGCATATTAGGGAGAAAAAGGAAGGGGAGTGAAGTAGTGGATAGGGAATAATGGGAGAACTCCTGTACCTATCACTGAGAATACTGTCAAAAAAAGAACTATATAAAACCCCAAAGACAACCTGGTAGAAACAAGATTAAGCAACAGAAAAAAAAGAGAAGGAAAATCAGAATGAAGATAGAAAAAGAAAGAGGATAGGAGGGTCAGCCCGGAGCTCATTAGGGAACCAAGATATATCGGAGCCACGGATTATTTTACTTTTTAGTGTTGTTACGAGGTATACGAGTTAGTTTGTCATTGACCATAATCCAGTTTAATTTAGTAAAAGCAAACAAAGATAATATAGGCCATCTTCAGAGAAACAAACATTAGCAATTGGATTTTCTCAGGTAAGTATTCAGAGATTAAAAAGAATATTACTCATTATCAGAAGGTAGGAAACATGGACCTGGATCCACAAGGGACCAGGAACATAACAATTCTAAGCAATAACTTGGATTTCAACCAGGTATTAAGAGGTACAGGAATAAATGCATAGTATGGAGAAAAAGGGAGGGGAGGGAAGTAGTGGACAGGGAATAACGGGAGAACTCCTGTACCTATCACTGAGAATACTGTCAAAAAAAGAACTATATAAAACCCCAAAGACAACCTGATATAAACAAGATTAAGCAACAGAAAAAAAATATAAGGAAAATCAGATTGAAGATAGAAAAAGAAAGAGGATGGGAGGGTCGGGCCGGAGCTCATTAGGGAACCGAGATATATCGGATCCACGGATTATTTTACTTTTTAGTGTTGTTACGAGGTATATGAGTTAGTTTGTCATTGACCATAATCCAGTTTAATTTGCTGTTTACATAATCAAGAGGAATTACCGACTGTTTCCAAGGTCTAGCAATAGTAATTCTTGCCGCCAACAATATATACCCGATCAATTTCACTGCCTTCCTGGGAACCTCATCAGGTAGCTTGTGGAAGAGGGCTGCCTCTGTGGATCTATGGATATTCACCCCATCACTGAATTAATTCAATGAAATATCCCAATCCAAAACATAGTTACGAGGGGGAATTGCCACCAGACATGATGCATCGAACTCAACGGACCACAACATTGAAAACAGATAGGCGATGTGGACAGAAGTATTTTAGCCACCCGAGTAAGGATCAAGTACCAACGTAGAAGTGTTTTATAATTGGCTTCAATTAGTGTTGTATTAATGGAAACTTTAAATAAAGCATAAGCAATATCTTGCCACTCAGGCAAATCAAAGGTAAGGTTCAGATCCCTTTCCCATTGATTCATGTAAGGAAGCTTTTAATTCGCCTCAGTGAGGAGGCATACACCGAAGATACTCTAGGGCTAGGGCTGCAACTAACGATTATTTTCATAATCGATTACTTGGCCGATTATTGTTTCGAATAATCGATTAATCGGTTAATAACCCTAAAAAAAAATGGTGGTGTATAATTTAGTTAATATGTAAAGTTTTTTTTAAAAAAAGGCAATTTATTGTTAAATATCTATATGCAGTGGTAAATATAAATAACCAACTATATGGTTAGGGAGCAAAATATTTAATCCACTCTGAGAATAACAGACAGAAGAGATATACTTTTTTTTGGCCAATTAGTTGTTGGGCAGATTAAAAAACACAAATTGCTGCAAAAACGTATTACATGCTTTCCTGCAGCTTCTCCATTGAAGTATATTGAACCAAAAAAGCACCGTTTTGCGTAAAAAAAAAAAGTCCCTGACCCTTTCCAAACAGCAGCGGCTGAAAAAAGCGCATAGATGTGAACGTGTCCCATAGTAAACCATGTAAATAAACTGTAGTGTGTTTCTGCAAAAAGCACCAAAAAACACATAGGTGTGAACCAGGCCTGAGACGTTTAGTAACATAATGGGGGTTAAAAAAAATAAAATTAGAAAAAAGCAGTACTGTAAGGGGTTCATTTTTTTTTACTGTAGAACTGTGAAAGTAATATTTACAGTAGCGATTATTTGCTCTTTTTGTACTATAAAGGGCTCATTTTAGTTTTTTTTTAACCCCATTATGTTACTGGCCGATTAATCGATTATGAAAATAGTAATCGATTAATTTCATAATTGATTAATCGATTAGTTGTTTCAGCCCTATACTCGACCCTTCAAAAGGCCCCTTGTTTGGCAAGATAGTTCCAAATTCATGAGTGTAAGAGGCCCAACTAATAAATTAAGTTTAAGTTTAGATCTGACAAAGAATGCAATTTGGTTATATCTAAATATTTCACTAGGGGGCATCTGCATCGTATCTTTGAAGTGTTGTAAGAAATATAATTGGTCCCCATTAAGGTAAGCACCAATCCTTAATAACCCCTTCTTGAGCCATCACTGAAACGATCAACCCAACCCAGGTGGAAACTCCAGAAAATAGGAGCTAACGGTATATAAGGGGATGATAGAGATTTACGGTGATATACTCTGTTCCAGACAGCTAATGAGTGTGAGAAGGTGGGACATAATATCGGAGGGCGTAGATGGCTAGGAAGCCACAATAGTGATCCTATAGCAAAGGGACAACAGAAGAGTGCCTCAATAGAGACCCAAAGGGGTGTAGATCCTTAAGGCCCCTTTCACACCGGGGTGGTGCGGGCGCTAGCGGCCGAAGAAGGGTTAGAATTGCCCGCAAATCGCCGCTGTCCCATTGATTTCAAGGGGCAGGAGCGGTGTATACACCGCTCTTTAACCGCTCCAAAGATGCTGCTTGCAGGAGTTTTTTTAACGTCCTGCAAGCGCACCACTCCAGTGTGAAAGTGAGACACAGCAGCGGCTGTTTCAGGGCGTTTTGCAGGTGCTATTTTTAGCGCTGTAGCGCCTGCAAATCGCCCCAGTGTGAAAGGGGACATAGCAGTTGTACAGGCAATTTGGGCAATTTGAGCAGCTTGAAAATAGGCTGATAGTTTGGGAGGACCAAGTCCACCCTGTGGTTTTGAGGCATATAATGTCAGTTTATTCATCCAAGGTTTTCGGTTACCCCATATAAAATGGAGGACCTCAGCTTGCAGACGCTGTAGGTCTCCTCCCGGGACTGCTATTAGTAAGGTTCTGAAATAGTAAACTATCCTGTGTAAAAATGTCATTTTGATAGAGTGGATTCTGCCAAACCAAGATAAAGAATAATCCGCCCAACGACGAAGGCCTTCCCGAAGTCTTTTGAAAAGCAAGGAATAAATTAGTCCTGTAAAGAATCTCAATAGAGGATGTTAATTGAATCCCTAAATATGGAAGTGTTGCACCCATTGAAAATTATAAGTATCCAAAAGGGCCTTTAACATTGAAGGGGGCAATGAAACATTAACCACTTGCCGACCGCCCCATGTAGATATACGTCGGCAGAATGGCACGTACAGGCAGAACCACGTACCTGTACGTGCCATTCTTTAGGCGGTTGGGGGGTCCGATCGGACCCCCCTCCGCCGGCGGGGACGGTCGGCATCGCTTCAGGAGCGATCCGGGACGAGGGGACGGCCAGTGGTTTCTGGCCACCCCCTCGCGATCGCTCCTGGCGAATGAAAAGCTTCCCCTTCCTGTCTATTGTATAGACAGGAAGGCGGAAGTGATGTCACGCTCGGTGCGCCGGTCTATGTGACCGGAGACGCCGAGCGGCGAACATGTTAAGGTTAGTGCACAACACTACACTGACACCAGTACAGTTAGGCACACAAAACACCCCCCTGTCACCCCCTGATCACCCCCCAGATCACCCCCTCCCCCCCCAGTCACAGTGTCACTAATTGCAGTGATCATTTATTTACTGATCACTGCATTTAGTGTCAGTGTGACTGTAATAACTGTCAGGGCAGTTAGTTTTAGGTCCTAGGTAGCCCCCTACCCCCCCCTAATAAAGGTTTAACCCCCTGATTGCCCCTAGTTAACCCCTTCACCCCCTTTTGCCAGTGTCACTAAGCGATCGTTTTTCTGATCGCTGCATTGTGTCGCTAGGTAACCATTTTTTTTTTATTTTAACCGCCATGTTTTATATAGGTTCATAAATAGTTTTATAGGTCAGGTACCCCCATATTACAACCTAAATAAAGGTTTTAACCCCCTGATTGCCCCTAGAGTTAACCCTTTCACCAGTAATCACCGTATAACTGTCACTGGTGACGCTGGTTAGCCAGTTAGTTATTTCGTTATTTAGGTTCCCCGTCAGGTTTTTATATAGCGTCAGGTACCCCCATATATTACCTAATAAAGGTTTAACCCCCTGATTGCCCCTAGTTAACCCTTTCACCCCCTTTTGCCAGTGTCACTAAGCGATCGTTTTTCTGATCGCTGCATTAGTGTCGCTAGGTAACCAGTTTTTTTTTAGGTTAACCGCCATGTTTATATAGGTTCATAAATAGGTTTATAGGTCAGGTACCCCCATATTACAACCTAAATAAAGGTTTTAACCCCCTGATTGCCCCTAGAGTTAACCCTTTCACCAGTGATCACTGTATAACTGTCACTGGTGACGCTGGTTAGCCAGTTAGTTATTTCGTTATTTAGGTTCCCCGTCAGGTTTTTATATAGCGTCAGGTACCCCCATATATTACCTAATAAAGGTTTAACCCCCTGATTGCCCCTAGTTAACCCTTTCACCCCCTTTTGCCAGTGTCACTAAGCGATCGTTTTTCTGATCCCTGCATTAGTGTCGCTAGGTAACCAGTTTTTTTTTTTGTATTACTGTTACGGGTGACGCTGGTTAGTTAGCTTGTTTTTTATACTGTCAGGGCACCCGCCATTTATTACCCAATAACGGTTTAACCCCCTGATCGCCCGGCGGGTGATATCAATTAGGTTTTAGGGTCAAATAAGGTCTGCGTCGCCCCAGGTTAGTGCCAGTACCGCACACACCCACGCGCAAAGCATACACCTCCCTTAGTGGTATAGTATCTGAACAGATCAATATCTGATCTGATCAGATCTATACTAGCGTCCCAGCAGTTTAGGGTTCCAAAAAAACGCAGTGTTAGCGGCATCAGCCCAGATACCTGCTAGCACCTGCGTTTTCCCCCTCCGCCCAGCCCAGCCCACCCAAGTGCAGTATCGATCGATCACTGTCACTTACAAAACACTAAGCACACATAACTGCAGTGTTCGCAGAGTCAGGCCTGATCCCTGCGATCGCTAACATTTTTTTTGTGGTAGCGTTTTGATTCAGTCGCTAACAGTCAGGAGCTTTTTTACCTGTGAATCTCAAAAAAATAAAAAAAACAAAAATAGTTGTCGTTTTATTGTTCTCTCTCTCTCTCTATTGTTGCTCTTTTTTTACTCCATTCTATTCTGCAATGTTTTATTATGTTTTATCATGTTTTATCATGCTTGCTTTTCAGGTATGTAATTTTGTTTACTGTGTTTTAGTGTTAAGCATTTTTTTGTTTTCAGGTGCGCCATTCAGTTGCAGCGCGGATTTATTTATCTTGACAGCAACAGCGTTTGCTCCCACGATACATAAAGCCGCGACTCCAACGCTGTAGGAGGTGATTTCACCACCACAGTTAAAAAAAAAGAGCATATATGCCGAAGCATGGGGGCAGCAGGGGGCGGGGAGGAGCGATTGGCTCCTAATGCCACGTACATACGGTCGAAATTCCGACCGTGTGTACACGGCATAACTTTTGCGGGAGGATGCCCCCATGCATCGGCATATATAAATGGTGCATGTATGCCCATCATTAGAAGTGGGTGGATGAAGGGAGGTATTCTAATGGTGGGCATACCCACCAATCAATCTCTTTTTTTCGTTCAGCCAAGAGGCTGCATGAAAAAAAAAAAGATTACAATATATGTCCAGTATGTTGCTGGACTTTGAATGGTTATACCAGAATGATGCCTGCAGGTTTAGGTATCATCTTGGTATCATTCTTTTCAGCCAGTGATCGGCTTTCATGTAAAAGCAATTCTAGCGGGTAATTAGCCTCTAGACTGCTTTTACAAGCAGTAGGAGGGAATGTCCCCCCTCCCGGATATAAACCGCGCCATTGGGAAATTGGGAAAGCATTTTATCACACCAATCTTGGTGTGGTCAGATGCTTTGAGGGCAGAGGAAAGATCTAGGGTCTAATAGACCCCAATTTTTTCAAAAAAAGAGTACCTGTCACTGCCTATTGCTATCATAGGGGATATTTACATTCCCTGAGATAACAATAAAAATCATAACAAAGAAAAAAAATGGAAGGAACAGTTTAAAAATAGAATAAAAAAGCTAAATAAATAAAAAAAAAACTAAAAAAAAAAAAAAAAAAGCACCCCTGCCCCCCCTTCTCTTGCGCAAAGGCGTACACAAGCGTTGGTCTGGCGTCATATGTAAACAGCAATTGCAGCATGCATGTGAGGTATCACCGCGAAGGTCAGATCGAGGGCAGTAATTTTAGCAGTAGACCTCCTCCGTGAATCTAATGTGGTATCATGTAAAGGCTTTTAAAGGCTTTTTAAAAATGTATGTAGTTTGTCGCCACTGCGTGTTTGTGCGCAATTTTAAAGCATGTCGTGTTTGGTATCCATGTACTCGGCCTAAGATCATATTTTTTATTTCATCAAAAATTTGAGCAATATAGTGTGTTTTAGTGCATTAAAATAAAAAAAAGTGTATTTTTTTTTTTCCACAAAAAATGCGTTTGAAAAATCGCTGCGCAAATACTGTGTGGAAAAAAAAAATGCAACACCCACCATTTTAATCTGTAGGGCCTTTGCTTTAACAATATATATAGTGTTTGGGGGTTCAACGTAATTTTCTTGCAAAAAAAAAATATGTTTTCATGTAAACAAAAAGTGTCAGAAAGGGCTTTGTCTACAAGTGGTTAGAAGAGTGGGTGACGTGTGACATAGGCTTCTAAATGTTGTGCATAAAATGCCAGGACAGTTCAAACCCCCCCCAAATGACCCCATTTTGGAAAGTAGACACCCCAAGCTATTTGCTGAGAGCAATGTTGAGCCCATTAAATATTTTTTTTTTTTGTCCCAAGAGATTGAATAATGAAAAAAAAAAAATATATATATTTTTTTTTTACAAAAAGTTGTCACTAAATGATATATTGCTCAAACATGTCATGGGCATATGTGGAAATACACCCCAAAATACATTCTGTTGCTTCTCCTGAGTACGGGGATACCACATGTGTGGGACTTTTTGGGAGCCTAGCTGCGTACGGAACCCCAAAAACCAAGCACCGCCTTCAGGCTTTCTAAGGGAGTAATTTTTTTATTTCACTTCTCACTGCCAATCACAGTTTCGGAGGCCATGGAATGCCCAGATGGCATAAAACCCCCCAAAATGACCCCATTTTGGAAAGTAGACACCCCAAGCTATTTGCTGAGAGGTATTGTGAGTATTTTGCAGATGTCGCTTTTTGTCACAAAGTTTTGAAAATTGAAAAAAGAAAAAAAAAAATTTTTTTTCTTTACTTTCTTCATTTTCAAAAACAAATGAGAGCTGTAAAATACTCACCATGCCTCTCAACAAATAGCTTGGGGTGTCTACTTTCCAAAATGGGGTCATTTGGGGGGGTTTTGTGCTATTTTGGCATTTTATGGCCTTCGAAACTGTGATAGGTAGTGAGGAGTGAAATCAAAAATTTGCACCCTTAGAAATCCTGAAGGCGGTGCTTGGGTTTCGGGGCCCCGTACGCGGCTAGGCTCCCAAAAAGTCCCACACATGTGGTATCCCCATACTCAGGAGAAGCAGCAAAATGTATTTTGGGGTGCAATTCCACATATAACTATGGCATGTGTGAGCAATATATCATTTAGTGACAACTTTTTGAAGAAAAAAAAATTATTTTTTATTTTTGTCTTTATTCAATCACTTGGGACTAAAAAAAAAAATATTCAATGGGCTCAACATGCCTCTCAGCAAATAGCTTGGGGTGTCTACTTTCCAAAATGGGGTCATTTGGGGGGGTTTTGTACTTCTCTGCCATTTTAGCACCTCAAGAAATGAAATAGGCAGTCATAAATTAAAAGCGGTGTAAATTCCAGAAAATGTACTCTAGTTTGTAGACGCTATAACTTTTGCGCAAACCAATAAATATACGCTTATTGGCATTTTTTTTACTAAAGACATGTGGCTGAATACATTTTTGGCCCAAATGTTTGACTAAAATTGAGTTTATTAGATTTTTTTTTTTATAACAAAAAGTAGAAAATCTCTTTTTTTTTCAAAATTTTCGCTCTTTTTCCGTTTATATCGCAAAAAATAAAAATCACAGAGGCAATCAAATACCATCAAAAGAAAGCTCTATTTGTGGGAAGAAAAGGACGCAAATTTCGTTTCGTTACAAAATTGCATGACCGCACAATTACCAGTTAAAGTAGTGCAGTGCGAAATTGAAAAAAGACCTCTGGTCCTTAAGCTGACAATTGGTCCGGGGCTGAAGTGGTTAAAGTGTTACTAAACCCAGGACCCTGCATTCACTATATATGCTCTCCCACAGTACACAGAACATGAAAATGCTATTATTTTAGTAAATATAAACTGCAAAATACCTTTTCTCATTAGCCATATACAGTGGATATAAAAAGTCTACACACCCTTGTTAAAATGTCAGGTTTCTGTGATGTAAAAAAAAAATAGACAAAGATAAATAATTTCAGAACTTTTTCCAGCTTTAATGTGACCTATAAACTGTACAACTCAGTTGAACAACAAACGGAAATATTTTAGGTGGAGGGAAGTGAAAATAAAAAAAAAAAATAATATGGTTGCATAAGTGTGCACACCCTTAAACTAATACTTTGTTGAAGAACCTTTTGATTTGATTACAGCACTCAGTCTTTTTGGGTATGAGTCTATCAGCGTGGCACATCTTGACTTGGCAATATTTGCCCACTCTTCTTTGCAAAAACACTCCAAATCTGTCAGATTGTGAGGACATCTCCTGTGCACAGCCCTCAGACCCCCCCCACACATTTTCAATAGGATTCAGGTCTGGGCTCTGGTTTGGCCATTCCAAAACTTTAATCTTCTACTGGTGAAGCCATTTCTTTGCTGATTTGGATGTATGCTTTGGGTCATTGTCATGCTGAAAGATGAAGTTCCTCTTCATATTCAGCTTTCTAGAAGAAGCCTGAAGGTTTTGTTCCAATATTAACTGGTATTTGGAACTGTTCATAACTGTTGATCACAGACAGTTCTGTGATCAACATATACCCAGCCTGCTGACTGGACAATGTAGGAGCAGCAGCACTCAGATCTTTCCTCTTATGCCCAGTACACACGATCGGACTTTCCAACAACAAAACCGTGGCATTTGGTTAGAACGGTGTTGGCTCCAACTTGTCTTGCATACACACGGTCACACAAATGTTGGCCAACAATTACGAACGTAGTGACGTACAAGACATACAGCGAGCCGATAAAAAGGAAGTTCAATAGTTATGTGATATCTCCATTACGAACGCTAGTTGTACAAGACATGTGGACTTTTGTGTGACGGACTTGTGTACACGCGATCGGAAAGTCCGACAACAAAAATTTGCGGAAAATTTGAGAATCTGCTAGCCAACATTTGTTGGCGGAAAGTCCGACAACAAATGTTCGATGGAGCATACACACAGACTTTCCACCAGAAAGCTCACATCCAACATTTGTTGTCAGAAAATCTGATCGTGTGTACGGAGCATAACTCTTTCCACCTGTTTGCACCTTCATTGTCAACATAAGCGCACATCAGAAGAACATGTCCCTTGTTCTTGGCCCCAAGTATTGCTCCCATCTCAGGTCTTAGTGTTTCTTTAATGGGTAACTTCACTTTTGTGGGGAAAAAAATTGCAATTGAAAAAAAAAAAAATAGCATATACAATTGCAACACAAGTCACATTGTAATTGATTGTTAATAAAAATTACCTTTCCTTTTTAATTTGCAGCGCTGTCATTTTCTGTAAAATGCAATTCAATATGACAAACTGGAGGCGTTCTGTACACAGATGATGTACAGAATGCCCCCCAGAAATGTTATTTCCTGCTTGTGCGATTGGCTCACTGATTTTCCCAAAAGTTTGAACAAATTTTTGGACCCCTCATTTTTGGTGAGATACTCCCAAATAGAAATCACGTCCAAATGGGTGCAGACCATGCCGCTTTCTTGATTAGAAGCCTGCATGTGCAGCAGCTGATTCAGAATTATAAAAACACTCATTAGAATCACTTTTCACATGGATACAGACAAAAAACAGCTATTATTTCGGAATAACAAAAGGTAGGAATCGTTTGTTAAAAGCCTTGCATTCTACATAGATCACCCAGAGGGGAATGTTTTTTTCTCAATAAAAGTGGAGTTACTCTTTAAAAGAATCCGATATCAAAACATATTCAGATTGTTACACAAGTTAACTTCAAGCACATTTAATGTAAGTTTTTTAAGATTAAAATGGTTGTAAAGGCTCAAGGTTTTTTACCTTCATGCAAAGTATAGCAGCCCCCCCCCCCTATACTTACTTGAGCCCCATCTCAATCCAGCGATGTGCATGAGGGCCTCGGCTGTCCCACGTCTCTGCCTCCTCATTGGGTTGAGACAGCAGCGGGAGGCATTGGCTTCTGTCAATCATAGCCAGTGAGGCAATGAGGCAAGAACAGGGGGGGGGGGGATTCGAGCCGGGGCTGTGTGTGAACGGACACACAGAGCAGCGGTTCAGAAGCCCCATAGCAGCCTAGTTGATGTGGGGTCACTTGGTAGGAGGGGGGTGCCAGGAGCGCCAACAAGGGACCAGAGATAGGGAGGATTGGAGCTGTTCTGTGCAAAGCCACTGCACAGAGCAGTATTTAAAAAAATATGCCTTTACAATGACTTTAATACTTAAAGGCATAGTTTGGTGTTTGTTGTGTTGTAAGATTAGCTTCAAGCTGTTTGACTAATTTTGCATATGCTTCATTCAGAGAAACCTTTTGTAATTAAAATAAAAAACTGTACAGCTGTCTGATACAAATGATCATATGCCCTGCTTATCTAGATTGTATCTCCTATAAAATAATACCTGCAACATGCATCTTCTCAACTTGCCATTAAGCCTCTCCCCCAAAGTGACCCATTAATGCCAGGCACCACTGGTGCCTACAGCATCAATTCTCGTAATGTTCCTTGTATCAAATATTCAATCTTGTTCTATTTTTCCACAAATTTTCCTTATCCTTACTTGAATCATATGTCACTGGAGAAAGGTTGTGGTCACTAAAGGGAAGGAAGACTTTGACATTAGGCTTTGTTAAAAGCCCTCTTTCCCCAAGGGCCATTTGGAGAGCTACACCGCAGGATATCCCTAGATTTTACAAAACTAGTCTTCTGATATTTTAGTCATATCTTGCTGACCATTACTTTTCCAAATAAAATTAATGAATGAAAAAAAAAAATTTTTCATAATTTGCCAGTAGTTATGCAAAAACCCTTGAATCCTAAAGGAAAAATGCTGGGGTAGGATTCTGAGTGGTATATCTAACTAGATAAATCTCTTCCTCTGAACTGAGGAGAACTGGAAAAAAACAGTGACATGTCACATAAGCAGTGACATCCCACAGGTGCTTCAATTTCACATTATTTCAAGGCTTTTTCTAGAGACAGATCTTATAAGACAATAAAAGCTGGGGAAGTAGTCTGCTGTGGCACAGAGTGACTGGAAAGGAAAGGAAGAACTAGCACAGAATGCAGCTTTCCGCACGATTTCTGTCAGAAATTTGTGAGGGCAGAACATTAAATGAACATGTCATAGCGGTGAAATGAAGTATCGGTGGAGTGAAAAAAAGTAAATAAAAATGAAAACGCTCCTTCATTCTCACAGACCTGTCTGCATCATTCTCGCACCTACAGCACACGCCAGTCAGAATTAGAACATCCACTTAATACATTTCCATAGCTGACAGCGCGTTGCCACAGTGTTGCAGCAACTGTGCCAGGGCTGCCACACTCACTCTGGATAAATATACTGCTACAAGCTGCAGACAGGGAACAATATTGGCCTTTGAGGCTAATTGGCACAGTTTAATCCAGCCAACAACTATTCCTTTGGTGGTAAGTTGACCTCTTTTAGCCCCATCTGTCTGCACAGATATTTGAATTGCATCGATGGCTTACTTAGAAGTTGTCAATTAAAGAAAGAAATCATGAAGTCTATAAAATTAGCTCATTTCAAACACATAAGGGCTCTGTGCCTCATTTAGAACAGCATCTGACCGGGAAAAAGATGTGCTGATAATTTCCATCTAGTTGTTACGAACAACATGGTGATCTTCCTTTCAGGCACGTGATTCAGGAAGTTTCTCAGTGCTCTCCTTTCATATCCACATCACTAAAATGTCTAATATACAGTATTATATGAAAGGTATTTGTAACAGTTTGTGTGCTAACCCAAAAGACGTTCATCATCTTTGGGCAAGTAAAAAATGAAATCTAACTGGTTGTTACAGCGGACCTGAACTCAAATATGAAAAGTTGCTATCCTATAGGAGAAATTACAGTTGTGCACAAATTATTGCATACCTTGGCAGAAATTGTGAAATTTTGGCATTGAAATTATGACTGATCGTGCCAAAAAACTGTCTTTTATCTAACCACCTCCCGCCAGCCGTACTGACAAATGATGGGAAAGCAGCAGCTCTGGTGTCCTGGGGCGACGTCATATGAGAACATGTCCTTGGGACATGGCGCATCACCGTTCTTGGTAAAGAGCCAATGACGAGGCTCTTTACCTATGCGATTAGTGATGACAGCCAGTGCCCAACAGTGATGCCAGTCAGTGCGTGCTCATCGGAGCCACCTATCAGTGCCGCCTATCAGGGCCTCCTCATCAGTGCCCTTCAATGCAGTCTCATTAGTGCCCATAAGTGAAGAAGAAATGCTACTTATTTACAACATTTTATAACAGAAACAAATATTTTTTTCTTTCAACATTTTTGTTCTTTTTTTTTGTTTTCTTTTTTTTGCTCGCGCATGCGCAGTGGGTGCCCGGCTGTGAAGCCACAGCCGGGTGCCCACAGTAAGAATGACGGAGCCGCAAGCTAGTACTAGGGTTGCACCGATACCATTTTTTTAAGACCGAGTACAAGTACCGATGCTTTTTTTCCAAGTACTCGCACATACCGACTACCAATACTTTTTTTTAATGTGATGTGACAGTGGACCGTGTCAGTACTTTTTCATTTTTTTTTTACAATTTTACTTTTTGCTATTTATTTTTTTATTATTTTTTTTACAATTGATTTTTTTTTGTTATTTTTTTTTTTTTTACAATGCTTTCTTTTTTTTGGGGGGGGGGGGGGGGGGGGGGGGTGTACGGTGAAAGTGTTTTTTTTTTTTCTATTTAATTTTTATTTATTTTTTACAATTTTACCTTTTAAATGTTTATTACATTTTTTTTAATTATTATTATTGTTTTTTTATCAGCCCTGTTGGGGTGGCTTTGGTGAGATACTAGGGGTCTAAACAGACCCCAGGCATCTCCCATTTGAGAGACAGAAAGGGACTGAGGACAGTCCCTTTCCCCAGTCCCTTTCTCTGCAGCCTCAGCTGCACTGAAAATGAAAATGACAGTAGACAGCGACTCCTGTTCATTCAAAAACTGAAAAGGAAGGAGCCGGTAAATGAAATTTACCAGCTCCTTCCTCTGCTCTCCATCCTGACACATCCGGGACAGGGGCAGGACTGGAGGAGCACGGAGGGGGACCGGAGGAGTACAGAGGACATGGAGAGGGACCGGAGGAAGCACAGAGGGGGACCGGAGGAAGCACAGAGGGAGACCGGAGGAGCAGGGAGGACACGGAGGGGGATCGGAGGAGCATGGAGGACACAGAGGGGGATCAGAGGAGCATGGAGGGGAGCTGGAGGAGCACAGAGAGGGGGACCGGAGGAGCATATGGGACAGTTAGGGATGATTGGTGCGGCGGTGGGGGCAGTTACAAGCACTGATCTCCCTATATAGATTTTAATAAAGAAGCTGAAAGCCACGGGGGGGACTGGCTGCCAGCTGCTTTATTAAAATCTATACAGGGAGATCGGTGCTTGCAACCCCCCCCCCCCCCCCACCGCTGCAGTGATCACCCCTGACTGCCCAGATATCGGGTCAAGCATCGGAGCATTTGCACGGGTACAAATACTCGTGCAATTGCTCAGTATCGGCACTATTAAATACCACCAAAAGAAAGCTCTATCTGTCTCAAAAAAATGATAAAAAACTATGTTTAGGTACAGCGTTGCATGATCATGCAATTGTCATTCAAAGTGCGACAGCACTGAAAGCTGGCCAGGGCAGAAAGGGGGTAAAAGTGCCCAGTAGGCAAGTAGTTAAAGATAGTGATCATATGAAAGCAATTTTTCATCGCATAGTTGTCTGGCTCCTTTTTAAATCATAATTATAGCAGAGATCAGCCGAATGGCTTACCGTATATACTCGAGTATAGGCTGACCCGAATATAACCAGAGGCACCTAATTTTACCACAAAAAAATGGAAAAACATATTGACTCGAGTATAAGCCTAAGGTGAGAAATGCGCAGCTACTGTAAGTGGAAAAGAGGGTCAACAATGCCCATTTGCAGCCTCACTGTGCCCATTTGCATGCCTCACTGTGCCCATTTGCAGCCATAGGTCCCCCAAACTTCAAACTTAGAAGTTAAGGGTTCCTAGATGCCCCCTATCTGCAGCCTAAATTTGGGGTCTCTGGACCCAAAGGGTCCTGAAATAACATTGCTGCAGATGGACACAGTTGACCAACCTTGGGGACCGTATCTTTGGGCCACTTGGTGCTAGGAACCCCAAACTCACAACATATGGCACTACAACATGGGGTTCCTATTACCAAGTGACCCCGAGATACGGGGCCCCAAAGTCGGTTCAGAAAATGTCAAGCACTTTTCTGCAGCAGAGAATTACATTTTCTGAACCGACTTTGGGACCCCGTATCTCGGGGCCGCTTAGTGCTAGGAACCCCATTGGATATGTTGTAGTGTTGGTTCCACTGTGTTTGCACACCAAATTTGGGGTTCCTAGCACTAAGAGGCCCCGAGATACGGGTCCCAAAGTCGGGTCGGTAAATGTAATTTTCTGCCACAGAAAAGTGATTGACTCGAGTATAAGCCGAGGGGGGCACTTTCAGCACAATAAAATGTGCTGAAAAACTTGGCTTATACTCGAGTATATACGGTACGTGCACTGGAATGATTGGACTTGGTACAGACAAACAACACATTTTTTTCCCAAGTATCATCTTATTGTGCTTATTAAAAACAACCACACCATCATTTTCCAAACCTGTTTTTCTCCTGAGGTTACCTGTGGGTTTTTCTTTGTATCCTTAAGAATTCTTCTGGCAGTTGTCACTGCAATCTTCCTTGGTCTACCTGACTTTGGCTTCGTAACAAGAGATGCCAGAATTTTCCACTTCTTAATAAGTTATTAAACACTACTGACTGGCATATTCAAGGCTTTGACTATGTTTTTTATATCTATTTCCCTCTTTATAAAGTTCCATTAACTTGTTAAGCAGATCTTTTGACAGTTCTTTTCTGCTCCCCCATGGCTCAGTATCTAGCCTGCTCAGTGTATCTACCTGAGAGCTAAAAAACTGATTGACTATTTATACACAGACACTAAATGCAATTTAAAAAGCCACAGATGTGGGAAATTAACCTTTAATTACTATTTTAACCTGTGTGTGTCACCTTGTGTGTCTGTACCAAGGCCAAACATTCCAGGGTATATCAACTTTTTATCAGAGCTATCTGGGTTATTTCTGTTATCATGATGATTGAAAAATAAGCCAAACTATTATGTGATCATAAATGGCTTTACATGATCGCTATCCTTAAATAAAAAATAAAAAAATTCTTGGTATGATCAGTCATATTTTCAATATGGAAAACTTCACGATTTCTGCCAGGGTGTGCAAACCTTTGAGCACAACTGTAAAAATGGTAATTGCATTTAAACAAAGCCTGAAACATTTACTCCCCCCCCCCCCCAAATTCCTCATGAAAAAAAGCAGGGCACTTCCTGTGCCTGGGTATTCCTGTGCCTTCAGCCTTCTAGCTGTATATCAGTGGTCTGATATCATCAAAGGCACTGCTGGCTCTGACTGTCTTACGAGATATGGAGTGGGATTTGGGGATGTCACTGCTGTGCTCCCTTTGCTTGAGAGGAAGATGTAGCACGATCACCCTGCTTCTGCTTTATTCACTCTGTGGATCTGTTTTTCTTCTGCACCTTTCCTGTTGCGGTTTAAAGATTTTCCCTCTAGTCATCAGAGGGCATCTCTGACACGAGGAAGCAAAGCCCTGCCTCTATTAAAATGATCGCCTCTACACAGAGACACAGTTCAAAATGATAGGTCAGTAAAGAGGAAAAGATCATCATCAGGGAGCCCTCAAGTAATATAGTGAACTAATCTACTGTCCTCTGCTTGCCATTTCTAGGCTCAGGTCCTCTTTAAAGGCTACACTGACACATATACGAGGCACAAAGCAATTTACAGTTACAGGCACCCTTTTGACAAAGCTGTCACAGCGACGAAACATGTTGAGGAAGGAGCTAATGGCGTGTGCAAGACTAGCAAGGAAAGCAGAGGATTCTCACATGAAGTATGACCTGCTGTGTGTTTAGTAGTAGTGCACCGAAATTTCGGCCGTCTAAACATATCTGCCGAAAATTGTGCTTTCAGCAGGCGGCTGAAAGAAAAAAGTTCCAATAACGGAGTTAAAAAAAGGGGGGTGGTGCCCCCCCCCCCCGGGTGCCGCACATGTGTCATCCTGGTGCACCCCTGTCAGAAGATTGATATGAACACTTTTTGGGGTGGATCTCACATTAAACAAAGAACTATGCACAGCATTTCTATAATTTATTTTTAGAACAATGGGTTTGAGACTAAGTTAATTGCTGTTTGGATTAAGAGACACTGTTTTGATTTTTTTGTATTTCACTGCATATTGTGAAGATAATTTGGTCACTTTATTACTGATGTACATTTGTGTGGAGTGCTGTACAGATCGAAGTTCCACATACCTCTTTGAAAACATGAGCCGCAGCTGAGATAGAAGTATCCTCGATACTGTACGATGGAAAAGAGAATGTGGAGTACGCACCACACTCCACCCAACGGATATCATCAGCGAACAGTCCACCAGCAATAATCTCTTCTTTGGCAAAACCAGCAGAAATGGGGGAAAAATGTGCCCAACAATGTAAATGAGGTAACTCTTGGTATTCAGCTTGACCAGCCCATTTGGGAAGTAAAGCTAGCCATAGATGGATTCCCCATCCCCACATTCAAGATGGATGAAAGAATAACAGGTGTAACATGTAACACATTGGAAATCGTGAACTTATCCTTTAAAGTCTTCCAGTGTTTCTCAATGGACAAGAAAAACAAAACAAAAAAAAAAAACATTTTAAATATTCATAAACTGCAGCATTAACCTAATAGTTCATCCCATTTCCCCCCTTTAACTAGGGATTAATTAAAAAATAAATAGGATAGCAAGTATTTTCATTTGGATAAGCCTGTCATTTGCATGTAACAGCTACAATCAAATTACAGAATAAAAAATATTTGCAGTATGTATATCAAGGACTATGGTGGCAAGCTGTTACTCAGCACCAAAGAAGCTGCAAAAGTCTGTGCTTGCTGACCCAGCCCTATGCTGTTAAACGGATACCAGGGCCAGAGGGGAAGCATGCAAGAACATGCACATCTTGGGAAGGGGACTTAACTTATATCATTCAAGTAGCACTAAGGCCCCTTTCACACCTAAGCGTTTTTAAGGCGCTACAGCGCTAAAAATACCGACTGTAATGCGCCTGAAAAAAGCGGGTCCTTTAACTCCAGTGTGAAAGCTGGAGGGCTTTCACACTGGAGCGGTGCACTAGCAGGACAGTAAAAAAAAGTCCTGCTAGCAGCATCTTTGGAACGGTGAAGGAGCGGTGTATTCACCGCTCCTATACCGCTCCTACCCATTGAAATCAATGGGACACTGCGGTAATACCGCCTGCAAAGCAAGTGTCCCTTTTAGAAGATATCTCCTCTATTCCTGTTGACAACCCAAAATTAGCAATTCTCTTTCACTTTCACTCTCGGTAATAACCGTAAACAGGACAAATAGAGAATGTGACTCTCCCTAACAGTTTCACAATCAGCAATGAACACCCGGCAGGTCCTCTATTCCCTCTCTACCCTACCCAAAACTAAAAAAAAATACAAGTGGTTAAATATAAATTTATAAAAGAATAATTTTTTCTTTAGTTTTTGTTCAGTTCTTTTATAGTTTTCCTTTTTTTTTTTATTGAACAAATCTCTGGGCAGTGTAAGTTTCAGATTATTGGAAGTGAGGATATTTGCAAACCAAAATGCCACAGCTGTAGAGGCTTTTTAAAAACATCTTTACCACTAATGCCAGAAAAGGAAACTACCAATTACCATACAGTTGCCTCCTGTGGCCACTTGCATGGAGCAATAGGCTGTACAGATTTGCTACACAAATGTCAAGTCAAAATATCATGTCAAAATATCAGGCAGGGCAACTTTTACATGCATAGTTGTGATCAGTACTATATTACAGTCTCATAGCGGTCCTCTACTGCGAAATGTTAACAAGCGAAGCTCAGCAGTTTTATTTTATTTTAGAATCATCTGAAACTGATGCAGTTTCTGCTATTTACAAATGACTAGCTCAAAAAAAAAAAAAAAAAAAGGCCAGAGACAAAATTGTCTGAAACAAATATTTGTGCTGTTGCCTGTTCCCGTGCTGCTGACTGCTCTACAGACATTCATTCTGGCTCTGAACGGTTTTGTTTCAGCGATTTATCATGCTTCTCTTTATCCAATGCAGTGTACATTGCTGGCGGGGCACGCCAATGACCCTGGCTGCTCTGTTTCTTTAGCATTAGAGTGACAGCTGTAACCATGCCTATTTTGGGGGCACAGTCTGGAAAATGTGGTTTTTAAATGTCTCTCCCCCCCCCCCCCGATATTTGTTTTGTTACTTCACCTTGTGTGAATTACTTCTTTCACTATGCCAGATACAGAGGAGATTGGAAGTGTGAGATAAATATCTAATTTGTTCCACTTTCAACAATATTTGTTGGCGATCTGTTTTCTCAAACCGGCATGGCACATTAGCTAAACACAAAGACCTCTGACATTTATTAATTTATTAGTAATCTTACGTCCGGTTTATAGTATTAGGCTTGTTACATGGTTCATAATGGTTGATTTATGAATACTACAGAAATTCTGTACAGCAACAATCGAAAAAAAAAAATTTCAGATAAAATAAGGAATTTGATTGGCTGCTACAGATAAAGCTACATTTTTGGACAGATCAGACCCATGGAATGATCCAGATTTTTTAAAAAAGATTAGGGCCAATGCACACTATTGTGCTTTGGTTATATGTGCGCTATTGCAGCGCACGGTAGCACACGCAGCATGTTTTGCTCCAATTAGGTGCCATTAATTCTGGCACCCAGGGCGCTCTGCTGACAGACATGTGTTGAAGCAAAGCGTAATGCACAGCAACACAAATGCTGCCACAAATGTTGAATGCAACTTTTTGGTGCATTTTTGTGCATTAGGCAGCCGATGCAAATTAATGGGCTTCCTTAAAACAACCCATATTAACTTGTACATGCTAATAAAAAGCAATATATTGTTAATGGGCCTTTAGATTGATTGAGAATATATTAAAACCTTTATCAGGTTTTTAAAGCTGCCTATTACCCCAATGGTGACTGTATCAATTGTGGATATTTTTAACTGATTCATGACAAATGTCCCCATACATGTGTAATAATATCTCTCACCCACAGGTGGTGTAGTGAGCAAGCTGACGTTGTGTTTTAAAGATGGATTTAACCACCATGTGGTTGTGGGGGGAAGTGCAACCATGTGTTTGCTGACATCACTCACAAAACGACCTGTGACTGGTCTAGAGGAATGATTACATCCTGTGGGTGGTCTCTGGTATACAGAACTATAAACAGAGTCCCTGCGATGGGGGAGGGGTGAAGTCTGTTTGAGAGGTTCGTTTTGGAGCTGTGCAAGGAAAGCATACAGCACAAACTCCTCAATTGTCCTGTTTCCAGTGAAAGCTGTTGCCAGACTTAAAGCGGAGTTCCACCCAAAAATGGAACTGCCATCTTAAATGATGGTGACCCCCTGACATGCCACATTTAGCATGTAATTTTTATTTTTTTGGGGGGAGAGTGGATACCCAGTTTTTATGGGCACCCAGCTCCCAGTTCCTCCCCAGGCTCCGTGGCACTGGAAGGAAGTTCACCTCACCCTCCCTGCAATCTTCTGGTACACGTCACAGGTCCCAGAAGATTGCCCGACCATTTACAGCGCATGCGCAACCGGCTGTGAAGCCACAGCTGGGTGCCCAGTTAGAATGTCGGCGCCTCGGAGAGGAGGGGGGAGAGGAGCGTGGCTGGACCATGCTGGACCGTGGGGCAGGTGAGTGTCTGATTATTAAAACTCAGCAGCTACACATTTTGTAGCTGCTGACTTTTAAATGGGTGGAACTCCGCTTTAAGTATTACTTGACCTTTCTTTGGGATATTGGAAATAGTAGTGTATGTTTAAGTCTTGTTATTTGGTGTAATGTTTATGGTAACTTTTATGTGTAAGAAACTTTATGTATTTTGTATGTCCAGTAAAGTTTTTTTTTTTTTGGTTTTGTTATGCTTTTTCTCAAAACTGTGTGTCTGTTCATTTTAAATATTCACTAGATATTTGAGTGGCTGTCCAGTATACCTTCATTATAAATTTAGTTGTTCCCACATTTGATACAACGACCTATCTCCCTAGTTTCTCCCTGTGACACCAGGACAAGAAATTAGGTGAATAAGTGTTACTGGGACATGAAGGCATAAGCCAGGTCAGCTTCGGTCAGAGACACTATACTAACCATGCAAGGTTAGCCCAGTGATCTCCCCCGCTAAGCTTTTGTCTTCTGACAGGAGGACGCCGGGACACCCCCCCCCCCCCCTAAGCCATAATATTCTGATCAGGGCGAACACAAGGCCCGTGGGCTGAATCAGGCCCGCCAGGCCATTTAATGTGGCCCCTCACACCTCTCCTGCAGCTACGGCACCCCCCCCCCTCAGCTCAACCACCACCTTGTCTCAGCCGCCTGCCGCAAAGAGGACAGAACTCCTCCACCAGGTCCTGCAGCTGACTCCTCTGGTCCCCCTCCAAACCCTGCACTTTCTGGTTCCCAGCCCGCCCCATCTTCTTCCTGGCAGCAGCACAAGGTAAGGGGGTGCACTGTGATGTAAAGGAGGATGGGGGGCTCTTGACATTTGATGTATGGGGGGGGGGGGTGCTCGGTGCTCTGGACTGTAGTCTTACAGATAAAACTGGCCCGAGGGCAACCTTAATGCTAATGCAGCCTGTTATGAAATCGAGTTGGACACCCCTGGTCTACAGTATAAGTCACTTTGGTTTAACTAGACAAACATATTAAGCATATATAGATCTTGGAGAATTAGGGGCAACTATGCCCAGTACTACAGTGCTTCTAGGATTTTAACTCTAGATGTTTTTTTTTGTATATTCAATAGGTCTTTATTGAGATTTTACATATACAAATAAGACAATCATTTGTTACAAAACAGAGGTTCTGTCTAAAGTTTAAGTCACTTTGGTTAAACTAGAGTGTACAGGGCTTTAAATGGCAAAAAATACTGAGAGGTTCTAAGCTGTCCATCACTTTGCTAAATAAAAATCTTTTTTTATTATGGTCTCTGTTGTAAAATCTGTCTATTGGAATAATTTTCTATTAATTCCTGTCCCTATGACACCCTGTCTCTAAAACAACACAAAGTGGATGGAAACCGCCCCAGTGGGTCTCCAGACAGCAGTAAAACCTCTACCCATTCAAAACTGTGCTCAAAACATGGGTTAGGCTTTAGGCTACATGCACACAGCTCATTATTAGCTCATGTAATCATGCACATTGTGGTGTTTATTGTGGTACTTCATAGCGGTATTTATAGGAATAAAAAAAATATGTCCCAAACCTGCATTCAGAAAGAAGCATACGGACATAATTTATGCATATATGTACAGAGAGAAGAGATGGGATGGATGGTGGACCAGTGTGTGATATCAGAAGAAAATTATATAAGCAGCAGTCTTGTGTGCCCTTCCCCAATATTATATCAGCTTCTGGACCGTCCCATATATATATATACTGCGTCAGAGCAGCCCGTCAGCACAAAATCACATACCTGTACGTCTTTTTTTTTTATCAGGTCACAGCAGGAGCCCATCAGCAGGTCTAGCGTATCCAATGTCTGCCAAGACCCACCGATCGTTCCAGAGGCAGACAGAACAGCAGTCTGCCTATGTAAACAAGGCAGATCGTCACTCTATAAAGAGGAAAAGACAGAGATATTTGTGTTTCTGCTAAGCAGGAACACGGACCTTTACATTCCCACAGTCAAAGCACATCATCCCCCACAGTTAGAAAGCACTCCCAGGATACACATTTAACCATTTGATCACCCCTGTTGTTAACCCCTTCCCAGCCAGTGTCATTTCTACAGTGACAGTACATATTTTTTAGCACTGATCCCTGGTTACTGGTCCCCAAAAATTGTCACCTAGGGTCTGATTTGTCCACAGTAATGTTGCAGGTAGCTGGTCTTGCCTAGGACACAAAATTGTCTAGCACCTTCCCTGACTATGTTTTATCACATGGCATATTCCTGGATAGTTGTTGGCTGCAATTGTGTTCCTCACAGGTCTTTTTTTCAATGGCGACAGCAATGGAATATGCCTGCACAAGGTGCATCACCACAGCAGCCCTCAGTTTCCTTTGGGTGTGCCTTTGACAGGATACTTTACAGGCAGGAGGTTGTGGGAAACAGGGAAAATGCATTGACACTGCACAACACAAAGTGCCCAAACAAGGACCTTTATATCAGTTTCCCCAGCTGTTATTTTCATGAAAGCTAGCAATTGTCACAATCTGAGATCCTGCTCCTGGATGTAGCTGCTTTTCATGAGAGTGGCATCTGAGAGGTAGCTGGTGTGTCACCAGGGACACCCTTAGGCCCCTTTCACACCGGGGCGTTTTTCATGCGGTGCAGCGCTAAAAATAGCGCCTGTTCACCGCATGAAAAAATCCTGCCCCTTTAACTCCAGTGTGAAAGCCGGCAGGCTTTCACACTGGAGCGTGCGCTAGCAGGATGACAAAGGCTGCTTTCACACTGGGGCGGTGCGGGGCGGCGACGGTAAAGCAGCGCTATAGTTAGCGCTGCTTTACCATCTTTTACCCGCGGTATGCGGCCGCTAGCGGGGTGGTTTTAACCCCCGCTAGCGGCCGCAAAAGGGTTTGCGGGCGGTATCCCCGCGGTTTCCCATTGATTTCAATGGGAAGGAGCGGTATAGGAGCGGTAAATCCACCGCTCCTTCACCGCTCCAAAGATGCTGCTAGCAGGACTTTTGTTGCGGTCCTGCTAGCGCACCGCTCCAGTGTGAAAGCCCGCCGGCTTTCACACTGGAGTGCATGGGGCCGTTTTTTTCAGGGGGTGTACAGGCGCTATTTTTAGCGCTGTACCTGAAAACCGCCCCAGTGTGAAAGGGGCCACAAAAAAAGTCCTGCTAGCAGCATCTGGAGCGGGATAGGAGCGGTGTGTTCACCGGTCCTTCCCATTGATTACAATGGGAGACCGCGGTAAAACCGCGGCAATACCGCGGCAATACCGCCGGAAAGCGCCGCTACGGCGGCGCTCTGCGGGGGGTGTTTAACCCTTTTTCGGCCGCTCGCGGGGGGTAAAAAACCGAAAACCGCGGTGAAAACGACGGTAAAGCAGCAAATATAGCGCTGCTTTACCGTCACCGCGGCTCACCACCCCAGTGTGAAAGGGGCCTTACAGAAGTTTGGGTTAGCTGTAGGCTACTTCCAGGTCACTCAACAGGTACTCACAGATGCAGCGGGGGGTAGGTGCTGGGTAACAGGGAGAATCTGGAGGCTGCAGGTGCAGAGATGGCACAGCGGAGGTTCTGAATGAAGATGCCACAGAGACTGTGGGTGCAGGCATGGTGCAGCACAGGCTCAGACTATTGATGTAGATGACAGTGGATGCAGCTGGGTTGAAGCAAAGATGTAGAAGAGCCTGTGGTAGCTGCAAAGGTGCAGCGAGACTGCAAGTGCAGTGAAAATGCTGCAGAGTCTGTGGATGTTGCAGAGGTACAGCAGAAGCTGCAAGAGCAATTGTGATCCAGCAGAGACTGCAACTGTAGCCAAGGTGCAGCGGAAGCTGTGAGTGCAGCGGAGATGCAGCAGAGTTTGGATGTTGCAAAGGTGCAGCGGGGCTACGAGTGCAGTAGAGATGCAGCAGAATCTGTAGATGTTGCAGGGCTGCAGTGGAGATGCAGCAGAGTGAGGATGTTGCAGAGGTCTACCAGAAACTTCAAGTGCAGCAGGGATGTAGCAGATTCTGTGGGTGCCAAGCAGTTAGACTGGTGGTGTTAGGCAGAAGCAAAAACACTTCAGTAGCTCAGGGGAGCAATATGAACTCCATTGTTGAGCAGTGACAACATATCTGACTGCTCCTAATGCCGCGTACACACGGTCGGAATTCTTGTCAGAAAAAGCTCTGATGGTTTTCCTGTCGGAATTTCGCTCAAACTGTCTTGCCTACACACGGTCACACCATATTCCGACGGTCAATAACACAGCGGCATACAACACGTTCGACAGCACTATAAAAGGGAAGTTTAATGCTTCCGAGCATGCTTCGAATTGTTTCCGAGCATGCGTCAGAATTTTGCGTGTCGGAATTGCATACACACGATCGGAAAATCCGATAGAAAGGTTTTCCGTCTGAAAAATTGAGAACAGGTTCTCAATCCAAAAATTCCGGAAATTCCGACAGAAAAAGACAGATGGGCATACACACGGTCAGAAAATCCGATGAGAAGCTCCCATCGGACTGTTTCCATCGGAAATTCCGACCGTGTGTACGCGGCATTAGACTCTGCACTTAGAGCTTGGGCAAATTGCAAATTAGCACATTTTGAGTGAACACAAGTACAGTAAGGTAATGAATCTTGTCAAGTTACAGTATGACATCAGACAAATATACTGCTTTTACAAAGCCACAGGAAAGGATAGCTGCAGTTAAAATCTAAAGACAAAAAGTCTCCCTAATGCAAGTTGTTGGGAGCAGCTGGGAAATATTACTTATCAACTGGAGAACCGTAGCTTGTAAAGTATAGTAAGCAAACATTAAAAACTGGGTGAAAGGTAAACAGAAGTGTCTAAGCATATGGGAACCTGGTTTTAGAAATCGAAATGGAGAGAACAAAGGGGCTGAGAATAGAACACGAGGAAAAAGAGTGACAGGTCAGGGTGAGAGAAGGTGAGGTGAAGAAGGAGGAAAAAAAAAAAAGAAGATCCTCTGTTGCTGCAGAAAATATGAAATTAGGAAGGTCTAGTGGTTAAGGTTAGGTGGAGAATTCACTCATTACTCAAAAAAAATGCTTTATAGAATAGAATTTTTTTGGTTGGAATTTTTCTCATGATTGTAAAGGGTAGAGTTGAGATCTTCCATGTGCATTGTGTTTTTAATTGTGCCAAGGTTCAAAAGCTCAAAAAACAGCCTCCAAAGTGCCTAAGCAGAAAGTCAGAGGGACCCAGAGTGGAAGATAGCTTGAAGGGTGTGGATAAAATTTTGGTGGAGTGAAAAAGTTGGCAGTCTATGGCACAAGTGGGGCCTATCAGTAAGTGAGTCTTGAACTCAGAGGGGGGCATTTACCAAGGACAATCCTCTGAGGGGATGGGTGCTGAAATCTTGTTCTAAATGGATCCATTGCCTATGTCAGAATGCTGAGCACCATTCAAGAATCCTGGCCACATTGGTGGCCTCGTAATACTGGATGGGGTCTGGCAACCCTATGCCTCCTTTGGTCTCAGGGAGTTTGAATAAGGAGTGTTTAATTCTTGTCGAGCCCAAATAAAGTGAAGGAAGGTGGACCTTAGATCTGAGAGGATGGTAGTGGGCAATGCGATCAAAGTGTTTGTTGTAGTAGGTGATTCTTGGGAGGACATTTATTTTTATGATATTATTCCTGCCAAACCAAGTAAATACGCCTGCCCTCACATTTTCAATACAATTACTAGGCCTAAATTGTGGAGACACAAGACAGTGAGAACAAGGCCAAATGTCGAGGCAGAAGGCACAGAGAGTTTTTGTCCAAAAAAGTGGAGCTTCAGCTCTTTGTTAATTTAAGGGAATCATTTTTTTTTCTTTGGCAAAAGGAAAAAGGGGAAGGAGAAGGAAAAGAGGTGCCAGGAGGCAGAATGTTGGCATCAGTGGCAGCAACAGTGAGAATAGAGAAAAATCTTTATTTGATCTTTTCTTAGTTAAAAGAATTCATTTAAAAAAAAAAAAAGAAAAAAAGTCAGCCTCTCAGTCACAAATTATCTCTGACATGACACTTGCAGCAGAGCACTAAGTACATATTGGGAACCTACAGCCAGCAGTATATCCTAGACACCCAGTAGTCCTTTTTTAATATATTTTTAATTTTTTTAAATTGACATTCTTGCTATCCTCAAGTTTACCATTTGCGTGACTAGGGCAGGGATGGCATTACAAGGGAACAAAAATATAAAGACAAAAAAAAAAATTACAAAAATGCTAATACATAAAAAAATGGTGTCGGACGGTAGAAATGTGCAACTACTGAAGTCAAAAACTTGAGGAAAGGGGCTGTTTTCACCAGCTCTTTACCATGTATTATTCCTTTTGCTTACTCCAGTGAGTTACAGTGCCTTAAAACGTATTCATACCCCTTGAAATTTTCCACAATATGTCATGTTACAACCAAAAAAAGTAAACAGATTTTATGTGCTATGCCGCGTACACACAAGCGGAATTTCCGTCGGAAAAATCTTGGATGTTTTTTCCGACAGAATTCCGCTTAAGCTTGGCTTGCATACACACGGTTACATAAAAGTTTGCTGAACTTTCGACTGTCTAGAACGTGGTGACGTACACTACGACGAGCCGAGAAAATTAAGTTCAATGCTTCTGAGCATGCGTCAAATTGTTTCCGAGCATGCGTAGGAATTTTGCACGTCGTAATTGGTACAGACGATCGGAATTTCCGATCGGACTTTTTCCGACCGAAACATTGAGAACGTGCTCTCAATCTTTTGCTGGCTGGGCCAATCATCTGCCAGCAAAAGACCAACACAAAGTGGCACGTGAAGTGGAAGGAAAATGATAAATGGTTTTCAACATTTTTTACACTGAAAAGTGTGGCGTGCATTTGTATTCAAATAAATATCTGAAAAGTGTGGCGTGCATTTGTATTCAGCCCCTTTAAAAGCTCTCATCAGACTTTTGCTGGCGGAATTTCTACAAACCAAGGGAGTTGCTATGGGCGCCAAGTTCGCCCCTAGCCTCGCCAACATTCCGGTCGATAGCTGCCATCACGCATCATGGCTGAAATCAGTGCCCCGCAGCCAACTCATGCGCATTAGGCGCAATTGTTCATTCCTCCCTGATTTCCACCATCAGGCAGGCATTCTTAAAAAGAGATTTTTGGACAAGGGCTATAAGGCAGAACATATTGACGATGAAATACAGAAAGTATCTAGGATTGACCGTGAAACCCTATTAATTGAGAAGCCTCCAAAGAACAAAGAAAATAAGCACAAATGGTCCTTTTTGACCAATTTTTCAGTCCAACACAGACAAATTAAAGAGATCATGGCTAAACACTGGAAGATTCTCAAAAATGATCGAGTATTAGGCCCCCTACTGCCAGATCGAGCAGGGGTTATCTATAGAGGCGCTATGCCGCTTAGGGGAAAAATTGCTCCTAACATCATTGACCCTCCATGTCCACCTATATTTTTCCACGACATGAAAGGGTTTTACCCATGTCGCAAATGCAACGTGTGTATGAACAATTCATGTCGCAGGAAATGCGATTCCTTTAAGTCCAACGTTACTGGCAAAGTTTACGAAATGAATTGTTTTGTAACCTGCCATACGAAATATATTGTGTACCTAATCACTTGTCCGTGCGGGAAGCAGTATATAGGACGCACTATAAGGACTTTTGCCATCAGAGTAAATGAACATCTCGCCGCAATAAGAGCAGGACGTACCAACCATAGCGTCCCGAAACACTATCTGTCCTGCCACAACAAGAACCCAGAAGGTTCTAAATTCCAAATTATTGACAAGTTTACAGCACACTGGAGAGGTGAATCCAAGGTTAGGGGTGTATCTAAACTGGAGACATTCTGGATACACCAAATCAAATGCTATACCCCACACGGGTTGAACATAGAGTGGGACATCAATTCGTTCATTAATCGTTCCTGAACAGTTTAAACCTTATATTTATCCGCATGTTTTTTGATGATAATAATCATGTTTTT
This sequence comes from Lithobates sylvaticus, assembly GCA_028564925.1. Taxonomy (NCBI): domain Eukaryota; kingdom Metazoa; phylum Chordata; class Amphibia; order Anura; family Ranidae; genus Lithobates; species Lithobates sylvaticus. Next base: position 448,641,699 of record CM053030.1, read on the forward strand.
ATGGGTAGTATACAGCCCATTAGTATGATTACTGATGAAAAAATATTTTGACTCTTAATATCATCATTATTTTTCGTGTTGTATTTATGTCAACATTCTCTCTCTGAATATTGTATTGGATAATTAGGACTGCGAGCAATGCTGTAGTATGTTTTATTTTGGGTTGATAACCATATTTTACAGTATTTGTTTGGATTCCACTGTCACATATACTTGCTGTCATCTACCTAATGGGACAATGATATGTAAATTATATGAGTTTAGCCACTAGTGGCAGTCCGACTCCGGTTTCTAAATTAATTCACCCTATACACTTATCTTGATGTTAACATTTTATTTAATTTCTCATATTTTTATTACTTTTTTATATTCATATGGACGCCTCTATATGTGCTGATTGCGTCGTTTGTGACGCGTCCGCGATGTGGAGGTATGTCCCGCCCACCCATAATGGGTGCTGTCACGTGATCACATTGTTTACCCTGGAGACCGTCGCGCATACGTGATTGTGTGTGACGTGTCCGTGATGAGGTAGCATGTCCCGCTCGCCTCTATTGGGTGTTGCTATGTGAACACTTTGTTTACCATTGTGACCGTCGCCCATGCGCGATTGAGTTATGCGCGGGGATGGGCGGATATCCGTTTTTCGCCGGCCGCGGCGTGGCCGCTGATTGGTCTCGCCGCTGTGCTGTCGTGCTGTGCGTGCTGTGGGCCGCTGCGCATGCGCAGTACATTGTGCGCGGCGCACGGCTATTACGAGCCTTTGTACGTGGACACCAGCACTCCTCGTGTATAGGACATATTATGTATTGTATAGGTGGTATATATATAACGCAGAGGTGGCTCACTAGCCCATGCCCCTGTTGAAGTCTTGTGAGACGAAACGCGTGGGGCAATAGACCAACACAAAGTTGGTCCTGGATTGTTTTACATAATTTTGAAGTGGAAGGAAAATGATAAATGGTTATTTTTCAACATTTTTTTTTATTCACAAACGGAAGTGGGGCTGCCCTTAATGAGCTCAGGTGTATGCCTTTATGTATTGTATAGTGGTATATATATAACGCAGAGGTGGCTCACTAGCCCATGCCCCTGTTGAACATTACGAAGTGTCATATGAATATCGTTACAGTGTTATATATGAACTTTACCCCTTTACTCTGATACCCCTAACTAAAATCTAGTGGAACCAATTGCCTTCACAAGTTACCTAATTTTATTTAGTAAATAGAGTCTACCTGTGTGTAATTCAATTTATTTTTTTGGTAAATAGAGTCTACCTGTGTGTAATTCAATCTCATTATAAATACAGCTGTTCTGTGAAGTCCTCAGAGGTTTGTTAGAGAACTTTAGTGAACAAACAGCACGATGAAAGCCTAGGAACACAGGTCAGGGATAAAGTTGTGGAGAAGTTTAAAGCAAAAATATACCAAGTTTTGAACACCTCACGGAGCACTGTTCAAGCCATCATCCGAAAATGGAAAGAGTATGGCACAACTGCAAACCTACCAAGACATGGCTGTCCACCTAAATTGACAGGCCAGGCAAGGAGAGCATTAATCAGAGAAGCAGCCAAGAGGCCCATGGTAACTCTAAAGGAGCTGCAGATATCCACAGCTCAGATGGAAGAATCTGTCCACGGGACAACTATTAGTCGTGCACTTCACAAATCTGGTCTTTATCGAAGAGTGGCAAGAAGAAAGCCATTGTTGAAAGAAAGTCCCATTTGCAGTTTGCGAGAAGCCATGTAGGGGACATAGCAAACATGTGGAAGAAGGTTCTCTGGTCATACGAGACCAAAATTTAACTTTTTGCTGTGGCGGAAAACCAACACTGCACATCAACCTGAACACACCATCCAAAAATGGTGGTGGCAGCATCATGTTGTGGGGATGCTTTTCTTTAGGAGGGACAGGGAAGCTGGTCAGAGTTAATGGGAAGATGGATGGAGCTAAATACAGGGCAATGTTAGAAAAAAACTGTTAGAGTCTGCAAAAGACTTGAGATTGTGGCGGAGGGTCACCTTCCAGTAGGACAACGACCCTAAACATACAACCAGAGCTACAATGAAATGGTTTAGATCAAAACATATTCATCTGTTAGAATGGCCCAGTCAAAGTCCAGACCTAAATCCAATTGAGAATTGAAAAATGCTGTTCACAGGCTCTCTGTCCACTCTGACAGAGCTTGAGCTATTTTTCAAAAAAGAATAGGCAAAAATGTTACTCTCTGTGATGTGCAAAGCTGGTAGAGACATCCCCAAAAATATTGCAGCTGTAATTGCAGCAAAAGGTGGTTCTACAAAGTATTGACTAAGGGGGGATTCGCTGCGAGATCACTTTTATCGGCGGCGGGAGAGGTGCCCACCCCCCTCCCACCAGGATCCGGTCGTCGGTAGCGGCGGAGATGATCAAGTCCTTTCCCGTGGATGCCTGGCTGCCGACGATGGCCCCCGCTCGGCTCCATAGCATGGGGGGGTGGAAGCGGAGTCAAACGTCACTTCTGCCCATAGCTCTTAAAAGGAGAATTTTTTTTATTAAGTGACATTTTTTTCTTTATTGCACTTTACTGTAAATATGAGATCTGAGGTCTTTTTGACCTCAGATCTCATATTTAAGAGGTCCTGTCAAGGGATGTTTACATTACTTGTAATAGGAATAAAAGTGAACCAAATTTTTTTTTTTAAAAAGACAGTGTCAAAATAAAAAATAAGTAAAATGAATTGAAAAAAAAATTGTTTTTCAAAGCGCCCCATCCCGACAAGCTCGCATGCAGAAGTGAACGCATACGTGAGTAGCGCCCGCATATGAAAACGGTGTTCAAGCCACACATGTGAGGTATCGCCACGATCGTTGGAATGAGAGCAATAATTCTAGCCCTTGACTTCCTCTGTAACTCAAAACTGGTAACCTGTAGACATTTTTAAACTTTGCCTATGAAGATTTTTAAGGGTAAAGGTTTGTCGTCATTCCACGAGCGAATTTTGAAGCGTGACATGTTGGGTATCAATTTACTCGGTGTAACATTATCTTTCACAATATAAAAAAATGGGCTAACTTTACTGTATTTTTTAATTAAAAAAAAGTGTATTTTTTCCAAAGAAGTGCTCTTGTAAGACTGCTGCGCAAATACGGTGTGACAGAAAGTATTACATTTTATTCTCTAGGGTGTTAGAAAAAAAAAATATATATATATATATATATATGTTTGGGGTTCTAAGTAATTTTCTAGCAAAAAATAATTATTTTAACTTAAACACAAAAAGATAGGTTAGATCGATACATTGATAGATTAGATAGATAGCTAGATAGATACTTGACCTAAGGAGAGCTGTTCATAGCTATAACATTCCCTGCAACCTTTAATTGTTGCAGCTCCTTCACCAAGCTAGAAATGGAGAACTCAAGCAATTCCACTGGATCCAGTCATAACCAGTTTCAAGGATTTTTATTTATAACAATCAAATGAAAGTAGATTGGGATGTTTCTGCTGTCTGCAATTCCACAGCCAAAAATACACTGCAAAAGTACACTGTGACCAGAGAATGTCCATTAAAGCAGAGTTCCCATTATAAAAAAATAAAAATAAAAGTCAGCAGCTACAAATACTGCAGCTGCTGACTTTTAATAATCGGACACTTACCTGTCCCAGGGTCTAGCGATGCGGGGGATCGAAGTCCCGCTTGTCTCCCCCTCCGCTTGGCGGCGCCGGCATTTTAACTGTGGGCGCCCGGCTGTGGCTTCACAGCCGGGCACCCACTGCGCATGCGCGAGCAGCTCCATGTGCCGTGGCTGGCCGTGCAATCATCTGGGACCGGTCAGAGGGAGGGGGAGAGATGATCTCCCTTCCTGCGCCGAGGGAAGTGGATTTTTCTCCAAATTTTTTTTTTTTTTAAGCACATTAATTCATTATTTTTTTTTGGGGTGGAACTCCAGTTTAAAGCCATGCTGGCTCTGAAGTACAACATATAGCTTTATAGGGGTTGTAAACCATTATTCTTTTTTAATTAAAATAATAAACATGGAACATTAAAAGGTTGTTCTGATCTAAACTATGCCTCTATTAGCTCAACTTCATAGGTGGTTGACAGCCATTTTGTTTGTAACAGGGTTTTCGTTTTAACTTAAGCCGGCCATAGACAGGTTAAATCTTGCCCAGTTCAGCAGGGATCCGCTGAGATTCAAACCATGTATGGGCAGGCTGAATGATCGATGAACTTGGGTACAACCAGCCTGTTGGATCTTATAGCAGCTAGCAGTATTCACTGTGTTCTCCCAGCAGGGACGGCTCCCCCTGCCGGGAGAACACAATGGCTCCATGGGAGAGATCCCCCCCCCCCCCCATCAACATTGACTGTGTTGATGGGGGAATAAAGCGATTTTCTTTCCTGCACCCTGTTTATACCCGCCTACCTCAGATACGCAAAAAAAAAAATCCCCAGCTGATCATAACGGAGTCTACCCCATGTGAAAGGGGTTTAAAGTGGTTGTAAACCCACTAACAAAAAAAATACTTGCTCATACTAGCACATTATGAATTACTTACCTTAGGTCGAAGCCCCCGCAGCCATCCTCATACACCGATCCGGCCGGCGACATCTCTCCCATAGTCACTTCCGGGTATCGCAGGCTCCGACGCTGTGATTGGCCAGAGCCGTGATGACATCAACTCCCGCGCAACTCCCTCCGACGACACACTAGCTGAAGCAATGGCACGAACCTTTGCTTCAGTGCGCATGTGCCGATGACATCGGCAAATGCTGATACAGGGGATATCTCCTAAACCCTGCAGGTTTAGGAGATATCCAGAGTAGCTACAGGTAAGCCTTATTATAGGCTTACCTCTAGTAAAAAGTGGTTGTAAAGGGTTTACAACCACTTTAAAGCTTAAGGAAAGGAAAGGAAATCACCCAATACCGAATCCCTCCCATTAGGCTATTGTATTCTGACAGTGGGTGGTTTCCCCACGGTCAGAATACAATGATCACTGCAGGTAGATATAGCTGTTGGCAGTGATCACATGGGAAAAACCCAACTGGTTGTACTGAAGTCGATCGATAGATTAACTTCAGAACAACCAGCCTGCCCAAAAATGGATCGAAATTTGGATGGTTCCTGCTGAACCGGTTGAATTTCAATCTGTCTATGGCCAGCCTATAGCTGCTGGCAATATTCGCATTAAAAATCCTGACAGACTGGTTGTACCCAAGATTCGAACCGTCTATGGCCGGATGTAGATTTAGTAAGCGGTCTCATTGCAACGAAAGACTATAATTATTTAAATTTATTTAAAACAAAGTCTTATTTAAGGTACATAAACTTTCAAAACCCTCACTTGTGTTACACAATGAGTGATTTTGTTTTAGTGGTGATTTCATTGAGTTGTGTACTTGAATGCACTTTTGGAAGTTAAATGTTCTGTTCCAGAGTTTGGAACACATCTTGTCTCAATAGGCTTCTTAAAGGGACTCCAGACACTGCTGGCTAACTTGTACTTGAACAGCTTTACTGCAGACATAAAAGCAAATCAAACATGCTACTAACCTCCACAATATGTGATTGGATCTCGCTTTCCCTCCACGTGACTGCAGAAAAAGGTTACCAAGAGCAATGCAACTTGGATCACACATAGTGACATATTTAATACCTATGAAAAAAAAAAAAAGAATTTGTGACTAAAATACTTAATGCAAAAATGTTTAATATACATTGTTATAAAGTTAAACACATTACAAATTGCAACTATATTTAAAGGCTCTATTCCCTTCTTAAAGAAGTTGTAAAGGCAGAAGATTTTTTTATCTTAATGCATTCTATGCATTAAGATAAAAAACCTTCTGTGTGTAGCAGCCTCCCCAACACTTACCCTGAGCCCCTTCTCTATCCAGTGATGTCTACGTCAGGGACTCTCCTCCTGATTGGCTGGGGCACAGCCATGACACCATGGGCTCCCAAGGCTGTCAATCAAAGTTTGTTAGTCAATCAGGGGAGAGAGGGGGCGGGGCTGAGCGGCAGCTTCATGTCTGAATGGACACACAGTGCTGCAGCTTGGCTCGGTGCCCCCCCATGGCAAGCTGCTGGTCTATGGGGGGCACTCGTCAGGAGGAAGAGGCCAGGAGCAGCGAAGAGGGACCCCAGAAGAGGAGGATCCGGGCTGCTCTGTGCAAAACGAACTGTACAGAGGAAGTAAGTATAACACGTTTGCTATTTATTTTTATTTTTTAAGCAAGACTTTACAATCACTTTAGGCCAGTTTCACATGGGCTTCGACTTGTATAAGAGAAGTGTGAACAGCAATCTTTGTCAAAGCTTTTAAAGTACCATTCAATTCCAGTTTGTAAACGTTGAGCACAGACCCTAATGGGAGTGCTGACTGCCACTTTAACCACTTCAATACCAGGCACTTACACCCCCTTCCTGCCCAAGCCAATTTTCAGCTTTCAGCGCTATTGCACTTTGAATGACAATTGCTCGGTCATTGCTACACTGTACCCAAACTTTTTTTTTTATCATTTTGTTCCCACAAATAGAGATTTCTTTTGATGGTATTTGATCGCTGCTGGGTTTTTTATTTTTTGCACAAAAATAAAGGTTTTCTTTGTTTCTGTTAACATTTTTGGTAACTAAGTTCGTTTTCTCCTTTACTGATGGGCACTGATAAGGCGGCACTGATGGGCACCAATGAGGTGGCACTGATAAGCACTCATAGGCGGCACTGATGGGCTGTACCGATGGGTACTTATGGGTGGCACTGCTATGTGGAACGGATGGGCACTGATAGGGGGGCACGGATAGGTGGCACTGATGGACACTGACAGATGGCACTGATGGGCATCACTGATAGGGAGACATCTGGCAGACATTGGTAATGGGCACTGACTGGCACCATTTGTGGGCACTGATTGGCATATTTTGGGTACTGTCATCCCTGGTGGCCGCGAGTAGACGCGATACACGAAACACGGCCTGTTTACACTGTGATCAGCTGTGAGGTTCTTTATCGAGATCGGTGTGTCAGACTGACACGCAGCACCACCGATTGCCATGCTGCGTGCACCCACAGGCGCACGCCAGCAGTTATCCTGAAATACGTCATGTGACGTCCAGTCAAGATAACTGAACCACTGCCCAGCCATCATTTTGCTATAGGCCGGGCTGGAAGTGGTTAAACAGAACTTCTAGAAGCTTGCTGAAGCCTCCTAGCAGCTTGCTTAAAGCGGGATTCCACCCTAAAGTGGAACTTCCGCTTTTTGGAACCCTCCCCCCCTCCGGTGTCACATTTGGCACCTTTCAGGGGGTGCAGATACCTGTCTAAGACAGGTATCTGCACCGACTTCTGGGCATAAACTCCCATGGGAGTTTACGCAGCTTCCTTTCCCGGTGCGCTGTCTGCCGGGACACACACAGACAGCGCTGAAGATTCTCATTGCGCCGCGCCACTCGCGAATGCGCAGTAAGGAACCAGGAAGTGAAGCCGCAGGCTTTACTTCCCGATTCCCTCACCGAGAATGGCGCCGGCAACAGCAGAGAGCGGAGCGATCGATTGGCCTCTGCTGCCGACATCGCTGGAACTGGGAGACAGGTAAGTGTCCATTTTTTAAAAGTCAGCAGCTGCAGTATTTGTAGCTGCTGGCTTTTTTAAAAAAAAAAAATTGCAGGTACAGTCCCGCTTTAAAGTGGCAATCAACACTCCCATTAGGATCTGTGTTCAACATTTACAAATTGGAGCTGAATGGTGCTTTAAAAGCTTCAACAAAGCTTGCTATTCACATTGCTCTTATACAAGCTGAAGCCTGTGGGAAACAGGTCTAAAAAACACAACTGCTTTCTTTGAAATCAAAGAAAGTGGAGTCTCTGATTCCATGATGGAGGGTCCATAGACAAGAAATTCAGGAAGATCATCTCACCACTGTAACTCAGAATTATTTAAGATTTCACCCTTCATTCAAACCATTCATGACCATCAAATTATTTGTCAGGCCTCAACCTACAAACATTTTCAAACCCTTCATATCTTCTTGATAATGTAAGGCTGTCAATTACTTTTTGGATTATTTTTCAGTTCATGTTATAACGCACATTGAATAACCACCCTGTCCTCTAGCTCAAAACATTGATAGTGTTAGTAGATGGGTAGCTTGAGCCAAGCGTCTTATGAAGAAAAGCAATTGAGATATCCCAGGATGGACTGAGAAACCAACAAGCGAACTGGAAAGACATCATCAGCAGTCACTTCCGGTTCATGTATATATATTCTGAAAGTGTGTAGTGCAGACATCACATCTCCTCCAGTGTGGAGCAGGAGGAAGATGATAGGGATCCGGAGGGAGAGGACTGAGCAACAAAGGATCAGCAGAGCTGGGGGACCAGAGCAGGAGAAACTAGCAGATGTTACACATGGTGAGCAGCATGGGAGCGATATACTGTAGTGGGAGGTGAGCGGAGGAGGATTAGCAAACCAGAGGACCAGCAGAGCTGGGAGTTACTAATGAGCGGGGGGGATTAGCAAAGCTAGGGGTACTACTGAGTGGGGCATCAGCAAAGCTGGGGGTACTACTGGGCAGAGGATCTGCTGAACAAGGGTACTAATAAGCTGGGGATCTGCTGAACAAAGGTAGCAATAAGCTGGGGACTTGATGAAAAGGGATACCAATGATCTGGGCATCTGCTGAGTGGTGGTACTACTGAACAGGGGTTCTACTGGGCCCCTTTAAAACAAATAGAAAATCAACACACACACAGCATTTGTCAAGTTTCAAAAATGCATCACTGAAGCATCAAAAACACATAACAAAAGCTTGTTGAAGCGGTAGACGCTTAAATGGGTGTTAAAGTCAAACCAAATGTAAATGAGCCCTAGGGGCACAGACAGCTGCCTAGTAGCAAAACGTCTGATGTTTACAGTGGTCTGATGAGCACTCATTGACCAGTAATTCATATGTGACAGTGACATTTAAAGTTTGAGTACTTTTCCTGCTAGCAGACGGAAGTAGTCAAGAGGTAACGCAAGGCAGATTTGACTAGGTTAGATGCTACCAAATAATAAAGCTAAGAGGAGGCGTTTTGTTGTGTCTGCTCTTAAAGTGGTTGTAAACCCTTACAAACCACTTTTCACTACAGGTAAGCCTATAATAAGGCTTACCATGTAGGTACCATGGATATCTCCTAAACCTGCATGGTTTAGAAGATATCCCCTGTATCAGCATGTGCCAACATCATCGGCACATGCGCACTGAAGCAACTGCTCATTTGTGCCGTTGCTTCAGCTGATGTGACGTGACTGGCGCCTTGCGCGTTCATGCGGGGGATTGACATCATCGTGGCTCCAGCCAATCACAGGGACAGAGCCCGCGAAGCCCGGAAGTAACATTCTGGAGACATGTCGCCCGTCACAGCAGTTGCCCGAGACATGTCGCCCATCACCGCTGCACCAGTTTCAATCTAAGGTAAGTATTTCATAATGAGCTAGTATGCGATGCATACTAGCTCATTGTGCCTTTGTCTTGCAGGTTTTTTTTTTTTTTTGGATGGTTTTACAACCACTTTAAGCACAAGCTACAGGTTTTAAAAGGATAACAGGTTTGCTTTTAGGTCCCCTTGATATTACAAAAAATAAATGGACTTATATTATTGTTAAAAAGTAGATGTTTAGGAGTGAAGCTACTTGCACTACCTTATCAAAATCAGCTTGGGCAAAAATGGATGCAGAGGAAATCCTATATCAGCGTCACTATATATACCCATGGTGATTGGCCGAATACAAATGTTTCCAAAGTACCCAATCCCTCAAATCTCTGGAAGACTTTGCCCCTAAAACGAATAAATTATTTTATCTACTATTGTCAAGGTATAATAAATATCCGGAGTAACAAAAAGTTAAAGTGGACCTTCTTTTTTTTTTATTATTAAAATCAATTTTCTCTACAGCAAATAAAATATCTGATTTTTGTCCAACTTTTATACAACAAAACACAAAGAGACAAATTATGTACCGGTAATTATGATAAAACATTACAATTAGAAAACAGCACCTGTAAGTTCACAAAGTATCTCATATTTTTTTTCACTTCAATTTTTACTGAAACATAGCTGAGAATCCCCATAAAAGAAAAGCTGAATGTTACAGGAGTGGGGTAGAACCTTAAAGAGGAACTGCAGTCTGCACACATAATCTGTAATAAAAACATCTTCGCTTCCCTCCAACCACTTTGCATATTATTTTATATATACTGTGATTTTCTACTTGCCAAATATGCTGCAGAAATCTCCCTCCACGGAGTCTGGCTGTGACCATTTTAACTGTGGGTAGCTGAATCTGCTGCATGTTCACTTCCTGGATTTACACAGACACACACCTCCAGCTCTGCGGCTCTCATCGGCCCTTTTAGGACTCATTCCCCCTACCTTCCTGGCAAACTCTCACGAGAGTGAGAGAGACAGAGTTGTGCATGTCGTCATAAGCCTAGGCTTTTTACCAGATAAGAAACAGGAAGTGGGCTGTATAAGGTATTTACTGGCAGAAAAAAAATGTTTTACTATCCAAAGTTAAAACAACAAGGGCAGAAGATTTAATAGATGGAAAGATGAAAAAATGACTGAAGTTCCACTTTAAAGTGATATTACATTTCTTATTTTTTTTTTTGTTTAATAACAAGCATGTTATACTTACCTGCTCTGTATAATGGTTTTGCACAGAGCAGCCCCGACTCTCCTCTTCTCAAGTCCCCTGCCGGCGCTCCTGGCCCCTCCCTCCTGCCCCCACAGCAAGCAGCCGCTGCTCTGTGTGTCCATTCAACACGGAGCAGCAGCTCGGCCCCACCCCCTCTCTCTCCCCATTGGCTCACTGACTTTGACAGCAGCGGCAGGCAATGGCGCCCGACGCTGTCTCAGCCAATGATGAGGGAGAGTCCTGGACAACCGAGGCTCTTGTGCAAAATCACTGGATCGAGATGGGGCTAAGTATTAAGGGGGCTGCTGCACACAGGTTTTTAATCCAAATGCATAGAATGCATTAAGATTAAAAAAAAAAAAAAAAAAAAAAACAACTTCTGCCTTTACAACCACTATAAATATAATAAAGAACAGATCACGCGGCAACTTTCTTTAAAGGTCTCATGCATACTGGACGTTTGCCCAGCTCTCCTGAACACCTTTCTCCTTGCAGAATGAAAGCATCAGCAAAAACATGCCTAAAGCTGTGTTTTTGTGACCATGTTTGTGCGCATGTTTAGAGGCAGGAAAAAAGGCTCCTAAAAGTGGTGTTTTTAATGCCCAATGTGCATGAGGCCTAGATTCCATCACCACACATAGGAATGCCACTCACACCAGAAGGTTAGACCTCACTCAATATAAGAGGTCAATAGGTGTTCTGATCCCCTTATCACATCTCCTTCTTGGATATAATGCCTACTGATCTCCAAGCATAGGCTTAGAAATACCCCTCCACCCAACACTTATCTTTCCTTCTCTGTCAACCTTCCTCTATTAATCCTGCACATAAAGAAAAGGATTCCTGAAAAAGACGACTTTTTCTCAAAGCATTTTATTTTACAATTTCTTTTACAGCAATCCTTTATCATCTCAAGAATGTTTTGAAAACATTTATGGACCGAAAGATTTGTGATGGTCTCAAACCATTTTGTTATTTTTTGCATACTTGTTTTGTCTGTTTCAGAAATATAGAAGCCAAACACAGCCAGACAACTGACATTTATAATGGCATTTTCCATATTTTATTCTGACATGCATACTTTTAAAATGTGCATATGAATAGTAAATGCATTGGCCTCAGTTCACCCTGCTGTAATTGCAGTGACGGCTGGTGCTCAACAATTCTGGGGGGGTGCAAACAAACTGAAAAATACTGAACCCCCGCCAATCAATTGCAGCCTCTCTGTGCCCACCAAATGCAGCCATTGTGCCCATCAAATGCAGCCACTGTGCCCATCATATGCAGCCACTGTGCCCATCATATGCAGCCACTTGTGCCCATCATATGCAGCCACTTGTGCCCCAATCATATGCAGCCACTTGTGCCCCATCATATGCAGCCACTTGTGCCCCATCATATGCAGCCACTTGTGCCCATCATATGCAGTCACTTCTTGCCCATCAAATGCAGCCATTTGTGCCCTGTCAAATGCAGCCACTTGTGCCCGTCAAAGGGAGCCACTTGTGCCCGTCAAATTCAGCCACTTGTGCCCGTCAAATGCAGCCATTGTGCCCATCAAATGCAGCCATTGTGTCCATCAAATGCAGCCAGCCACTGTGCCCATCAAATGCAGCCACTGTGCCCATCATATGCAGCCACTGTGCCCCATCATATGCAGCCACTGTGCCCATCATATGCAGCCACTTGTGCCCATATGCAGCCACTTGTGCCCATCATATGCAGCCACTGTGCCCCATCATATGCAGCCACTGTGCCCCATCATATGCAGCCACTTGTGCCCCATCATATGCAGCCACTTGTGCCCCATCATATGCAGCCACTTGTGCCCCATCATATGCAGCCACTGTGCCCCATCATATGCAGCCACTTGTGCCCCATCATATGCAGCCACTGTGCCCCATCATATGCAGCCACTTGTGCCCCATCATATGCAGCCACTTGTGCCCGTCAAATGCAGCCACTTGTGCCCGTCATATGCAGCCACTTGTGCCCGTCATATGCAAACATATGCAGTCACTTCTTGCCCATCAAATGCAGCCACTTGTGCCCGTCAAATGCAGCCACTTGTGCCCGTCAAATGCAGCCACTTGTGCCCGTCAAATGCAGCCACTTGTGCCCGTCATATGCAGCCACTTGTGCCCGTCATATGCAGTTACTTCTTGCCCATCAAATGCAGCCATTTGTGCCCCGTCAAATGCTGCCACTTGTGTCCAGTATATGCAGCCACTTGTGCCCAGTATATGCAGCCACTTGTGCCAATAAAATGCAGCCACTTGTGCCAATCAAATGCAGTCACTTGTGCCCAGTATATGCAGCCACTTGTGCCAATCAAATGCAGCCACTTGTGCCCGTCAAAAATGCAGCCAGGCTCGGCTGTCACTTCACTAACCCCCACTTGGCCAATCGGGAGACAGGTCTCACTGATCTGCCTGCTGATTGACAGGGAGGAACGTTAGTGTGAAAATAGCGAAAATTTATTTGCTATGCCACACAACAGGGTGGGATAAGGACGCAGTGATCTGCGCCCGGAGCCCACCCTATTTTGAAGCCTATTAACCACCTGAGACCCAGTATACGTCATATGACGTCTTTTTGGTCTCAGGGGTATATCTGAATGATGGGTGTAGCTACAGACATCATTCAGATATTGCCGGTTTCAGCCGGCGATTCCCTGCACCATAAGAACGATCATAGCGGCTGTTCCGCCGCTTGATCGGTCTTACGGGCGGCGGGAGGGGACGCCCCCCCCTCCCGCCGCCCTCCGGTGCTTCTACCGACTCACCGCTTCCATCGTTGAGTCGGACTCGGGATCCGCCGGCACCGGATGATGCACATAGAGATTTCCGGCGGACCAGATGGTCGCCGGAGTCTCTATGATCGCTCGGAGGCCGGGCGCGATGTTATGACGTCACGCCCGGCCTCTGCATTCAAAAAACGGCGCCGCCTCCGCTGGGAAGCGGTGATCGTTTTTTTTTTTTTTTTTTTTGATTTTAGGCTTCCCAGCCTAGAGGTGAGATGTGGGGTCTTATTGACCCCATATCTCACTGTAAATAGGTCCGATCGTGTCATATTCCTATTACAAGGGATGTTTACATTCCTTGTAATAGGAATAAAAGTAATCAAATATTTTTTTTTTTTTTTTAAAGTTGTTGAACTAAAAAAATAAAATAAAATGAACAATAAAAAGAAAAAAAAAAATTTAGCGCCCTGTCCCCGCGAGCTCGTACGCAGAAGCGAACGCATACGTAAGTCCCGCCCACATATGAAAAAACGGTGTTCAAACCACACATGTGAGGTATCGCCGCGAACGTTAGAGCGAGAGCAATAATTCTAGCCCTAGACCTCCTCTGTAACTCAAAATATGTAACCAGTAAAAAATGTTAAAGCGTCGACTATGGGGATTTTTAAATACCAAAGTTTGGCGCCATTCCACAAGCGCATGCAATTTTGAAGCGTGACATGTTGGGTATCTATTTACTCGGCGTATCTTCATCTTTCACATTATGCAAAAAAATTGGCTAACTTTACTGTTTTGTTTTTTTTTAAAGCAGGAAACTGTTTTTTTTCTGAAAAAAACGCGTTCGAAAAATTGCTGCGCAAATACCGTGCGAGATAAAAAGTTGCAACGACCGCCATTGTATTCTTTAGGGTCTTTGCTAAAAAAACATATATAATGTTTGGGGGTTCTATGTAATTTTCTAGCAAAAAAATTTGGAATTTTACATGTAGGAGAGAAATGTCAGAATTGGCCTGGGTCTCAGGTGGTTAAAGCCTCTGGCTCTAATCACGTGTTTCAAAATACACACCCCCGCCTATCCCCACCATAGTGTTTCATGTGTCCGGTGTCCTGAAAGGAGCCGGGCACATGAATAGGGAGGGTGGCGGAGGTGTCAGGGGGGGCAGCACCCGCCACTGTGTAATTGACATGATTTTCAGTGCGATTATATAATGCGACTTTGCATATTGGAATTCACTATTCCCAACGCACATGTTCCTGTAAAAATGGCTGTGTATAAGTGGGTGCTGAAGTGACCACTGGCTGGAACTGTAAATAGTAAGAGTGAGAAATGGCAGCTATCGCTTCAAAAATTATACCCCATGTAGCTTTAGTGGTGCTTCAAAGAGTCTTCAAAGCCTCATTGAAGCCCCACCAAAGGTTCATCAAAGCTTCACCAAAGCCTCATCGAAGCACCAAGCAAAAGCAAGGTGTAAACAGGATTGTAAGCTAACCATTTTATTTAGTGAAAGGAGCTTTGACTGGCGTTCAGGGAGCTTTAACAAAGTGTGTCTGAAGCCATGTTTTGAAGCAAGTGTAAACTAGCCCTAAAGCTACATGGGGTATAATTTTTGAAGTGAAGTTGAGGCAAAGCAAAAGCAAGGTGTAAATAGGACTGTAAGCTAACCATTTTATTTAGTGACAGGAGCTTTGACTGGCGTTCAGAGAGCTTTAACGAAGCCATGTTTTGAAGCAAGTGTAAACTAGCCGTTAATGTATGTTGAAGCCGAAGCAAGTGTAAATTAACCCTTATGCCCCGTACACACAGACGGAAATTCCAACGGAAAATGTCCGATCGGACCATGTTGTCGGAAAATCCGGCCGTGTGTGGGCTCCATCTGACTTTTTCCGTTGGAATTTGAGATCCTGCTCTCAAATTTTCCGACAACAAAGTCCGATCGGACCTTTTCCGATCGTGTGTAGAGAATTCCGATGGACAAAGTGCCACGCATGCTCAGATCAAATTACGAGACCAAAGCTATTGGCTACTAACCTCTACGTAGTTCCGTCGTACGCAACGAACATCACCCCGTTCAGAATGATCGGATTTTCTGTCAACTTTGTCCGACCGTGTGTATGCAACACCAGTGTCGGACAAAATCCGTCGGAAAAAAACAGACGAATTTTGTGGTCAGAATTTCCGACTGTGTGTACAGGGGCTTACAGAGCTTTTTATCAACAAGTGTCTACATATATTTTTTATTTCTACATTTAGACCCCTTTCACGCTGAGGTGATTTTCAGGCGTTTTAGTGCAAGAAATAGCGCCTGTTAAGCGCCAGAAAACTGCCTCCCATTCATTTGACTTTTTAACTTTTCACACTGGGAAAAGTTAGGAAAAGTCCTGCAAGCAGCATCCTTGGGGTGCCCTGCTCATTGAAATTAATTCTTTGGAAGCACTGCAAACATGGGCGTTTTTAACTCCTACTTTGGGGTTAAAAGCGCCCCACTGGCGGCTGAAAAAAACGAAGAAAAAAAATGAAGCATTTGGCATTGGTTTGTGAAGTGCCATGTGTTTAACATGCATTGCTGTTACCTTGAATGGGGGAAACAAAGCACTTAAAATGCAGTAAAATAGGAAATAATGTTAATAGCATTGTAATATTTAATAAGGTCATCTCAGTTATAGTATGCAGATAAGCAAGTATCAAAAAGTAGCTTAAAACATGACTTGTACTACGATACACAGAGATTCTATCCCACAGACAGGTACAAAGGACAATAAGCTTACCTGAGTAGCAGCACCGGTGTACGCTCTATACCTGTCTTTCCAGTCATTCACTAGTAGGCTAACCAGGCTTAAAAGACCTCCCAGTTATTATAGCTTTCTGGCAGAGCATTGTAGGATGAGAAGTTTGTCATGGGTCACGTGGTGTTTCCTACTGCTGCCACGATACTTGTGGGAAAGTGTTATTTAGGTGACTGACATAAAACAGAGCCAATCAGAAGGGACACAGGGACACGGTGAATGATTCATTAGGCTGTGTGAATGTCCCATCTGGAATGCAACAGGAAAACCTTGAAATTCAGCCATACGTGTAAGAACAAATACATGATTTAATAATGCAGCAGCAACAGCTAACTAGGATGGTTTTGTATTTATAAGTTGCTTTGTTCTAGGAATACATACTGCAAACAGTACAATATGTCACACTGATTGGAAATAGTTTTGGACTTTTTAGTATATTTAAATGGTAAGTAAACAATACAAATTGAACTGAATTACATTTTTGTGTCTTACCCACCAAATAATAAGCAATTTTTCTAATCTAGACACCGCTGCTTGGCAGGTGCCGACTAAAATATATCTCTAGGTAAACCTTTTTTTATTTCAGTTTTGGTAGAGTGGGGAAGGGTTAAACCCTCTGTCAAGATTTTTTTGCTGTGTCTGTTCTCATTGGCATCATTTACCCTCTGTAGTTGTAACAGTCTTCATTTTGACATCAAATTTCGATTTAGTTTTAGTCACTGTCTTTTGATTTTGACTCATTATTTACTCCTGGAGTACAAATCTAACATCATGGTATTATTTTTGGTATTAAAGCGGAGTTCCACTGTTTTGTAAGTTTATTAACCACTTACGGACCGCCCGCCGTCGTGTTACAGTGGCATTTTGAAGAGGAATATCGTTGTTATGGCAACAGCTAGCTGCCATATCCCCGGTATCCTCTTCTTCAGCGGGGGTCTGCTTTCAGATAAAAGTGGTTTCTGCAGTGGATTCGCCGCAAGATCACTTATATCAGCGGCAGGAGAGGGCCCCCCCTCCGCCGCTGAACTGGAGCCGTCCATAGCGTCCTCTTGCTGGCTTGGTATGGAGACGAGAGAGGGGAATATGGCCTCCACCTGTCTCCATATCATTGCAGGGCGGAAGCGACTTCAAAATGTCACTTCTGTCCAAAGCGCTTAAAAAGGGACATTTTTTTTTATTTTATTTTTTTTTATTGCATTTTACTGTAAATATGAGATCTGAGGTCTTTTTGACCCACAGATCTCATATTTAAGAAGTCCTGTCATGCTTTTTTTTAGGAATAAAATGACACAATTTTTTTTAAAAGAACAGTGTAAAAATAAACGCATACGTGAGTAGCTCCAGCATATGAAAACGGTGCTCAAATCACACATGTGAGGTATCACCACGATCGGTAGAGCGAGAGCAATAATCCTAGCCCTCTGTAACTCAAAACATGCAACCTGTAGAATTTTCTAAACGTCATCTATGGAGATTTTTAAGGGTAAAAGTTTGTCGTCATTCCACGAGTGGGTGCAATTTTGAAGTGTGAAATGTTGGGTATCAATTTACTCAGCGTAACATTATCTTTCACAATATAAAAAAATTGGGCTAACTTTACTGTTGTCTTATTTTTTAATTCAAAAAAGTGTATTTTTTCCCCAAAAAGTGCGCTTGTAAGACCACTGCACAAATACAGTGTGACAGAAAGTATTGCAACGACCGCCATTTTATTCTCTAGGGTGTTAGAAAAAAAATGTATATGTATATATAGATAGATAGATAGATAGAGATAGATAGATATCTATCTATCTCTATATATATATTTTATATATAGATAGATAGATAGATATATAGCTATCTATATATAGATATATATCTATGTTTAGGGGTTCTAAGTAATTTTCTAGAAAAAAAAACACAATATTTTGTACTTTTTGCTGGAATAAATATCCCCATTTTTTCTTTTAGAAAAGCAAATTTTTTCTCAGTTTAGGCCGATATGTTTTCATTTACATATTTTTGGTATAAATAAAAAAAAACACAATAAGGGTTTATTGATTGGTTTGCGCAAAAGTTATAGCGTCTACAAAATAGGGGATAGATTTATAGCATTTTTAGATTATTTTTTTTTTACTAGTAATGGCGGCGATCTGCGGTTTTTTATCGGGATCTGCAACATTATGGTGGAAAAATTTGACACTTTTGACACATTTTTGGGACTATTGGCATTCATACAGTGATCAGTGCTATAAAAATGCACTGATTACTGTAAAAATGTCACTGGCAGGGAAGGGGTTAACACCAGGGGGCGATCAACGGGTTAACTGTGTTCCCTGTGTGTGTTTCTAACTGTAGGGGGAGGGGATTGACCTAGAGGAAATGACAGATCGTGGTTCCTAGCTATTAGTAACTCACAATCTGTCTCTCTTTACAGAACAGGGATTTGTGTGTTTACACACACACGTCCATGTTCTGCCTCTCGTGCCCACGATCGCTCATGGTCGGTGGTCATCGAGACCGTCGGCCATGAGCATCGGAACCCCGCAGTGCAGCGGGCTGCTATCCCACTTAAAGATATAGCTACCAGGGCTCGCGGGATTGTGCCAACCTGCCGCAGTATAATGATGGCGGCTGGTCGGCAAGCGGATAAACAGACACTCACCTGTCCCACGATCCAGCCGCCCGAAGCCTCGCTCCTCTCCCCCTTCTCTGGATGGCGCCATCATTACTACTGCAGTTTCACAGCCAGGTGCGCACTGCACATGCACGAGTCGCACTTAGCGCTCCTAGTGGCCAGGCAATCTTCTGGGACCTGTGATGTGTCCCAGAAAATTGCAGAGAGGGAGGAGCCACCTAGGCGGCAAGACAGCAGAAGAAGGAAGTGGAACAGGAAGTACGTGTCAAAACCAGGTACCCCCCCCCCCCAAAAAAAAAATGGCATGCCAAATGTGGCATGTAAGGGGGTGAGGAGTGCTTAAAGCGGAAGTTCCACTTTTGGGTGGAACTCCGCTTTAAGGTTTGAACATGCACTACAGACAGATTTAACCGTATAAATAAAACCAAGTTTTATAAACAAACAAAAATATTGCTTTTTGACAAAGAGAAGTGAAACTTTAAAATATATTAAAAAAAACAAAAAACTGTAAACTCTCTTGGCTGTAATGCCATTGCACATATTACCTGAATATATTTATTACAAACAATAACTATTAAAAAAAAAAAAAAAATCAGAAAAGCCTCTCTTATTTTTTTTTTCTTTCTTTCAGCAGTTTAGTAGATGGCCCTTACTTATTCTTATGTAGTAGTGCAATACATGTTTAACAACTTCCCGACCACCCACAGCACATTTACTGCAGCAGGGTGGCCGCTCTGCGTCATATCACGTACCTAGTATGTGTCCTGACACTTCTGGGTCTGGGGGCATACGCTGCTGGAGACCCACTCCGATCACACACAGCAGAAGGTACCACAGACTCAATGTCTGCCGGCAACCACCAATTATTTAGTACAGAGGGAGAACAGCTGTCTGCCTACAGTTAGGTCCATATATATTTGGACACAGGCACAATTGTCATACTTTTGGCTCTGTATGCTACCAGAATAAAATTAAAATGAACTAATCCAAATGAATTTTCAGCTTTAATTCAAGGGGTTCAACATAAATTATAAGTACAAATTTTAGGAACTGTAAACATTTTTATACACAGTCCATTTTCAGGGGCTCAAATGTAATTTGACAAATGAATATAATCATAAATAAAATTTCATTTTTAATATTTTGTTGAGAATCCTTGGACAGTACCAAAGACTGGGTTTCCTCCTTTCTAATGCTTTGCCAGGCTCTAACTGCAGCTGTCTTCAGCTGTACTTTGTTCGTGGGTCTTTCTGCCTTTAGTTTTGCCTTGCGCAAGTGAAATGCATGCTCAATTGGGTTGAGATCAGGTGATTGACTCGGCCATTGCAGAATATTCCACTTCTTTTCCTTCAGAAGCTCCTGGGTTGTTTTTGCAGTGTGTTTTGGATCATTGTCTATTTGTACTGTAAAGCGCTGTCGAATCAACTTTGATGCATTTGGCTGAATCTGGGCTGACAGTATATCTCTAAACACTACAGACTTAATCTGGCTGCTTCTGTCACTTCATCAATAAACACCAATGACCCAGTGCCACTAGAAGCCATGCATGCACAGATGACGTTGTATGCGTTGGATCATAAGCTGTTCCAAGCCCTCTCCACACTTTTTTCTTCCCGTGATTCTGGTACAGATTAATCTTAGTTTCCTCCGTCTAAAGAAAGCTTTTCCAGAACTGAGTCTGGCTTTTTTAGATGTTTTTTGGCAAAGTCTAATCTGGATTTTCTATTCTTCAGGCTTATGAATTTTTTGCACCTTGTGTTGAACCCTCTGTATTTGCTCTTGTGAAGTCTTCTCATGATTGTAGACTTTGACAATGATACGCCCACCTCTTGGAGAGTGTCCTTCACTTGTCTGGATGTTTTGAATGTTTTTTTTTGTTGCACCATAGAGAGGATCCTGCATTCATCCACCACTGTTATCTTCCATGAACGTCCAGGCCTTTTTATGTAGCTGAGCTCACCAGTGCGTTCTTCTTTCTTCAGAATGCAAACTGTTGATTTGGCCACTTCTAATGTTGCTGCTAGCTTTCTGATAGATTTGTTTCCTTTTTGAGGCCTTACAATGGCCTGTTTCACTTGCATGGGCCGCTCCTTTCAATGCATGAGGTAGGTTCACAACAATAGATTCCAAATGCAAATACCACACTTAATCAACTCCAGACCTTTTACCTGCTTAATTGATGAAGAAATAATGAAGGGGTAGCCCACACCTGGCAATGAAACAGCTTTTGATTCAATTGTCCAATTACTTTTTGTCTCTTGAAAAAGGGCAGGGGGCTAATTTTAGGAGCTGTAATTTCTAAACCCTTCCTCCGATTTGGATGTACATACCCTCAAATTAAACCTTAGAGTGTGCACTTTCAGGCCATATCCATTTTATAACTATAGCTTGAAGATGTTTTGGTAAGTACCTGAAAAAAAAACGTGCCTGTGTCCAAAATATATATGGACCGAACTGTATGTAAGCAAGGCAGACCGCCATTCTGTCAGTAGGGAAGACATTGATCCTGTGTTTCTGTTAAGCAGGAACACGGATCTTTGCCTTCCCTTAGTAGAAGCACCTTCCACACAGCGAGTAGGCACTTGCTAGGAACACATTTAACCCCTTGATCGCCCCTGCTGTAAACCCCTTTCCTGCTACTGTCATTAGTACAGTGACAGTACATTTTTTTTTAGCACAGTATCAGTGTCACTGGTCCCCAAAAAGTGTCAGGTGTACGATTTGCTTGCTGCAATATCGCAGTCCCTCTTTAAGTCACTAATCTGCGCAAAAATTTTGAAAAAAAAAAAACAAAACAATATTTTCTACTTTCGATTTTAAAAGAAATCCAAGAAAATCGAATTGGTTTGTGTGATCACGGACAGATGTGTGCAGATGATCACAGATATGATTTTACTGGGGCATATGTGGGGACAGGTGTTTTTACTGTGTGGGGTGACACTGTTGTGAGGATACTATTTTGGGGATATTGTGTGGGGACACTGGGCCAGTGACCGGTGTGTAAAAAGCTGTAAAGAACAGCTCATACTCACGGAGGACTGGCCAGCTGCAGAGATCCGCTCTCCCTCTCCTCACTGACAACTTCCGTGTGAGGAAAAGAGTGCTGATCGCCTAGCAACCAGCTCTCTATTTACGTCACATGATGGCTGTGATTGGACACAGCCATCATGTGATCAGGAAAGCCAGACACAGAGCCCTCCTGCCGATCTGAGATGCGCCCTGTCCGGGTGACACGAGCACATCAGGATTGTGCTGCTGTGCGGGCATGTGCGTGATCCCTCTCCTTCTTAATTAAGGACGTTCCTGAACGTCCTTTTAGAAGGAGAAAGCGCCCACCCGGCTGTATATGTGCAGTGGACAGGTGGGAGGTGGTTAACAGATAGGTGGTTAACAGATAGGTAGAGCTCCGAGGAAAGAATAAGTTTAGGTGGGTAAACGTCCCTCCCTCACATTTTCGTTCATTCAAAAATTGTACTTGATTATCGTCATAGTTTTTGTCAATTGACTTAATTCTAATTTTATTTCGTTTTCGTCACTGAAAACATGCACTGAAAACGAAAATATTTTTGTTGAGGTAATTAACATGCATTTGTTCTGGAGACCAGTGAGGGAAAATCCAAAATTTAGGATTCCTCGCAGAACAAGAGGTAAAAGAAAACCAAACTAATGGGGACATCTGTTTGAGACAAATGTCTTATGCCGCGTACACACGATCGGAATTTCATGCAACCGTGTGTATGCTCCATCGGACTTTTGCTGGCCGAATTTCTGGCAGCAAAAGATTGAGAGCATGTTCTCAATTTTTCAGACGGAAAAGGTTCAGACCGGAAATTCCGATCGTCTGTAGCAATTCCGACGCGCAAACTTCCTACGCATGCTCGGAAGCATTGAACTTAATTTTCTCGGCTCGTCGTAGTGTTGTACGTCACAGCGCTCTTGACAGTCGAAAATTCAGCGAACTTTTGTGTGACCGTGTGTATGCAAGCCAAGCTTGAGCGGAATTCCCTCGGAAAAAACATCCAAGATTTTTCTGACGGAAAATCCACTCGTGTGTATGCAGCATTAGAGGGAAATTCCCTTCATTTTGGGAAATTTTCTCCAATTTTCTGTTGCATCTCTGTGGCAGGGAGTGAAGGGAAAACTCCTCAATTGTACACAGACAGCAAAATAAATAACCTTGCTGGGATTTTAAGCCTTTCCTACATTCCTTTTATCAAATACTTTTTATTGAAATTTTGACATTGTTTCCAAAAAAAGGACCCAACATTTTTATCTCCAAAAAGAGCCCCCCACCCTCCTTAGAATCTCCCAACAGCAAGCTTATACAAAGAAAAGAACAATTACAATTACAAACAAGTTTAGGTACAAATTTGAAATAACTAATTGTATGGCATAGATAATCATTTATATTAATAATTTCATAATGAAGGAACAATTACCACAATAATAAAGGTGAGATACATATTTAATATCTGATGTCGCCTTTATATTGTCTGAGCAGCCAACAAAAGGTATATCACCCGACTCTTCTCCTAACAGAACATCCACTATCTTGTCAAGCATTAGAAACTAATGATTAAGAGTGAATGCTACCAGACTATTATTATCTCAGTGCAATAAGATAGTAAGGTATAACCACAAAAAAGGGGTCATAATTACGAATACACTAGGAGCTATACCTAGAGTGCTAACCCTTCCCTACTTTATCCATAAGAAAAAGTTTTGGGTGTACATACACCTTTAATTTTAACTTAAATTTTTATTAAAATGAATCTACTTACATCAAAAAGGAAGATGACAGGGCATATATAAAACAAACTCCGCGTACTTGCATCGGCCAGCCTGACATGTTTCATCCAATGGTGGATGGTCAACACTGATTGGATAGGGAAGGAGCAGCAGCTTACTGAAGATACTGAGGCTTATTTACTAAAAGATTTGACAATGTTCACATAACATATTGTGCGAATATTCACTTCAATTATCCAGTCATATGGCCCATGAAATCAACAGGAATTTTCTTTTTGTATGACTAGATCAGGGTTTTTCAGTTGGGGTGCCGCAAACACGGGAGGCAGTTTTACCTGTTTCAGTGCCACGCATTGAAATGGTATGGGTGGGCCAGTCGCCAGAACCACAACAACCAATGATGCTCTAGGGCTGATCCTGCCTGCCCCCACCATGACAATACGTCCAAGGCAGGCAGCATGCAGGGCAACCCCCAGAATTAAGGAGAGGATGAAAGTACGCCTCTGTCCAGATGAGATACACTTGCTGCCCTCTGCAATGCTGCTGAAGCTGTAAGTTAGGGGTGCCCAACCAGTGGCCCATGACCTCCTGCTCTGGGATGGCTAGTTGGCAAGAGCATCAGTGTTGTGAATGAATCTGGCGGTAGAGGGAGCAAGTGGCTGTGGAGCAGAGCCGCATAAGCCGATGCTTCCTGCATAGCACCGCCTCCTGTCACAGGTGGAGTGATACCAAATGCACTCTGCCTGGGATAACAACAGCTAGCAATACCTGAATGGAAGACTGTTCTTAATGGTAAGTTTATTACTAAAATCACAGTGTATATATGGACAAATCTGTTCTGGAGTTGTTACTGGGCTGCTTTCAAACTGATCTGCAGGTGCAGCGCACATGCAGGTTACCTGCACTGAGCCATAGACTTCTGTTATTACCTGTGAGTTAGGTGCGCTTTCAGAAAGTGCACTAGACCTGCAGGATATAATAGAAGTCTATGGCAAAGTTCAGGTAACTTGCAGGAAAGCCACATGTGCTGTACCTGCGGTGTGGGTAAACAGCAGAGCATCAGTGTTAAAGCAGCCTTAGGCCCCTTTCACACAATTGGTCAGACCCAATCAAAACCCTCCATTTACCTCTATGGAGCAGAAGATGTAAACAGATTTCTGTCCATTTACACCCGCCTACCTTCAATTCGATCTTCAATGTTGAACCAGAGGGGGAACCGTTCCTTTCTGTCTGGGCAGATCAGATTAGAGGGCCCATAGAGATGAGTGGGCTGTGTCTGTCTCCGTTCTGCATATGCAGAGTGAACACGGACCTGTCATCCGCCCACTCTGCTCATTGTGGACCGTGACTAGTTACCAAGTTGCTTAAGTGGCCCTGGCTCTTCAAAAGGTTGGGCACCCATGCTGTAAGGTAAGGTTCTGATGGTAAGAAGGGACTCTGTCATGAAGAGACTCTGATGTGAATGTGAGGGGGGACCTCTGATACGAAGAGGGGTTTCTGTTGTCATGGGGAGTCTCTGATGAGAAATGGGGACCTCTGATGTGAAATGAGGCTTTCAATGTGAAGCAATTTTCAGCAAGGCGGCTGTCCAAACTCAGCTTTCCCATTGATGGAAAGTAACATTTACTCTATTTTTCAGCGTATAAGACGACCTTTTACACTTAAAAAAAACAGGCAAAAAATGGGGATCGTCTTATACGTCGGGTATACAATGTTGCCCGCTGGATGTACAGTAATAGTGTATGTAGCTTCGGCTACATACAGTATACACCGCTGAGCCAATCCCGGCGAGAGATGTATTCTATTAATGAATACAGAGCCTGCTCAGATTGGAGTAACAACCTCTGTCAATCCACGCAGGCTACATACAGTAGTCTGCTCAGATTGGCTTTCAGAGTTAGAGAGGTGCGGGCTGATGATGTTACAGCCTCTGCCAATCCGAGCAGGCTTTGTATTCATTAATAGAATACATCGCTCACCATAATTGGCTCAGTGCGGTATGGCTCCAGCAAAAAGGAAATATGAATTCTCAGAAGGGGGTCATCTTATATGGTAAGTATAGGCAAACACAAAAAAAAAACATGGAAAATTAGGGGGGTCATCTTATACGCCGGAAAATATGGTAGTTTTTTCTAGACAGGGGTGCCTGAAGATTTTGCCTACTTTTAAAAGGTAATGTGACGGAAAAAAGGTTGAGAAATGCTAGACAAGATAATTGAGGTGAAACGTCACACAAGTTATTGTGCGTACATTAGTAAATCAGCCTTAATATCCCTAAGCTCTATCTTCCAATCAGAAATCTACATGTGTTCTTTTTAACTACACTGTGCAAAGTTGTAAGGCTACATTCATACTACAGTGTTTTGTGAATATTCACTAAACCGTGCAATTTTGCACGCGTTTATGAAATGCACAACAAAAAAACATGTATCTTGCTTGAGGCATGAACAGGAAGAGCATTAGGATATGCTGATCACCTTGGTGCCCTTAGGCACAGCAGAGTCTAGGTTGAGAGGAAACTGAGGGGCTATGGTCCCTTTTTTAGCGTACTTTTTGAAAAATATTGCCTTCTCAGAGAACACATTTGGATAGAAGACTTCTTTGCTTGGATAAAAGAAGAATGTGGCAACTTGGATGACACTGCCCCCAAATCACTAGATTGGGGAACCCTGACTGTCTGAGGAGAAACAGCACTATGCCTGGGATTGCAGCAAGAGACTGGTTATCAGTCACGCTATGCCTACGCTTCTGTTTTACCAAACTTCACTTACTACAGGAAGTTCCACTGATTGTTTTCCTTCCCTCATCCACTGCGTGCATTAGATGTTTTTTTTCCGGGAAGCTGGTACTCGGCAAGTAAGTTTGGCCTCCTGTCCCCCACCGCCCTCAACCTCCTGGGACTTGTCACAGGACCATTCATAGACCAAGCCACAGGGAGTCACAGCTGGTTTCCCACAATCAACACGGTCGTGCTGGGGACCCAAAGACCGGTGAAGAACATGCCCAAGTGAAGACAGTGCTAGATTCCTTGGCTGGTAATGGTCTTTTTATGAACACTCAGCAGCTACAGTACTTAACCACTTCCCACCCGGCCAATGTAGATATACGGCCGGGTGGGAGCCGTCTACTTCTGATAGGACGTTCAGGAACGTCCTTCAGAAGTAGAGGGATCGCGCGCGCGCGTGCCCGCGCAGCGGCGCGATCCCGATGCGGCCGTGTCACCCGGACACGGCGCATCTCGAATCGGCAGGAGGGCACGGTGATTGGCCCTCCTGATCACATGACGGCCGTGACGAATCACGGCTGTCATGTGATGTAAACAAACAGCCGGTTGCTAGGCAATCGGCCCTCCTCTCCTCACACGGAAGTCGTCGGTGAGGAGAGGAGAGCGGATCGCTGCAGCCGGCTGGTGATCAGTGAGTATGAGATGTTTTTTTACTCACTGATCACCAGTCTAGGGTCCCCCATAGTAAAACACACATGTCCCCACAGTAAGACACACATGTCCCCACAGTAAAACACACATGTCCCCAAAACACACATGTCCCCAAAACACACATGTCCCTAAATAATAAAAACACATGTCCCTCACATATGTCCCACTAAAATCACATGTGCCAATGATTATCTGCACACATATGTCCGTGATCACCTGCACACCCCTTTTACATGATCATTTGCGTACATATGTCTGTGATCACGCGAACCAATTATTATACACTTAACGGAATTTTTTTTACAAAAAACATGTAGCAGAATACATTTTGGCTTAAATTTATGACAAAATTTGATTTTATTGGATTTCTTTTAAAAAAGAAAGGAGAAAATATTGTTTTTTTTCAAAATTTCCGCTATGTTTTCGCTTATATCGCAAAAAATAAAAAACGGAGTCGCGAATAAATACCACCAAACTAAAGCTCTATTTGTGCGAACAAAATGATAAAAAATTCATTTGGTTACAGCATTGCATGACCGCGCAATTGTCACTGAAAGTGCGCGAGCGCTGAAAGCTGAAAATTGGTCTGGGCAGGAAGGGTGTTTAAGTGCACAGTAGGCAAGTGGTTAAAGCTTGACTTTTTTTTTTTTTTTTTTTTAACTGAAGTTTCTTTTTTGCCATTACATGAGGGCTGATAAACCCCTGTATGATAACATAGTGCAGGTGATGAGTTTTTAACCACTTCAATACAGGGCACTTTCGCACCTTACTGCCAAGGCCAATTTTCAGCTTTCAGTGCCGTCACCTTTTAAATGACAATTGCGCGGTCATGCTACACTTAAGTACCCAAACTTAATTTTTATAATTTTGTTCCCACAAATAGAGCTTTCTTTTGGTGGTATTTGATCACCTCTGCGGTTTTTATTTTTTGCTAAACAAATAAAAAAATACCCTAATTTTTTAAGTTTTTCTTTGTTTTTGTTATAAAATTGGGTAAATAAGTAATTTTTCTCCTTTACTGATAAGCTGCACTGATAAGGCGGCACAGATGAGATGGCACTGATGGGTATTGATAGGTGGCACTGATAGGTGACACTGAAAGGCTGCACTGATGGCTACTTATGGGTGGCACTGATAGACGGCACTGCTGGGCTTTCACTGATAGGCATCACTGGTGGCACTGGTAGGCATTTTTCACTGGCACTGATTGGCAGCTGCTTGGGCACTGGTTGGCATTTCCCTGGTGGTCTAGGGAGGCATACCTGGTGGTCCAGTGTGGTGGCCATCCCTGGTGGTCCTGGGCGGGCATCCGAGGGGGGGCTGCACTGGTAAACAATCAGCACAGACCCCCCCTGTCAGAAGAGCAGCTAATCGGCTCTCCTCTACTCACGTCTGTCAGACGCGAGTGAGGAACGTCATATGACGTCTGGTCAGAATATCGCAACCACTTTGCCACCGTCATTTTGCTATATGGCGGGGAGCAAATGGTTAAACTACAAATGTCCCCTTTGAACCTTTATGAAGCTAATTAAACACAAATGGTGCGTGTGTGGGGTGTCACAAAGCTGACAGTGCAGCGTGAAAGTGTAAGCAAACTCTTGGCTGTGAGTCTGTTTACATGTCGGTGGCAGTGAAAAGTTTAAAGCGTATCTAAAATCAAAAAACAAAAATTTGTATTTTCCAGCTTACCAGTCTTTAGATGTAATAGCTTAAAGTGATTGTAAAAGATTCTTTTTAAAAATAAAAAAAAAAACTAACATGTTATACTTACCTGCTCTGTTGCAGTTAGTTTTGTACAGAGCAGCCCAGATCCTCCTCTTCTCTGGCCCCTCTTCGCTGCTCCTGGCCCCTCCCTCTGGTCAAGTGCCCCCAAAGCAAGGAGCTTGCTATGGGGGCACCCAAGCTGAGTCACAGCTCCATGTGTTCATTCACGGCCTCCTCTCTCCCCTGATTGGCTCACTGACTTTGATTGATAGCCCCAGGAGCCAATGGTGCCACTGCTGTGTCTCAGCCAATCAGGAGGAGAGTCACGGGTGGCTAAGACACTCGTGAACATCGTTGGCGAGGTGCTGAGGAGGCTGCTACACACAGGTTTTTTATCTTAATGCATAGAAAACCTTCTGCCTTTACAACTCCTTTAGGCTCCATGCACACTGAATTCATAAATGGGCATTTTTGGGAGTTTGGGCATTTTTAAACTCCCCTCTATGTTATCCTATGTAAGCTGTTGTCTGAACCCCCTAAAATCGCATTCAAGAGCAATCTTGAAAAAGGCAGATGCCGCTATGGGAGCCCATTGTTTTGAATAGAAGTCACACCAGAAGTCGGATCATGATGATCCAACTTGCGATGCGGCTTGTGCGCAGAGGGAACCCCCGCTAAAATGAAGAAAAAATTGGCGTGGGGTTCCCCCCCTCGGACGATACCAGACCCTTTGGTCTGGTATGGATTTTAAGCGGAAAAAAATGGTGTTGGGTCCCCCAAAAATCCACAACAAACCCTTATCCAAACACGAGCGAGCACCCCCCCTCCTGGACCATGCCAGGCCATAGGCCCTCAACATGGGGGGGAGTGGGTGCTTAGGGGCAGGGGGGCCATGCGCCCCCCACCCCAAAGCACCTTGTCCCCATGTTGATGAGGACAAGGGCCTCTTCCCGCCAACCCTGGTCGGTGGTTGTCAGGGTCTGCGGATGGGGGCTTATGGGAATCTGGAAGCCCCCTTACATTGTACCCCTACCCATTTACCTAAAAAAAGTGTCAAAAATAAACACAGTACACAGGTTTTTAAAGTATTTTATTAAAGGCAGCTCCAGCGTCTCTCCCGATTTCTCCTTCCCTCCCTGGCTCTTCTCCCTCCTCCGGTCCTTCTCTCCTCTCCGGTTCTTCTCCTCTCTGTGCTGTCTTCTCCCTCTTCTGCTGGGTCTTGTCTATCCGCTGTCTTCTCTCTCTTTTTCCGGGTCTTCTCCACTGTCTTCTGCCTCTGTTATTCTTCCAATGTTGACTCAACACGAACTCCCGATGTAATGCTGGGTCCGCCGTGTGCAATGACTTATAGGAGGTATGGGGTGGGGCCACCTGCTGACGTCATTCAGAGGCCACACCCCCTTGTGACATCATCGTACAATCATAACACGGGTGGTGACGTCATAAGGAGGATAGATACTGCAGGAGGGGCCGTGATTTCCCCGGCTGACGTCAGAGGGAGATCACTGCCCCTCCTGCAATATCCATCCATCGGAGCTGTACAGCAGATGTGAGTCATGTGACCGGCCTGAAGACAGCTCTAAATCAGTATTTACAACGCTCGTTTTTCTACAAGACAGGTACAGTGTGCTATGCCAGGCTCTAATAGAGGGGCATGCATTAAGATAAAAAATCTTCTAACTTTACAACTCCTTTAATTAGGTTTCTTCTTTTTTTTTCCAAAACATTTTATTTCTCATAAAAGTTCTTTACATACACAAATATATTACACATTAAAAATAAAAACAAAAAAAGTGGGAGTCCAGTATCTATACCAGTGTTTTTCAACTTTTTTCAGTCAAGGCACCCTTTAACATTATGCACAATTTTGAGGCACCCCATTCTAAAATGTTTTTTCTTTTTGCCAAGGTATCCTTGAAAAAACCTGAAAACACCCCAGACTGCCTGGGCACCCTGGTTGAAAAATGCTGATCTATACTATTGTTATATCTCCAATATAAAATATCATATTATTTGTATTTTTCCTCAGTATTAAAAAAGTATAGAAATAGTATAAATTATCCCGATCTTTTTTACTGACTCCAAATCTCAATAACTCATCACCAAACAAGCTCAGTTTCTTTTTTCTAGGCCAAGTATATTTTTTGCAAGTACAGAAAAATATCTGTTCATCCCAACAGAAAATCACTATCCTTGAAACTTCCTCGGTTCAGTAGTGAACTGAAATCTCAATGTTATCAGTTTTCCTAGCTATATTCTGTGAAGTACACAACCCCTTGTCCCTATGTAATGTACACAAGGAAGGGATAGGTGTTTGTAGAAAAAATTAGGAGAACGGCCTAGGGTGACACCACTGCACCTTCACAGATACAGCACAGACAATTAACAGTGCCACCATAGAACAGGAAATGTGTTACTAGGAGGATCACAAGGTGAAAATAAAATAAAAAACTAAAAAGGAAACATGCAGCTACCACATGCGAAGACTTGTTCGCTAGAACAACTTTTTATATATTAGATATGCTTTAGTGCAAGTTCTTTTGTTTGCAGTGACCACATTCCAGAGGGCACCTCACTGTGTCTCTGGGAGTATACTTCCTGAAGCATGTGCTGTTTGATTTTCAATTTCTCTCTACTTTTCTATCACTAATCACTTAGTAGCTGGGAAAAGCCTTCATAGTACTGGAATTTTGCACATGAGACTTTCTGTAAGCGAGAGTCGGCAAGTTGCCTGCAGTGGCAGTATCCATCCTCCTGCTTAAAACCTCTCATGATTCACAGCAGATTTAAGGTGAACTATACGCAGAAACTTTTCTGTGAAATATACTTAAAATTCAGGAACTGCACAATCTTTTTATGATCACCAGAGACCAAAGTTCAGACCCGTATTTGTACAATTTTCCTTCCAAGCAGGATTATACTGAACAGATAGTAGGTTTTCAAAAACAGTTGAATATAACAGTGACTGACAGAGCTTGAAGAAATTGGTTGTTTGTAATTTTTTAAGAAAACACTATAATGGATTTCATTTTATTTTTACGTTTATAACTTAAGGTTTCCTATATTTTATTTACAATGCATATGTATACAACAAATAAATATTCAATAAGTGAAAAAGGATTCAAAGAGCACTACGAGTTAGTTAAAAACGTAGTACAGTTGTAGCTCCCTTTTGTTTGTTTGTTTTGTTTTTTACTTTGGCTGAAACCCCAGATGTAGCCATCTAGGGAGCTGGCCAAAATAAAAAAAATTAAAGCAAAAAGACTTTTGTTTTTTTAATCCTGAGCATAATAAATGAAAAAAGAAAGCTATGCACAAAACCGCTAACATTTCATTTAAAGCCCCTATTCCCAGGAGCATACTCATCTTTACTTCGCTCTAACGTCTTTCTGTTCAGCACTTGTCTTTAATCACGGTCACTCTGACAGTTTAGGTTTTTGGGGTTTTATTTGATATGTGAAAAGAGAGATCACACAAATGCTTATATTAAAGTTGATGTAAACCCACCACTCGCCCAGTATAAACTAATGGCACAGTATTAATATATATATATACACACATGCAAGCCTCCTGCATGCATCCCTACCTTGAAAATGTCACCCTCTTCAGCCGTAAGAGTCCTACAAAACTCTGGAATCGGTGGGTCTCTTTGTCGGAGCTCAGTGGGCAGAGTCGTTATGTCACAAGGCTCAGGAAAGGCACCACATGACTACAGCATGCCCAATCATGCTGAGGTGTGGAGCAGCCAATCTTGGGAGAGCTGGAGAAGAGAGGATGGGGGATGTGAAGCTGGAATTTTAACACACACTCTGCTCTCTGCTCGTTCATGAGATAAAGAAATCAGATGTCAGTCACAGAAGTGGGGATGTGGGGACACAAAATGATCAGTGTTTTTTTATCTTACTACAAAAAGACAAGAGGATTACTCAGTGCCGGATTAACTCTTAGTGGCAAGACTGGGCACAGATGACGTGACATCCTCTACTGTACCAGGTAGAAGTCTTCATTAAAAAAAAAAAAATCAGGTTTACATCCACTTTAAGTTTAGTATAACATTTATTAAAAGTAATGACAGATACAGATACAAATAATATTAGAAAATATAACAAGAATACTTAACTAAAGATGCAGTATCCCCATAAAGGCGTGGCCAGATAATCAGACTAGACGCTTGCATGATGCCACTGTGGAGATGAGTCTGAATTTTCCAAGTGATAACTGTAGTATATAGACTTGTGTGTAAGGAATGGACAACCCCAAAGCCAATTCCCGTTGAAAGCAACAATGTGACCTTCTAAGGAAAATGGCACATTCCTGAAAGGAGATTAATGGGCTGGCTTGTCCATATTAGGGAAAATTGTTGCCCATACTTACCGTAATTTTCCTTTCCTGGATCCTCCCCATGTCAGCCTACTATGGGTCAGCTCCGCCCCCTCTGACCCCTCCAGGACCACCTTTTTTCTAGCCCATAAAGGGCGGCTGTCTGCCCACACCAGTGTTCAAAAAATATTCACCTTGCGACGGATAAACTGGGTGGGAATCCTCCGGCTGACATGGGGAGGATCCAGGAAAGAAAAATTACGGTAAGTATGGGCAACAATTTTCCTTATTCCTGGACCTCCCCATGTCAGCCTACTATGGGATGTACCAAGCAACATTAAAAAGGGAGGGAAGACAAAAAACCCTCAATGCAATGGTACGCAAATTTTTAATGGGCAACAGCCCCCGTAATAACCATAGAGCCAAATGTTTCCTCAGGTGGACAAGCCAAATTAACCCTGTAATGCCTAATAAAAGGTGTTGGGCCCGCTCCAGCTTGCTGCTCTGCAAACGACCACAGGGGCGACCTTTACGTATGCTGCCCAGGATGCTGCCATACCGCTCATTGAATGTGCTTTGATCTCTGAAGGAGGAGGAAGGCCCAGCGTTTTGTATGCCATATGTATAGTCTTTGACAAATCCGGAAGACACAATTCTGGAAGTTGCCTGTATACCCTTTTAGGGCCCATTGGGAAAAACTACAGCTGATCTGCTTTTAGTCCATTCCAGGTAGGTTGAAACCGCAGAGGCCAGGTCTAACCTACTCCACTCATCAGCTGTATCCGCCGGAAAGGCTGGGAGAATGACTTCCCAGTTCCTACGAAATTATATGGCAACCTTAGGTAGTAAGCTTGGTATCGGCCTAAGGACTGTCTTGTCTGGGAGCACCAAACAATATGGTTCTTTAGATGAAAAAGCGCACAACACGGAGACTCTTCTGGCCGAGGCAACGGCTAGTACAAAACAAATAAACTGTTAAAAGTAAAAATGAACAAGAGAAAGCTTGATCAAAACGGAGGAACCAGCGATGTTCCCAAGACTAGTGTTAAGTCCTCTTTTGGAAAAAATTATTTCAATGGACGTCAAATTTCTATGGCTGCCCCTAAAAATTGGATCACCAACTGATGTAGAGCATATCTTGTACATGACATAGCCGACAAAGCGGGGATTTGACCCTTCAGGGAATTATAAGCTAACCCTAAGAGACTACTCTGCAGAAATTCCAAAATGTTAGATACCGAAGAAGATCCAAGGCCCCAAACCCTTTCCGTAGTATTCTAGATCTGGTAATAGGTCACAATCGTGGACCTCTTATGAGCCTGTAATAATGTCTCCACTATACTGCCCGAGAGACCCAAGCCAGCTCAAGCCTCCCTCTCACTTCCAAGTTATTAAACTTCATCCTCCTGCGGTTCGGGTGCCAGGCCCCACTCCGCAAAAGGAGATTTTGACAAGGAGGCAGTGGGATTGGTGAGCCCAACTTTATCCTGCAAAGTAAGATGGAACCACGGCTGCCTGAGTCAGTAAGGTAAGACTACTATTGCTGTGATCCTTTCTCGCTGAATCTTCAGCAGGATTTTTAGAGCCAATAGAAGCGGCAGGAACACATATACCAAGGGGAAATTCCAAGACCTGGACAGAGCACCCCGACCCAACGCCTGTGGATGCCAGGTCCGGGAGGAGAAGCAAGGCGGTTGGCAATTCTCCTCCAATGCCATAAGATATATCGATTGAGGCCCCATTCGTTGTGATCCTCAAAGACTTGACTCAAGTGATCTGCTAAAACATTCCCAGGCTCTGGGAGATAAGATGAAGTAAGAGAGCCAAGATTCTTCTCTGCGCATAGGTAGATTGACATGCCACCTGAACGAGAGGGCGACTTCTTGTGCCCCCTTGATGAGACACCTAAACCCCGTAGTTGTTCAAAGACTCTTGACAGTTCGACCTCGCAACATAGGTTGGAATGCTAAGAGAGCGCGTCTAACAGCATCCAATCCCAGGAAACTTGAACTCTTCCCCCCACAAAAGTTCCATCGGCCTTGAACCTGCTGTCCCAGGCAGTGTGCCCCGCAGCCTGCCAGACTGGCATTGGCCGTCACCACTATTGGTTCTGAGGCCTTCAATGGAAGTCCGCAGGAAAGATTGCGATGTACTGACCACCAAACCAGGGACCAGATTCTTGGAATTGGCAGATAGATTTTTCTGGAACAAGGAGTGACGATCCCACTGAAGAAGAAAGTTGCATTGAAACCTCCTTCTGCGCAACCTGACCCACGGGACTACTGGAACTGTGGCTGATAGAACCCCCAGATACTGCATGCATTGCTTCACCATCATAGAGGGCCTGGCTATCACTGCTTTTGTCTGAATCTCCTGGACCTTCCTCTGAGGAAGAAAAACACCACCCTGATCCGTGTGGAATTGTACTGCCAAATACTCCAACATTTGGGTCGGATGCATCTGGCTCTTCCGAGAGTTGAACAACCAACCGAGACAAGCTTGTGTTTTACAGGTGAAATTCACATGAAGTAGAAGGAGCTCATTTGACGGACCCAGAAGTAGCATGTCGTCTAGATAATGGAATATTTGCACTCCCTTGACCCTGAGAGTCGCGATGACAGCAGACAGTAGCTTTGAGAACATTCTCAGAGTCGTGCAGAGACCGAATGGGAGACATTAAAATTGAAAATTAGAGCATTCCCCGGAAAATCAGAGAAATCGATGGAGAGATGCGTCTATGGAAACAAGAAGATACGCACCACCAGATCGATGGAAACTATCCAGTCTCCTGAGTCCAATGACTCAATTTTGAATCGTGGTACCTTCATGTAAGAATTCCAAAACCCCCTGAAGCCTCTGGGACCAAAAACAGAGGGGAACATACTCCCCGAGTCTTGCTCCTTTTCGAGAGGGTCAAGTGGAGACACCTTCAGAAGGACCTATTTGAAGCCTTATGAGCTTCGTTGGCCCTGGGCTTGGAAGTTTTCTGGAAGGTTGAACCGGCTTGCTTCCACTGTCTGAAAAACTGTCTGTAAGCACTGGCCTCTGAATCCTTCGTTGGATCTCTTGTTAAACCGAAAGGGCTGCTGTTGACTTTTTCTCTTCTGCAGGATTAGGCTAGATCTGCCGCTGGAAACCCGCTGAATTGCTGATTCTAAGTCTTCAGGAATAGTAGCTTCCCGTCGAATGGAATTTAACATAACTGTGCTTAGAAGCTTTATCAGCTGACCAATGCTTCAACCATAAAGCTCTGTGGGCTGTGAAGGAATGAGCCAATATCTTTGCTTTCATTTTTGAACCAGCTCCCTGACCTGGTCAACAGCCACTTCAGCCACAAAATCTAAAGCAGTCTTGAAAATTGCAAAAGAGAAGAACTGTCACTTCCCAGACTTTCATCTGAACATCCATCCACCAGCTCCGCTACCCCCAGTCTAAGGCTGGATTCACACCCATGCATTCCTGTATTCCGCAGAGCTGCACCACAGAACACGTCCCCTAGGAGACCACAGTAAATAAATGGTACTGCAAAAAGCACCAAAATAGATAAATAAATAAAAAACGCACAGGTGCGACTCCACCCCAAGCGCTTCTGACACAGAAGTGAGCACTACCGCTGGCCTGCAGGCTGCTCCGGCCAAACTATACAATTTCCTTTTTTTTTTTTTTTAAATCAGGTTTGCATTTATTCTGTGGTTCATAGGATCCCTAAAGGCATCCGAATCCTCCAGCGGAAGTGGAATGTGGCAAGCGAATCTTCGCAATGAAGTATCCAACTTAGGCGTAGTGTCCCAAGGGTTACAGCCTCGATACTCTATTATGCACATTGAGCCCCTTCTCAGGCCCCGCCCACTCATCATCAAATACTTCTTTAATCTCAGAAATGAATGGGAAGGAAGGTAATGATTTCTTTAAATACGGGTAGTATCTCTGCTGTTTCTTTGGAGGTGACAACTCTCCCTGCCACTTCATCGTATCCTTAACAGCCTCCACCAAGGGGGGAACCAGTGCGAAAAAAAACAAACGTATGCGATTCCGAGACCATCACAGCCTCAGATGGATCCGAATCGATATCGACTTCAGAGTTAAATCGCCGTAAAAACACATGATCTGAATCTGCAGATGCTTAAAGATACAGCAGGATGAGCAGGATTCCTTGAAAAGCTGTTTAACTCTTCCTTGACTGTGTCCTTAATGTAGGATTTAACCTGGCGTGCATTTGCAGCATTGTCCTGAGCCGCCTCCTTGAAGCAAGATACACAAACGCACTTTTCTCTGATGAGCTCAGCTGAGCAGGCCCAACAGGATCCTTCTTCTGCCTGGACTTATCCAAAGAAGAGGATCTTCTTCTCTGTCTGCGCCCAGATATGCTCTTTCTAGAGGCTTTCTGATGTCTTGACCTCTCTTGGCTCCAGTCCGAGCAACTAAAGTGAGGTAATGGTGAGGGAGATCTGGAATGCAGCAACAACAGGCGTCTATCCAGCTGCATGCGACTCTGCGATTTGTCATGTCCCGTCTCCTTTTTACTCCTTTGAGGCTGGAGTGCTGATTAGGAACCTCTTTGCGGGCATTTAGCGTGACTAAAGTGAGGTAAGGGTGAGGGAGATCTGGAATGCAGCGACAACTGGCGTCTATCCAGTTGCATGCGACTCTGCGATTTGTCATGTCCAGTCTTCTTTTTACTCCTTTGAGGCTGGAGTGCTGATTAGGAAGCTCTTTGCGGGCATTTAGCGCGCATTGGGCCCTTCTCTCTGTAAAACAGAGGATGTGCTCTCTTTTTTTAAAAATAAAAATAAATAACTAACTACCAAATAAAATAAAATAACATAAACTTCTCCATCCAAATCTTCAGTGCTAAGGCAGTTAGGCAGCCAGCAACTCATAGCTTACATAGGGCTTTGCTTTCATTACCAGTGGCTGAACAGAGAATCAGGTGAGGGAGAGCCAAGTAAGCATATGCCGTTGGAGAGATCTGCATTAAAGTGAACCTGTTAATTTGCCATACATGGGCAATACACAGACTTACTTTAAAGTAGATTCTAAAGCACAGTCCAACATAGAAACAACTCATTGAAACCTAACCATGGCAGTTTATAAAAAAATAAACATTTAGCAAACAACTAGGAAAACTGTGCTTAAAACAGAGGTTTTGTAGCATCCTTTCCTGTACAGAGACTGCAAAATCGCTGCTGAGGAGGGGGGGATTGCTGTGGAAGACTACAACAGCAGTTTCTGACGCTCAGGGACCTTGGCTTACAGTCCCTATTTGAAAGTGGGGGGGGGGATGTGGTATTTTGATTGTACAAAAAGCTTCCCATCCTCCTTACACTGCTGGGGTATTTTTTATGCATTACACAAGCATGGGCTTTGAATATTTGAGTCACAGGTAGCAGTAGATCAAAGGGAAGTGGGTGGGTGAGGAGGCCCTCATGTCAATTAAAGAATCTCACCCAAGTGCATGTCCATATACTGCAACTGCTTTAGGACTGGGCAGGAAGGGAGTGAAAGTGCCCAGTAGGCAAGTGGTTAAATTAAGCTTATAATTCCAAAATCATTCTAATGCCGCGTACACACGACCGGACTTTGACAGCAAAGGTCAGACGGAACGAATCCGTCGAACAATTTGATCGTGTGTGGGCGCCATCGGACCTTTGCTGTCCAAAAATCTGATAGACTTTACAAATAGAACGTTTCAAATTTTTGGGCCGGAACTCCGCCCTACCCAGTTCCTATCGAGAAATCCATTTGTGTGTATGCTAGTCCGACGGACAAAAAACAACGCTAGGGCAGCTATTGGCTACTGGCTATGAACTTCCCTATTCTAGTCTGGTCGTACGTCATTATGTTCAAATCCGTCGGACTTTGGTGTGATTGTATGTGGCCAAGTCTGTTTATTCGGAAAGTCCATCGGAACTCCGCCGAAAGTCCATCAGGAAGACAGTCGGACCTAGTCTGTCGAAAAGTCTGGTTGGCATTAGGCTTCATTCCCACGAGGCGGATCCGCTGCCACGGAGTCCGCCTCTGTCCGCCAGGTCAGCGGGAGATCTCTCTGTTGATCTCCGCTGAGCCAGCGGATGACAGGTCCCTCTCAGCTCACTGAGCGGGGAGGGGCTTGTTGAGTGCCGCTGGTTGCTATGGATAGATCGGACAAAAACGAACAGCATGCCCGTTTTCATCAGATCTCACCCAATCCGATCCGATA
The DNA here is from genome assembly GCA_028564925.1 of Lithobates sylvaticus. Taxonomy (NCBI): domain Eukaryota; kingdom Metazoa; phylum Chordata; class Amphibia; order Anura; family Ranidae; genus Lithobates; species Lithobates sylvaticus. The sequence continues at coordinate 448,680,919 of CM053030.1, forward strand.
GGGATGGATGCGAACGTAGAGCTATCCGTCTGATTTTAGCAGATCAAACTGGGTCGGATGTCAGCGGACATGTCACCGCTGACATCCGTCGCTCCATAGGCTAACATGGAGCGCCCATTCAGGTCCGCCGACAAAACTGACAGGTGGCTATGCAGACCTTTACAGAAAAGGGACTGTGTGGGGAGGGAAGATCCTTGCTGATAAGCAGAGCCTGAGGCATGTCCCTGGACACAAGGCAGTGTAGCCATACATTATAGAATTTTCTTATTCAATTTTCTTTTACATTTACCTTCAACTATGTAGTGCAAGGCCCTGCCTGATTGCATACAAATTGAAAGTGTTTAGGTTTGACCTCAATATATTATTATATGGTTTTGGTATATCTAAATATATATATATATATATATATATATATATATATATATATATATATATATATATATATATATATATATATATAATGTATGGCCAGCCTTAGGAGCCTTGGCCACCCAATGTAACATTGGGAGCCTTGGCCACACAAAATGATGGACTCTTTGGACAAAAAACAGGAAAAGATGGAAAAGGAAAAAACTGACCCATTACAGCACATGTGCAACTGGCTACAGAGTTCTGCAGTGCCAGTTTGGGGTGGCTGAGGCACCTGCACACTGTAATGGGGACATGTTGGAAACAATAATTTCCTAGGGACAGACCCCTCAAAACATGGACTGTCTCCAGGTAACTTGGATTAATGGCATTGGCAACCTTATTTCAGACCTGTACATGGCTTCATTCACAGGCCAAATGAACCTAGGTTGTTCCATTTGCTGAGGGGTGAACAAAGCAACTTTGACTCCAGCCACATCAATGTAGCTACCTATATTTGTATTTTATTCTCCTCAACTCCTAAACAACCAGTAAGTAATATCTAGATCACAATAGAGATATTTTCATTGGTGGCTGAATTGAAAAATGGTGGAAGGAGAATTAAATAAGGACATGCATTACATTCTGTAAGACTCCTTTCACACTGGGGCGTTTTTCAGGCGCTTTAGCGTTAAAAAAAAAAGCGCCTGTAAAGCGCCTGAAAGAAGCCTCATCTGCAATCCTAATGTGAAAACCCAAAAAGTTAAGGCATACTCCCAGTATGGTATGGACTTAGATGTGGTGGTCTCATCCCTAGATATAGACCAAAAAGAAACCCCCTATTATTGGGACTCTACTTAGGCCAACACACCGGACAAAATTGTGTAACAAATAATAGTTTTATTCAAATGTTAAAAATGGTCACCCAATTAACAAGAACAGGGTACACAATGCAACACACGCAAAACAGTACAAGAAAATTATAATGACAAAAAAGGTGTACCAAAACAAAAAACACAATACAAAAAAAAAACAGATAGGTAGCACTGGAGCTCTCCTGGAGGTAGGTGACCCCCAAATACTCGACGCGTTTCCAGTTCCCCCAAGTAAAAGAACCTTCGTCAGGAGCAGAGAGTGATTTAGTTTTTAGTACAACTATCGCTCAAAGATGGAGCAAGCACTCAATATGAGATGGAATCACGGGGAGAGGTATGCAAGTCCCAGAAATGGTAACAAATCGTGAAATTGGATCTTGGGTATATAGTCGGTGGATAAAGTATTTCTCTATGTCCCATAGAGGTCCACTAGTGTTGTCTGTGGGTCCTGATGGTCAAACATTAGACATGCAAAAACCATCCAAAAAACCTCCAGAGAAGCATCTGGTGAACATGTAAATATTGTTCACCAAGACTTTCTACCAAGTGGATGAGTATCCAGAAGGCCCTGGGCAGCACACTGATATACGGACGGCGGGCATTCTCCTTCCCCCTTTCCCCACCTGGGACAACCTCTATGGGTTATCACAATCATTGACAGTTTTCCATCCTCCCCCTTCTGGATACTCATCCACTTGGTAGAAAGTCTTGGTGAACAATATTTACATGTTCACCAGATGCTTCTCTGGAGGTTTTTTGGATGGTTTTTGCATGTCTAATGTTTGACCATCAGGACCCACAGACAACACTAGTGGACCTCTATGGGACATAGAGAAATACTTTATCCACCGACTATATACCCAAGATCCAATTTCACGATTTGTTACCATTTCTGGGACTTGCATACCTCTCCCCGTGATTCCATCTCATATTGAGTGCTTGCACCATCTTTGAGTGATAGTTGTACTAAAAACTAAATCACTCTCTGCTCCTGACGAAGGTTCTTTTACTTGGGGAACTGGAAACGCATCGAGTATTTGGGGGTCACCTACCTCCAGGAGAGCTCCAGTGCTACCTATCTGTTTTTTTTGTATTGTGTTTTTTGTTTTGGTACACCTTTTTTGTCATTATAATTTTCTTGTACTGTTTTGCGTGTGTTGCATTGTGTACCCTGTTCTTGTTAATTGGGTGACCCTTTTTAACATTTGAATAAAACTATTATTTTTTACACAATTTTGTCCGGTGTGTTGGCCTAAGTAGAGTCCCAATAATAGGGGGTTTCTTTTTGGTCTAATGTGAAAACCCAAACTTAAACTAGTGGCGCTTTACCAGCGTTTTTCGAGCGCTAGTGGGGCGATTTTAAACCCTGCTACTGGCCAAATAAAGGGTTAAAAGCGCCCACAAAGTGATGATACCAAAAGCGCTTTGCAGGCGCTTTTCAGGCACTTCCCATTGATTTCAATGGGAAGGGGCACTTTAGGAGTGGTGTATTCACCGCTTCAAAAGCGCTGCAAAGAAGCTGCTTGCGGGACTTTTTTTGACGCCCTGCCAGCGCAGCGCCTCAGTGTGAAAGCACTCAGGCTTTCACATTGGGATTGCAGTTGCGGCTTCTTTCAGGTGCTTTACAGGCGCTTATTTAACGCTAAAGAGCCTGAAAAACGCCATAGTGTGAAAGGGGTCTCAGTGTGAAAGCACTCGGGCTTTCACATTGGGATTGCAGTTGCGGCTTCTTTCAGGCGCTTTTTTAACGCTAAAGCGCCTGAAAAACACCCCAGTGTGAAAGGGGTCTAACACCTGTAGCTTTGAGTGTCTTATGTAACATGCACTGGCAGCAAATGAAGAAGTAGTCACCAATTTTAGCAGAGAGGGTTGAAAATTCATAGATAAATAAATGCAGCTTCAGAAAAGGGCCTTATATGCTTCAGGGTACAGCTATGATGGGCTTGATATATCAAATGGTCAGTTCTAAGAACTGACACTTCCCTACAGCTACTGCTTAAAGATTGAATCTGATTGGCTGTGGTGGAGAAAGCACTAATACATTCATATGTAAGGTCCTTTAGAGTGCTGAGGACACAGATAAAACAAATACAGGTAATACAGTAGTTACTGTAATCTCCTAAAATGTACTTTTTCTTTCTGCCTGTTCTTTAAAAAACAGAAAAGTTCTATATATGTACTTCTGCCTGAAATAAAACTTAATGTAACATTGTTTTTAAACTCCACTGAACACTAATGCATTCTCTACATGACGTCCAATCACCTTTATTCTTCCAGCTTTCACGCAGGCTCCTTCCAGGCAATGAACAGAGAACTTGAAAAGTCAGATCACATGCGGTGATCATAGCCACAGTTCACTTTCTGTCTGCACAGGAGCTGCGCTTGGCAAACAAACTTGCTGACAGAGAGGACTGTCAGAAGGATGTACTTGGCACCACATAAAGGCCACATATGTGCCCGATAATTTTAAGTTTCTCTTTCTGGTTAGAACTTAACACATTTATCTTTTGAAAAACATAAAAGGCATTGAGGAAAGGCTTTGGAATTTTGCAGGGTTAAGATATTTGTACCAAGCTTTAAACACTATGCATAAAAAGTCTTTTGTTCTGCACCCTGGGTCTTTTTTGTTTATATTTTCTATTCATTCATTGTAACTTATTTCCTAAATTTATAGCGATGAATGGTTTCAATAGCCACAATAAATTTATTTTTTATTATGGAACCCAACACTGCTAAAAATTCATAGCCTGCCGAGTGTAGTCACTAAAAAGGAAGGAAGCATCATACATATAATGAATATACTACATTAGAATGCTGTACATCTGTAATATACAGATTCCCCTTCAGCACCTGGTTATTTACTGTTTGATTTACTGTTAATTTCATTGAGGAAAATATTTTCATAAACTAAATTAACACCATTTTAATTTACTAAAATACGACTAAGGCCCCTTTCACACGGACGCAGTCAGTTTAGGCACGTCAAAAACGTATCAGTTCTTATCCGTTGTCTCATCCGTTTTCATCCGTCATCCTTTCCGTTAATGTCCGTTTTCATCCGTCTTATGTTCCGTTAACATCCGCTTACATCCGTAAATGCACACGTTTACGTCCGTTTTTTCATCCGTTTTTTGTATACGTTTTGTTCCGTTTATATGTGTGCCTGTGCCTTTAAGAGGTTGAGTTCACAGGTTGAGTTCACACGGATCGGACGTTGACGGACGATGTCCGTCAACGTCAGTTAATATCCGGTTTGACGGATCTGAACGTAGCCTCGTACGTTTAAAAAAACGGATAAAAACGGAAGCGGATGTTAACTGATGGTGACGGATGTTCATCCGTCTGCCCATAGGAATGCATTGTCGTCCGTCGACGGATTGAAGAAAAACGGATAGACGGTCCGTCCATGTGAAAGGGGCCTAAAACTAAAATAATTCAGATGGCTAAAAAACAAGTAAAACTAAAATAATTCAGATGACTAAAATACGACTAAAACTAAAATGCCATTTTAGTCAAAAGACTACGATAAAGCTTAAATCTAATTTGACATCAAAACTAAAACTGCACTACCACATAAGAATAAGTAGGGGGCATTTAATAAGCCACTAAAAGAAATAAAAAAGAAAAAGGCTTTTCTTATTTTTTTCCTTAATATTTATTTCCGATAATATATTCAGGTAATATGTTCAATGGTATTAGCCAAAAAGCAATATTTTTGTTTATAAAACTTGGTTTTATTTAGTTAAGGCATTATATATCACAAGGGCTAAATCTGTGTCTGTAGTGCATGTTCAAAGTTTAATACCATAAAACATAACATGTAATCAGATTTTTACTCCAGAAGTCTATAATGAGTTTGGCAATTTTAGTCGACTAAAACTAAAACAATTCAGATGACTAAAATACGATTAAAACTAAAAATGGCAAAAGTGACTAAAACTGATCAACAGCTAAGAACTAGTGTTAGCTTGCATACACACGGTCACACAAAAGTTTGCTTAACTTTCGACCGTCAAGAACGCGGTGACGAACAACCCTACGACGAGCCGAGAAAATTAAGTTCAATGCTTCCGAGCATGCGTAGGAATTTTGTGCGTTGGAATTGCTACAGGCGATCGGAATTTCCCATCGGAACTTTTTCCAACCGAAAAATTAAGAACCTGCTCTCAATCTTTTGCTCGCTGGAATTCAGACAGCAAAAGTCCAATGGAGCATACACACGGTAGCATTTTCCGACCAAAAGCTCTCATCGGTCTTTTGCTGGCCGAATTTCCGATCATGCCGTCAAAACTGACAGGCGGACCTGAACGGTCCGTCAGTGTGTCAGAGCCTCTAGTAGGCAGAAAAATAGTTACATCACCAAATCTCAGTTGGAATCTGGTGAGACAAACAGTCAGAGGAAGCAGTGCCTTAGATCTCACACTGCAGATATACAGCTATAAGTCTGTAGGCATAGGACAGCCTAGGCTCCCTCGCATACCAGAAAATGCACTGCTATTTTCAGGAAGAATTTAAAACGTTTGTTACCCCAACACTTCATATTCCTGATATGTGGCTGCTGTACCATGTACTTGTATGAGAGGGCATCCTGTTCTCTTGCTTTCTTTTATGGGAAATCCCTGGTGTTCCTACTAGTCCCCTTGCTTTCCTACTAAAAAAATGACCACACTAAGCAAGAGAGCACATCGTGGTCAGTTCTCTAGCTATGCTATGAACTCATTATGCTCTCCTCCAATGATCAGACTTGTCCTGACACAATCACCCTGCACAGCCATTCACTGGGAAGCTCAGTGTACTGCAGCTTCTCCTCCCCCCAGCTCTTATGCAGCTGAGAACAGAGAGAAAGTGATCACTTATATAAAAAAAGGGAAAAAGGATATTTATGTTTTTTTTTTTTTTTTTTTTTTTTATCTATACAAAAATGTTTTGCCTTTTATTTATATTTTAAACTGAATGGTTTTTTTTACGAGGTTATCGTTTACAACCACTTTAATACAAAAAGTAAACATTTTTCAAGGTTCTCCATAGTACCATAGAAATCAACATTTCAAAAATGTTCCCTAAAACACAGTAAATTTGCACATTGTAAGTTCAGGTCCACTTTAACCACTTGCTGACCAGCCGCCGCAGTTTTACTGCGGTACAATGGCACGGCTGGTCAAAAACGATGTTATGTTACGTCGCTTCGCCCTATGGCTGCTCGCCCCCGGAGCCGATGCGAGTGCCCGGCGGTCACGCTCACCGCTCTCGCGGACGCTGCTGACACACCGAGAACCGGGATCTGTGTGTGTAACACAGTTTCCGGTTCTCTGTGAGGAGAAGAGAACGATCGTCTGTTCATACAGAGTATGAACAGCCATCTGCCATCTCCCCTACACAGTCCCCCCTTCAGTTAGAACACACTAGGGAACACAATTAACCCCTTGATCGCCCTCTAGTGAAATTTTTACAGTAATCAGTGCATTTTTATAGCACTGATAGCTATATAAATGCCATTGGTCCCAAAAATGTGTCAAAAGTGTCCGATGTGTCCGCCACAATGTCGCAGTCCCGATAAAAATGGCAGATCGTCGCCATTACTAGTAAACAAAAAAAAATTATAATAAAAATGCCATAAAACTGTCCCCTATTTTGTAGACGCTATAACTTTTGCGCAAACCAATCAATATACGCTTATTGCAATTTTTTTTTACCAAAAATATGTAGAAGAATACATATCGGCCTAAACTGAGGGAAAAAAAATTTTTTTAGATATTTTTGGGGGATATTATTGCAAAAAGTAAAAAATATATATTTTTTTTTTAAATTGTCGCTCTTTTTTTGTTTATAGCGCAAAAAATAATAATCGCAGAGGTGATCAAATACCACCAAAAGAAACCTCTATTTATGGGGGAAAAAATGATGTAAATTTTGTTTGGGTGCAACGTCGTATTTTTTATTTTTATTATTTTGTTTGGGTGCAACGTCGCACAACCGCGCAATTGTCAGTTAAAGCAACGCAGTGCCATATCGCAAAAAGTGCTCTGGTCAGGAAGGGGGTAAAATCTTCCGGGGCTGAAGCGGTTAAACAATGACAAGGTTATCACTGGATAAACAGGCCCATAGCAGAAATGTAAAAATTGTTCTTGTCTATACATGTGGGGAGGAGTGAAGTGGTTAAAAACATATACTACAAAGAAATAGCTTTGACAATTTTCCATTGTTTTAAAACAATCTGGATTTCCCCTTTGAGGCATTCATGCTATTTGTACATCTTAAATGACGCCCCTCATCAAATTCTATAGTAACTTGACATCAGTCTCATTGGGACCTGTAAGTTTGACAGGGTCTGCATGTTTGCTTTAACGCAGGCCATTGTGGTTTTCTGTCCTGATGTAGGTAAAATTTCTAGTATGGAGCTTGTAAAATCCCAATTTCATTAGGCAGAGAAAAAATATTGCTGTCCATAAAAAAATAAAAAAAGAAGAAGAAAAGAAAGTGTGAGCTAACCTACAATGCCTTATACATGTATCTACTGAGAGTAGTTACAATTTACAGATAACATTTTTTCAGACTGTACAAAATAAAGACACATGATGCTATCGCAATCAAGAACAGACAATTCACGCAATCTCTTCGTAGAGCCATATGAGAGCAAAGGGTCAACCTCAGCCTGCTCGTTCTCTGATTAAAGAGTCCCCATGAGGTTGGTGTTTTGTCAGGGTTTATATGCTGCATTGGTAAAAGATGACAGTACGTTATGGGACGTTTATTAGAGCTCTTATCACCTATCACAAATTAAAATCAGACAGCAGAACCCAGCTGAGTTTTGTATGAACTTATGAGCACTTACACTTGTCGTGTTTGAGTCAAATATAGGATCCCAGAGTTTTTTAAACTGGATGATTTGGGCACTTTTTCTAATATTCTGTCAAAAAAAAAAAATGCCTGCAGGTTTCTGTATAAGCCTCATAATTGCCATAGCAAAAAAAAAATTATATATATATAATATATATCTAAAAATATACAGTCAAGATTCGTAGAGATGGGGGTGAAGGTGTCAAATTACACAGCATGATGTGTGTCAAACAATTATTGAATACAAATACAGAACGTCTTTAAAAGATATAATATAAATATAATGAAATATAGAAACATAATTGCCATAGTGGAAAAGTTTTGCATACTAGATAAATGCAACTAAAAATATACAGTATATGTATAATGGACCAAAAAGACAAAAAAGTAATGGAGTCCACAAACCTACATCCCACTAGGACGGTGAGCCCCAAATGAATATAGTAAAAAATACTTAGTCACCAAAACGTCAAAATGTGGGAAATATCCCATGGAGCCCACACACAACAGGCCACACATCGGAGGGTCCCCAGCCAACATAGGTAGGTATATGGAGTATTGAGCCTATTCTTGGCGAACAATCTGTAGAGTATTTAGAAAATATTATTAAGAAGATCTTAATAAATGGTACATACCGGCTGTACTAACTGGCTAGGAAAGTGAATGGAGTGAAGTATATATAAAGGAAAAAACTGAGTGAGGTGAGTGGATAAGTGTGAAGTGAGGTATAAATGTGAGGAAGAGAGGGGGGTGATGGTTAGTGAAAGAACGTATGTAAGAAAGTAAGTTAGTGATAAAAAGAATATATGTAGGCAAGTGTAAAAAACAAAAACAAAACAAAGCAAAGCAAAAGGTGAAGTGTGTGAAAAAAATGTGGCATGTGATGTTACCTTGTGTTGGCCGATGTAGATGGTGCATGTGCGATACAGCGAGCAGTACAAGCCGGTTGTCCAGTGCATGGTGGATGGGGACCTCCGAGGGGGCCAGCTATATAGGGCACACCCAACCAACGTCACGTAGGCACGGTGACGGGCGGGGAGAGCACGAGCGCCATTGGCGCCAAAAACGTCCCCGTCCTTACAACGGCCAGCTGGATATTGCAGCAGGGGTAAGCGGCGCCAAGCAATGACGCCGCTCATGCGGCATGTACGTGACGTCGATGCGCACGAGGCGTCGTCCCCATGGCACCCAGTAAGCAAGGGGGCGGCAGGGGGCGGCGACTGGTGCGAATCGCAGCTCCGAGGGGAAGAGAGACAAAGGCAGCCCCCGCAATGCAGGCATGGGGAACAGAGTCCACATGGGGTGGAAAGGATGTGAGACTAAAGTATATAAATTATAAAAAATTAAATGTAGTGTAAATATGCATAAGTATTAACACGGCCAAAAAATGGGTCGATAAGTAGTAGTTAAAAGGGGTGGCTGTATGTCACCCCATGTGTTGAAATTCTGCCTCCATCCCGGGGATTGTATACAAAAGAAAAAAGGGGGAATGTATATCTCCATATACTGGGACTTTAGATGAGGCGCACAAGGAAAGGGGGGTGGTGCGCCTCCATCCCTATTTTGAATACGAAAATTTGGAAGGAGAGTGGGACTTTAAATGAGGCTGAACTCAAACATTGGATTCATGTACAATTAAATATTTAATGTACATTGGTTGTCAAATTACACAGCATGATGTGTGTCAAACAATGATTGAATACAAATACAGAACGTCTTTAAAGATACATAATATACATATAATGAAATATAGAAACATAATTGCCATAGTGGGAAAAGTTTTGAACTTTGGGATGCAAAAAAAAAAATTATATATATATATATATATATATATATATATATATATATATATATATACATATATATATATATCTGTAGACTAACCAATCTAAAACAATAAACATTTAGGTAGAGGTGCACTGAATGGAAGTTTTGGTGCCGAAACCGAAAATGCAGGATGCACTTGGCCAAAAGCCGAAACCAAGAAAAAAATCTTTTTACACACACACACACACACATATATACATACACACACACACACACACACACACACATATACATACACACACACACACACACACACACACATACACATATACATATATATATATATATATATATAAAATTGTATTATATTCGACTTTTTAATTAATATCAAAGTTAAATGAATATGAATTTAATTGTCGGCGATTTTTGGCACCTTTAGCGCAAGAAAAGTGTATCCTTTTAAATTCTATGTATGGCTTCACACATTTATGTTCAATTAAATAAAGCGCACAAAAACGCACCTCCCAGTTCATTGAAAACGCAGCAAGAACGCATCATTAACGCACCTGTGTTACGTTTTTGAGTCACATGACCCATGAAAAAACACACCATATGCACAGTAGATCATGGTAAAAATCTGCTCAAAATTACAGCAAAATCGCAGCAAAAACGCGGTGCGTTTTCAGTGCCATTATCATCACCTTTTCTTTTATCGACTGAAATGTTTCAGCCGCCGAAATTTCGTTGCATATCTACATTGAGGAGCTATGTTTACAACTTCAACAAGCTCTGCTTTCTCACATTGCACCTATGAGAAACCACAATTCCCATCATGCAGTGGGAATTGTAATGAATGTGCGCGATTGAGGACAAGTACATTTTTAATGTAATTATTGGACGGACTGAGCCTGTTTGGCCACCTGTGAACCTCCAGCTGTGTCTCTTTCCCTTCTGTGTACTCTCCATGGAGAGCTGTGACAGACCAGGAGACTCCTGTAATGTCAATCAAATGAAGCATTAGTAGGCAATTCAGACCTGGAGTCTCAGACTCCTAGGTCCGCCCACTAAAGCAAACAGCAACATACTGTAATTATGTCACCACTCACTTCAAAAGAATTACAGCAGGGCAGGGACAGGACTGGTGGCTAGGGGGATACAATGCATAGTGGCCACTGGTCTTGCAACACAGATGTCACAAGAGATGAAGCCATAGCTCAAATAATGCACACCGGATTTCTCAGTGATGAAACAACAAGCATATGGCTGTAAGGTATAAAGGAACCAATACTAAGGAGGACAAATCTTCAGCTTCAAAATCTTGCACTCTCAGGCAACTGGTCACAATCAGGGGTCAGGCTCTGAGACCAGTAGCTATAGTGGTTGAGAGGTTGTAACCAACGCAGGCTCACCTAAGATACAGGGTCTAAGCACTAGCTGGTAATCACTAGAGCTCCTGATGGTGGGGATGGGTTTCACTGCATGTTAGTACCAGGTTGCAGTGTTCAGGATAGCCCCAACAGTAGGTAAGCAAGCCGGGGTCCCGTAGCACATGTGGAAGGTAGGGATCAAGAAGAAGTGTAGTCATTAAAGTGGTTGTAAACCCCACTTGGTAATTTGATAATGAGGCTTACCTGTAGGTAAAAAGACTATCTCCTAAAAGTGTGTATATTGGAGAAACAGCGCTGTCTAATGGATTGTGAACTAATTATAAAATAGTGATGAACTATGTGTGAATAAGAAAAAAACAATATATAAAAAACTTTTTCTGCTGCAACTTAACGCGAGATACACACAATAAATACAATATAGAAAGAAATAGCTGCGCTGAAAATTCATGCACGTGAAAAACAGATCAAATATGAAAGTGATACTGATCGTGATCAGAACTAAATTGACGTAAGTTAAATTCAGACCATAACCTTCAGACCAATCAACATAAAATAAAACAAATTAAATATACAAAAAATTGTATATATAAAAGAGTGACTGAGACCCGAGTTCAGTAAAGTGACATCATGAAGAAAAAACATATACTAAAAAATAGAATGCACAAAGTCCACAATGAATGGTAGAGATCTGTTCTTATGCTTCAATGGTGACATTGCACTCAACATCCTCAGAAAAGTGATGGAATACACCAGGCAAGAAGAAGAAAAAGATCCTGAACCAATGAAAACACTGCAGCTTACCAGCTGGTCTGATCTCTTTTTCAAGGAGATCAGAAAGGCCTGTGGCTTATCACCCTGCCAGGGTCTCCATCCCCGGATGCCACGAGAGGCACTCTCAAAAAAAACGTATGTATCCTGCCAGGATCCTCAGGTGATGATGTCCCAAGACCCTATCTCCTAAAAGTGCACGGTTAGGAGATATGCACCTTGCATGCAGTCATCATGGCTCCGGCCAATCACAGCGCCAGAGCTTGCGAACCTGGAAGAAAGACAGGGGGAACATGCCAGCCCTCTCAGCAGTGACTTTACAGTGCCGGAGGGCTTTGTTCCAAGGTGAGTATTTCATAATGTGATGGTATGCAATGCATACTAGCATATTATGACATTGTCTTGCAGGTTTTTTTTTTTTCTTAACCACTTCCCACCCGGCCTATAGCAAAATGACGGCCGGGCGGTGGTTCAGTTATCCTGACTGGGCATCATATAAAGTCCTGCAGGATAACAGCTGCCACGTGCCCGTGGGGAGCGCGCATTGCGGAGATCGGTGGTGCTGTGTCAGTCTGACACACTGCTACACTGATCTCAGTAAAGAGCCTCCGACAGAGGCTCTTTACCACGTGATCAGCCGTGTCAAATCACAGCTGATCACGATGTAAACAGGAAGAGCCGTTGATTGGCTTTTCCTCACTCGCGTCTGACAGACGAGAATCGATTGGCGGCTCTCCTGACAGGGGGGGGTCTTTGCTGATTGTTTATCAGCACAGCCCCCCCTCGGATGCCCACACTGGACCACCAGGGAAGCTGCCAGGACCACCAGGGAAGCACCTAACATGGCCATCCACATGTAAAAATGAATGCCCAACATATGCCAATCAGTGCCCACAAATGGGCACTGACTGGCACCTCTATGGCACAAATAAAATTAGTGATGCCCAGCAGTGCCACCCATCAGTGCCACCTATAAGTGCCCATCAGTGCCACCCATGAGTGCCATCAGTGCCACCTATGAATGCCCATCAGCGCCACCTATGAGTGCCCACCAGTGCCGCATACCAGTGCCACCCATCAGTGTCCATCAGTGATACCTCATCAGTGCTGCCTTATCAGTGCCCGTCAGTGTAGCCATATCAGTGCCCGTCATTGAAGAAAACATACTTATTTACAAAAACTTTTAACAGAAACAAAAGAAAAACTTTTTTTTTTTTTTTAATTTTCTTATTTTAATTGTTGTGAAAAAAATAAAATAATCGCAGAGGTGATCAAATACCACCAAAAGAAAGCACTATTTGTGGGAACAAAATGATAAAAAATGTGTTTGGGTACAGTGTAGCATGACCGCGCAATTGTCATTCAATTTGCAACAGCGATGAAAGCTGAAAATTGGCTTGGGCAGGAAGGTGTATAAGTGCATGGTATTGAAGTGGTTAATCAGCAGTTTACAACCACTTTAACAAGCCAAGAGTTGCTAACAAGTGATTGCAGGTTGGGATCAAGTGGAAGTGTAGTCGAGGAACAAACTAAGGTCAGTAAGGAGTGGTAGTAAAAATATGGATGGCAGCAGGACTGAAAGGAGCAAGATTTTGGCTAAACAGCACAATAACCTGGCACACAGGAAGTGCAAAGGCGTGGCTTAAATAGGAAGTTCATGGGAGGAGAAAGGAGGTCAAGGTTCACCAGAAACAAGACAGAACATATGTTTATCCAAGAATTCAGGCAAAGAGCTGTCCAGCATCTCAGGTGGCTCAGCAAGAACATCTACCGCCAGACGCAGCAGAGGTCGTAGGTGCAGATACCGGTCCTGACACAACCTTTAACAGAGCCAGCATTTATTCATTTTTTTACTTATTTATGAAAATGATAACATTTACATTTTATCTATCTAATTCACCAATATGGGTTGTTTTCTAATCACTTTTGGAATTTATGCAGAACCAAGATCTCCCATGTAAAAAAGAAAAAAAGAATGTACTGCTGCACTTACCTTTTCCTCTAGTCCCCCTGCAAAGTATCTCATAAAACTTCTGATCCTGCTAGTACAGTTTACTGCATGCACCTTCCTGTGATAGTGAGGCAATCCACTGGTGATTGTAAGTCAGGATCTTGCCACGCCTAATCCTGCCTGTTACTTTCTGGATTGACAGCACTACCTCTGTTGCTGAAACCCTCCCACTGTGTGCTGCAGCCTCTGGGAGGGGGGAGCATGTGAGACACAATAAGAGGAGAATTTATTTAACTCAAAGAAGGTGAAATAAGAAGTTTATTTTTGATTTATGAGGTTCCTACATCACAGAGTAACTGAAATTTAGAACAGTTTAGACACAGGAGCCTTTCAATGTACTTCAGTATTTGCTTCCAAATAACTGGCAACAAGGAATAACTCTATTTTAAATTGCTAATTTACTCTAATGCCCCGTACACACGGTCGGAATTTCCGATGGAAAAAGTCAGATCGGATTATGTTGTCGTAAAATCCGATCGTGTGTGGGCTCTAGCAGACTTTTTCCGTCGGAATTTCGAGGGAAAAAATTTGAGAGCAGGATCTAAAATTTTCCGACAACAAAATACGATAAGACTTTTTCCGATCGTGTGTAGAGAATTTCGATGCACAAAGTGCCATGCATGCTCAGAAGAAATTTGGAGACGAAAGCTATTGGCTACTGGCCTCTACGTAGCCCCGTCGTACGCGCTGTACGTCACCGCGATCTGAACGATCGGATTTTCCGACAACTTTGTGTGACCGTGTGTGTGCAAGACAAGTTTCTGCCAAAATCCGTCTGAAAAAATCTGACGGATTTTGTGGTCGGAATGTCCGACCGCGTGTACAAGGCATTAGTGGTAGAGGTAAAGGCTGTTATACTTACCTTACTCTTGGCTCTCCCAGAGCTCTTTTCTTCTCTACAGCCCCCTAGGTTGTTGGTATCAAGGACTATTGGTCCTGCATTGTACTTGACACGATCACTGGCAGGACTAGAGGCTTCGGGGATCAAAATTCTACAAATACCCCATAATGACAACGTAAAAGGATTTTTTTTAAATCTTTGCAAATTTATTAAAAATAAAAAAAATGAAAAAAAAAATTACATACACATAAGTATTTACTGCCTTTGCTCAATACTTTGTCGAATTACCTTTGGCACCAATTACAGCCTCAAGTATTTTTGAGTATGAAGCTACAAGCTTGGCACACCTATTTTTAGGCAGTTTCTCCCATTCTTCTTTGGAGGACCTCTCAAGCTCCATAAAGATGTATAGGGAGTGTCGGTGCACAGCCATTTTTTGATCTCTCCAGAGATGTTCAATTGGGCTCAAGTCTGGGCTCTGGCTGGGCCACTCAAGGACATTCAGAAAGTTGTCCCGTAGTCACTCCTTTGTTATCTTGGCTATGTGCTTAGGGTTGCTGTCCTGTTGGAAGATGAACCTTCCCCCCAGTCTGAGGTCCAGAGCACTCTGGAGCAGGTTTTAATCAAGGATGTCTGTACATTGCTGCATTCATCATTCTCTCGATCCTGACTAGTCTCCCAGTTCCTGCCATTGAAAAACATCCTCACAGCCTGATGCTGCCACTACCATTCTTCACTTTAGGGATGGTATTGTCCAGGTGACGAGTGGTGCCTGGTTTCCTCCAGACATGATGCTTGTCATTCAGGCAAAAAAGGTTCAATCATTAGTTCATTAGACCAGAGAATTTTGAGTCCTTCAGGTGCCTTTTGGCAAACTACAGGCAGGCTGTCATGTGCCTTTTACTGAAGAGTGGCTTCCGTCATGCAGGCCTGATTGGTGGAGTGCTGCAAAGATGGCTGTTCTTCTGGAAGTTTCTCCTCTCTCAACAGAGAAATGCTGGAGCTCTGTCAGTGACCATCAGGTTCTTGGTCACCTCCCTAAGGCCTTTCTCCCCCAACCACTCAGCTGGCCTGCCCTAGGAAGTGTCCAGGTGGTTCCAAACTTCTTACATTTACGAATGATGGAGGCCAATGTGCTCATTGGGACCTTCAATGCTGCAGAAATTTTTCTCTATCCTTCCCTAGATCTGTGCCTCGATACAATCCTGTCTCGGAGGTCTACAGATGATTCCTTGGACTTCATGACTTGGTTTGTGCTCTGACATGCACTGTTAACTGTGGGACCTTATATAGACAGATGTGTGCCTTTCCAAATCAGGTCCAATCAACTGAATTTACTACAGGTGGAGTCCAATCAAGTTGTAGAAACATCTCAAGGATGATCAGTGGAAACAGGATGCACCTGAGCTCAATTTTGAGTGTCATGGCAAAGGCTGTGAATACTTTTTTTTAACAATTTAGAATTGCTTTATTGGAGTCAAGTGCAACAGAATACAAGAAACAACTCAGATGATCAGAAAAAACAATAACCAGGTGACATAGTATCATAGAAATATAGATTAAGGCTCCGTTCAGACTGCTGCGGTGCGGAAACGCTGCGAATCTACTGCGGGTTCCCGCATCGCATGTCTCCCGCCGGCAGTTCACACTGCCCTATGCGAGCTGCTGGGAGTGTCAGTGAAATGTTAATGACACCCCCATATCAGCTTGCATATCGCAGTGCGATCTGCAAACTCGGACAGGAATCGGATCGCATGGTGAGAACACCCATGCGATCCGATTCTGCTGCGGACCAAAGAAAGGGTCCTGTGCGAGTTTGGGCCGAATGCGATGCGAATTCAGCCATACTATCTGTATGGCTGAAATCGCATCGCACAGAGATCGCATATGATTTTCACTGCAGTGCGGTGCGAATCATATCCGATCTCCCGCATCGCAGCAGTCTGAACCCGGCCTTAGTCATATGGTAAAACAAACCAACCCGAAACAGCTGTTGCTGTTCCTTCAGTGTGAAAGCACTCAAAAATGTCCTGCAAGCCGCATCTTTGGCTCGCTATAGGAGCGGTATATTTACCGCTCCTATAGCGCCCGGTCCCATTGAAAACAATGGGGGAGCGCGCCGAACCCGCCCGCAAAACGCCGCAATAGCGGCGGTTTGCGGGCGGTATTGACCCTTTTTCGGCCGCTCGCGGGGGTAAAAACACCCCGCGAGCGGCCGCAATGCGCCGCTAAAACGCCGGTAAAGCGGCGCTAAATATAGCGCCGCTTTACCGCCAGCGCCCCCACCGCTCCAGTGTGAAAGTAGCCTAACACAATTACTTCAACATGTAATAAAATTACTATACACCAAGGGGGAAATGAAGGGCAATGTGAGGGGGAAGGGGGAACGGAAGGGAAAGGAACAGCTAAAGGCAGAAGTTAAGGCTGTGAATACTTATGTACATTTAATTTTTTCGTTTTTTTTTTTTTAAATAAATTTGCAAACAATTCAAACATACTTTTTTTTTGTACGTTGTCATTATGGGGTATGGTTTGTAGAATTTTGAGGAAAATTAGTTTAATCCATTTTCCAAAATGTGGAAAAAGTGAAGCGCCATGAATACTTTCCGGAAGCACTGTATCCTGTTGTCTTTGTATTGCTTCCTTTATGTGAAATCTTTGCTGTTCCTCCCAAGTTCTGCCTGAACTCAGTGTGCTCCCCTCCAATGATCAGATTTGTCCTGACACGCCCCCTGCTGCACAGCCATTCACTGGGAAGCTCAGTGTGCTGCTGCTGCCTCGCTTCTCCCCAGCTCTTATGCAGCTGAGAACACAGGGAATGTGATCACTTATAAAAAAAAGGTAAAAAAAAAATATTTTGAATTTTTTTTTTTATATCTATGCAAAAATGTTTTGCCTTTTATTTCTAATTTTAAAAAGAATGGGATGTTTTACAAGGCGATCGTTTACAATCACGTTAACCAACCCAACCCTAGACTTTTTTACTGCCTGGAGAGAGGCTTTAAGTCAACATTTACTACATCTGTAAATATAAGGCTGGACAAATCCCCCAAAAAAGTACAGCTGGTACCTATATTCTGAACTTTTTGTACAGTATAGTAGTCAAAGTACTCACCCAGCTCTTGAATTTTACATTAAAAGATAACTGGCCTTTAGATAAAAGATGCAAGCATTCACCGGGCAGCTGACATGCTGCCAAACTAGAAATATAAATGTATTCCTGTTCGCAGCGCAGATTTCTGTTCCAACTGTCCAACCTGTATGGGGCTGTTGCAATGTTTACATCCTCTGCCGCTCCAGACTGTGTTACAGCAAAGACTGAGATGAGACTGCATTAGGTTAATCAATAACAAATACACTTGACTTCAAAGCCATGTGTACTTATTAAACTGCAAAGGAGGCACATTTATTTGTAAAAAGGCAACATGTTCAAAAAACCTTTACAGCTTATCTTTTCACAGTTGCACTGGAATTATATCCCCTTACACTAATGATGGGCTCAGTTGGAGTATGGCTGCTCAGTGGTGAACCTGTCTGCTGATCCCCGCTAAGCAGGCGGATGGCTGGTCCATTCCATTTATGCAGAGTGGACACAGACACTGCCTGCTCTCCTCCATGGGCGGTTGCATGTAAACGGACCGCCTGTCTGTTTACACCCGACTGCCATGCGATCTGCTAGACGAATGGGGAACGGATCTCCATCTGACTGCTTTTAGCAGAAAGAATTGGATTGGAGGTCCGTTGACACCCGCCGCTCCACAGAGGAGACTGAAGGGTCCGTCTGAAAAACTGACAGGTGGACTCTATCAGTCCATTCATGTGAAAGGGCCCTAATGCCAAAAACACAATTAACCACTTGCCGACAGGGCCATAGCCGAAAGACGGCTACAGCGAGGTCGGCTTATCCTCCCAGAATCTTGCTCTCGTGCGCTCCTGGAAATATCCATGACCGCCAGGTCCAGAAGACCCAGAGCATCACGGTAAATGGCCCCTCGTAGCGGGCCGTTTACCACGTGATCGCTCCGTCAAATGGTATGACATGATGCCGGTTCCTCCCTCCCCTCTCTGTACCGATCTGTACACTGCGAGGGGAGAGGGGGAGAGATTGTTTGCAGCAGCGATGTGGGCTGGATCTGTAGTGCCCACAGCGCTGCTCAGTGCCCATACTCTGCAGTACTCTGCCCATACTCTGCAATACATTTTAACAGAAAAACAATTTTTTTTATTTATTATTTTTTACAGAATTTTCAGTCTTTTTTGATTTATAGAGCAAAAAAAAAACAGCAGTGATTAACCACTTCAGCCCCGGACCAATTGGCAGCCAAAAGACCAGGCCCCTTTTTGCGATTCGGCACTGCGTCGCTTTAACTGACGATTGCGCGGCCGTGCGACGTGGCTCCCGAACAAAATTGGCGTCCTTTTTTTCCCCACAAATAGAGCTTTCTTTTGGTGGTATTTGATTGCCCCTGCGGTTTTTATTTTTTGCGCTATAAAACAAAAATAGAGCGACAATTTTGAAAACAATGCAATATTTTTTGCTTTTTGCTATAATAAATATCCCCAAAAAATATATAAAAAAACGTTTTTTTCCCTCAGTTTAGGCCGATACGTATTCTTCTACATATTTTTGGTAAAAAAAAAAAATCGCAATTAGCGATTATTGATTGGTTTGCGCAAAAGTTATAGCGTTTACAAAATAGGGGATAGTTTTATAGCATTTTTATTAATATTTTTTTTTTTTTTACTAGTAATGGCGGTGATCAGCGATTTTTATTGTGACTGCGACATTATGGCAGACACATCGGACATTTTTGGGACCATTGTCATGTATACAGCAATCAATGCTATTTAAATGCATTGATTCCTGTATAAATGACAGTTGTAGTGAAGGGGTTAACCACTAGGGGGGGGGTTATGGGCTGTGACGTGTGTGTTTTTTTACAGTAGGGGGCGGGGCTGACGTCTGACGTCATTGATCGGCTTTCCCGATGACCGGGAACAGCCAATCAATGACAGGCAGAGTAGGAAGCGCGGGGAGCGGTTTGTTTACACATACCTCTCCCCGTTCTTCAGCTCCGTGACCCAATCGCGGGACACCAACGGCGATTGGGTCCGCTGGTCCCGCGGCCGGGGTCACGGAGCTCCCGACCGGGTCGCGAGCACGCCGCTGGCGGCGCGCACGCAACCCACGGGCAGGCATTTAAAGGATCACGTACAGGTACGTGATTTTGCCTGCCCGTGCCATTCTGCACACGTATATGTGCATGAGGCGGTCGGGAAGCGGTTAAATACCACCAAAGAAAGCTCTATTTGTGTGAAAAAAGGGACAAAAATTTCATATGGGGACAGTGTTGCATGACTGAATAATTGTCATTGAAAATGTGAGAGCACCGAAAGCTGAAAATTGGTCTGGTTAGGAAGGGGGTTTAAGTGCCCAGTGGTCAAGTGGTTAAAGGGCAACTCCACTTTTGTGGTGTAAAAAATAGCAAATATAAAAAATAAAAAACATATACAATTGCTAAAAGCTATACTGTTTATGACTGTTATTAAAAAACTTCCTTTTCTTTTCAATCTTCAGCGCTGTCATTTTCTGTAAATTTTAATGTAATATGGCAACCTGGAGGCATTTTGTACACACTTGGTGCTCAGAACACCCCCAGAAATGTATTTTTCTGCTTGTGTGATTGGCTCACTGATTTTGCCAGAAGTCTGCATTAAGATACAAGTCAGATTTTAGGTATCATCTGCATCAAAAAATGTATTTTTGGTGAGATACTCTCAGAGGTTTGATCATTTCTAAAGGGATGCAGACCCAGCATGTTGCTCATTAGAACAATGCAAGTGCATCAGCTGATTAAAGTGGTTCTCCTTGTCACTTTAAAAAATATAAAATGTCAGTCGCTACAAATACTGTAGCTGCTGACTTTTAATAATAAGACACTTACCTGTCCATGGATCGGTGTTCACTTTGGCCGCTTCTAAATCGGTCTTCGGGTGGCAGCACAGATACTGGCTGTGAAGCCTTGCAGCTTCTCAGCTGGCTCCCCAGTGCACATACACAAGCCATTTTCTGGGGAAATCGCCTAGGCCAGTGATGGCGAACCTTGGCACCCCAGATGTTTTGGAACTACATTTCCCATGATGCTCAACTACACTGCAGAATGTATGAGCATCATGGGAAATGTAGCTCCAAAACATCTGGGGTGTCAAGGTTCGCCATCACTGGCCTAGGCGATTCCAGCAGATGTGGAGAAACTAGGTACCCACTGCCCCCCAAGAAAAACATTTTTGCTCCATAAGTAGAAGAGAAGGGGGGAGGAAGAGCGGAACTTCTGTATTTCAGTGAAGTTCTGCTTTAATAATGAAAAATTTGCTTTCATTCAGATTCAGCCTTCAGACATCAACAAATAGCTTTTTCTTCAGAGCAGAAACAGGTAGGACTCTGGAAGAAAGTGTTAAAATCCTCGCAATGCACATTGATCACCCAGAGGGGATTTTTTTTCTCAACAAAAGTGGAAATATTCTTTAAATTAAATTGGACTATTCCCCCCCAAACCCAAAATGCCCTGATGTATGCAGCTCTGCATGCTGATTACTAGAGCGTTATTTATATATTTACATTATGTTATTGCACTTCCTGGTTTCCTGAGGCACTGACGGGATAGATAAGGCTTCATAGCTGCACCTGGAATTGCCAATCCAGTATTAAGAATCCCGCGAGATCTGGGGGTTCATTTTTCTTCTGGAGATCTGCCCAAGATTTGGTGCTGAATTCATGTGTGGGCCAAAACAGAAAATGTGGAAGAAGTTGGCCACTGATGATGTCTGCTTTCAAGATATCAGCACGGTATTACAGTAGGGGATGGAAAGGAGTATTGGAAAATCTATAGATGTATTTATTTTAGCATATTGATTACAGCTATGGTGGCACTTTTATATACAGAAGAGGGGGTTCATTTAAGAACTGGGAAAGGAATGGTTAAAACCAATCTTTTTTGGCATCTGTGTCCCATTGGGGAGATTTCCAACAGACACAACAGGAAGTCATAGGAAAGATATACAAGGAAAGGCAAATCCCCTTGAGGCTGGGTTCACACTAGTGCGAATTGGATATGGATTTCTCTGCATAAAATTTGCATGACAGGAGATTGTGATCGACTCTCTATGGAGCCGGTTCACATATCTTCAGGGTGGCTCCGGAGCGGCTTGAACAGGGGTCCTGGGCGTCTTTGGCTCCATTTCAGGGCCGAATTCAGCCAAGATTCAGACCTGAAATGGAGAACAGGGACGCATCGGACCCCATGCTGCTGCGAACCGCATCCGGCAGCAGTGTGAACCCAGCCTTAAACAGTTGTACTGGGTAATTTACAAGGGTTCAAACAGAATGACAGAGAAGCTCGGCAAAGGTGAGTAAAATGGTCAGGTAAAGGGTTTTTAAGAGGCTTGGTCACTGTGGCCAGTCTATGTAAACAATTACGTAAACTGGGAAAGTGGATATGGGTGTTATAATAATCATGAGCATTTGTGTCTTCCCTAACAAGGACGCACTCTGGTTCCAGATTCTGTTACACAAAGCAATGGCAGCTGTGCAGACCTGAAACACTGAGTGAATATAGAAGCCTCTCAAACTGATACCAAATGCAAGTGCAATACACCTGTAAACGAGCTGTATTTGCACAACACAAGCCCAAAGTCCATAGACACAGGCCTTTAGAAATGCTAGTTGTGTGACTTATTTCAGATCCTCTGGTTCCATTGTTTTCTGAGTCACTGACAAGGAACAAGTATGCAGATCAGGACTTCAGATTTCAATGTACATCTGCTTCTGGCCAGCTTTATTCCACTGAAGCTCCTGCTTTCTTTGCCAAGATGTAGCCAAGAATCTGGTAGAATGGAACTTTAATGAGGTGCTCACACGCTCCTGATGCATACAGAAGATGGCATCCACCCCTTTTGAGAAATCCACCACCATCGTATGAGCTCTGCCCATCTTCTGTATGCATTCGCCCCTTGCAGAGTTGCACGTGCATCGGGAGCGTGTGGCACAATGTAGTGTTTATTGCGCATGTGCCGTGTACAGCTCATGAACAGTTGTTCATGTTCGGAGACTTTCAGCGTCTCCTTTGTCCTCCGTACTGCGCAAGCGCTGTGCCTGCGCAGTACAGGGCAGACACTATCTGATGGGGGGACCTTTGTAGTCAGAACACCGGCACTCCTGTGAATATAGGGAGGAAGTGATGTCAATTTGGGGGCGGTTATATCATAAACTGCCTATTGCTTCACTACATGGAGCTTCGCTTTCTTTACTTCATTCATTCATTTTTGCGGTGATTGCTGCTGGACACAGACAAAGTGCGTCCAGCAGCGATCACCATAAGTAATCACTGGCTGTGCAGAGAGCCACGAATAGGTGCGGCCGCCGCCGACCTCTCATTATAGTAAATGGGGCCAGCAGCTGCACCTACTCGCTGAGAGCTGCAGAAGGAACTGCCGGTGTGAATGTAGCCTATATATGTGATGTGTGGGGAGGTAGAGGGGGGGCCGCAGGCTGGACATTCCTGTTGTAAACTATCAGAATAGCTTGCCTAATTCATCTAGCAATAGTTGCTTTGGAGGCCTGCATTTTTGGAGCTGTAAACAGGACCAACAGTAGATCTTTTCAAATCTTTGGTAGCCTCTAGGTAGTTGAGAATACATCCTGGAATAATCAGAGTGGAAGCTTTCTTCTTAGGTTCTTAGGATCAACACAGAAGGATGGAAGAAAAATTTCCTATGAAATACTGTTGCAACCTTGAGTAGGTGAATGGTTTTATTGAGATCAAAAAAACTGTCTTGCAAGTCAAGAATGATCATAAAAACTTCTTTGAAGAGGGACATGCGGACTGACAATGTTCTCCATCCTGAACTTTTTTTAAAGTAGAAATCTGTTCAGCTTCTTCAGGTTTTTGCACCTGGGAACACGAGGATAACATGAAATCTCTGAAAAATCTACCTTCCTGAACAGGAACAATGGAGTGCAATTTGTTTTGCACTTCTGTGACTCATTTTCAGCAGAGAGCGGTCTGAAGATCGCTCTCTGATAACGTCACACAGGCACCGCGTCATCCCCACTCTGGGAGTCTGGATCCACCAGGTGCCTGGACTGATGGCCGGCTCAGCCTCTCAGCGAGCCACTGAGACGGCTGCTCCCTGCCCCTCCACAGCTCAGCGCTCCAGTGAGCGTAGAGGAGCAGAGCAGGAGAGCTGCTGATTGACAGTCACCAGCTCTCTGCTCGGGAGCTGAGAGAACCGAGCCATCGGTGGTGTTCAATGGCTCAGTTCTCAGTGAAGAAGTGCCGGGGGACAGATGCAGCTTCGTATGATTCTACAATAACCCCCAAACCCATACTTCTCTTTGAAGGGAAAAAATCTGTATGCCATTAATCAAAGCAGCTCTTTGGATCCTTTCAAGGTTTGGTCAGAAAAAAAAAAAAGTCTACGGGGGAGGAGTTACAAATTCTAGGTTTTGACTCTTTTAACTACTTGCCTACCAGCCACGAACACCCCCTTCCTGACCAGGCCATTTTTCAGCTTTCAGCGCTGTCGCATTTTGAATGACAAATGCGCGGTCATGCAACGCTGTACCCAAATAAAATTTTTATCATTTTTTCCCCACAGATAGAGCTTTATTTTGGTGGTATTTGATCACCTCTGCGGTTTTTATTTCTTGCGCTATAAACAAAAGAAGAGGGACAAGTTTGAAAAAACATAATATTTTTTACTATTTATTATAATAAATATCCAATTTTTTTTTTTTTTTTTTAAACAAATTTTTTCCTCAGTTTAGGCCAATACGTATTCTTCTACATATTTTTGGTAAAAAAAAATCGCAATAAGCGTATATTGATTGGTTTGCGCAAAAGTTATAGCGTCTACAAAATAGGGATAGATTTATAGCATTTTTATTATTATTTTTTTTTACTAGTAATGGCGGCGATTTGCGATTTTTATCGTGACTGCGACATTGCGGCGGACACTTCGGACACTTTTGACTCATTTTTGGGACCATTCACATTTATACAGCGATCCGTGCTATAAAAATGCATTGATTACTGTATAAATGTGACTGGCAGGGAAGGGGTTAACGCTAGGGGGCGCTGCAGGGGTTAATGTGTACCCTATATGGTGATTCTTACTGTGGGGGGAGGGGACTGACTGGGGGAGGAGACCGATCGGTGTCCCTATGTACAAGGGACACACCATCGGTCTCCTCTCCTCTGACAGGACGTGGATCTGTGTGTTTACACACACCGATCCACGTCCTGCTCGATTACCGGGCAATCGCGGGTGCCTGGCGGTCATCGCGACCGCCGGGCACGCGCACCGAGGCCCCAGCTACGCGGCGGGCGCGAGCGCGCGCCTCCCGCGGCGCGCGCGCGCCCCCCAGTGGCCAAATTTGAGACGACGTCATATGACGGCGTCCCGCCACAGTAGCTGAACCGTCCCGCCGTCATTTGACAGTGGGCGGTCAGCTAGTGGTTAAATCACTTGTAGAATATATGGCCTGTACTAGATTTCTTCCCAAGAATGAATATATTGGGAAAGCTCCCCCCCCTCCCCCACCAACCTCAACCTTGGCTTCACTCAGCACCTTTATTGAAGAAGGACTCTGAAGGAGTATAGAGAAGATCCGCTTTTGGCTTAGGCCAGCCATACACAGTTCGAATTGGCCGAGATTCAAACCGTTAATGGGCAGGCTGAATGTACCAAGTTGATCGATCAACTTGGGTAAAACCAGCCTGCCATATTCTCTTTGCGATTACTGCTAGCAGGTCATATAGCCTCTAACAATATTCACGGTCTTCTCCTAGCAGGGATGGCTTCCCCCAGCAGGAGAAGAAAATTGCCCGGCAGGAGGGATTCCCCTGTCAGCGATGTCTGTGTTGATGGGGAAAATCTAGTGAGCTTCTTTCCTGCAACCAAAGAAATTTGCTCTGTGTATGGCCGGCCTTACCCATACTGAAGGATCACTTTTTCTTCTGGTCCGGGGACTTCTTCCCCTGTTGAGTTGGATTTATGACAATGGAGGACAGGGCACATGCTCTGGGGGTTTCAGAAGTTCACTCCTCCAGCAATTAAGGTACAATTATTACATCATTAAGAAGAACAGACAAGCCCCTAAGATATGGCAGGAAATCAAGGAGTCAGGTGTCTGAGATCTTCCTCAGAAGGGGAGACCGCCCAGCTAACAGCCATCAAGCCAGAAAAAAACCCACAAACAAAATGTTGCTCCTGGATGGTGGGATTCACAATCTACGCCAAACTCCAGCTAACACTTTCTAAGCAGTTACAGCAAACCCTTTTCTTCCTTTTGGGATAAAGATTTTACATAAAAGAATAAAAGCTGATTATTGTAAGCAACCCTGTGGTAAATGGTTTGCTTCAACACTGCCACTTTTGCTGGGCAGATTAGTTGTTAAAGGAAGTTGCAAAATAATAGATTTACCAGTTGGATCAACAGACATAAAGGAAAAGGAAAACATAAAGGAAAGAAAGACTTAAAAAGAAAAGGAATGCAGTCTACACATTAAAGAATTGATAAGCCGCAATATAAATGTTTACTTTTGGATATAATACTGCTTTAAAGGCTAATGTCATCTTTTGCTCTAGATTACAACCCAAAGACTTCTTCTGGGACAGTGTGTAGGGCTCCAACCCCCCCCCCCCCCCCCCCCAACAACAACAACAACAATTCCCCCTGCAGCAGCTGTCGGTGTGGCTGCGTGGGCAGAGATTTGTGAATGAATGAGTTACAAGTCCCGTCTACAACCACAGCAGGAGGACTTGTAGTTCTCAGTGAAACTGAGTAGTCAATCAAGTCTGCCCATTTTTAAATGTATTTATTTTTTTTGTTCTTGATTTTTATTTTATTTTTTTTCTGTTACCATTTTTGAGTATAGATCTACAGTATGTTTGTCCCAGGCATGTTTGAAGACATTTACTGTTGACTGTCTCACTTAATGGAAGTTTATTCCAAGCATTAAAGTGGCTGTAAACCCTTACAAACCACTTGGACCTACAGGTAAGCCTAGATTAAGGCTTACCTGTAGGTCAAAGAAATATCTCCTAAACATACACCGTTTAGGAGATATTTGCCAAAAGACAGTCACCGCTGTCAGCGGCGAGCAGGCGCACTGAGAAAGCCGCTCTCCACGGCGATATGCCGCGAGTGGCGGCTCCCATGTGCATGCGTCATACGGCGCTGTCGAATGACAGCGCCGGAGCCGCGAGACCCACCAAGAAGATGGAGGCTCCGTACACAAGGGGACAGCAGTGACTTCGCTGGCTCCTGTGTCAGGTAAGTGACACATAATGGACTACTATGAGATGCATAGTAGTCCATTATTCTTTACCTTTGCAGGGAAACAAAGAGGAAGTAAACCCATTAGGGTTTACTTCCTCTTTAACTACACTTTCAGTAAAGTAATACTTTCTATGTTTTGATCTTCCCTCCAGTTAGTTTGAGGTCATGTCTCGTGTTCTTGATTTTGGTTTCATATGGAAAAAACTGCCTAACAGGACTTTTTTTTACCGTCCTGCTAGCGCACCGCTCCAGTGTGAAAGCCCTTTTGGCTTTCACACTGGAGTGAAAGGGGCCGTTTTTTTTTTGTCGGCTGTTTTGTCGGCTCCATTATGGTACGCGGTAATGTATGTTTTCTTTATGGTGTACGACCCTTCTACGGTTTAGGCAGTTTTTTAAGTATTGGGCTATATATGCATATCTTTCCTGTACATCAATAGGATCATTTATTCATATGGTATGACATATATGCGAATCCCTTTATAAAATACAACTTTATGGGATGAGAATAGGGGAAGAGAAGGGGGATTTTTCCTCCTTTATGTTACCAATATGCCCTTTTCTGTATGAACGATTATATCTTTTGGTTGGTTCTTTCTTTCCTTTTATTTTTGTTCTATACCCCAGGGGTCATCAACCCCCGGGCCGCGGCCCCCAACGGGCCTTAGCGTCTTTGCAGCCGGGCCGCGGCAGGGGCTGTAAGGCACCGATGGATCAGAGAGGAAAGCGGGCAGGCGAGCGGAGATGACATCTCTCTCCGCCCGCCTAGCATCACCGTTCTTCCGCCCTCAGTGTGCGGAATGTCGGCGGTGCGGCGGGGAGCCCACCTAGTTTTACTGCTCTTCCGCCCTCACAGCATAAAGAATGTCGGAGGTGCGGCGGGGAGCAGAGAGATGATATCATCTCTCACCGCCCGCCCCGCATCTCTGCTCTCCTCACTGAAGAAAGACCACTAAACCAGTGTCACCAATGCAGTGACAAGCCTCATCTGGTGGCACTGGCAGGTGATGTGGCATTCCTTATCTGGTGGCACAGGCAGGTGATGTGGCAAGTGGCATTCCACATCTGGTGGCACAGGCAGGTGACATGGCAAGTGGCATTCCTCATCTGGTGGCAGGCAAGCGTGGCAAGTGGCATTCCTCATCTGGTGGCACAGGCAAGCGTGGCAAGTGGCATTCCTCATCTGGTGGCACAGGCAGGTGACGTGGCAAGTGGCATTCCTCATCTGGTGGCAGGCAAGCGTGGCAAGTGGCATTCCTCATCTGGTGGCAGGCAAGCGTGGCAAGTGGCATTCCTCATCTGGTGGCACAGGCAAGCGTGGCAAGTGGCATTCCTCATCTGGTGGCACAGGCAGGTGACGTGGCAAGTGGCATTCCTCATCTGGTGGCAGGCAAGCGTGGCAAGTGGCATTCCTCATCTGGTGGCACAGGCAGGTGACGTGGCAAGTGGCATTCCTTATCTGGTGGCAGGCAAGCGTGGCAAGTGGCATTTCTCATCTGGTGGCAGGTGGCATTCCTCATCTGGTGGCAAGTGGCATTTCTCATCTGGTGGCAGGCAGCGTGGCAAGTGGCATTTCTCATCTGGTGGCAGGCAGCGTGGCAAGTGGCATTCCTCATCTGGTGGCAGGCGACGTGGAAAGTGACACACTCAGGGCTCCCACTGATTCTGCATTATGGTGAGTTGAACTATTTCATTTATATTACAATGTAAATCAATCATTCTGACACCATACCAACCATGGTGGCGTGATGATTGAAGTACCAACAGCAGAACACCAGCTATTGCCCCGATAAATTGCCCGCAACATCCCCCCCCCCCCCACCGGGCCTTGGCACAAATTTCTTCCACCCAGCCGGTCCCCGGTACCAAAAAGGTTGGGGACCACTGCTATACCCTGATGTATGCTCCCCCCTGATCTGTCTTTTTGCATTTTAGAGCGATATTCACAGTAGAAATCCAATTACTCTCTGCTCCTGATGAAGGTTCCCATATTCGGGGAACTGGAAACGCGTCGAGTATTCGGGGGTCATTCACCTCCACGAGAGCTCCAGTACCACAGTTCTGTTTTTTTGTAAAGTGTTTTTGTTTTTTGTTTGTAAATATCTTTTTTGTATTGTCATGTATACGCTGCACTGCGTACCCTGTTATTGGACAATTAGGTGATTACTATTAACATTTGAATAAATTTACTATTTTTTATACAATCTCGTTGAGTGTGGTGATCTAAGCAAAGTCCCAACAGTAGGGGGTTCTCTTTTGGTCTAGATCCAGGGATGAGACCACCACACCAAACACTTTTACCAATAGGGGAGTATGCCTTAATCTTTTTCTTAACCAGTTCAGGCACACTCAAGCGTCCCTTTAACCACTTGCCGACTATAGCTAAATGACGGCTACAGCGTGGCCGGCTAGTTCTGGGATGCCGTCATACGAAGGTGTCCTGTGATCGGGCGGCATGCTCTGTGATGGCAGTGTCCTCTGGATTGAGGCAAATCAGCGGCTCTTTACCATGTGATCAGCTGTGTCCAATCACGGTTGTAAATAGAAGCCAGTTATCAGCACTCAACAGTTCTGCCAATCAGTGCCTCCACATCAGTGTCACCTATCAGTGCCGCCTCATCAGTGCTGCCTCACAGTGTCGCCTAACAGTGCCCATTAGTGCCCTTTATCAGTATCACCTATCAGTGCCCAATTAGTGCCCCCTCATCAGTGCCCATCAGTGGAAAAAAATTTCCTGATTGCAAAATGTGTTTGGAAATTATTATTTTTTTTA
The DNA here is from genome assembly GCA_028564925.1 of Lithobates sylvaticus. Classification (NCBI taxonomy): domain Eukaryota; kingdom Metazoa; phylum Chordata; class Amphibia; order Anura; family Ranidae; genus Lithobates; species Lithobates sylvaticus. Next base: position 448,710,867 of record CM053030.1, read on the forward strand.
CATTTTTCGGTCTTTATTCGTTTATTTAGCAAAAAAAAAAAAAAAAAAACCCAATGGTGATTAAATACCACTAAAAGAAAGCTCTATTTGTGTGAAAAAAATTATAAAAATTTCATATGGGTACAGTGTTGCATGACCGCGCAATTGTCATTCAAAGTGCGACAGCCTTGAAAGCTGATAACTGGTCTGGGCAGGGAGGGAGTAAAAGTGCTGGAAAATGCGGTGCTTCAAAGGTTCTGAATGCCCAGGGCCGGGAAGGATCAGCGATCATGTGGATTGGGAGTTGGTCCCGTGGGAAAATGATCTTTGGACAGTTCAGCACAGAAACATCAGTCGCTCGGTGACACATATGTGCAGCCAGGGTTGGTGCAAGGATTTTTGACACCTTAGGCGAAACCTCACTTTGCCACCTCCTTGGCTCCACCACTGACGCCACCCCCTTTGCCCTGCCCATGTATACCCCACCTTTTTAATGAATCGCCCATCAATGCAGCCTCACCAGCGCCCATCAAATGCAGCCTCACCAGCGCCCATCAAATGGAGCCTCACCAGCGCCCATCTAATGCAGCCTCACCAGCGCCCATCAAATGCAGCCTCACCAGCGCCCATCAAATGCAGCCTCACCAGCGCCCATCAAATGCAGCCTCACCAGCGCCCATCAAATGCAGCCTCACCAGCGCCCATCAAATGCAGCCTCACCAGCGCCCATCTAATGCAGCCTCACCAGTGCCCATCAAATGCAGCCTCACCAGCACTAAGGATGAGCTTTGGCGTGTTCGCACACTCCACATGCAGAGCCCGCCAGGAAGTCGGCACGGCGCTGCGCTAATCACAGGCAGTGAGACATTTTCCCGATGTGCGGCTGCAGAGATCGGGAAATGTCTCAATGCCTGTGATTAGCGCAGCGACGTGCCGACTTCCTGGCGGGCTCTGCATGTGGAGTGTGCGAACACGCCGGAGCTCATCCTTAACCAGCACCCATCAAATGCAGCCTCACCAGCGCCCAAATGCAGCCTCACCAGCGGCTATCAATGCAGCCTACTGGCGCCCATCAATGCAGCCTCACCAGCGCCCATCAATGCAGCCTCACCACGCCCATCAATGCAGCCTCACCAGCGCCCATCAGTGCAGCCTCACCAGCGCCCATCAGTGCAGCCTCACCAGCGCCCATCAGTGCAGCCTCACCAGCGCCCATCAATGCAGCCTCACTAGTGCCCATCAAATGCAGCCTCACCATCGCCCATCAAATGCAGGCTCACCATCGCCCATCAAATGCAGCCTCACCAGCGCCCATTAAATGCAGCCTCACCAGCGCCCAAATGCAGCCTCACCAGCGCCCATCAATGCAGCCTCACCAGCGCCCATTAAATGCAGCCTCACCAGCGCCCAAATGCAGCCTCACCAGCGCCCATCAAATGCAGCCTCACCAGCGCCCAAATGCAGCCTCACCAGCGGCTATCAATGCAGCCTACTGGCGCCCATCAATGCAGCCTCACCAGTGCCCATCAAATGCAGCCTCACTAGTGCCCATCAAATGCAGCCTCACCATCGCCCATCAAATGCAGCCTCACCATCGCCCATTAAATGCAGCCTCACCAGCGCCCATTAAATGCAGCCTCACCAGCGCCCATTAAATGCAGCCTCACCAGCGCCCATCAAATGCAGCCTCACCAGCGCCCATCAATGAATATCTGCTTGCGTGCATTCATTCGGAAGTCGGGACACAGTCCTCCACCACCTCTGACACTATGTGGGAACGGAGTGGCGGCTGCCTGCTGAGACAGTTGCTTGCTGCAGAGAACAGAGAGTAGGAACACCAGTGTCCGGGCGCCCTAGGCAGCTGCCTAGTTTGCTGAGTGGTAGCGCCGGCCCTGTGTGTGGCTTGAGGACGTTACAGCCCAACCTTTTGCCGTCGCACATAAGGGTTATCTAGGTGGCAGAAGGTAGATTTTCCCCTCACTTCCTGTTGTGGCTATGGGACAGGAAGTGAAGGAAAATCTCACCAGTGGGGACACAGAAGACTTTTCCTTCAACCCCTCAGCTCTGCAACATCCAAACTTCTTCTAGTTCCGTTCTGAGTGACTTGTATGCCTTTCTATGTGAATATGAAGGGTCAGCAGCCTCTGTCTGGATAGGACTTTTCTGAGGGATACAGGTTGTTGGCATAGAATGCTGGGACTTGTAGTTCTATAGTATGTAGCGGGGCACATGAGGTGCCAGTCTGTACACACCAAGTAGGCTCTTCCATCTCCCCTCCCCCGCTCTACTCACTGCTCTCTTTCCGGGAATCACCACCACTGCTGTGCGCGCTCCCGATCTCCCAGCGGGCACACGCCGCCGCGCCAAGCTCACCTCAGCCGCACAGCCCCAGCGTCGCCCCGCCCCCTCCAGGCTTCCCTGCCTACCCAGCATGCCGCGCGGTCCCGGAGAGCGGCGGCCATGTTGTCATGAGCTGAGACCTGTTTCTGTCTGTAACCGCCAGGCCGTACCGGGACCGTTGGAAGTTCAGAATACCGCAAGAGACCGGACCTCGCCCATGTGAGAACGGAGAGCCCGAAACAGCATGGCCGCCATGTTAGGAGGTATGAGAGGACCGGGCCCAGGCCGCATTGTCATCAGGAGGCGGGGGGACCATTATAAGCTGGGATAGAGGCCTACACGGGGTACAGAGCCCCCTTCTCCTGTATACACCTCATCAGAGACCAGATCAGGCCTGGCACCGTATACAGGGACTTCCCTCCATATACTGACAGTGTATACAGAGGATGGAGCACCCTCATAGACCCAGTACACAACCCACCACCATACAGTGATAGAGAAAATATATATAATCACACATCCATTCACCAGCCATAACATAATGACCACTGACAGATAAGGTAAATAACATTGGTATCTGAAAGTGGGTGAGATATATTAGACATCGGGTGAACATGTTGTCCCTGATGAAGCGTTTAACCCTTACCGTCCACTTTTACCTACAGGCTTACCTGTAGGTGCAAGAAATATCTCCTAAACCTACAAGGTTTAGGAGATATTTGCAAAAGACAGGCACCCGCTGTCTACGGCGCACTGAGCGTGCTGTTGCTAACAGCGATCATATGGCAGCTCCCATGCATGTGTAGGAGTGACGTCATCACAGCTCCGGCCAATCACAGCACTGGAGCCGCGATACCCGGAAGGAAGAGGTGACATCGCTGGCCGCTGTGCCAGGTAAGTGACACATAATGGGCTGCTATGCGATGCATAGTAGTCCATTATGCTTTACCTTTGCAGGTAAACAAAGAGGAAGTAAACCCATCAGGGTTTACTTCCTCTTTAAAGTGGGAGTAAACTTCCTTGTATGATTCTTACCTATAGATAATCCTATAATAAGGCTTACCTGTAGGTACAGATCCTTCTCTCCTAAATGTCCCCCTTTAGGTTAGGGATCTCAAACCACCCTCCAGCTGTTGCGGAACTACAAGTCCCATCATGCCTCTGCCTGTGGGAGTCATGCTTGTAACTGTCAGTCTTGCAATGCGTCATGGGACTAGTTTTACAACAGCTGGAGGTGCCGCCAGTTTGAGACCCTCTGGTTTAGGAGATATCTACTTGTGAAGCCGCCAATGACGTCACATGCGCTCTGAAGGAACAACCACTCAGGTCATTCCGTCTGAGCCCTGTGCCATTATTGGTGATTCCTACGTGCTTACACAGGAGTGACATCATCGCGGCTTGTCCTTTCAAAAGACTGGAGCCCGCCAACCCAGCAGAAAGACCGGGTGAAGATGAACACCCTGTCAGCACGCAACTGGAGGGCTTTGATTTAAAGTGGTTTTAAAGGCTGAAGGTTTTTTTTTTACCTTTATGTATTCTATGCATGATGGTAAAAAAAACTTCTGTGTGCAGCAGCTCCCAATTCCTTCCCGGAGCTCCCTCCAATCCAGTGATGTTCACAATAGCCTCGACTGGATGGGGACCCTCCCTCCTCATTGGCTGAGATGGCCCATTGGCTCCCACTTCTGTCATTCAGCCAATGAGCTGAGAGTTGGGGGGGGGGGGGGGGTCGAGCCACAGTTCTATGTGTCAATGGACAGATAGAGCAGTGGCTTGGATGAAAGTCCAATCCATGGAGGGCCCACCTCACAACTTACAGGCCTTAAGGGGTTGTAAACCTCGTGTTTTTTCACCTTTTAATTCATTGTTTGCATTGAGGTAAAAAAAAAAAACTTCTGTGCTGCAGCTGCCCCTCTTTTACTTACCCGAATCCGGTCTTTCCAGCGGCGGGGACTAGCACACCAGATCCAGCCGGTGTCTCTGGTCCTGATGTCAGTCAAATCCAATGACGGGGGGCGGAGCCTAGTCCTCCTATCTGTGTCAATAGACGCAGCAGCAGGACACGGCAGCACACCTGCTCGAGTTTCCCCCCGAGGGAGAGCGGCTCCAACGGGGCTCTCGAGAAAAGGAGGAGCCAGGAGCGCCACTGAGGGACCCCAGAAGAGGAGGATCGGGGCTGCTCTGTGCAGAACCAACTGCACAGAGGAGGTAAGTATGACATGTTTGTTTTAAAAAAATAAAAAAATGGTCATTGTTATGGCTGATGCATATACAAATATATATAGAAAAAAGTACCCTCTACTAGAGATAAAGATGAGCCAAAACCGCTTAACATTTCACAAAATTAAATATCACAGTATATAATTTCGATTTGACACCATTGGAGTTGATTTGCTAAAGGCAAATAGACTGCTCACTTTACAAGTGCAGTTGTGTTCATTTTCCTTAGGCCACACTGAGGCGATTTACAGGTGTTTTAGCACTAAAAATAGCGCCTGTAAATCGCCTCTCCTGTCACTCCAGTGTGAAAGCCGAGTGCTTTCAGACTGGAGCGGTGCGCTTGCAGGAGGTAAAAAAAAGTCCTGCAAGCAGCATCTTTGGGGGTGGTGTATATACCTCTCCTAAAATGCCCTATTGAAATGAATGGGCACCACTGCCAAAGCGCTTCGGCGCTACATGGGTGGTATTAATCCCTTCGGCCGCTAGTGGGGGTTAAAATCGCCCCTCTCGCGGCTGAAAAGCGCAGCTAAAACGACGGTAAAACTAGCGCCGCTTTACCGCCGATGCTCTCATCACCCTCATGAAATTGCCCTTAGTAAATGTAATGTGGTAAAGCTTCATTTTGTAAAGAATACCCAATCAGGTGCAAGAAAAATAGAAAAACAGCATTTTTGTTGGTACATGATTGGATGATGAAAATCAGCAGAGCTTCACCACATTTACTAAGCTCTGCAGAAAAATGAGTATAACTGAATTTACAGAGTGCACAGTATCTGCCTTTAGTAAATCCACCCCATTAACACATTGTAGCAAAATGACATCCAATGTACAAACAAAGAAAAACACATTTATTTATGAAAAACATCCAAAACGTATCCCCCAATGACAAGGCATATTTCACCCATAGGTGAAAAAATCCAAATAATATATTCCAGCCAGCATGGATTCTGTATGCAAACATATATAATCCAAATATATTAATTTTTTTTTTTGGGGGGGGGGGGGGTTAATACTGTTTAAATTGCTGATTTAGTTCAGGGAGAAGGTTTATCACTGTTCAGCAGCCTCCAGTGCTGTTCTCTTCTTCCTGACGTTCCGGGCTGTGGGCAGTCACTTGTCATCATGTACAGTGCAGGGCTGTGGGCAGTCACTTGTCATCATGTACAGTGCAGGGCTGTGGGCAGTCACTTGTCGTCATGTACAGTGCAGGGCTGTGGGCAGTCACTTGTCGTCGTGTACAGTGCAGGGCTGTGGGCAGTCACTTGCTGTCGTCATGTACAGTGCAGGGCTGTGGGCAGTCACTTGCTGTCGTCATGTACAGTGCAGGGCTGTGGGCAGTCACTTGTCGTCATGTACAGTGCAGGGCTGTGGGCAGTCACTTGTCGTCATGTACAGTGCAGGGCTGTGGGCAGTCACTTGTCGTCATGTACAGTGCAGGGCTGTGGGCAGTCACTTGTCGCCATGTACAGTGCAGGGCTGTGGGCAGTCACTTGTCGTCATGTACAGTGCAGGGCTGTGGGCAGTCACTTGTCGTCGTGTACAGTGCAGGGCTGTGGGCAGTCACTTGCTGTCGTCATGTACAGTGCAGGGCTGTGGGCAGTCACTTGCTGTCGTCATGTACAGTGCAGGGCTGTGGGCAGTCACTTGTCGTCGTGTACAGTGCAGGGCTGTGGGCAGTCACTTGTCGTCGTGTACAGTGCAGGGCTGTGGGCAGTCACTTGTCGTCGTGTACAGTGCAGGGCTGTGGGCAGTCACTTGTCGTCGTGTACAGTGCAGGGCTGTGGGCAGTCTCTTGTCATGTACAGTGCAGGGCTGTGGGCAGTCACTTGTCGTCGTGTACAGTGCAGGGCTGTGGGCAGTCACTTGCTGTCGTCATGTACAGTGCAGGGCTGTGGGCAGTCACTTGCTGTCATGTACAGTGCAGGGCTGTGGGCAGTCACTTGTCGTCATGTACAGTGCAGGGCTGTGGGCAGTCACTTGTCGTCGTGTACAGTGCAGGGCTGTGGGCAGTCACTTGTCGTCGTGTACAGTGCAGGGCTGTGGGCAGTCACTTGTCGTCGTGTACAGTGCAGGGCTGTGGGCAGTCACTTGCTGTCGTCATGTACAGTGCAGGGCTGTGGGCAGTCACTTGCTGTCGTCATGTACAGTGCAGGGCTGTGGGCAGTCACTTGTCGTCGTGTACAGTGCAGGGCTGTGGGCAGTCGCTTGTCATGTACAGTGCAGGGCTGTGGGCAGTCACTTGTCGTCGTGTACAGTGCAGGGCTGTGGGCAGTCACTTGCTGTCGTCATGTACAGTGCAGGGCTGTGGGCAGTCACTTGCTGTCGTCATGTACAGTGCAGGGCTGTGGGCAGTCACTTGCTGTCGTCATGTACAGTGCAGGGCTGTGGGCAGTCACTTGTCGTCGTGTACAGTGCAGGGCTGTGGGCAGTCACTTGTCGTCGTGTACAGTGCAGGGCTGTGGGCAGTCACTTGTCGTCGTGTACAGTGCAGGGCTGTGGGCAGTCACTTGTCGTCGTGTACAGTGCAGGGCTGTGGGCAGTCACTTGTCGTCGTGTACAGTGCAGGGCTGTGGGCAGTCACTTGTCGTCGTGTACAGTGCAGGGCTGTGGGCAGTCACTTGTCGTGTACAGTGCAGGGCTGTGGGCAGTCACTTGCTGTCGTCATGTACAGTGCAGGGCTGTGGGCAGTCACTTGTCGTCATGTACAGTGCAGGGCTGTGGGCAGTCACTTGTCGTCATGTACAGTGCAGGGCTGTGGGCAGTCACTTGCTGTCGTCATGTACAGTGCAGGGCTGTGGGCAGTCACTTGTCGTCATGTACAGTGCAGGGCTGTGGGCAGTCACTTGTCGTCATGTACAGTGCAGGGCTGTGGGCAGTCACTTGCTGTCGTCATGTACAGTGCAGGGCTGTGGGCAGTCACTTGCTGTCGTCATGTACAGTGCAGGGCTGTGGGCAGTCACTTGCTGTCGTCATGTACAGTGCAGGGCTGTGGGCAGTCACTTGCTGTCGTCATGTACAGTGCAGGGCTGTGAGCAGTCACTTGCTGTCGTCATGTACAGTGCAGGGCTGTGGGCAGTCACTTGCTGTCGTCATGTACAGTGCAGGGCTGTGGGCAGTCACTTGCTGTCGTCATGTACAGTGCAGGGCTGTGGGCAGTCACTTGCTGTCGTCATGTACAGTGCAGGGCTGTGGGCAGTCACTTGCTGTCGTCATGTACAGTGCAGGGCTGCTAACCTTGCATTGTACATAGGGGAGGTGAGCACATGACTGCAGCTGATGTCTTTCCTGGTACACAAGATGAGATTATTGGATGAATGATTGTTTTTTTTTTTTTTGCATGCTACAACCGTATCATATCATATCAAACGTGAAGAGGTTACTAAAGTTACGAAAATTCTTGTATGACAGAATTTAAGTTTGGTGTGTTGTATTTGTATTGTTGACAAAAACTGTACTGATTTAATGAAAATCGAATCGTACGATCTGGTTTTGTGCTTGTCCCATCGGATAACTTCTCATGACGTGTCCTGATTGGCTCTCGAGAGCTGTGTACCAACGACCAGATTATCGTACAATGACTTTGAATGTGGTATTTTTCATACAATTTTCTGATAGTGTTTATGGCCTTTAGAGAGGTGACAGCTGTTTATGGTACTTGATGCTTTAGTAAACAAATTGTCTTTTAGTTAGTGTTTGCATTTGCTCGTCCATCATTCTACCTCGCCTACCCCTTTTTTTTTTTTTTTGGTCTCTTGTATTCACCTGTAAATGTGCCGTCTAACTAGAGATCATGTAATGTTGCACCAACCTCTTCACCTGGCTGCTAATTTCTTTTCTTTGCTTAGTTGGTTACAGATGCCAAGTGTAAGGTGATTTGAGCCACACAAAATAATAGGTTCAAATCGCACCACACAGAATTGCGTGTGATTTGTTTAGGAATGCGGTGCGAATCATATGCGATATGACACATGGCATAAGTGTGATACTGTACTAAAGCAACGGCTGCCGTAGACGTCTTGAATTTCAGCTGATTCATGCTAGATTGACTGAGATTCCGGCTGTGGGCGGCCCAGGTTTTCAGTTTACTTTTGTCGAAGTGCCCTGGTCAAAATTTGTGAGTCAAACATCCAATCAGATTCAGTTGCTGTTTGGGTATTTTGACAGCCGCAAGTGCCATTTATGAGAATACAATAGTTTGTAATAGTGGAAATTCATCCATCCACTGGATGGATCTATTAGATTTCTCTCGATCACGCTGGGAGAAAAATAAATCTGTGTGTGTATGGCCAGCCTAAATCTTAGACACCCCTTGTATATTGAAAGTCACTTGTCCCCAGCCTGACCCTATTTGATAGCATTCAGACCTGATAATTGGCTGCTCGGGCCCCCTGTGCATTGTGGCCCGGTAGGATACATGTCACATACTCTTTCATAGCCAGATGTACTCTAAGCTTTACAGAGAGGCATTGGGGATCGGGACACTGGTAAAATGATGTATAGGCATTGTGGGGTGGGGCATTGGTTTAGGATTTTACTGTAAAGGCCAACTCCAGACAAGTCCTCTCACTAAGAGGCAGGCTGCCTTTTTGTCTCTGTGGAATACATTCTCTTTATCTGAGGCTGGAAGATATTGCTCTCATCGCTGGCAATCAAGAGTGTGTGCCTATAGCCTCATAGGTGTATATCTGCAGTGTGAGATCGAAGGCACTGCTGCCTCTGACTGCTAGTGTCACTGCCTGGGCTGTCGCAGGGCAGCCTTTGTTGTTTTCCATCTCTCTAAAGGTGAGGGATGACCTCGGGCATCATGGGATAAATGTCTGTTCTGTAAATTGTTATGGGTTCTAATGAATAAATCTGGAGCCCTCTAGCTCCTGAAGAAGCGGAACGTTTTAAGTCCGAGAAATGTGTTGAGCCATATGGCCCATCACAACCGCTATAGCAGGAAATTAAGGCTTTATGGGGAATACCCACTGTCTGTTGAAGGCTTTGTTAGAGTGGGGAGGTGGCACATATTTGATTTTGGCTGGTTGTTATTTATCGTCTAAACATTGTACAAAAAATGCTCTATGTGAGCGTTTTTTAAGCCCAGTGTGCATGGAGCCTTACACAGAGTCCTTCTCTACAGTATGTTGGCCGGGGACAGGCTTTGTTACTCATGATGTGGCTCCTTTCAAACTTTAGAGGCCCAGTAAAATCCTTTTGCGGTGCATTTAAAGCTTCCACATTGTGTTATGGTATCCTATCACACCACAATGGACCAAACATCCTGCATGCATCATTTTCGCACTGCAAATCACGGTAGTGCATTACTGTCCATTGCAGAGCACTGTGATGCAAATGCATTGGGGTGACGCCTCATCGCATGACCTTGCGTTAACTGTGCATCAATGGTGGTAACATGCGTTATTGCTGCTCTCTGTTGTGATTGGGTCTTTTCAGATATTGAACATCTTTTGCTCTTATGCACCTGTATTGTATTTAGCTGCTTTAAACTGAAAGTTTAATTGTGCATTCAAGTGTATGTATAGCCAAGTTTTTATTTTAATTTCCTGGGAAATGAGAGCAAATTTCTCCAAAATGAATGGGGTACCCATCTTCTAAAGTTGTCATAGAAACAGGCTTTTCAATTCCCTTACTTGCTCTGACAATTTTAACACTTTTTAGATATCCCATCACTTTCTATTTTGGTTTCACCAGGACAAATGGTGTGAATCTTCCCACAACACAACGATCGTTACCAGGGGTTCTAACCCTTCCACACTTTATCCAAAACATAAAGAATACAAATTTCCCTTGCACGCACATTAACCTCTTGCTGACTACATAACTCCTATAGGCGGCTGCAGAAAAAGTGGGCTTTAATGCCTGGCCTCTGCAGATGTGTGTCAACGGCAACCTGAGATTGATGGCTTGATCACTGCATGTTCCAGGCAGACTGGCCAACCTGTCACTTACAATTCTAGGTCACGGCTTCTGATCTGGAGCAAATAGGATGATCTCCCTCATGTGAGGGCCAATAACAGCAGTCAAATGACAAAGAAGCTGCTCACATTAAACCTACTTAAAGGGCCGCTGGGAGGCGATGGAAGAGCTTAATTATTACTTTTTCAGTTTTCATAGTTTATTTTGGGTATCTTTGTTTCAATACTATATAGCGGGTAAAATAAGTATTGAACATGTCACCATTTTTCTAGGTAAATTTCTAAAGGCGCTATTGTCATAAAATTTTCACCACATGTCACAACCCATGCAATCTATCCATACATATATACAAAGAAACAAATTAAGTTCAGAAATTAAGTTGTGTTCTAAAATGGATTGACATAGGGAAAAAGTAATGAACACATGAAGAAAGGGAGGTGCAAAAAGGCACGGAACGCCAAGACACCAGCTAAAATCTATCAGTAATTAGAAATAAACCCTGCCCCTTGTCAGTGCAAACTAATAGCTGGTTCAGTCTCAACTGATGGCCTATAAAAAAGGTGTCTCATTACCAAGGAGTCACATAAGAAACCTCTCATGCTGCGTAAAAGCAAAGAGCTCTCAATACCTTTGCAACCTTATCGTTGTAAAACATAGTGATTTCATTGGTTCTAGAAGGTTTTCTTAAACTTCTGAATGTTCCAGTGAGCACTATTGGGGCCATAATCAGAAAGTGGAAAGAACGTAATTTCTCCATAAACCAGCCATGACCCAGTGCTCCTCACAAGATTTCTGACAGAGAAGAGAAAAAAATTATCAGAAGATTGTCCAAGAGTCAAGGACCACTTGTGGAGAGCTTCAAAAAGACCTGGAATTAGCAGGTACAATTTCAAAGAAAACGCTAAAAGTAATGCACTCAACCACCATGGCCTGTATGAACGCTCACCACGCAAGACTCCAATGTTGAAGAAAAAGCATGTTGAAGCTCGTTTAAGGTTTGCTGCACAACATTTAAACAAGCCTGTGAAATACTGGGAGACTATAGTCTGATCAGATGAGACCAAAATTTAACTCTTTGGATGCCATAATACACAAAAGGAAGTATGAATGGAAAAATGTACCTAGACGTTCTTGATAAAAATCTTCTGCCATCTATCAGGATGATGAAGATGAATTGAGGGTGGACATTTCAGCAAGACAATGATCCCAAACACAAGGCCAAGGAATCTCTCAATTGGTTTAAAAGAAAATAAAGCTGCTGGAATGGCCCAGCCAATCACCTGACTTGAATCCAATAGAAAATATATGGAAAAAAAACTAAAGATCAGAGTTCATAGAGGCCCATCGAACCTTCAAGATTTGAAGCCTGTTTTATGTGGAAGAATGGGCCGCATGCGACTAGTTTCTCTATATGAGGCATCTTGAAACTGTCATTACCAACAAAGGATTTTGTTCGAAGTATTGATTTAGATGTTCAGTTAGCGTGTTCAATACTTTTTCCCTGTGTCATTCCATTTTATTACATAACTTAATTTCTGAACTTATTTGTTTGTCTTTGTATGTATGGATTGCATGGGTTATTACCGACCATGTGGTGAAAATTTAATGTCAGTAGCACCTTTGTAGAAAAAAAAAATTATATATATATATATATCTCTCTCTAGAAAAATGGTGACGTGTTGCTTTTTTTTTTTACCTGCTGTACATCATGTCGCTGCCTTTGTGTTCTATGCAGGATGTTTACTTCCCCTGTATAGTGAGTGTTGCAGGAAGCCTAAAGGCTTATTCACACCGAATGCTTTTGGGGCTATGCTGTTAGCGATTTCCAGCATGGACAATGCAAAATGTGTGGTTTCCTATGCTGTTGCTTGACACCACAGCATTTATGGTGCGCACTAAAACAAGGATTGCATGCTATATTTCTTCTTTTTTTTTTTTTTTTTTTAGCGCAGTGGGTTGCAACTTGAACCACCGCATCTCATTGCTGCTGTGGTGAATAAAACTATCTTGATGTTGCTCAAGTTCAGCGCATCAGAACTTTTCTCTCCCAGTGGTCCTGCAGTCAGCGTAGCTTGCTGATGTAAATGAACTCTAATATAATTTGGATTAAATGTTGTGCTTGTGCCTGATGTTGAATGTTCCACAGTATTTCCAGCTCAGCTTATCCCCAATAGGTTTTATTTGATTGGGGTACTTCCAAAATGTAAAATGTGAATCTAATTCACTGTCTAGGCATGTACTGGCCATCGGGACTACTGGGAGATTCCCGGTGGGCCGATGGCTCAGTGGGCCAGTCAGGTGCAGTCCTGATGCTGCTCCTCTCTGACAGTGAGTGATCACAATTTCACTCCTGTCAGGAGGAGCAGCTTCCGTCATATGCTGGAGAGAGCATTAGGCTTCCTGCAGGGGGAGATAGACAGCCGGCCGACTTTCCTTCCTCTCTGAGGAAGAAGAGAAGCTGCCTTCAGAACTGGTACACGTGGGAGTAGGACACTCTGATGTGAGGGGGCTGGTAATGGGACTCTGATGTGAGGGGGCTGGTGATGGGACTCTGATGTGAGGGGGCCGGTGATGGGACTCTGATGTGAGGGGGCTGGTGATGGGACTCCTATGTGAGGGGGCTGGTGATGGAACTCTGATGTGAGGGGGCTGGTGATGGGACTCTGATGTGAGGGGGCCGGTGATGGGACTCTGATGTGAGGGGGCTGGTGATGGGACTCTGATGTGAGGGGGCTGGTGATGGGACTCTGATGTGAGGGGGCTGGTGAGGGGACTCTGATGTGAGGGGGCCGGTGATGGGACTCTGATGTGAGGGGGCCGGTGATGGGACTCTGATGTGAGGGGGCCGGTGATGGGACTCTGATGTGAGGGGGCCGGTGATGGGACTCTGATGTGAGGGGGCCGGTGATGGGACTCTGATGTGAGGGGGCCGGTGATGGGACTCTGATGTGAGGGGGCCGGTGATGGGACTCTGATGTGAGGGGGCCGGTGATGGGACTCTGATGTGAGGGGGCCGGTGATGGGACTCTGATGTGAGGGGGCCGGTGATGGGACTCTGATGTGAGGGGGCCGGTGATGGGACTCTGATGTGAGGGGGCCGGTGATGGGACTCTGATGTGAGGGGGCTGGTGATGGGACTCTGATGTGAGGGGGCTGGTGATGGGACTCTGATGTGAGGGGGCCGGTCTCGATGAAGTCCAGGGCCAAATTTCTGTCCCAGTCCAGCCCTGTCTTTTCCAATTCTCAGGACAAAAAGCTAATTAACGAATGCCGTTGTACCACAAGTTGATCAATTTATTGGTTGCTTTTAGTAAAAGCAGTTCTATAGAAGAGCAATATACAAGGCATTCAGGTTGTTGTGATCACTGTATGCTTAGTTGATGGGAAAAGTGATGGGTAGTAAACTGCCAGCTAGTGAGAAGCAATATATATTTGAAAATAGTTGAATGATGAAAGCTGGCCTTGTGCTATCGGGGGTTCTTGTGTTATTACATTAAACCAGTATTGATGGAAGTTTTGCCATTAAAGTTGTTCTAAAGCCTAAAGGATTTTTACCTGCCTTTGTAGCAGGAAAAGTGTTAAGCAGTGGTAGAATCTCTCTATTGAATGTAGTAGTTCCATCAACAATGTGATTTATTTTCTATAAGACATCAATCTTTGTAATGCTCAGTTTAGATTTGGCCATATGAAGACCACCAAATTAAAAGCAAAGTTCACCATGGTTATGTGTTACATCCATATATAGGGTGTAACCTGTTCCTAATCACCTGCTTCCCACCCCCGGAGCCCCCTTCCTGTGACAGCATTTGGGGTCCCCCCCCCCTGCAGCCATTGCTACATTAAAAATCGGTGCACAACAGCGTCATTCATTCATGGTGCATGAGTAAACTACAAGTTCCATCTTCCACTGTAGCAGATAGCCTTTTAGTTCTCAATGGATGAGGAGTGATGTAATCGGCACACTTGTAGTTCATTGACCCTTCTTTCAGCTCTATGGAGGAGGGGACTGAGAGCTGGAGGAAGTGTCTGCCATTGATTGCCGATGCATTGCTTTGCAGGCTCTTGTGGAAACAATAATAAATGCATTTTATTTTTATTTCTTACAGCTAAGTTCCACTCAAAAGTGGAACTTCCGCTTGTTGTGCGCCCCCTCTGGTGCCATGTTTGGCACCTTTGGGGGGGGAGGGCAGGATACCTGTATAATACAGGTATCCTATTCCCGCTTCCGGGAGCCTCAGCCGTTGGAATTGACAAACGCCCGGGCTCCCTTCTCCGGCCACTGGGCCAGTAGGAGAGAGGAGTGGAGCCTCGCACATGCGCAATAGTGTTGCCGACGTGAAGCTGTAAGGCTTTACTGCCAGGTTCCCTTACTCGCAATGGAGGCAGCATGCACCCGACAGCTGATGGAAACATCAGTTGCTGGACTCCAGGACAGGCAAGTGTCCGATTATTAAAAGTCAGCAGCTGCAGTATGTGTAGCTGCTGGCTTTTAATTTTTGCAGCGGTGGGCGGACCTCGACTTTAACAACTTCCCAACTGCGCTATATCCAAATAATGGCTACAGTGCAGTCAGCCAGTTCTGGAAGGGCAGCATGTGATGTCCTCCCATAATCGAGCTGCTGTGATTACTGTGTCCGTGGGTCCACTTTAATTGCTTGACATCCTGACTTTTGCAGTGGTGGTATTAAGCGTTTAAATGAAGAAGGTGAGCGTGGGATCTTTGGTGCTGTAGCCTGGGGGTAGAGTGTAGACATCAGTGAACTATACTTCACCAATCTCCTGACTACTGGGTGGCACAGTGGTGTACAGGGGGTCCTCGACTTACGAACGCCCGACCTGCGAACATCCCCTACTTACGAACGGGGCGCTGCAGGGACCCTCCGCCATTTTCCGCCGTCGTTCTGCGCATGCGCGGCCATACGGAGCCTCGGAAAATGCCGGAAAACTTCGGATATGGCCGTAATTTGCCGCGCATGCGCAGAACGGCATTAGATGGAACATCGGAAATGTCCGTAATTGTCGGTCTGCGCATGTGCGGCCGACTTACGAACAATTCTGACATAAGAACAGGCGGGCAGTCCCTAACGAGTTCGTAACTCGGGGACCCCCTGTAGTGGGTAGCGCTCTCGCCTAGCAGCAAGGAGGATCGCTGGTTCGAATCCCAACCACGACACTACCTGCCTGGAGTTTGCATGTTCTCCCTGTGCCTGCGTGGGTTTCCTCCGGGTACTCTGGTTTCCTCCCACAATCCAAAGACATGCAGGTAGGTTAATTGGCTTCTGTCCAAAAATTGGCCCTAGTATATGAATGGGGACCTTGGATTGTGGGCTCCTTGAGGGTAGGGACCAATGTGAGTGTCTACAATTGTCCCTATCCCTGTACATTGCAGACACTCACACAGGTTGAACTGGATGGACTGATGTCTTTATTCAACCTTACTAACTATGAAACTATACCTCCTATACTGATAGTAGCAATGAAAGTCCTGAGCTTTGGGACCTTTTTGGTGCTGCTGTGTTAGGTAGTGGCAGGGGAAGGGGGGAAGTTCTGCCATCTCCTTATTCCAAATGTAGTTTGAGGTCCTGGCAAAGTAGAGTAAGCCTTGGAAAAAGTAGGGGGGCCTATGGGCGCATGGCGGTGTGGTGCACATCTCATTTTGTGCTCTTGGTACAAGAGGATTCTGCAGGTATTTAACAGTCAAGCAAGTCAATATTTCATAATGACAATTTGTATCGGTGTCTGAAAATTTGTGTAGCACATAGTGACCGGATCAGGACTGTTAACTCTTGTGTTTAGCTTAGGTTCACATTGGAGCTATTTGTCATGCGATTTAAGAATTTCATGACAAGTCGCAGCCTATTGGCGGCGGTGGCACTGTTCCAATCGGTGCGACAGATTTTGTGGTGCCGCACCGATTTGCAAAAGTAGTTCCTGCACTACTTTTGCAGTTTTTCAGGTGCAACTTCTATAGATATCTGTTCACGAAGCCACCCAGATGTCTATCAAGTAGCACCTGAAATTGCGCTGACCTTGCTACTTTGAAATGGTGCTACTTCAGGTGAAGTGGGTGCGAAGTAACATCAATGTGAACCTGGGCTGAAAGCCTTTTTTTTTTATTTATTTTTTAAATAAATAAATATATATATATAATCTTGCTGCCTGTTATAGGATGAGCCCCTGCTGCTGTGTAAATGAATATCCTTGTTAAAATGCCAGCTTTATTTACATTGCAGTTGCAATGGTTTGCTTGACCTAAGGCTCGGTTCACACTAGGAACCGCATGTGGATAGCACAGGAACCGCATTACATTACCGATTAAAAATAGTAAGTCTGTAGATCTTTATTACACTGGGTATGCTGGATAGGTAAAAGAAGAGAGTAGAGAACATTTTTAGGAATAGTTAGTGCTAAACTTTCCTCTCACTTAGAATTCTCTTATTTGCTCCCTTTAGGTCTGAAAGTGTTTTTATATGTAGGCAGTCCCCGGTTACAATTAAGATTCTGTAGGTTTGTTCGTATATTGAATTTGTAAGACGGAACAGGGAAAAAAATAAATAAAAAGTGTGTGTATTTATTTATATATATATATATATATATATATATATATATATATATATATATATATATATATATATATATATATATATATATATATATATATATATATATATATATATATATACCCTGTTTCCCCGAAAATAAGACCTAGCGTGATTGTCGGTGATGGCTGCAATATAAGCCCTACCCCCCAAATAAGCCCTACCCTGAAAATAAGACCTACAAGGACTTTAAGGACTTTAACTAAGGCTTATTTGGGGGGTAGGGCTTATATTGCAGCCATCACCGACAATCACGCTAGGTCTTATTTTCGGGGAAACAGGGTATATATATATATATATATATATATATATATATATATATATATATATATATATATATATATATATATAATTTTTTTTTTTTTTTTTTTTTGGTTAACTCCAGAGATAAAAATTATTTAAAGTTTTTGGATAGCATAGGGAAAGGTTAACACCCCTGTATGGTTTGGTTTGTTTTTCTGTCTCTGTTCAGAAGATTTCACTTTCTGCCCCAATGACGATTGGATTTTGAAAATTGTGGGTTGTTGCGGAAACAAGGATTGGCGATAAAGCTTCAGTGCAGACACCTTTCCCCATAACTCCTACTGGAGTAAATTTCCTTTCACTTCCTGTTGTCTCTCTCCATTTGAGTTGCAATGTAAGATGGATGTTTGTAACTCTGGGACTGCCTGTACCTGTTTTGGTTCTGCCACAAATCCATTGAGCTGATAACAGTGCAGTAGAGAGCACAGGAAGTTATCAGTTGGCATTGTCCTGTACTATAGAACACCTCACCCCTATGTTTTGCAGATAGGGAGGTGTTCTATAATCTTCATATACGTCTTGCCCTAGGGTGACGACACTATTCCTCCAAAAACAAAGTATCAGTATGGTGAGCGTGCGTTGTCATCCTAGGACAGAAAGTGTTTTGCTGATGGCATCATTGGGTTAAAGCCTAAAAAAAACTAATGTCTATGGGCTTGTAACGCTGCAATATGTTACACACACTTTGTCATTGTGAATCTGTTGATAAAGGTTGTATTGGTGCAGTGCTGATATTTCCCCAAGTCCCCAAAATGTAACTTCATATAAACATCTTCTAAGAACCTGACAAGCAGTCAATAGGAGAAGATGCATATATGATGAATTCTAATTGTCTGGTGAAAAGAGCAGGAAAACTATTCGTTCCATATGTGTTTGTACGCAATCGGATGCTATCATGATGATTCTGCGTTATTGATTATGTAAACTAACCCTGTTGATTGACTGAAAACAAGCCGATACCTGCGTTGGAGTAATCCTTGGGGGTCCTGATTTCTGCTGCTTTTTCTTTCATGACTTTTTTTTTTCCTTTTCCTATCTAGTGTTATCTTTGGTTCCAGGGGAGTAGGGGGTCTGAGAACTGGGAGTTCCCAGCTTCACAGCTGAAGGTCATGAGATCTGGGAATAAAGATCTGCATTAAACATTTTCAACTGATGTTAAAGCAAATTATGAATAAAGGCTTAAATCGATTGACTGTGCAGTTTATGACATTGCATACATCTGCTTGTCATGCCTATTTGATTCCCATGCTGTCAATTTTAAATATTTATTCTCTTGCATATTCAGATACATTTTGAGAAAAGATTAACTGTTGCTTATGTACATGCTTATTTCACACAGGCGTTAACCACTTGCCGACCGCCGCATGTACATATACGTCGGCAGAATGGCACGGCTGGGCAAATGGGCGTACAGGTACGTCCCTTTGAATTTGCCGCTGTGTGGTCGCGTGCGTGCCGACCCTGCCGGGAGCTCCTGGAGTCAGATTGCGGGTCCCGCGGACTCTATCACCGCGGTGATACCCGTGATCGTCTCACGGAGCTGAAGAACGGGGAGATGCTAATGTAAACAAGCATCTCCCCGGTCTGCCTAGTTACAGTGTCACTGATCATAGCTCCCTGTGATCGGGAGCTATGATCAGTGAAGTGTCTTTCATAGCCACACCCCCTAATAGTTAGAAACACTCCCCAGCACACACGTTACCCTTCCCTAGCCCCCTAGTGGTTAACCCCATTCACTGCCAGTGTCATTTTTACAGTAATCAATAAAATTTTATAGCACTGGTCGCTGTAAAAATTACAATGGTCCCAAAAATTTCAATTGTCCGATTTTGTCCGCCATAGTATTGCAGTCACTATAAAATTCGCAATTAGCCGCCATTACTATTAAAAAAATAAAAAAAAATTTTCAATAAAAATGCCATAAACTAACCCCAATTTTGTAGACGCTATAACTTTTGTGCAAACCAATCAATAAACGCTTATTGCGCTTTTTATTTTTATTTTTTTACCAAAAATATGTAGAAGAATACGTATCGGCCTAAACTGAGGAAAATATTTATTTTTTTTGTATATTTTTTTGGGGGATATTATAGTAAAAAATAATGTTTTTTCCAAAATTGTCGCTCTATTTTTGTTTAGAGCGCAAAAAATTCAAACCGCAGAGGATCAAATACCACCAAAAGAAAGCTCTATTTGTGGGGTCAGTTAAAGCGGAGCATTGCAGAATCGCAAAAAGTGCTCTGGTCTTTGGCCAGCAAAATGGTCCGGGGCTTATGTGGTTAAAAATGGGTGGTTCATGTGCGTTTCTAGTACCCACCAAAAGTCTAACAAGGCAGCCGGAGGGAATATACACATGCTGCGGAAAATTTTAAGTGTTTGTTACCCTACACTTCGTAACCGTATTCCTGATATGTGGCTGCTGTACCATGTACTTGCACAAGAAAGTATCCCGTTTTCTCTTTGTAGGGGTTCCAGTATGTGAATTCTTTGGTGATCCTGCTAGTCCCCTTGCCTTCCTATTAAAAACTTACCATACTAAGCAGGAGAGCTCACCATGGTCGGTTCTCTTGTTGCTATGATGGGAACTTTGTGTACTCTCCGCCAATGATCAGAGCTCTGCACTTCATGTACTGGCACCTTTTTAGGCTTCATGTACACAGGACATTTTTACAACCTCTCCTGAACGATTTAAAGCGGTTCTGCACCCATTTCATTTAGTAAATCTCTTTGCCTTCCAAATCAGGCAAAGAGTACTAAATGAAATGTGTTTTTTTTATATTTTTTATTTATTTATTTATTTTTTTTTTACTTACCTTGTAATTGATGACTTCCTGTCTTCTGTCTCTTCGGGGGTGGGCGGGGTCTCTGCGTCGATCGTCGTCAGGCCGCACTGTCTCCTGGGATCTGGTGTCATTGTTCCCAGGAGTCAGTGCGGACATCTTCCGAAATCTCGCGAGATTTCGGACACATCTTCCGAAATCTCGCGAGATTTCGGACACATCTTCCGAAATCTCGCGAGATTTCGGACACATCTTCCGAAATCTCGCGAGATTTCGGACACATCTTCCGAAATCTCGCGAGATTTCGGACACATCTTCCGAAATCTCGCGAGATTTCGGACACATCTTCCGAAATCTCGCGAGATTTCGGACACATCTTCCGAAATCTCGCGAGATTTCGGACACATCTTCCGAAATCTCGCGAGATTTCGGACACATCTTCCGAAATCTCGCGAGATTTCGGACACATCTTCCGAAATCTCGCGAGATTTCGGACACATCTTCCGAAATCTCGCGAGATTTCGGACACATCTTCCGAAATCTCGCGAGATTTCGGACACATCTTCCGAAATCTCGCGAGATTTCGGACACATCTTCCGAAATCTCGCGAGATTTCGGACACATCTTCCGAAATCTCGCGAGATGTCGGCAGATGTGCCGTTACTGCGCACGCGCGAGTAACGGCGGTGCATGCTGGGCCATCTAAAGTGCCTGTGGGGTTTCACATGCCCACAGGCAAGATGGACCCCAGCAGACAAGAAGAAGATGAAGAATTTTATCGGAGGAAAACCGGCGGCGATCGAGATGGAAGATGGAACAGGTAAGTCCCCCAATTGAGCTATATGCCCTTGGCATATAGCCCAAAAAAAAAAAAAGAGTGCAGAACCGCTTTAACTTGACAGATAGTAGCCCACGTTTAAAACATCAGTTTTGCCGCATTTACATGGCGTGTTTAGTGGTGTTTTGCCACGTTTGCGCTTAAAGCGGGACTGTACCTGCAAAAAATTTTTTTAAAAGCCAGCAGCTACAAAAACTGCAGCTGCTGACTTTTAATAAATGGACACTTACCTGTCACAGGTTCCAGCGATGTCGACAGCAGAGGCCGATCAATCGCTCGGCTCTCTGCTGCTGCCGGTGCCATTCTCAGTGAGGGAATCAGGAAGTGAAGCTTGTGGCTTCACTTCCCGGTTCCCTACTGCACGCATGCGCGAGTCGCGCGGTGCAATGAGAATCGTCAGCGCTGTCTGCTGGGACCCGTGTGTCCCGGCAGACAGCGCTCCGGGACAGGAAGTGACATTAACTCCCGTGGAAGTTTATGCCCGGAAGTGGGTGCAGATACCTATCTTAGACAGGTATCTGCACCCCCCTCCCCCCTGAAAGGGGCCAAATGTGACACTGGAGGGGGGGAAGGTTCCTAAAAGCGGAAGTTCCACTTAAGGGTAGAATCTCGCTTTAAAAGCGTTTGAAAAAAAAAATGCCAAAAATGGAAAAGAAAAATAACGCCTGTAAACAAAACGCAGCTAAACACAATTTACCGCGTCTAGAAGCGTTTGCGGCTTGAAATGCCTCTAAACTCAGCGTCTGAACCCATTTTTTTTGTTCCAAAAATATCCTCTAAACTTAACTGCCTACTTGACTGTAAACGGCCCTGTGTACATGTACTGGTAAGACGTAGAGGAGGGTTCAGGGGCAGTTGAAAAAAATGCCCAACTGTTCCCAAAACGTCCGTTTACCAGCAGCCTTAAAGTGGATGTGGGAGATTTATAGATTTTTTTTTTCACTATTTCACTTGCGCAAATTAGTGGTGCACAGAAACATATCGGCCGAAAATTGTGTTTTCGGCAGAAAAAAAAAAGTGCCGATAATGGAGCAGAAAAAGGGGCGGGCCATCCCACTGGGTGCCGTACGTGGACTATCCCCACGTGCCCCTGTCGGTCTCCCCTCCCGCCTGTTCTCACAAGTGTCATTAGATGCAGCCTCTACAGTGCCTAGTAGCGTGATCTCACGCTGCGTGTCAGATCTGAATCGCTGTGCACTGATCCAATTCTAGGAATTAGTGTGCCGTGTGTCATAGGAGGTGGGACATCGATACAGTGGCTGCCCTGCAATTCAGATCCAGCTCTGACACACAGCGTGACATCGCAATACCAGGCACCGGCAGGCTGTACATGATGGGCGCTGGCTGCATGTCATGGGCACTGGCGGGCTGCTGCATCTGATGAGCATAGGCACTGGTGAGGTTGCATCACAGGCAGGCTGCTGCATCTAATGGGCACAGGCGCTGGTGAGGCTGCATGAAGGGCACAGATAGGCTGCTGCATCTGACAGGCACTGGCAAAGCTGCTTTGATCTCTTGTATCATGTCTGCAGTCTCTGACCGTCTTCTGTATCATATCTGCTAGAGGTACACCGAATGGAAATTGTGCTAATACTATTAGCATTGAGTTTACGTTTAGGTAAGAGACTGAGGACATAATACAAGAGATGGTCGGAGACTGCAGACTGCATTTTTATTGACCTTTCTTGCACTAAAGGTGCCAAAAATGGCCACCAATAAATTGATATTAATTTAAATCGATGATATTAATTGACCGCTTCCAGACCAGCTGCCACAATTTTACTGCGGCAGGTTGGCTTCCCTTCGCAAAACCACGTAACTGTACGCGGGGTCCGCATAACAGGCGCCTGCTGCACAGCGGGGGTGCTGGTGGCCTAGGGCGATAACGAGCGATCATCAAGAGGAGAGACAGAACAGGGACGAGTGTGTGTAAACGCACACTTCCGTGTTCGGTTCTGACAGGAGTGACAGATCGTGTGTTCCTATTAGCTAGGGATCACGATCTGTCACTTCCTGTAGTTAGTCCCTCCCCCTTCAGTTAGAATCACCTCCCAGGGAACACAGTTAACCCCTTAACTGCCAGTGACATTTTTACAGTAATCAATGCATTTTTAATCGCACTGATCGCCGTATTAATACCAATGGTTCCAAAAATGTGTCAAGTGTTCGCCATAATGTCGCAGTCACGATAAAAATCGCAGATCGCAGCCATTACTTGTTAAAAATAATAAAAATGCTATAAATCTATCCCCCATTTTTTTTTGATTGTTTGTTTTTTTCTTTTTAGTTCTATGATATAACACATGTATTGCACTTACACGTTACATATGTTGTAATGGGATCACCTTGGGGTGATATGAGGTGTTCCACAGGCAATTGTCAAGTGTATAGTGAGAGTTTTGCAAATGTCTTTCACTCTTTGTATTGAGACTATGCACCTTCACTTATCTTTTATTCACTAATATCCTGGTATTCAAGGATTTTAGGTCCCGCAGTCTTGGCAAATTGGTGAAGCACAGCCCAGATTAATATTCACATATAACATTGGCTTGCAGGGGAAGGGGGCGGACCTGAACGGACACTCCATAAACCTCTATGGAGCGTCTGATGTCAGCGGTGACATGTCCGCTGACATTCACTCCGATCTGAAAAAGTGTGACGGAGGAAAACCCTATTTTTTTTTTTTTTTCCCATCCGTCATCAGATCGGGTGACGACGGACTTGGATGGTGCAGCTATTTCAGGGCGGATTGCAGGTGCCTGCAAAATGCCCTTGGTGTGAAAGGGATCTAACTGTTCCCCCTGCATCCAGCTCCCTTCTCCTGTCTTGATTCAAAGTCCTGCACGGCTATGCTGTATATGTGCACTTCTTTTTTTTTTTTATATATATTAATTTTCATATTAAGATACACAAAGCATCCTTATTGATGAGAAGCACTGAGCAGGAACCTATGATCAGCTCCGCTCATGCTGTATACGCCCACTGGCTACATAGGTACAGGGTCACTTCCTGGAAGTGATGTCATTGGCCTTCAGTAGCCGCGCCCACTGTCTGCTCGTAGACTTAGAAGGGAGAGGGATTGAAGTCATGTGACAGGCACTGGATACTGTAAAATAAAGGTAGAATAACTGATTTATTTTTTTCATTTTGAGACATAAGGCTGAACTTGGCTCACATTCATAATTGCAGGGGAGAATTTAAAGTGATACTCAAGTCTCTTTTAAAAATGAAACATTTTATACTTCCCTGCTCTGTTAAGTGGTTTTGCACAGAGCAGCCTAGATCCTCCTCTTCTCGGGTCCCTCCCTGGCCCTCCTGGCCCTTCCCTCCTGTCGAGTGCCCCCACAGCAAGCAGCTTGCTGTGGGGGCAGCGAGCCACCACTGTGTGTGTGTGTGCGTGTGTGTGCGCGTGCGCGCAGACACGGAGCTGCGGTTTGACCCTGCCTCCTCTTTTCGTTGGCTCCCTGACTTTGACAGCAGCGGGAGCCAATGGCGCCGTGCTGCTGTCTCAGCTAATGAGGAGGGAAAGGTTGGGGCAGGTGGGGATGTTGCACACAGGTTTTTATCCTAATACATAGACTGCATTACGATAAAAAAAAACTGATGACTTTATGACCATTTAGGCTTTCCTTCGACTTTAAAGTGTTACTAAACCCACAACAATAAAATCAGTCTGTATATGCAGTAAAGCATGCTTGTTAATACTCACTGTGGAACCCAAGGGGTTAATCCTCCGCATTGTGTAAAAAGGTTGTTTGATGTGGTCGTCTGATTCTCCCCTCCTTCCACCGACTCAAAAACAAAACGTATCTGGACAAGACAGTTACTGGAGTCACTCTGCACATGCTCAGTTTGGTGTGTATTGCTAGAGTTTTTTTTTTTTTTTTTTTTGGGAGAGTGCATATGATCAGCACAGGGCCAATCAGCACTGTTCAGGCAGAGGGTCAGGGGTCCTGCATCTTGATAGGACAGCCAGTGCATTATGAAAACTCCTCCTAAAAGCTTTTACCATGCACTGATACAAGTCACAAGTAGGGGTACAACGGATCGTCACCTGTCCGTGATCCGAACGGGTCAACCTGCTCAGATCGGCACACCCCGCGATCCGCGGATCGCTCCGCTGCCTTGGCCTTAAAAAAGGCTTCGGCCTAGCTCCGGGGCGGCGGCCATCTTGGTAAACCAGGCGGCTGTTTACAATGTGATTGCTCCGTCAAATGACGGAGCGGTCACTTGTAAACAAACCGCTCTCCCCTCTGTGTACTGATCTGTACAGTGGAGGAGAGAGATGGGGATGGCAGCCATACTCTGCCCATAGCCAGCCATACTCTGCCGATATTACAGTGGGGACTATATGGTGGTGGAATTTTCACAGGTTTTTGCAAATTCAATTATTATTTGCTGATCCGATCCATGAGTTTTTTTTTTTTTTTTTTTTTTTTGATTCGTTGCACCCCTAGTCACAAGATATTATATTTATATTATTGTATTCAACTTTTTAATTAATATCATCCATTTTTAAATTAATATGAATTTATTGTTGGCCATTATTGGCACCTTTAGTGCAAGAAAGGTCAAGAAAAATGCAGTCTCTAATAGGGTTGTCCCGATACCACTTTTTTAAGACCGAGTACAAGCACCGATACTTTTTTTCAAGTACTCGCCGATACCGATACTTTTTTTTTTATGTCATGTGACTGTTTGACTGATGGGCACTGACTGGTGACTGATAGATGGCACTGATAGATGGCATGGATAGGCAGCACTTATGGGCACTGATGGATAGCACCGATGGCTGGTACTGACTGAAGGGCACTGACGAGCACTGATAGGCAGCACTTTTGGGCACTGATGGATAGCACCGATGGCTGGTACTGACTGAAGGGCACTGACGAGCACTGATAGGCAGCACTTTTGGGCACTGATAGATGGCACTGATAGGCATTTATGGGCACTGATAGGTGGCTGGCACTTATGGGCACTGATAGGCAGCACTTATGGGCAGGCACTGATGAGCACTAAAATGCAGCATTGATTTGCAACTGCATAATAAATGACATGAATGATTAGGCAAGGAAGGATTTTGCAATGCTATATAGCATATAGCATTGCAAAATCCTCCCTTGCCTCTCATCATTCATGTAATTTAACATTTAGTATGCTGCAACGCCCATCTTGCTACACCTTGCACTCAGCTGCAGTAAGCCAGCAGCAGACATCTTGTTACACGCAGCCCGAACTATATGGGCTGGGTGTAACAAGATGTCCGCTGCTGGCTTACTGCAGCCGAGTACAAAGGTGTACCAAGATGGGTGCCGTGATGTTTATCCTCCGACGAAGGCACGGAGCCGTCACTTCCTGTTCCGAATGGGACGGCTCCGGGCACCGCTTTGAACACAATATATACGGCGGCACCCTTCATCCCTGCCCTGGCCAGCTTACCCCCTGTTCCACTGCTACCAGATCGATCTCCGCTCCGCCCGCTCTGCCCGTTCCGCCTTCTCCGCCCGCCGACTTCCGGTTACAAGTATCGGATTAGGCATCGGGAGCATTTGTGCGAGTACAAGTACTCGCACAAATGCTCGGTATCGGTACCGATACCGATACTAGTATCGGTATCGGGACAACCCTAGTCTCTAACCATCTCTTGTATCATGTCTGTAATCTCTTACTAAGGCTCCATGCACACTGGACATTAAAATAATTTTATAAAAACGGCAGTAGTTTTGCAGTGAGTCTTTCAATGTTTTTTTAAATTTTTGCAATATCGTTTATTAAATTTTTTTTTTTTTTTTTTTTTTTAGCTTTCTCTAGCGTTTATTTTTTTTTATTTTTTATTTTTTTAATGGATCAAAAACTGCTGGTGAGCCATGTTTTTGAGCGTTTATCGATGTTTATCAGCGTTTATGAGAGTTTGGCTTTTTTTGTGGTCAGAAAAACTACTCCTGAATGCTATTTTATGGCATTAAGAAAATAGCCCATAAACTCCACTGCTGATAAACATCCAAAAACCTACATGTGTGCATGGACAAATAGCTCATTAACTCCCCTCTATGTTATCCTATTAAAAAAAAAAAACGCCCAAACTCCCAAAAACTTCTGTTTATGAGCTGTCGTCTATCACAGGAGGTGGGACATTGTTACTGCTGCAGCCTAGACAGTTCAGCTCCGTGACACACGGAGATCGCCACTCTGCGTGAGGAGGATGACTGGGGCGTGCCAGGATGACACCCCTGTAGTGGGTGGCACCCGGAGCGGACCATTATCGGCATTTTTATTTTCTGCAATTTTCGGACGATAATATTGAATTTGGGGTTGGAAAGATTTCACTTTCATATTTCAGTAGCCTTTTATTTTACTTTAACTGTTTCATGATTAATATTTGAAGTGGTTTCTATCTGAAAATGGTTTTGAATTGCATTAATAATATTTGAGTTAACAAGATATTCCTTTTCACAGATGATGACTTTGATCAATTTGATAAGCCTGGCGCAGAAAGATCTCGAAGAAGACGACCTACAGATGATGACTGGGACAGGTATTTACACATCTCTGAAGTGCTGTACAAGGATTAATATCTCCTATTTGATATCATTTTGTATTCATCTTGGTTTCCGGTTAAGTTCTTAATCTAATGAAGATGTCATCGTGCATGTGTCATCATGCTTTGGGAGACGCATGTTCTGCCTGGAGACACACGAGCAGCACTCTTATATGATCTAAATGTAAAAGCCCCACAAACATTTCCTTTTCAACTACAGGAAAAACTTGCCCTTACCATAAATTTAAACTCTAGCACTCTTAACATGATCGTTTTGTTAGCGGTTTTACCTTCAATGTTGGCTAATGAACGTTGAATTAACCACTTCACGCAAATTAACCTACCTATAAGTCGGTATTTTGACGTTAAATACCAGGGTTATGGCAGCAGCTAGCTGCCATAACCCCGCTATTTTCAGGAATGGGGTGCAGTTCTCTTTGAGATAAGTGATCTCTGCGGCAGATTCGCAGCGAGAACACTTTTTTCGGGGGCGGGATAGGCTCCCCCCCTCACGCTGGACTCCGGTCGTCTCCGCCGCTTACTGGTAGCAGCGGAGGCAATCGCATCCGCTCCCCTCACTGCCTGGATGCAGAGTAAGGGAAAGATGCCGCCCCCTCCTCGGCTCCATAGCATTGGAGGGAGGAAGCTACAGCAAATGTCGCTTCCGCCCAATGTTCTTAAAGGGGACATTTTTTATTTATTTTTATTGCATTTTAGTGTAAATATGAAATCTGAGGTCTTTTTGACCCTAGATCTCACATTTAAGAGGTCCTGTTATGTTTTTTTCTATTACAAGGGATGTAAACATCCCTTGTAATAGGAATAAAAGTGACAAATTCTTTTTCTTATTTATTTTTTTTTAAAAAGCAGTTTAAATTTTTTTTTTTTTTTATAAAAGGTAAAATGAATAAGAAAAAGAGATGCATTTTTTTTTTTTTTAAAAGCACCCTGTCCTGCCGAGCTCAAGCGCAGAAGCGAACGCATACATAGGTTGCGCCGCATATGAAAATGCACATGTGAGCTATCGCACTAGACATCCTATGTAACTCAAAACTGGTAACCTGTAGACATTTTTAAACATAGCCAATGGTGATTAAGTGGCAAAGTTTGTCGCCATTCCACGAGTGGGTGCAATTTTGAAGATTGACATGTTGGGTATGAATTTACTCGGCGTAACATTATCTTTCACAATATAGAAAAAAATTGGGCTAACTTTACTGTTGTCTTATTTTTTTATTTTATTTTTTTATTTTTTTTAACTTAAAGTGTATTTTTCCCCAAAAAATTCACTTGTAAGACCACTGCGCAAATACGATGTGACGTATTGCTATGACCGCCATTTTATTCTTTAGGGTGTCTGATCACAGATTGAAGTAAAGGGACAATCACAGCTGCAATTTACCTTTTGATCAGCTGTGTCCAATCCCAGCTTATCACATGTAAACAAATGCTAGTTATGTGCATTTCCTTTTCTCAGCGCTGTCACTGTGTCAGGAAAGCAAAGCCAATAACGGGCTATATCCTGTGACGGGACAATTACACTGTTAATCAGGGCACTAATCATCAGTGCCCTGATTAATCAGCTCACATGAGTAAAAAAATAAATTAAAAATAATAAAAAAAGAAAAAAATATTATATAAAAATGTACTTTTTTTTTTTTTTTCCTCCAACATTTTCGTTGGCTTAGAAAAAAAAAAACAGCGGTGATTTAGAACCACCAAAAGAAAGCTCTATCTGTCTCAAAAAAATATAAAAATTTAATTTGGTTACAGTGTTAAATGACTGCGTAATTGTCATTTAAAATGCGACAACACTGAAAGCTGAAAATTGGCCTGGGCAGGAAGGAGGTGAAAGTGCCCTGTAGGCAAGTGGTGCTCATCTCCAGTGCAGATTTCACTAGACGCGTGTAATTGAAAGCAGATCAAGTATTTTACATTGTAGCCTTGCATTATCGGGCCTGCTGCTCTCTGATAAGTCAAGCTGTGATTAGAATCTTGTATTAACCTGAAGTTTGATAGGTTGTTAGATGTTAAGCCAGCCATATATGGAATGAATCTCCACAGTTTTAGCAGGCACCAGCTGGGATTCGATCCACCTATGGGGAGGTTCATTGTACTGAAGTAAATCCATCGATTTGACTTCTGTACAACCAGCCTGTCCGATTTTTTTTTTTTTGCATGGGATTACTGCAGACAACTACAGCCAGCAGCAGTAATCCTCGTGTTCTGCCAGCAGGGAGCCACAATGGCAATGCAGGAGGGATTTCAGTTAGTGTTGATGGGGGAATTGAGCGATTTTTTTTCTTTCCTGCAACCTATGGTTGTTATAAATTTTTTTTGTATTGTTATTAAATATTGAGTGTTTTGCTCTATTGCATTTCATGTTTTAGGAGAGTTGTTCAGCCAATCAACCCTGAGTCAAAGATTTTTAGTTTTAACAGTGTGGGTCTTTCTTTCATATTAGCATTGAGAATTTCTTAGGGAAGACAGCAGCTCATAGCAAACAGTGAAATTCTGACCCATGCAGAAAAATGAGGGAATGAAAGTTGTGGTCTGGTTGCTCTGAATTGTGTAAAAGTATTTTACACTTTTTTTTCTAAATGCCTGTGATGTTGCTCCATTTTTTTTTTTTTTTCTTTACTGGGATGTGAAACCAGGTTGTTATTTTAGTTCACATGGCAGATTGAGGTTGTTTGTTAGTTACAATATGTCAGTAATGATGTGAATTTTATGTGTTTGCTTTCAGTGAGCTGGAGGATGATCTGCTTGAAGAAGACTACTTGCCTGGAAAAAAGGTATTTCAATAAAGATGTCTCCAGTATTTTTCTATAGCTCGGAAACATCTAGGGGGAAAAAAAATAAAAAATTTTCTTTTTTTCCTTGTGTTATCAGGCTTCACCAGATCTTTCTGATGAAGAACTTAATGATGACCTTCTCCAGAGTGACGAGGAGGAACAGGAGACAAGCAACTATAGGTATGTTTCACTATACTTTTCTGTATCCTACAGGCCCCGTGAGGGCAAGATCACTGCTGTCCTTTGTCAATCTGTACAGATGATGGCTACTATGCAGTACACCCACATCTCAGTTAGTACTCATATTTTCTTGAATCCCTCCCCAGACTATTGACTGTTCTACCATCTGCAATCACAGCTTGATGGGAGCCAAACTGTGTCAGGCAGCAGGATCCTATATAAAAAAAATATCTGTGCTGTGTCTGTACTCATTTGGACATTCACCCCATATATGTCCAAGAGCTGAGATACTCTGCTGCTGCTCAGGGTCACATGGATGGATGGGTCACAAGCCAAAATTTTAATATAAAATAATTAGAAAAAATAATACTAAATATTGATGAGAACCGACCAAGAGAATAGCAGACTTAACTTTGAGGACCGAAACACTGCCCCCATATAACAGAATTATTTTAGATTCAGAAAGGCACAGAGGAGTAATATTATCTGGTAAAAAATCGAATCAAGTAAACCTGTCAAAGAGTACAGTTTGAATTAGCGTGAGTTTTTTTTTTTTTGAGGTAACTTGGGTACACGTTTGGAGAGTCATTTTGCTTTTTTGCAGTGCTACAAATGGTTGTTTTTCACAGTGCAAGTCTGAGTAACCTTCTGTGTGGATGTTAACTTCTCAGTTTTTTTTTTCTATAAAGCCCAACTCCAGCCAAATCAAATACCTTAATCATACAGTACAGGAAGTCCTAGACCATGGGTTATACTGTATGTTGCTACCTTCCTTCAGATGATTGGACACTGGGAACGCCCCTAGTGCACCCTCGTATAACCCAAACCACGCCGTTGAATGGACCTTTTCTCCAAAAAACATATATATATATATTTTTTTTTTACTACTTTAACCGATGCTTCTATCAAGATCCAAATGCTAGTTACCTGAGGTCTCGCTAACCAATTATGGGTGACCCTCAACATACATCTTGAGAACTGTACCCGGACCCTGCAGCAGCGAGCCAGACTGTAATGTTTGCTTTGGCCTCTGGATCCTGCGTTCGGCGCTCACCTTGGCACATGCAATTCATGTGGTTAGCTGAAAGGTGCTATACGGGTCCAGATAGGGCTGGGATCCATTCCTGTGGGACCCAGACCCCACAGACCCCTTTAGGAGTATGCCCACCTTAAATTTTTATTTTCATAATCGATTAGTTGGCAGACAATTTTTTCGATTAATCAGAACTGGGGCGTATCATTTGTTCATATGGAAAATTAAAATTTTTAAATTTAAAAAAGAAATGTATTTTTGAATATCTGTATGCGTTGGTAAATATAAATAAGCAGCTATTTTTTTGGGGGAACAAAATATCTAATTCCACTCTGAGAATAACAGATCCCTATATTACACTATTAGAGGTTGAATCTGGTACATGTTATCAGACTCTGAAAACCCAATCTGTATTTTTAAATAATAAAAAAAAAAAATAAACCCCTAAAACACGTTTTTTTTCAGATTTTCGGACAGGACTGTAATATAATATTATATATGACAGACTGCCTTGACATAGGCCGGTAGCTTGATAAAAATTACCTGTGCCTGATGTCACTTATGCTGGCCATACACAAACTAATTTTCCTTACAAAATTTTCGTCTTGAGAACGTTCGTTCAATTTTCTAATCGTAAGTGAAGTCAAACCGATGTTCGTTGTGGACCATAGTGACAGGAATATTTAAGGAACAGAATAGACAACTTCTCGATTTGAATGAATTTTCAGACCGTGTATGTGGTTTTTGTTAAGAAATTGCATTAATTTTAAAATTGTTAAAAGCAAGTGAAATGTTCAAGCCACATTCAACCATTCATCAAATGTACAAAGGATTTTCTCAGGAATATTCTCGTACAAAAATCTATAAGTACAGTGCCTTGAAAAAGTATTCACACCCCTTTGAAAAATGTAAATGTATTTTATTGTGATTTTATGTGATGGACAAAGTGACATATATTTTGTGAAGTGGAAGGAAAATGATAAATAGTTTTGAGATGTTTATTTTAAATTTGAAAAGTGTGGTGTGCATTTGTATTCAGCCCCCCCTGAGTCAATACTTTGTAGAACCACCTTTCACTGCAATTACAGCTGCAAGTCTATTTGGGGATGTCTCTACCAGCTTTTTACTAGAGTGACATTTTTGCCTGTTCTTTGCAAAATAGCTCAAGCACTGTCAGATTGGATGGAGAGCGTCTGTGGAAAGACTTGAAAATTGCTGTTCACAGATTCTCAATTGGATTTAGGTCTGGACTTTGACTGGCCCATTCTAACACATGAATGTGCTTTGATCTAAACCAGGGCTCTCCAAACTCCGGCCCTCCAGCTGTTGCGGAACTACACTTCCCATGAGGCATTGTAAAACTCTGCCATTCAAAGACATGACTAGCCCTGATGGGAATTGCAGTTCCTGAACAACTGGAGGGCCGTAGTTTGGAGACCCCTGATCTAAACCATTCCATTGTAGCTCTGGCTGTATGTTTAGGGTGGTTGTCCTGCTGGAGGGTGAACCTCTGCCCCAGTGTCAAGTCTTTTGCAGAAGAGATTTTCTTCTAAGATTGCCCTGTATTTGGCTCCATCCATCTTCCCATCAACTCTGATCAGCCTCCCTGTCCCTGCTTTAGAAAAGTATTCCCACCACATGATGCTGCCACCACCATGTTTCACTGTGGTGATTGTTTAGTGTGATGTGCGATTTATTTTTCCGCCACACATAGCGTTTTACTTTTAGGCCAAAAAGTAAAATTTTGGTCTCAACTGATCAGAGAACCTTCTTCCACGTGCTTGCTGTGTCCCCCACATGACTTCTTGCAAACTGCAAACGGGACTTCATATGGCTTTCTTTCAATGATGGCTTTATTCGTGACACTCTTCAATAAAGGCCAGATTTGTGAAGTGCACGACTAATATTTGTCCTATGGACAGATTCTTCCACCTGAGCTGTGGATCTCTGCAGCTCTTCCAGAGTTACCATGGGCCTCTTGGTTGCTTCTCTGATTAATGCTCTCCTTGCCTAGCCTGCCAGTTTAGGTGGACAGCCAGGTCTTGATAGGTTTGCAGTTGTGCCATACTCTTTCCATTTTCGGATGATGGATTGAAAAGTGCTCCGTGAGATGTTCAAAGTTTGGGATATTTTTGTTATAACCTAACCCTGCTTTAAACTTCTCCACAACTTTATACCTGACCTGTCTGGTGTGTTCCTTGTCCTTCATGATGCACTTTGTTCACAAAGATACTCTAACAAACCTCTGAGGGCATAACAGAACAGCTGTATTTATACTGTAATTAAATGACACACAAGTGGACTCTATTTTTTAATTAGATGACTTCTGAAGGCAGTTGGTTCCACTAGATTTTAGTTGGGAGTATCAAAGTAAAGGGGGCTAAATACAAATGAACGCCAAAAAAAAATAACCATTTATCATTTTCTTTCCCCTTCACAATTATGTGCCACTTTGTGTTGGTCTATCACATAAAATCCCAATAAAATACATTTACATTTTTGGCTGTAACATGACAAAATGTGGAAAATTTCAAGGGTTATGAATACTTTTTCAAGGCACTGTATATGACCAGACATTTTAGTAGTAGTAGCAGCATGTTGTTTGTTTTAATTTTTTTATTTTTATCACCTGTCAAAATGAGCCCTTTTTTATAGTACAAAAACGGCAGATAATCACTACTAATAATGTGTTCAGTTATACTGTGAAACAGTGAAAGTAAATATTTATATAAACTTCTATCCCATATATAATAATATACCCAGAAATAGGATATACGTTTATTTTTTTTAACTGGGAGTCGGACATGAAGCTATATAAAGGGTGGAGGGGGGGGCATATGAATCTTTTATATTTAAAGTAGAACCAAAGGCTGAGACTTTTTCTGTGAATATAATAAATATAGTAAATTTTACTTTAAATTTAGTTGTAATGCATTATATTACCTCCAGTCTATCAGCCTTCAGCTCCAGATGCTGATCTTCCCTTTCCCATAGCCCTTTAAGTAATTTGTAAACATTTAATTTTTTATTTTTTTTAAAACAACAAACGTGTCATACTTACCTGCTCTATATAATGGTTTTGCACAGAGCAGCCCTGATTCTCCTCTTCTAGGCTCCCCCACCAGTACTTCTGGCTCCTACTCCCTTCAAAGTGCTCCTATAGCAAGCCACAATGTATAGTATAGAATGCCCCTATAGCAAGGAAAACTTCTGCCTTTTTTAGAATCACTCACTTCCTTCTCCTGCCCAGGACTACATGTCCCATGAGGCATAGCTCCTCACACATTCACAATTCAGTGTACTGAGCTGTATGTGTGCTCCACTGTATTTTCTGATATGTAAACACATAATGCATTCTGTATGCAGGCCAACTAATTCGCTGACCAACTAATCGATTATGAAAATATTGAGTATTTTCATAACTTGATTATGTCGATTAGTTGTTTTGGCCCTAGTTCTCTGCAAAACTTTTGACAGTTTCCAATCACCAGAAGATAGCGGCATATATGCCATGGTCTATGACTTGCTGTCCTGTACTGTACACCAAGATATATGGAATTTACAGGCAAAATTCCCATTATTTGTTATGGATAGAGTAGGGAGGGGTAAGAATCTCTGTCCAGTTTTTATTGTCCCTATCGTGATATTATCCATTATTTTTAATAACCCGGGATGTGATGGAAAATTTCAGCAATGGGTGCTCAAAATGTTTAGGTTTTAGTAGTACGTCGGACATGCTAATCTTTCCCCAGTGCTGTCTGTGCCTTCAGGCACTGGTGGTGGTTGCACCCTCCCTTTCTTGTATGGTGATCAGAGGGGCCAGAAAGTGAGAGAAATCCAACCGAATAGAACGAAGGCTAGAAATTGACAAATTGTGCCTTTTTCCATACTCTTCCGAAAAACTTTTTGTGTAGGCAAATATTTTCATTTCCTAATCTTATATCATAGGACACTTCACATTCATGATCACTTGTGTTATGTTGCATTGGCAAAACAAAAAGGTAGGAATTCTCCGCCCAGGCATAACTCTTTCCAGCTCAGCTAAGCCTCACTTTTTAGCTACTGTCCTTAAGTGATGCATGATCCCATAGATGTATCTCTGAAGATCTTCTTTTGTGGGCTTTCTTATTTTATAGCCTATTCTAAACTCACCTGCTTAGGTGGAGAATGGCCTCATCAGGATCAGCCAAAATGCAAAAAGGGACTGTAGCAAGACCCTGCTTGAAAGAGCTGGGACAGCCTGTAATGCTTCCAGGCAGCGACCTCCTGGGTTCTGTATATTGTGTGACCTCGCTGGCAGAGCATTTTACAGGTCCAGAGCAGTGAACTTTCTGAAGTGGAATCAAGTAGCTAGTGTCTGACAAGGTTGAGCATACGTTGTAGTCTTTTACCCTACAGTGTTCCCTATGCATTGGGACTGTGTAGGTTAAACTTTTGAGGCAGAGTGATACATTGCAGTAACGGTGTTCAAAAGGGTTATTTGGCACACGTGTATTACGACATATTTGCCGCCGGTTCCCCAGAACAGTAACCTATTAGATTGCAGGCTACAGTCTAATAACTTCTACTACACAGAACAGCTTCAGCTGCTTGGCCTCAGCCTCTGGACAGCCCAGCAGCAGACAGTGCACCAGTACTGGAAAACTTTTTTTTCTGTTCTACTTGCCACCTTTTTGTATTTTGGCTTATGCCAACGTTCCTTTCAGCTCGGTGGCCACTCCTCATAGGCTTTCCAACCACCAGTAAGCCATGGCCTTGCACAGGCAGAGAGCAGTCTGTCCATGACCCTCAGAGTATTTAGTGGTGTTGGCTCTGGGGTATCCCCATTGTGGGATGACAGCATATCTGGAAGCATTCTGCTCAGAAGCTGAAGTCAAATGTCCCACAAATAGTACAGGTCCTGTAAAGGTTTGGTTAAATGCCAAACCTTCAGAAGTTGGCCTTGGTTCCAACACATTGTCTGGCGTACTCAAGCTTCACCCTTGACATGGCACAGGCAAAACTGCTACTTTCACAAAATAAATGACAGTCTCTTTGGTCCTAGGTGGAGTCCCTGAGGTCCTTTTTTTAAAGTCCCTCAATCCAGGTCTGTGTGAAAGTGCTGAGGAAGATTGTGGCCTTCTTCGATGCGGTCCCCTATGTCCAGTTCCTTTGCAGAGCTCTTTAGCTCAATAGTCTGTTGGTATGGGACAAATGTCAGGAGCCGACCTGCCAGTGCATCCCACTTTCAAAACCAGTTCGGCTGTGGAATAGTGGATATCCATGCAGATGCTGGATATCAGAAAATCTTTTTCTGATGAATTAGAAGGTCTTGCTGGTGGTTGGTCTGACTGTTGGGCTGAGGGGGGTGTATTGGAGAACTTCTTAGTTTAGGGAACTTGGTTGCCAGAGGAGCGGGAGCTGACTATCAAAATCCTGGAACTTTAGGCCTATCATCTTGCTCTCCTACACTAGTTTGAGTAATTTCACGGTCTCTCTGTCCGGGTGGAGTCGGAAATTTTGTTTAAATGTGATGAAACAGCTGCTACTCAAGACCAGGAATAAAGTTAAAAAAATGTATTGATATATATGGAGCGCTATTTCCTGTGTTAAACCATATACAATGTAAATATATAATTTATAAAGTGATCATTGTGCATAAAATAATACTTGATGCAAATTTGCTTCAATATAATGAAAATTAATAAAGTGAACTGGTGCATAAACCACAATATAAAAACAGTGCTCAAAAAAGTGCAAAATGAATAAACATTCAGTAAACTTGATGTTGCTTCGGCTGTAGTATGCAACAAGAAGTCACTTTGGTCAGGAAGAAGCAGCTCTGAACGGTGGTGTTCAGAACTTTACATTTCAGTCCCCTCCACCACATACATTCTCTGCAGGAAAAATTGTCAGTCAGACTTTCTAAAGCTGTCAGCAGCTTAATCTGGAAGAATGGGTCCTTTGCACAAAGGTGTTCGCAGAGATTTTTCTGTGGGGGGGGCACGGGCGCCATAAGTGGACCTCTGGTCCAGGGATCCTTGTCTGTGGTGCATACCCTGGTGAGTCATTGGTTTTCCCTTATCATTGCCTTCCCTTCACTGTAGCTTTTTCATCACCTGTTGTGTTCATTAAGACTTCGTGCCCACTATGCTCTTCTGAACACTTTTCTCCTGACAGCGTTTAGATACGTTCAGACGTGTCAAGTGTTTTAGCGTTTGTTCATTTCATTGGCCAGTGTAGTAATTTTGGCCATTGAAGTGCATGAACGCTCAAGCACTAAATGTGCCTATCGTTTAGAAGTGTCTGGCATCCCCCCCAACAAAATTCATATTTTTGCCCCTAAGGGCCCCTGCCTCTAAATGCCTATGTGTGTATGGACACACAGGCTAACATAGAGGGGAGTTTAGGAGCAGAAAAAAAGCCTGTTTTACAGATGGGTATGAGACCTAAAGGTGTAGGGCATTCTAGTGGTCCTGATCGCACCTGCCTGGCCAAGAACATGGTATGAGGATATCTGGACGTGGTGAGTTATATGGCGCTAGGGTTAAGGTATGGATATAAGTCAATTAGTTTTAAAGTCCCTTAAGAGTTGCATAAATTGGTCCTTAATAGTCCTAAGCAAATGATCAATTAAAACATGGTTGCAGCTCTCCTAAAGAGGGTTGGATTGCACTCTCAAATCTGTGAAAAAAGAAAGCATAGGAAGCACCACCGTCTAAGTGTAGATTGTTGCATGAGGATCAAACCAAATATAAAAATTGCACTTATATTTATTGAG
Organism: Lithobates sylvaticus; assembly: GCA_028564925.1. Taxonomy (NCBI): domain Eukaryota; kingdom Metazoa; phylum Chordata; class Amphibia; order Anura; family Ranidae; genus Lithobates; species Lithobates sylvaticus. Next base: position 448,749,154 of record CM053030.1, read on the forward strand.
AGATTAAACGCATACTTCCACATGTAGAAATTGCAGAGCTCGACAGGATCACTACTGGGTTGGCAGAGCTAGGCTTGAAAGCATGTTGTCAGTCAGGCTGTGGAGGCACTGCTGAAGTGGGTGGATCAGTCTTGAAGCAGCTGAGGTTGGCAGCGGTGTGGAGGCCAACACCGATGGTAAGCCGGAGCCAATGCAGAGAGGATCCAGAGGATGATGTGGAGATCGTGGGGGCGTGGTTATGCATTTCGGGGCACCCGAAGCCCCTTTGTCAAACCATGTAGGATGATTGGATGGAGCACTTTTAAGGACAAGGGGGAGGGAACTGGGCGGGCTATATGTAAAACAGTTTGCAGAATCAGAAAGCCCCTGTGTTTTAGCTGTGTCCCACACACTCGCCATAACATATAAAATGGGACATATTCTATACAGGAAATGCCAAACATTTATGTGAAAATGACTACAGGGAATGGAGAAACATACAGAACGCAAAAAAAGGGAAGAGTGCATGGCCAGCATCTGTTCAAAAAGCAGCAGCCACGCACATCTACAAACCTGCACAGATGGACAAACAGACGGGCAAAATGCAAAACTACTGAAGGAAAATTAGAAGTATCTTTTGTGTATAAATGCTTGTGTACGTAATAATGTGAAAATCCAATAACTATGTACAGATGGACATTGTATAAATGGATAAAAATTATGATAATGATAAAGAATTTTTGATTAGTGATCGACAATAAATACACATAAAAATGATAGGTTGAATAAATGTAGCACATATACTACACACAGTACATAATTGGCTAGTAAATAAATTGTATGGAATATTGCGTCAGTGTGCCCATGTACAGATGGACAACGAAAAGTACCGTATTCATCGGCGTATAACACAAGTTTAGGAGGGAATATTAAGGAAAAAAATGTACATTTAAATGCCCATCATTGCAGCCTTGCCCAATGCAGCCTTGCCCAGTGCCTTTGCAACATTTCTCGTCTAGTTGCAGCACTGCTGATTTAAAATTGGCGCAGAGTGGAGAGGACGAGCGCCGACAACATACCGAAAGCCGCGTGTATTTTCGGCTAGTCTCGGCTCCTCTCGCAGTCCCGCCCACCTCCCCTGATTTGTGAGAGGAGCCAAGCGCCGACAACATACAGAAATCCAAGTTCGGCTAGTCTCGGCTCTGCTCACAGTCTCACTGCTCACAGTCTCAGTCAGGGGCGGGACTGCGAGAGGAGCCAAGACTAGCCTAACTCGGATTTCTTTGTTGTCGGCGCTCAATCCGAGACTAGCCGAAAATACACTCGGCTTTCGGTATATCTGCTCCGCTCGCTCCCTTCTCACAAATCAGCGGGGATCAATTATAACACGCACCCACGATTTTCCCCTGATTTTAAGGGGAAAAAAGTGCATGTTATTAGCCAATAAATCCGGTACATTGGATGAAGTATGTATTAAGGATAATAATAATTGAAAAACAAATTTTAGAATTGAATTTAAATTCCAATGTTTAAAGTGGTTGTAAACCCTCAAGGTTTTTTACCTTAATGCATTCTATGCATTAAGGTGAAAAACCTTGTCTCATGCTGCAACCCCCCCCCAGTGCCCACATTTTACTTACCTGAACCCGGTCTTTTTCTCCACGAGCACACCATCTCTAGATGGTGTCTCCTGATTAGATAGATTGATAGCAGCACAGCCATTGGCTCCTGCTGCTGTCAATCAAATCCAATGACGCAGGGGGTTGGGCCGAGTCCTGCTTTCTGTCTCAATAGACACAGAAGCAGGACTCGGGAGCGTGCCTGCACAGGTGTCCCCAAGGAGAGCGTTTCTCCGATGGGGCACTTGAGAAGAGGAGGAGCTACTAGTGCCGCTTTGGGACCCCAGAAGAGGAGGTTCGGGCCACTCTGTGCTTAACCAACTGCACAGTGGAGGTATAATATGTATGTTATTTAAAAAAAAAAAAAAAACCTTTTAGTAACCCTTTAAAGGCAAAGAGAATTTTTATTGTGAAGTAAGGGGGGGGGGGGGGGGTAAATGTATACATATCCTAGTGATCATGATGGAAAAAACGGTTAAGATTAATGGGGCACAATGAATACCCATAATGGAATGGATGTTGGATAAATAAATGGCAAATTATAAGAAAATATGTGTAAATATACCCATGGACAAAATGACAAAAATGTACAGATGGATACATTTGTGTATTTAGGTAAAATGATTATTAAACATGATTGAGCTGGAAAACTGACTGTTTTTTTTTAGAATGTTATTGGGGGAAAAAAGGGGAGAGAAAAAAAGCATGTTGATATTTTAGTATTAGGCCTCATGCACACTGGATGTTAAAATAACATTTTAATAATGTTATAAAAAGCCAGTAGCTTTGCAGTGAGTTTTTCAACGTTTTTGCAATAGCGGTTTTTAGCGTTTTCCGCGTTGGCATGTTTTATTTATTTCTGGCAATTTTTTTTTCTCCAATGGATCAAAAACGTGGAACGCTGCTGAGCCGTGTTTTTGAGCGTTTATCTTTGTTTTTATCAGCGTGTTTTGACGTTTAGGGCGTTTTTACAGCTAAAAAACTCCTCCTTGGGTTTTTTTTCAAAGCCAAAAAACGCCCCAGACAAAACTGCTGATAACAGAATATGTGTGCATGGACACATAGGATAACATGATGGGGAATTTGACTAGAAAAAAAATGTCTGAAGCCAAATACAGCTGCTGTAAAAACATCCAGTGTGCATAAGGTCTCAATTTCTTAATTGAGTCCAAATAGAGCAAGGGTGTTTATTTAACTCTAAACAGTAAAACCTTGTAGACACACTAGTATTTTTTTTATTTTTTTATCGTTCAACCCAGCAAGGCTGAAAAACTGATGGCTCAGGAGGAGCCGATGTACTATCTATCCAACGTTACTACAATGATCTCCCCTGCTGTTCTATTGTGTTCTTACAGGGGGACAGCCTCCTGTCAGCACTTTCAGACATTCACTGAGAGAGCTGATCGGCAGAACTTTTTGGGCATGCCCCTTTGATAAACCAAGCCAAACTGCCAGCTTCTGACAGACCGACTCCAGTACACACTGGCCGAATGTCGGCTGGTTTCTATTGAACCGGCCGATGCCGCCTGAAATTTCAGCCAGTGTGTACTAGGCTTTAGTTCCTAGTTCGTCTTATTGTTTTGAACCTCTCCGCCCTGGAAAAAAAATATTGGGAATGTGGTCTATTATCCATACTTGGATTTGTTGTGAGCAGCCATAAAGTGTCTGGGCACACTATTCTTTATTCTTGCTCAGTGGCATGTCTGTGCTCACCAAATCTTACCCTTAGGGGTTGAATGGTTCTGCCTATATGTACACTAAAAATCCACAAGGGCAAGTATAAAAGAATGGAAAAAGTTAAACACTGGGGAATATTACTACAGGATCCCAAACTTGGAGCCATAATACCCCTTCAATCTAGGTTCACTTTCCTTCGAGCATATAACATTAAAAGCTAGATAGCTCCAGTAAACACAAAGGGAGAGGGTGTGCCCCAATACATCAGGGGATCTCTTTCCCAATCTGACAGGCATGTATAAATGTTATAAGAAGCAATGTCTAACATGTCTAGTCATACAAAATGGTCAAAAGTCTTTTAAGACCAATGGAAAAAGAATACCCTCAGGGCTTGACAAATTTCTCATGAGACAAATATCTCAGGGCTTGACAGATTTGCTTGGAATCTAGAAGCCAGCTAAAGTTGGCAGCCAGTTTTTTTTGCAAGCATGCGGGATGGCCGGATTCTGACGTAACGACCACCATATACATGGGCCGAATGGCGGCCAATTTTTATTGAACCAGCATTTGGCCCGTGTGTACTTGGCTTGATGGTGTGATGGGCAGCGTCTCAATAGGGAAGTACAGTGCAGCAAGGTGGGGGAGATAAGGGAGCCAGTAACTCATGGCACCTTTTAGGCCCCTTTTTAAACGGCGTCTCCGCTAAGCAGAATCAGCTTCCTCAGCTGGGATTTCTCCTCTTATCCCTGCTGAGCAGGCGGATGACAGGTCCTGTCCACTCCGCTATGCAGAGTGAAAATGGACACATTCTCTTCTATGGGGAAATTGGGTGGAGGTGGACAGGCAGTCCATTTCCACCTGATCTGCAGGACTGATGGAAAATGGGACCACCATCTATACTTATACTACCTAGGTGGATGCAGCATGGGTCCGATGCTGCATCTCCCCCCCCCCCCCCCCCCCCCCCCCCGTCGCCTCTGCACTGAGAACCGAGCGATCGAACACCACTGATCATTTGGTTTTCAGAGCTCTGTGAGCAGAGAGCTGCAGACTGTCAGTCACAGCTTTTTGTTCTTCTGCCTCCTCAGTCATTGGAGTGCTGGGCTGTGGAGGGGGCGGATTGGCCATCTCGGGCTCTCAGCAGCTTGCTGGGAGGCTGAGCGAGGTGTCAGTCCAGGCACCTGGCGGATCCAGACTCTGTGGTCGGGATGACGCGGTACCTGGACTGACATTGGTGACGTCAGCCGAGAGCGGACTTTAGTCCGCTCTCTGAAAACAAGTCACAGGAGTGCAAAATTAATGCAAGCACTCCTGTGATCCATAAAAGTACAGCCAAACAAGCTTTGGCTATACTTCTCCTTTTAACGACAGGGCGCCAGATCAAGCCCTTCAAACCTCTTCTCTTGGAAAGGAGATGGGCGGGCAGTGAGAACAGGCAGTGGAAAACCTTGGTACCAATTCTCCTGCTGTAAGCCTTTCTCTCCAGCAAGCTGCAAAGCCGCAGCATCTTAGTCCACGCAGGCAGGGGCTGCATGGGGACAAGTCACCTGCGCAGTGTAGCCCAGGAGCCAGGCCGCTAATTCTAGTTGCCAATGCAACCTGGTGCCTGGGGTTTGTTGAGCCCTGCCCTATCTCCAAATTGTATACTTGCTCCACTGATTTTGTGATCTATGCTTTTACGTGCCCTTGTGGCATCTTATAGGCAGAACCATTCAAACCCTAAGGGTAAGATTTGGTGAGCACAGACGTGCCATTGAGCAAGAAGGAATCAAGTCTAGTGTGCCCAGACACTTTAAAGCTGTCCACAAGAAATCCAAAAGCGTTCTTATAGATGATGGACCACATTTCCAATATTTTTTTTATTTTTTTCCAGGGCGGAGAGGTTCAAAAAATTATGTGAATAAGAAACGTACTTGATATTTTACTATAAACACACTTGCTTAATTTGGACTCAATTAAAAAATTGAGACTAATACATATGAGCATGCTATTTTTTTTTTTTTTCTCTCCCCTTTTTTCCCAATAACTTTTTCTAAAACTGTCTTTTCCAGCTCAATCATGTTTAATAATCATTTTACCTACATACACATTTATCCAGCTGTACATTTTTGTCTTTGTCCATCTGTACATGGGTACATTTGCACACCTTTCTGTATTCTTTGTATTCCATTATGGGTAGTCATTGTCCCCTATTTAATTTTAACCCCCCTTCTTCTTTTTTTTTTTTTTTATATCATGATCACTGTTGGATATATATTTTATAGTCTCTTCACAATAACTTAAATAAGTGAATAACTTTAAACTTTAGGATGTAAAATCTATTTTAATTTGTTTTTCATTTATAGTTTTCTTAAAGTGGTTGTAAAGGCACAAGGTTTTTTACCTTCATGCATTCTATGCATGATGGTAAAAATCCTGAGTGCAGCAGCCCCCCCCTTGATACTTACCTGAGCCCCCTCTTCATCCAGCGATGTCCACGAAAGCCTTGCCTCTCCCTGGACTCGTACTCCTTATTGGCTTTTGTCAGCAGTGGAAGCCATTTGCTCCCACTGCTGTCAGTCACAGCCAGCGAGCTAATCAAGAGACAAAGGGAGTGGGGCCACTGTCTGTGTCTGATAAATATACACACATGTGCACGCAGAGCCGCTGATCGTGAGCACGCCTGATTGGGTGACACCATTGCAAGGGAGGGGCCAGGAGTGCCAGTGTGGAACCCGAGAAGAGGAGGATCCGGGCTGCTCTGTGCAAAACCACTACACAAAGCTCACAAGTATACCATGTTTGTTGTTTTTAAACAAGACCTTCCAATCACTTTAATTATCCTTAATACATCATCCGTCTGTACTTTTTGCTGTCCATCGTCACACACACAATATTTCATATTTATTAGGGGCGCACCGAACTGAAAATTTTGGTGCAGAGAATGACAATTTAAAAAAAAATATTTCTATATATAATTGTATTCCACTTTTAATATCAACAATTGAAATTAATATGAATTTATTGCTGGCCATTATTGGCACCTTTTTTAGTGCAAGAAAAGCTCAAGTGACATGCAGTCTCTGACCATCTCTTGTATCATGTCTGCAATCTCTTACTTAAACTTACACATTGCTAATAGTATTGGCAACATTTCCATTCAGTCCACCTCTAGCAGACATGATGCAAGAGATCGATGCAGCCTGCCGGTGCCCATGAGCTGCAGCCTGCCTGCCGGTGCCCATGAGCTGCAGCCTGCCTGCCGGTGCCCATGAGCTGCAGCCTGCCTGCCTGTGCCCATGAGCTGCAGCCTGGTAGTGCAATCTCACCCTGTGTCACAGAGCTGGATTTGAATCACCGGGCAGCCGCTGTCCTGCCTCCTATGACACACGGGACAATGATTCCCGTCATTGGATCAGTGTGCCAAATATCGCAAGAGCCGGTCTAGGACATTGTTACAGCGCTGCCCAGCGATTCAATCTAGCTCTGTGACACAGCATGAGATCACGCTACCAGGCACTGGTGAGGCTGCATCTGACACTTGCAAGGAGAGGAGGAGGAGGAGGGAGGGGAGGACTCTGACAAGGGTGCTCCAGGATGACACGTGCGGCACCCGGCGTGGTGGATAAATACATTTATAATTTTTATCCTTGTATACAATGTCTGTAAATACGGTAGTTATTGGATTTGCATATTAATAAATATGTATACAAGCATTTGTACATAGATACTTCTAATTTTTCCTTTTTATTAGTTTTGCATTTTGTCTGTCTGTCTGTGCAGGATTGTAGATGTGCATGGCTGCCACGATTTGGGCAGATGCTGGCCATGCACTCTTACCTTTCCTGCATTCTGTGTGTTTCTCCATTCCCTGTAGTAATTTGTACATAATGTTTGGCATTTGCTGTATAGAGTGTCTGTCTTATTTCATATGTTATGCTGAATGTGTGGGACACAGTGAAAACGGAGTGGCTTTCTTATTCTGTTTGACAACAGTTCTCGTGGTCTGGCAAACTATCTTACATAATTCCTGCCCAGTTCCCTCCCCCCTTGTCCTTATGAGCACTCCATCCAATCCTCTTGACAAAAGGGTGGTCCTTGTTGCCCCGAAACGTGTAACTACACTCTCCACATCATCCTCTGGATCCTCACTGCATCTCCGCCTTGGCTACGGCTTACTATCAGTGTTGCCCTCCACACTGCTCCAGCTCACCGCTGCAAATCTCGGCTGCCTCGGGACTGATCCGCAGCCATCAGTGATGCCTCCACAGCCTGATCGACATCCACTTTCAAGGCGCTTCCAAGCCTAGTCCTGCCAAGCGCTTCAGTTTCTCCACGTGGATGCCTTTATGCTTTTAATTTCCTATTTTGTTTGATTCTCATCCAGCAATCTACACTTAGATGGTGGCGCTTCCTATGCTTTATTTTTATTTTTTTTTATGCGGATATCTGGAACCTCTTGGTAGACGAGCCGGATTGGCAGGATTTGCTGTCACAAGGTCTAATTTTCCATCCTGCCCTCAGTCGCATGCTTTGATGGCATGGCTGTTGAAACCCAAGTCCTGATGCATCGGGATGTTTTTAGTCTAATCCCTCCTGAAGATCCAGCTGATCATCAGAATGGGTGTCCATCGTTCATGGAAGGCTTTCTTTGTCTGGTGTGAGGCTTGTAAGTTTCAAATCCAACAGTATGTCATGGGGTGCATATTGGCCTTGGTGGGGAAATGTGTCTGGCTTAAATTACCATCAAGGGGAAGGTGGTCATTGCATTTTAAAGACCTATTGCTTCTCATTCTTTGGTAAAAGCCTTTGTACAGGGTGTCACGCAGATTTTTTTGGTGAACCTTAATTTGGTTTTGACTGTTTTTTGCAGACATCTATTTATTTGAGTTTTTTCAGGAGATTCCCTTGTCTCTCCAAACCTGGAAGGTTGTTTTTTTTTTTGTTACCATTACTTTGGCTTGCAGGATGTCAGAGTTGGCTACACTTTCCTGGTTATCAGGATAACGTGTTAGTTAGACCTTGGTTCTCTTTCGATACTCTGTTACTAGGCGGTTTCGTCATTTATTTCTCAGGTATTAAGGACCAGGTTCCATTGCACCATGGATGTCAGTTCTTCATGAGCGATTTCACCTGTGATGTACGATTTAAGGAATTGAGATTTTTGGTTTACCTGTAAAACCTTTTTTTTTTTTTTTTTTTTTTTTTTGGAGTACATCACAGGGCACAGAGATCACTCCCCTCTTTGTCTGTCCCTCACTGCTTGTTACTAAATTGAGGCTTAGCACGACTGGGAGGGGGTTATTCCTGGGTTCCTAAATTCTTTCTTTTGCCCAGTGTTCATTCACTGGAAGGTGGCACTATAGACGAGGTAGTCATGAATATGAGGTGCTTTGTGTGGTGTACTCTAAGGCTGGCCATAGACTGTTCCTGCTGAACCTCCTGACATTTGAATCATGTATATGGACAGGCTGAATGAATGAATGAATGAATGAATAACTTGTATAGCGCTACAATGCGAACTGAATCGCCTCAAGGCGCTGTTCGAAAGTTGTTCGATCAACTTGAGTACAACCAGCCTGCTGGATTTGCAGGAAATGAAATCGCTCAGTGTATGGGCTGCTTAAGAAAGATTTTACATGTAAACCATTATTTTCCATGTTGCATTCTCCAGAGATTTTTACATTGCCTTTTTTTCTTTTATAGTACCCAGGGAGTCACTGTTAGTCTGAATGCAACTGCAGGGGGCATGTCATCATTTGACCTCTCTCAAAGCATAAAAGAGGAAGAAGAGTCTCCAGCTGTAGAAGCTGATCTTCAAGAGCCTGAGAATGAGGAGGTATATGAGGAAGTGGAAGACATGGAAGCTGGTGCAGAAGACTTTGTGGAGTCCTATGAAGACAATTACGAGGTACCTGATGAGCAGATAGAATATCAGGATGACGAAACCACCGATGAGGTTTTAGACCTTGAGATCACTGAGCCCCTGGATGAATTTCAAGTAAGTTGTCCTTTTTATCTGCTGATTGTGTCGCTTCATCTGCCTGGAGTTTAAGAATGGTTTGAAATCTATTCTCCTTCTGGAGGAGAGATTAAAATTAGACCTATTATCAGTGTCTGCCAGTTTCTTTATCTAGATTGTGACAAACTTTGTGTTGACAGCTTGTTTGTTGGCAAGTAACACTCTTTGTCATGATCGATGGTAAAACAGAATCATGACCTTGAGGATTGTATCCTCGTGGCTAGAAAATGCTTTGTGTCTTGGGTCCACTGGCAATTGTTCATACTATTTAATGCAAAAGCTATTATCCATGCTTTTGAGCAAGATCTGATAAAGTCATCTAAAGCTAAAAGATTATTGACTTCCTAAAGACATCTTTAAGGTGCTTACGCTAAAGGAATGATTGATTGCTTTCGCCAGTCATCTTTGTAACTAATAGCTGTCCAAGTCTGAATGAAGAGATTGAAGGGACAGTGTTTGCCTGCAGAGATAATAGATTAATAAAAAGGATCACTTAAATATAGAATACCTTTACTCAAATTTCATCTAAAATGCAGAAATAAAACATGCAATTACAAAAATCTAAATTCATAATCGCGTGTCTATATATGTATGCGTGTGTGTGTGTGTGTATATATATATATGTATATATATATATATATATATATATATATATATATATATATATATATATATATATATATATATATATATATATATATATATATATATATAAAAAAAAAATTCTGTATGTGTTGATAGGTAGAACTATGACAAATTGTTGAAGACCAAAAGGTCCATTAGAATTGCTTTTTTTTTTTTTTTTTTTTTTTATTATTTTTTTACCATTATTATTGAGGGCCAGTTCGCACCACATGCAGTCTTTTTTTTTTTTTATTTTTTATTTTCTGCTTCAAAAACGCATTGGAAATGGGTCATATGGTTTTCAGTGGCATAGTTCACACCAGTGCTTGCAGTTCCAGTGCGTTCCAGAAAAAAAAGTAGAACATGCTACATTTTTCCTGCACTGGACTGTACTGGAACACTGTAAAACACACCAAAAGATACACAGGAACACACATTCTTAAATGTTAAGAAAAAAAGCACTGGACTGCATCAAAAACGTGCATGCAGAAAAGCATCTGGAGCACCTCTGGACTACATTTCTATGGTGGGAACTGGCCCTGAAAGTAAAAGAAAATCCCAAATTTTGGGTTGTCCCTAGAAAAGTATTTGAGGGGAAATATTCCAATAAGGACACTAGTTCTGTGGGGGGGGGGGGGCTCAAAGGGATTCCCTTAATTTGGAGGGATTTCTACTCACTTCCTGTTTTGGCTATGGGTCAGGAAGTGAAGGTATATCTCTCCAATGGGACAAAGATAGCGAAACATTATTATTATTTTTTTTTTTTTTAATCTGATGGGTTATAACTAGGAATCGACCAATATCGTTTTTTTCCGGGGGCCGATACCGACATTTCAGCCACCTGTTTTGCTGAATTTTTTTTTATTTTTTTGTTTTTTTATCACTGTTCTTGCTGTCACAAGGAATGTAAACATCCCATGTGAAAGGTACTCTCTATGGAGGGATCTGGGGTCTCTAAGACCCCAAAACCTCTCCTCTGCACTTCAAAGTATTGAAAACGTCAAGATCGGCATTTTGTATACTTTATTTTTTAAGATTGGTGCCTTTAAGATGTCAGTAATCCGGGTAGTGATGTCATGAGATTGCTTCCAGATTACTAGATACGAGACTTGAACGAAGCATCGGGTCTTCGGCCAGCAGGCTGGTTGCTCGGGACCACTTTGAAGTCGCACAGATATGAACGGTACTCATTGGAAATCATGGGGTACGACTTTTCATGTGACTATGCAGTCCCAAGTCGCAGGTCAAATCGCACAAGTGTGAAAGATTGCTTCCCTTGCAGCAGAGCGGGACCTGGATTTTAACACTGGTCACTGCATCTGATTCTGGCTCCCTCTCAGGCAACTGGTTGCATTCCTATCTAATAAAATCAGAATTTCTGAGATGAAGAATTACTTTAGTACAGTCATGCCTTTTCAGAGCCAAAAAGCACCAGGCTTCTTCCTCACCCCCACTTTCTCCTTCTGAGTCAGAAGTGAAACTACCTCCATTAGGCCTGATTCATACCTATGCTTTTTTTGGTGCTTTTTGCAGAAACTCACTATAGTTCATTTAACATGGTTTCCTATGGGACACGTTCACATCTATGCTTTTTATTTTTTATTTTTTTAATCTGCTGCATTTTTGTAACGGGTCAATTACTTTTTTTTAATGCAAAACTTTAATGGAGAAGCTGTAGAGATTTGTATTTTTAAATCTGCCCACCAACAAGTTTCGCCAAATCGCTGTAAAATCGCATGTGCAAAAAGCACTGCTGAAACGGATCAATAGCAAACTGCATAGTTGTAAACAACCTTAGAAAGATGTAGATATGAAAGACTTTAAAGTGGATGTAAACCCTCACATATACCCAGTGAAGTGAACAGCCTCAGATGATACACAGAGATGAAACAAATCCTCCTAAATAAGTTTTACATGTATATCTGCTGTCTTCAGCTTTTTATACGGTTTAGAAAGTGCACGTCCTGTTAGAATTTTCTCTTCCTGATTCACCTGTGGATGTGGATTCTTGCCATACACCGTGAGACAGCTTATTGAAGGAAAGGCACACACCCCCCCCCTCTTCGCATAGTCCAGAAAAAGGAAGAAACCATGAGCTGTGCTGTGAATAGACCAATTCAGCCAGAAAGCCACATGAATTAGGCTCCTTTCACACTGGGGCAGGAGCCGCGGCGACGGTAAAGCAGCGCTATATTTAGCGCTGCTTTACCGACGTTTTAGCCGCGGTATTCGGCCACTCGCGGGGCCGTTTTACCCCCTGCGAGCGGGCGAAAAAGGGTTAAAATCCCCCGCAAAGCGGCGTTTTGCGGCGCTATTGCCGCGGTAGTATCGCGTTGTCCCATTCAAATCAATGGGTAGGAGCGGTGAATACACCGCTCCTATTCCGCTCCAAAGATGCTGCTAGCAGGACTTATTTTACTGTCCTGCTAGTGCACCACTCCAGTGTGAAAGCCCGCCGGCTTTCACACTGGAGTGAATGGGGCCATTTTTTTCAGGCGGTGTACAGGCGCTATTTTTAGCGCTGTACCGCCTGAAAACCGCCCCAGTGTGAAAGGGGCCTTGGGCTTTGAACAGAGATAAGAAAACACTGGAGATATGTTCCCAGCTCAAATTTCAAGTATGGGGTTTACATCCACTAACTACTTCAATACTGGGCACTCCCTGCCCAGGACAATTTTCGGTTATCAGCGCTGTCGCACTTTGACAATTGCGCGGTCATACAACACTGTACCCAAACTACATTTTTATCATTTTCTTCCCACAAATTATTTTTTGCTAAACAAAAAAAAAGCACTGGTGAGCCACTGACAGGCGGCACTGGTGAGCCACTGACAGGCGGCACTGGTGAGCCACTGACAGGCGGCACTGGTGAGCCACTGACAGGCGGCACTGGTGAGCCACTGACAGGCGGCACTGATGGGCCACTGACAGGCGGCACTGATGGGCCACTGACAGGCGGCACTGATGGGCCACTGACAGGCGGCACTGATGAGCCACTGACAGGCGGCACTGATGAGCCACTGACAGGCTGATGGGCACCTCTCATGTGGACTGCGCTAATAATCGCAGACCCCCCCCCCCCTTCTGACGGGAAGAGCCATCGATCAGCTCTCCCTGTCAGCGCGTACTGAGGAAAGCAGTTTACCGGCACTTCCTGGTTCACGCTGTAATCAGCTGTGATTGGTCACAGCTGATCACGTGGTAAGGAGCCTCCATCAGAGGCTTCTTGTATAAACAAAAGAAATAAAACTGCGCTCAAAAGTGGATAAATTGTGTAAATAAAAAGCTGCAAAAAAGACCAAATATATTGGTATAGTGTCAGAAAATGAAAATATATAAATTGCGCTAATTCACCCTAATTCTCATGTGTCATAAACGCAGAAAATGACATATGATGCAAACCATACGCCAACAGATATAGTGAACTAAATCACAATATGTGTATACTCAATGACATAAAATGTAATGAAAAAAATTCATGTGTGGGTATTCAATAAGAAACATATAACCAAAATGTGCTCAAAAGTGAAGTGAAAAATATTGAGAGGAAAAATAAATAAAAATAAATATAAGTCCATCAACAGTCCAAATAAAAAAATGAATGAATGAAGTCACAGTATGATCCAGGCGGAAGATGTAGATGGAGGGGAAATGGAAGTAGAAAACCAAGATGTGGAAAGGTCAAACTGATGTATGCACCGTACCCGATTGGGTGGACCCCCTAAGTAGCGAGGTCTGAAGCGCAAGCAGATACGACCCTCTGCACGGGTAAATGGGGTATCCAACCGGTCACTGTAATTGCTTAAGCTGACGACGTGGGTATCTTTATGTGCCTAACCGAACGTTAGATCTTGGCTTCTCCTCAGCAGTGCCGGTCAGGCTCAGTACCGGCTTGTGTCTCCTGTCCCTGGACCCCGGTCTCTATGGACACAACACACACATCACATTGATCAGAGGCTTCATAGCACCAAGTGGCCCTGAGATACGGGGCCCCAAAGTCGGGTCGGAAAATGTCATTCTCTGCTGCAGAAAAGTGCTTGACATTTTTCGACCCTACTTCCTAGCACCGTATCCCGGGGCCACTTGGTGCTAGGAACCCCAAATTTGGTGTGCAAAAAAAAATGTTAAAGTAATAGACTTGTGTGTAAGTGAGGAAAGTTTAACCACTTAAACACTAAACCTTTTTCTGACATTTGTTGGTTTCAAATTAAAATCTTTTTTTTTCCTAAGTATATAATATATATATATATATATTGTAACAATTTGTTAAAGTAATAGACTTGTGTGTAAGTGAGGAAAGTTTAACCACTTAAAAACACTAAACCTTTTTCTGACATTTGTTGGTTTCAAAGTTTTTAAATTTTTTTTTTTCACAAACCATCCTAGAAAATTACTTGGGAACCCCCATCAGAGACAATTGTATATAGATGTATATATATATATATATATACACCCCAGGGTTGGAACACCTATATATATATATAGTAATATTCATATTATATATATATATTAAGTCAAACTGACGCCCTAACAAATAGTACCTGAGCGCGTCCACGGCCCACTTTATATATATTTTTTCTCATGGTCATTGAGCTTTCTGCTTAGGTACACGACAGGGTGTTCTTCCCTATTGTATACCTGTGATAGTACTGCCCCAATACCAACATCAGACGCATCCGTCTGAACCAAAAACTCTCTGGAGAAATCGGGAGAGTACAGTACTGGCTGTGCACACAGAGCCTTCTTCAGGACCTGGAAAGACTCCTCTGCTACTGGGGACCATTTCACCATTACAGAATCTTTCCCTTTCGTAAGGTCTGTCAGAGGGGCAGCTGTAGTTGCAAAATTTGGGATAAATCTTCTATAATACCCCGCAATACCAAGAAAGGCCCTGACCTGCTTCTTGTTTGCAGGGCGTGGCCATTCCTGGATGGCTGCTATTTTACTCACTTGAGGTTTTATGACACCACGGCCAATAGTATAGCCCAAATACTTGGCTTCCTCTAGACCAGGGGTCTCCAAACTTTTCACTTCGGGGGCCACATTGTGCATTTTTCACATATTCGCGGGCCGAAAAAATAAATTTTTTTTTTTTAATGAATCGGCAGTAGAATAAAATAGAATTTGACAGGCTGCCGGCAGTAGAGCTTGATGGCGCACCTAAACGATGTAACCTCATGCACTGGGGCTAAAATTCCAGTGTTCACAGGGTCTTGCATCTGTGTTACTGTCAACACACACACGCCTCCATACATTTGTATCCTCATCAGAGCCCCCTCTGCATATTTGTGTCCCCCTTAGAGCCCCCCCCCGAATATTTGTGCCTGAATAAGAACCCCTGCATATTTGTATTCCCATCAGAGCCCCCTGACACGTTTGTGTCCCCATCAGCGCCCCCTTCCATATTTGTGTCCCCATCAGAGCCCCCTTCCATATTTGTGTCCCCATCAGAGCCCCCTTACATATTTGTGTCCCCATCAGAGCCCCCTTCCATATTTGTGTCCCCATCAGAGCCCCCTTCCATATTTGTGTCCCCTTCCATATTTGTGTCCCCATCAGAGCCCCCTTACATATTTGTGTCCCCATCAGAGCCCCCTTTCATATTTGTATTCCCATCAGAGCCCCCCTTCCATATTTGTGTCCCATCAGAGACCCCTGCACAATTATGTCCCCCTTAGTGCCCCCTTCCACATTTTTGCCCCCCATCAGAGCCCCCTGCACAATTGTGTCCCCCTTAGAGCCCCCTTCCACATTTATGCCCCAATCAGAGACCCCAGCACAATTGTGTCCCCCTTAGAGCCCCCTTCCACATTTATGCCCCAATCAGAGACCCCAGCACAATTGTGTCCCCCTTAGAGCCCCCTGCAAAACTTATACCCCTGCTCTAGACCAATGGCACATTTTTTTGGATTTGCCGTAAAACCCTTCTTTGAAGAGGGAATCAAGAACAGCCTGGACACGAGGCAAGTGAGACTCCCAGTCAGTACTATGTACCACTATGGGGGGTTTTTCATCTAGATAGGCTGCTGCATATCGTCGGTGGAGTTTTAGGGTCCTGTCCATGGCCCTCTGAAATGTTGCGGGGGCATTTTGCAACCCAAAAGGCATTTTTTTATATTGGAAGGAACCGTCTGGGGTCACAAACGCAGTCTTCTCTTTGGCGCTACCAGTTAGGGGTATTTGCCAATACCCTTTTGTCAAGTCCAAAGTGGTAAGATAGCGAGCCTTGCCAAGTCGGTCTATAAGTTCGTCTACTCTGGGCATTGGGTATGTGTCAAACTTTGTCACCGCATTAAGCTTCCTGAAGTCGTTACAGAACCTCCACGTGCCATCCGGTTTTGGGACTAACACGATGGGGCTAGACCAGTCACTATTGGATTCCTCAATGACATCTAGCTCCAACATTTTTTTAACTTCCTTGCTGATGTCCTTTCTCCTCGCTTCAGGAATTCGGTAAGGTTTGAGCTTGACACGTACCCCAGGTTCAGTAACAATATCATGCTGAACTGCTGAAGTCGTGCCAGGTAACTCTGAAAACTTCTCTCTATTCCTTATCAGGAATTCTCTAGTGTCCTGTTTTTGGGAATATGAGAGGGTGTCTGGAATCGTGACCTCAGGGATGAGAGGGGACTCAGTACCCGTAGGCGTTACTGGGAGAGGCCTCGCAGTTAACGCCATTCTATCCTTCCAGGGTTTTAACAGGTTTATATGGTAAACCTGTTCGGGCTTCCTTTTTCCTGGTTGATAAATCTTGTAATTGACCTCCCCAACTCTCTCAATTACTTCAAAGGGACCCTGCCACTTAGCCAGGAACTTGCTCTCAACAGTGGGAACTAACACCAGGACCCTGTCACCAGGTGAGAAAACACGGAGTTGGGCCCCCCTGTTGTATATTCTCTGTTGGGCTGCCTGGGCCTGCAGTAAGTGTTCTTTTACCACTGGCATGATTGCTGCAATCCTCTCCTGCATTTGAGCAATATGCTCAATGACACTTTTATGGGGTGTCTGTTCTCCCTCCCAAGTTTCTTTGGCTATGTCTAAGAGTCCCCGAGGGTGTCTCCCATAAAGCAACTCAAATGGGGAGTACCCCGTAGAGGACTGGGGAACCTCCCTGATGGCAAACATCAAGTATGGTATCAGGAAGTCCCAGTTTTTCCCATCCTTGTCCACAACCTTTTTTAACATGCTCTTTAACGTCTTATTGAAGCGTTCCACTAAGCCATCCGTTTGAGGATGATACACTGAGGTTCGCAGCTGCGTCACCTTAAATAACTTGCAGAGCTCCCTAGTTATTCGCGACATAAATGGGGTGCCCTGGTCTGTAAGGATTTCTTTCGGGATGCCAACCCGACTGAACACCATAAACAGTTCTTTGGCAATGCTTTTAGCAGACGCGGCGCGTAAGGGAACTGCTTCAGGGTAGCGGGTAGCATAATCCATGATTACGAGGATATGCTGATGACCCCTGGCAGACTTGGGAAGTGGGCCCACAAGGTCCATGGCAATCCTCTCAAAGGGCACTTCAATGATAGGCAAAGGTACTAAAGGACTTCGGAAGTGGGATAGTGGGGCTGACATCTGACACACAGGACAGGATTGACAATAATTCTTAACATCTTTCTGTATCCCGGGCCAGTAAAACCTGCGCAACACCCTTTCAGTAGTTTTTTTCAACCCCTAAATGGCCTCCTAGCAAGTGCCCATGGGCAAGTTCTAATACCAGCCGTCTGTATGGCTTAGGGACCACCAACTGTTCAACCACTTCATCATTCATTTTACATACACGATACAGTAAATCCTCATTGCTGCTGAAATAAGGAAAACAGGGCCTGTCCCCGGGTTCGACAGGTACATCATTAATCACTATTACATTTTCCCAGGCCCTGGAAAGGGTATGGTCTTTTCTTCTGCTCAGTACCAAAATTTTCCTTATGCACATTAAGGTCATCAAACTCTAACATAGGCTCGGGGTCAGCAGAGGGCGGCTGTCCGGCTCTACTGGTAGTAGGGACCTCAGAAACTGGTCCATGACCACACGCTCCACTATTTGTGGCCCAGACAGGGACTCCGGCTGTAGCCATTTCCTCACCAGGTGAATTAGGTCGAACATCTGCGATCTTGGGGGCTTCTCGTCTTGGAAGTACCAGCTGTGGACCCGCTGTGCTCGAACTGCCAAAGTGACACCAAGTCGTGCCAGTATTTCCTGTTTGACCTTTTCATAGTCTGCTGCTTCTGCTGACTCCAAATCATAGTTGGCCTTCTGCGATTCCCCAGTAAGCAACGGGGCGACCAGTCCTGCCCACTGGGTTTAGGCCAACCTTCCCTCTCAGCGGTCCGTTCAAACGTTAGCAGAAAGGCCTCTGGATCATCATCTGTAGTCATCTTGGACAAAAAGTGAGCCACATGGATGGCTGAGGGCTTGTCTCCAATATTATCAATGTTAGCAGGTGACCATTGTGCTATTGTCTCCACAACCTCAGACAAGGTTTTCCTATCTGCTTTTGCATCAGTGGCTAGCTGTTCAAACAGCCTCTGCGATTGCTCTTGTGCGATAGCATTAGCTTGCTGTTGTGCCGCATGGAGTGCAGCGTTTGTTTTCTGCTGTGCAGCATTTGCTTGCTGTAGTGCAGCATTTGTTTTCTGCTGTTCAGCGGTTGCTTGCTGTTGTGCAGCGTTTGCTTGCTGTTGTGCAGCGTGGAGTGCAGCGTTTGTTTTCTGCAGTGCAGCGTTTGTTTGCTGTTGCGCAGCGTTGGATATCAACTGTTTTAGGATTTCCTCCATGTTTAGTCACTCTAGGTACTGGCCTTTTAAGGCACAGATACCAAATACACTTGAGGTAGTGAAAACAGTGCTGGGTTTATTGGTTTTAAATACAAGTCATACACAGGTGCTGCACAGTCTTCCAGAAAACATATCAAAACAGAAATAACAAAACAAAAGTCCTAGCCGTGTCTCGGCTCTAACTATACCATACACCGTCTCTAACTATCAAGCTGAGCAAGCCTACCGCTTGTCAGTTTCTGTAAAGAGTTTTAAAGGGTTTTACCAACCTTTTGGCTCCTCACAAACCATCCCTGTTTGTGTGTCCCAGGCAGAGAGCAAAGGCTGTTTGCTCAGGTGAGCTTAAATTAGCCTGGAGAGGAGGACTAAGATCCGAACTGGATCTTGTATCAGAGACCTCTGAATGTGTATGAGAGGAGCCTGGGAGATGTATAAACCCCGAACAAGACTTCGCCTGGCTCTCTCTGGGACGCTCTGCTACAATATATATATATATATATATATAACATTTTTTTAGTAGAGACCCTAAAGAATAAAATGGTGGTTGTTGCAATTTTTATTTTATTTGCGCAGTGGTCTTTCAAATGTAATTTTTTTTTAATTACTTTAATGAATAAAAAAAAATAAAAACTAACCGCTAAGGTTAGCCTAATTTTTTTTTGTATAAGGTGAAAGACTTTACGTTGCGAGAATCGCAAGACAATCGTGATCTTTTTATTCTAAGCAAAAACATTGTTACTCATTTTGGCCAGAATCGTGCAGCTCTAATAGTAGCACAGACTTTAGCTTTTTCTTTTTGTGCCCAGGACCTCTAGCACTGGCATCAGATGTTCTGGTAATTCCATGGACTCTGTTCAGGTTAAAAGAAATGCCTTTCCTCCAGTGCAAATTTTGCCTTGACTACAAAAAATTTAACATGATTGCACCATACTAGACCAGAAGAGCCTGGGCTAGTATACAGATAAACTTCTAGGAGATGACCCCTGGCCTTTTCCAAACAGGCCAGACCTGATGTCTCAAGGCCCTGTGCTCCATCCTGCTTCTTAGACACTTGCTTTAACTGCATTGTTGATACCCCTGCCCTTCAAGAACTGGGTATTTCTAACTCTGTAATTTCCATATTACTTCACGCCAGAAATGCCTTTTCAAGAAAAAGCTACTACCTTACCAGATTGATTCTTTCACCTAGTATGAATGCAGGCATTTCAAATCCAGACTGCTTGGTACCTTTTCATTCTGACTTGCATGTAGTCGAAACTTGACCAAAACTTGTCTCGAAGTACTCTAATGTACACACGATCGGACTTTCCGACAACAAAACCGTGGAATTTTGTTTGAAGGTTGTTGGTTCCAACATGTCTTGCATACACACGATCACACAAATGTTGCCCAACAATTATGAACGTAGTGACGTAGATGTACGGCGAGCCGATAAAATAAGTTCAATAGTCATGCGCCACCCTTTGGGCTCCTTCTGCTAATGTTGTGTTTGGTGAGCATTGATTCCAAGCATGTGTGGACTTTTGTGTGATGGACTTGTGTACACACGATCGGAAAGTCCGACAACAAAAATTTGTTGGCGGAAAATTTGAGAACCTGCTAGCCAACGTTTGTTGGCAGAAAGTCCGACAACAAATGTTCGATGGAGCATACACACGGTCGGACTTTCCGCCAACAAGCTCACATCCAACATTTGTTGGCGGAAAATCTGATCATGTGTACACGGCATTAGAGAGAGGTTTTCGGCTTTGACCATTGTTTTCCAAACATCTTTGGCTTTGCTTTCACTTGTTAAAACTTCCATTTGAGGTGTCTCACGAATCAGACCTGCATTACAGCAGCCCGGGGCTTGCGATCTGAATTTGGGTCTCTTTGCTTTGCAAAAAACACCCTTTGAATGCTTTGGCGGATCTCTCCTGCAACATGGCCTTGTTAGTGGCTATCACATCTTTCTAACATGTTTCAGAGTTGGTGGCTCTCTTCTAATGAATGTAATCATGTATTGGTGCGCTGTTTCTTCCAATAAATTTAGTGAAAATTAACTGCATGGTGAATCTAACAATCACAATAATTCTGTGAAAATTGCAGTGTGTGTATATATATATATATGTGTGTGTGTGTGTGTGTGTATATATATATATGTATATATATATATATTATGTGTGTGTGTGTGTGTGTGTGTGTGTATATGTATATATATGTATATGTGTGTATATATATTATATATATATATATATATATATATATATATATATATATATATATATATATATATATGTATGTGCAATCTTCCAAAGTGCATATATGCAATGCATTTATTACCATTATATGGCAACAGCATACCTCAGAGGGGAAGGAAGGGGACTAGTGCCGCCGGAAATCACTGAACCGTCATCTCCACTCGGCTCGCATGTCGCACACACAGTCCCGCCCCTGGCATTGGACCAGTGTTCTGTCTATAACAGGAGCTGGTCCAATGCAGATGACGGAGGCGGCACTGTGTATGTGACTGCCAACTGAGAGCCGAGTAAACAGATGAAGGCTTGTGATTTCCTGCGAGGAGAGATGGTGAGCTGCACTGAAGCTGCAGATGGGCACAGATCAGGCTGCATTGATACTCACTGACCATTATTTTGCTTCAAAGTAGTTTTATTAAAAAAAAAAAAAAATTTTCCTGAAACTTCCCTCTTAAAATTGGGGTGCGTGTTATACGCCGATAAATATAAGATAAAGATACGGTAATTCATTAGATATTACATTCCACAGCATGTACAATAAATGATGAATTCAAACAGTTAATGATCTTGATCTGTGGTTCCGAATTACCCACGTGCAATAAAGCAAATGGTGTCATTGTGCAAAATCAATATACAAAGATCCCACAAAAGAGATCATATGTGCTCCATCAGGGACATAGCCAAAAGCTTATTGCCAGCCTCAGATTTAAAGTGAATCCAGGCTTTCGTCACAAACCTCAGCACGCCTCCTACACCCTCTGAGTGTTTTGGCTGTGTCCCTGATTGAGCACATATGATGTCTTTTGTGAGATCTTTGTATTTGGTAAGCGGCCATCCTTTTAGTTTTGGAGCACGGTGGTGAAACGCAATGCACTTTTGATATATTGATTTTGCACAAGGACACTTTATTTTCTTTATTTCACGTGGGGAAGTCTGAACCTTAGATCAAGATCATGAACTGTTTGAATTCATCATTTATTGTATATGCTGTAGAGCTGCACGATTAATCGTTAAAAAAATTGCGATCTCGATTCACCCCCCCTGACGATCTCTCCTGGTGAGAGTAGGCGATTCTTTCATATACAAAAAAAAAAATATGTCTTTCATATAAACAAGTGGAGGGATTATCTGCTTAGAGTCCATTCACACAAGGGCAACTTTGAATCAGTCGCGCAACAAAATCAATCAATGTAAGGGAATGAGAGCCGTCCCTGTCTGCACACTACTGAAGTCACTCTGACTTTAGAAAAGGTTCCTGTACTACTTCAATCTGACTTCTAGGCGACTTGTACCCATTGATTTCAATGGAAGTTGCCTCCAAGTCGGATCTCCTGTCTTAACTGAAGCAACTTTCCAACTTGAAAGATTGTAACTAACACTTATGTCTTAGATCAAAGGGATAGAACTTCTTGTGTAAACAAATAATCTGGGCTGTCTGCCAAGCTTTCAACCACATGTAAATGCAGGAAGTTTAACCACTTAAAGTCCCTAAATCTTTTTCTGACACTTCTTTCTAAAGTTAAAATCAATATGTTTTGCTAGAAAATTACTTGGACCCCCCAAATACATACATACATACATACATTCATTTTAGCAGAGACCCTAGGGAATAAAATGGCAATTGCTGCAATATTTTATGTCAAACTGTATTTGCCCAGCGGTCTTTCAAATGCAATTTTTTGGAAAAAAATACACTTCAATAAATAAAATAAAACGAAACAGTAAAGTTAGCCCAATTTTTTTTTAAGTTTTAATGTGAAAGATGTTACACCGTGAGAATCGTGATCTCTCTTTTAAGCAAAAAAATTGTTATTCTCATTTTAGCCAGAATCGTGCAGCTCTAATATGCTGTGGAACATAATATCTAATGAATTAATTGATGCATTGTATATATAGCACTTTATTTACCATGATTTTCACAAAATGAAATTGTGTGTTGAGTGTTGGATTCACATACAGTGTTTTTTTTTTTTTTTTTCACTCATTAATTGGAAGAAACAGCGCACCAATACATGATTTACACATATTTTATATTTCCGAGGTATTTAAAGCGGAGTTCCGCTTTAAAAAATAAATAAAAAAATATTAAAAGTAAAATGGGGTGTTAACAAACACTTTTAAGTCTGATATACTTTTGTTATTGATATGTGTTATGCATCAGACTAATAGACTCACCTGCCTTATAGCTGCAAAATGTACATTTTATGCGTTCTCCTTGCAATTGTTTTTCTTCTTTGTCTGCCAAGGAGGAAGACGTCTCACAGGCATCTAAAAGGCAGAAATTGAGTAATGAGCAGTATGTGGAAGATGTGGTGGAGGAAGCAGAAGAAGCACCTGAGGAAGCACAAGAACAACAACAAGATCCTGCCAACACTACTGAAGAAGTAATACACTTTTCTTTCTATTTTAAACAAATGCCTAGAAATATTTCTTACATACATGACAAATCACGGAGGATTTTATATATGCATGCTACCTTCAGGTAAATGGACATGGGCCAAAAGAGAAAAAGGCAGAAATCTCTGTCCATAATCCCTTCCAGCTCCGCTAAGTCTGTTTTGTGCCAGTATTGGAAGGTGATGGACGTACCTACTTGTCTCTCTGAAGATTTTTTTTTTTTCTTTTTTAATTCTGTTCTTGCGACTCCTGGCATAGGCCCCTTTCACACATGTCGACCATTTTGTCCATTATTCATCCATCCGTTGACGGACGAAAGACGACAGCAATGCATTTTTTTTAATTTTTTTTTTGGAACTGAACCCCTATATTTCTTCATAAAAAAAGGATCGGGCAAAAAACGGTCTGTCTTTGCAGGAATAAAGGGCTTTGGCACTCAAGTGGTTAAAGTGGAACTTCAGTAATTTTTTCAACTTTCCATCTATTAAATCTAACTTTGGATAGTAAAACATTTTTTTTTCTGCCAGTTAATATCTTATACAAGCCCACTTCTTGTTTCTGGTAAAAAGCCTAGGCTTATGACATCATGCACAGCTCAGGAAGGGAGGGGGGGAATGAGTCATAAGAGGGCCAATCCAAGCTGCAGAGCTACAGGTGTGTGTGTCTGTGTAAATTCAGGAAATGAACAGGCAGCAGCTTCAGCTGCCCACAGTTAAAATGGTTGCGGAGGGAAGGAGATTTTTGCAGCATATTTGGCAAGTACAGAATTGCAGTATATATAAAATAATATGCAAAGTGCTTGGAGGGAAGCTTCAGAATGGCAAAGATGTTTTATTACAAATTATGCAAGTAGACCGCATTTCCTCTTTAAGGACTATAGCTGGCGGATGTAAAAAAACAGATGAAACATGTCATCCGTTTTTTCTTCTGAAAAAGGTGTCTGAACTGATGAAAGTAACAGAAATGCCCCTTTCACACAAGAGTTCCATCATTGGTTCAGTCACGTTTTTTTTTTTCAAAGAAAAACAAATCGTTTTTCTTCAGTTTACATTGTTAATAAACAAAAGTTATAGCGTCTACAAACTAGAGTACATTTTCTGGAATTTACACCGCTTTTAATTTATGACTGCCTATTTCATTTCTTGAGGTGCTAAAATGGCAGAGAAGTACAAAACACCCCCCCAAATGACCCCATTTTGGAAAGTAGACACCCAAGCTATTTGCTGAGAGGCATGTTGAGCCCATTGAATATTTTTTTTTTTAGTCCCAAGTGATTGAATAAAGACAAAAATAAAAAAGATTTTTTTTTTTTTTCAAAAAGTTGTCACTAAATGATATATTGCTCACACATGCCATAGTTATATGTGGAATTGCACCCAAAATACATTTTGCTGCTTCTCCTGAGTATGGGGATACCACATGTGTGGGACTTTTTGGGAGCCTAGCCGCGTACGGGGCCCCGAAACCCAAGCACCGCCTTCAGGTTTTCTAAGGGTGCAAATTTTTTGATTTCACTCCTCACTACCTATCACCGTTTCGAAGGCCATAAAATGCCAAAATAGCACAAAACCCCCCCAATGACCCCATTTTGGAAAGTAGACACCCCAAGCTATTTGTTGAGAGGCATGGTGAGTATTTTACAGCTCTCATTTGTTTTTGAAAATGAAGAAAGTAAAGAAAAAAAAAAATTTTTTTTCTTTTTTCAATTTTCAAAACTTTGTGACAAAAAGCGAGATCTGCAAAATACTCACAATACCTCTCAGCAAATAGCTTGGGGTGTCTACTTTCCAAAATGGGGTCATTTTGGGGGGTTTTATGCCATCTGGGCATTCCATGGCCTCCGAAACTGTGATTGGCAGTGAGAAGTGAAATAAAAAAATTACACCCTTAGAAAGCCTGAAGGCGGTGATTGGTTTTTGGGGTTCCGTACGCAGCTAGGCTCCCAAAAAGTCCCCAACATGTGGTATCCCCGTACTCAGGAGAAGCAACAGAATGTATTTTGGGGTGTATTTCCACATATGCCATGACATGTTTGAGCAATATATCATTTAGTGACAACTTTTTGTAAAAAAAATATATATATATTTTTTTTTTCATTATTCAATCTCTTGGGACAAAAAAAAAAATATATTTAATGGGCTCAACATTGCTCTCATCAAATAGCTTGGGGTGTCTACTTTCCAAAATGGGGTCATTTGGGGGGGGTTTGAACTGTCCTGGCATTTTATGCACAACATTTAGAAGCCTATGTCACACGTCACCCACTCTTCTAACCACTTGTAGACAAAGCCCTTTCTGACACTTTTTGTTTACATGAAAACATATTTTTTTTTTGCAAGAAAAA
This sequence comes from Lithobates sylvaticus, assembly GCA_028564925.1. Taxonomy (NCBI): domain Eukaryota; kingdom Metazoa; phylum Chordata; class Amphibia; order Anura; family Ranidae; genus Lithobates; species Lithobates sylvaticus. The sequence goes on from CM053030.1 coordinate 448,774,813, forward strand.
TTACGTTGAACCCCCAAACACTATATATATTGTTAAAGCAAAGGCCCTACAGATTAAAATGGTGGGTGTTGCATTTTTTTTTTCCACACAGTATTTGCGCAGCGATTTTTCAAACGCATTTTTTGTGGAAAAAATACACTTTTTTTTTATTTAATGCACTAAAACACACTATATTGCTCAAATTTTTGATGAAATAAAAAATATGATCTTAGGCCGAGTACATGGATACCAAACACGACATGCTTTAAAATTGCGCACAAACACGCAGTGGCGACAAAACTACATACATTTTTAAAAGCCTTTAAAAGCCTTTACATGATACCACATTAGATTCACGGAGGAGGTTCTACTGCTAAAATTACTGCCCTCGATCTGACCTCACCTGTCCCACGGTCCAGCAATGTGTGGTGAAATCACCTCCTACAGCGTTGGAGTCGCGGCTTTATGTATCGTGGGAGCAAACGCTGTTGCTGTCAAGATAAATAAATCCGCGTTGCAACTGAATGGCGCACCTGAAAACAAAAAAATGCTCAACACTAAAACACACAGTAAACAAAATTACATACCTGAAAAGCAAGCATGATAAAACATAATAAACATGATAAAACATAATAAAACATTGCAGAATAGAATGGAGTAAAAAAAGAGCAACAATAGAGAGAGAATAGAGTGAGAGAGAGAACAATAAAACGACAACTATTTTATTTTTTTTTATTTTTTTGAGATTCACAGGTAAAAAAGCTCCTGACTGAAGCGACTGAATCAAAACGCTACACAAAAAAAATGTTAGCGATCGCAGGGATCAGGCCTGACTCTGCGAACGCTGCAGTTATGTGTGCTTAGTGTTTTGTAAGTGACAGTGATCGATCGATACTGCACTTGGGTGGGCTGGGCTGGGCTGGGCGGAGGGGGGGAAACGCAGGTGCTAGCAGGTATCTGGGCTGATCCCGCTAACAATGCGTTTTTTTTTGGAACCCTAAACTGCTGGGACGCTAGTAATAGATCTGATCAGATCAGATATTGATCTGTTCCAGATACTGTGCCACTAAGGGAGGTGTATGCTTTGCGCGTGGGTGTTTGCGGTACTGGCACTAACCTGGGGCGACGCAGACCTTATTTGACCCTAAAACCTAATTGATATCACCCGCCGGGCGATCAGGGGGTTAAAACCGTTATTGGGTAATAAATGGCGGGTGCCCTGACAGTATAAAAAACAAGCTAACTAACCAGCGTCACCCGTAACAGTAATACAAAAAAAAACTGGTTACCTAGCGACACTAATGCAGCGATCAGAAAAACGATCGCTTAGTGACACTGGCAAAAAGGGGGTGAAAGGGTTAACTAGGGGCGGCATTGTCAAGTGTGTGTGGGGGCCCGGCTGTGACAGCTTGTGGCTTCACAGCCGGGCGCGCAGTGTGCTGTCTTGAATGGCCGGGCAATCTTCTGGGACCTGTGACGTCTCCCAGAAGATTGCAGGGAAGGGAGGGGGAGAGGTAAACTTCCGATCGGGGCTGCTGCACCAGGAGAGGAAGTGGGAGCTGGGTACCTCCTCAAAACCAAGTACCCGCCCCCCCCCCCCCCCCCCAAAAAAAATTACAAATGTGGCATGCCAGGGGGTCACGAGAGCTTAAAGCGGAAGCTCCGCTTTAAAACCCCCAAGCATTCTGAAAGCCGACACCCCAGAGTATAAATTGGTGGATGTTACAATTTTTTATGTTGCATATTAGCTCAATAGTTAATAAAATGTAACATTTCAGTAAAACATACACTAAAGTTAATTTTAGGGCACACAAGGACAATTTACCAACTTTTTTGGTAACATATAAAAGATGAAGTTGCATCGAGTAAAAAGATGCCCAACATGTCAAACATTAAAATTGCGGGCACCATAAAACAGTGAAAAAATGTCAATACCCTATATTTTTCTATCAGCGATGCTTTAAAAACCCTTACCAGGTCATCAGTTTAGCGTTTCCCATAAGCTCTTGTGTTAAAATTATTAATCTCACTCTGGCGTTTTTTTATGTAAGGCGCCCCAAAACATGCATTTTTGTATGTATGCTTGCGTTTGTTGGGGTGGGGAGGCTCACATTATTTTTATTATACATTTTTTTTTGTGTGTGGGGGTTTTTTTTTTTTTTTTAAACTTGTGATTTTATTGCTATCACATAGGGGACCAATAGCCCTCTACGTGATAGTCTTTAAATGACAGGGCCTCTTTGTGGGGCAGGGAGGGGCAGTGTGTGCAAGGAGAGAGGTTACAAAAACTGAAGCTATACCTAGCTGGGGAAGATTAGGACCTGAATGGGATTTCCTCCACCCCCCCCAGCCCCCACCCCCCTTCTGTGTCTGATCACCTGAGGCATTACTATGGGTATGAACATACTCTTAGTCCATTGGTGTATTCCAAGTAGAGGATTTTACACTACAAATCCACATTTTTTTGTACTCCTAAATCTTTCTAGGGGTCTATTAAGGGATACAGGAAGTTTTTACCATTCAAGTTATATTGCCACCTACAGGATTAAACTCAGGCAAGCAAAACTGTAGGCCGAGGATAACCAGTCTTTAACTACCAGCATGCCACAGTTTTGTAGCAAAGCAATACAGATGATTATAAACATAGGAGTGGGACCTGTGTCCCCCAATAGACTCAAAAGATTTTATGGAGAGTATAAAAAGGGGCTGTCTGCTTCTTCTGCTACCTCTCTAGACGGATCAGACAGACGACGACTCTGGTCTATTCTATTACGTGTTGGGTTCGTCCTTTCCCTGTTATAGCGCATTCTATTTGGCTGCTTGTTGCTTCTTGGGCCTTCCATCATCAGGCGTCGGCTGTGCTGGTGTGCAAGGCGGCCACTTGGTCGTCGGTGTACACTTTCACAAAATTGTATAACGTGGATGTGCTGGCATCTGAGGATGCTTCTTTTGGCCGCAAGTTTTGGCCACAACTGTGTTGAGCTCCTGTTACCTGGTTGGCTCTTGTGTTAGCCTTGGGATTTTTTGTTGTCCCACCCCTCATGTTTGGCACTGCTTTGGGATGTCCCTGTGGTTCTGAATAATGAAGCGCTGGGTCTGTCGAATGAATGAGAAAACAGGATTTTTGACTTACCGTAAAATCTGTTTCTCTGAGTTCATTTACAGACGCAGCACCCACCCCTCTACGGTGTTTGGATGCTTCTGCCGCTGCTTGTTACTAAACCGAAGGCCTATAGCAGAGAGGAGGGGTGTATATCACCTAGGACTGCCCATAGGCGTAGCCAAGTCTTTTTTCTGCCTAGTGTCCTACTCCTGTAGGGGGCAATATAACTCTATGGTTCTGAATAATGGAGCGCTGTGTCTGTCAGTGAACTCAGAGAAACAGGTTTTACGGTAAGTCCAAAATCCTAGGTTTTCTGCAAAAAGTCTTATTTCCTGTTTTTCAAACGGAATCCCTCTTTTTGTATTTTTCCTCATAGGCTTTCATTGAATCTCAAGAATTTCCCCCAGATGTTAAGGAGGAGTCGGATGATGAGGATGAAGAAGAAGAAGGTGGTGGTCGTATCCGTTTTAAAACAGAACGAAAGGAAGGGACCATTATCCGGCTATCAGATACTCACCGTGAAAGGCGCAACATTCCAGATACTTTGGGTAAATGCGTTTTTTTTTTTTTTTTTTTTTTTTTAATTCATGTGTGTGTTGCCCTTCTTTTTTGCATATTTTTTCATTACCAACAGCAGTGGGTAAACATCTTGTTTCGGCTCCTTTTGCGTTTTATTTTTTTTATTTTTTGTTTGTTTTTTAATAGTTATACCAAGTGAGATTTGTAATAGTTATACCAAGTGAGATTTGTGATCTGATACAATTCTTTTGATTTAATGACCCGGGATCTCCACAGTTAATCAGTAGGATGGGTCATAAAATTGACAGATAAATAGACTTTTTTAGTTAAAGCCACATATGCCAAAATGTCTGTCATTTCATGCATTTCAATGCGTTACTGCCTGAAGTTTGCAATTGTAGCATTTCAATCTGTCAGCTGTATTTGTGAAGTTTTTTGTTGAACATGTGTTGCCATTTTCTTGTTTGTTCGCTTGTAGACACTGTTTTTTGGGCTTCGTTATTTTGCAGAGTCGAACTGCTTACATTACTGATTAATTGGATAATTGCATGTTATACTGGAAATGTGCCGATATAATGAGTGAATGATGGAGGTCAGGGATTGGCTAGTGCAATAGTAGACGCATTTCAGGTTTTTGAGACTCAAAAAGTGTACTTTGTACATACCCATTTTAATTTGCCTTGTAATGTTTTCTAGGCATTAAAGTGGTTGTAAATGCACACGAAAAAAAAAGACCTGCAAAGGCATAATGAGCTTGTATGCATAGCATTCTAGCTCATTATGTAATACTCACCTGAGATCGAAGCCCCCACTGTGGTGCCCGTACACAGCACCGGCTGGCGACATTTCTCCCCATAGTTGCTTCTGGGTATCGCTTCTCCGATGCTGTAATTGGCTGGAGCCGCGATGACGTCACTCCCGTGCATGTGTACTGGTGCCGCCGGTAACGGCACTCACTGAAGCAAACGGCATGTGCACATGTGCTTATGACGGCACATTCAGATACAGGGGATATCTCCTAAACCGTTTAGGAGATAACCGGGGTAGCTACAGGTAAGCCCTATTATAGGCCTACCTATAGCAAAAAGTGGATTGTAAGGGTTTACAACCACTTTAACATGGCCATAGAAATAAGTTGCTCATTGAGAAGAAGCAGTGTGTGGATGTGAAATGTTGAAATTGACAACTTTGAAACAACAAAGAATCTTTGTCTTCTATTGTTTTAGATGCAGAGATCAGCCTAGGCTGCTGAAACGGTTCAGGAGTGGACAAATATTGATGCTATCTTTAAAAAATTAAGGAAAATACTTTAACTTCAGAAATTATTCAGTTGCATCCTCATATTTGCAGACTGGTGAAGATTTTTCTTTAGCAACATATAAGTAACAAAGCTAGTTGGATTATCTTTATTCCCTAGCTGTTATTTTTGTGTTATCCATTCAGCATTGTTCAATTTCAGAGCTGTTTTAACCACTTCAGTACATGGCATTTTCACCCCCTTCCTGCCCAGGCCAATTTTCAGTTTTCAGCACTGTCGCACTTTTGAATTTGAATTCCCCCCCCCCCCCCCCCACAAAATAGAGCTTTCTTTTGGTGGTATTTGATCATATCTGCATTCTGATCATGTCTGCGTCTTTTTTATTTTTTTGCGCTATAAACGAAAGAAGAGCGACAAGTTTGAAAAAAAATAAACTCAATTTTTTTACTTTTTTGCTATAATAAATATCCCAATAAAAAAGAAAAAAAAAAATTTCCAGGATGCGGTTGTCATATGATGATGGGCTGGATGTGAAGTGGTTAAAATCATTAAAATTTCATTTTTACTTCAGGATTAAGATATCAACCAGGGCAGCAAAATGTAATTACAAAAAATCAGTAGTGGGCTAAAGTGAATATCTAAATGCAGACTTCTTCATTTTCCCAAGCGCTGCATTTTTCAGTGAGTGGTTGACCAGCCCACACCCCTCATAAGGAGGAGAGGAGACAAAGTACAGTCTGCCTAGGTTTTTTCTTTTTTACCTTATTCCTCTCAGGTTCCCTCTTTATATGCTACAAACCCCCAGCAAGCCGTGTCCATGGGTTACAAGTTGGAGTTTTGCTGCTTTCCCCCTGCACACAATGCGTTCAAGGGGGTATCTTAAGAGCCTCCAAAAAAGAGCAGTTTTATTTTCAGCTCTGGAAAGGCTGCTGTCTCCATTATCGCACCCCCACTGGAGGCAGAGGTAACACTGCTTCTATTTTGACCTGTTTATAGTTCTGCAAGCCAAGCAGAGCCATCTGGCCTATTCTAGACCTTAAAGGATCTCAAGTTTCTGAATGTACAGAAGTTCAGGATGGAATCCACCCTGATCGTTGGTTTCTCTGCGTCATCAGGGGGATTTCCTGGCATCGGTGGATATCAAGGATGATTTACATTTACGTCCTGATTTTTTTTTTTTTTTTGGCCTCACGGAATAATTTCTGCTATTTACAATAGAGGATTCCCACTACCAGTCTGAGAGATTCCTGTCTGATCTTCGATGAAGTCTATGAGATCATTGGAAAGTCCCTCGATTTTTGGCCTGCATGAAGGTTGTGGGAATGATGGTAGCTGCCTTTGATGCAGCCCCTATGCTCAGTTTAACTCCCAGAGCTTTTCATCTCAATATCCTGTTGGTATGGGACAAATGTCAGGAATCATTGGCTCTGCCAGTTCATCTGACTCCCAAGACCAGGTCAGCTCTGGAATAGGGATGTTCTTGCAGATGCTGGATACCAAGAAATACTCCTTCCAATGAATTGGAAAGTTTTGATGACTTATGCCAACCTGTTTAGCTGGGAGGTGTTTTGGAGTACCTCTCAATTCAGGAAATGTGGTCATCAGAAGAGTGGAAGTTGCCAATCTACATCCCGGAGCTGCGGTCAAATCAGCTGGCTTTTTCACACTGTGTCACCTTGTCAGAGTATAGTTGAACAATGCCACGACTGTGCACACACCAACTATCGAAGTGGGACAGGGAGTTGAGCTGCTTGGGAAGATGCATGGAGCGTTGCCTTGGGCAAAACTTCATCAGTTGAATTCCGGAGACTGGACACTTCACCTGGAGGTGTTTGCAGAGATTTGTACCCTGTGAGGGTTACTAGATCGCTTGACAACCAGATTCAGCAACAAACTGGGCAGGGATCCTCAGGTGTGTTGCGGTAGATGCCCTGGTGACTTCCTGGGATCCGTTTTCCCTGATCAGTGTTTACCTTGCTCGTCTGTGACGCAAAAAAAAAAGTGTGATGCCATTCTGGTGATTCAGATTGCACCGGTTGGCCAAGAAGAACATTATATGGCGACAACGTAAATCTCTTGACAGAGGAGAGGCGGAGGCTCAAGTCCTTAGGGGGAATATGGGTGTATTTTTTCTTATGTAATCTCTACCTACCTCAAGGCAAAAAAGTTGACGACCTGGAAAGTGTACCACTGTGCGCAGCCTTTTTTGCCTGGTTTGAGGCTTGTAAGTGTCATCTCTGACAGTAAATCATGGGGCATATTTTATTTTTTCTACCATACTACAGATCTTGGCCTTGGTTGTTCTGTTTCAAAGATCTATTGTGTCTCATTCCTTAGCCTTTGTTCAGGATTGTTCTGCCTGAGGCTTAGCTGAACTTGAGGGGGTTATGTACGGGTTTTCCCCCTTCTTTTTTATTTATTTCAGCAAATGTCTATTTACCTTTTAAGATGTTTGAATATGAAGTCCTCTGTATCCTGTTATGTACAAACCACCTAATTTCTTAATTGTATAGTACAGGACTCAAGCTTTCATTAAAGAAAATGGGTTATATGCTGCCACCTTCAGGTGAGGATGCTGGCAATTAAAGTTGTTACGGCCTCCTTTATAACCATCTCGCCCCCAGCAATCCTCACATTTTTCATCCACGTTTATGGCTTATAATTCCAATTTTCATCTTGCCGATTTGAGAAGAGTACGCTTGGTTCTTCACAAGGAGAGGTCCTTTCATCTTCCAGCTGCAAATATAGCTGCTGCAGCAAAATGGTTGCAGTTTCTTGATCCCGCTTGTACTATTGGCTTTGGCACTGGGTTCTGGGTTTGACACTCACCCTTTTTGCAGCAGTGCAGTATGGTACCGTTAGCTGCATGGTGCTCTAAAATTCCAGGGCAGTGAAGATCCACACAGGTGTGACCCAGTCTCTGAAGAATTCCCCTCCATGAAGCAGGAGGTATATGCCCTCCTGAAGCAGGGAGATCCCCACCTGCTGTGTTCTCCTTGGAAGGAGCCAACACCCTGGTTTGATTAGTCAAGGGCTTTGCCCCTTTCCTTATGTTTGAGGCTCCCCCAATGCCTCACATCCCCCCCCCCTAGTTTTCCTCCAGCTTTGGGCTGCATTCGGACCAGAAACGGACCAAAAGAATGCACAGGGCTTCTGTGCAATTCACACCGGAGCCGCTGCGGAGATGTGTGAACCGGCTCCATAGAGAGGTGTGAACCTAGCCTTACGCTTCAGCTGCTACCCTGCTTTGGATTGTGGCCCAGGTCTCTGTCTCAGCCTTCACCAGGTTATATTCAGTAGCCTTCTGTCAAGAGGAGAAGTGGAAGGTGATTCCTTGGAGTCTTTTGTGTAAACTAGTTAAGGCTCACTCAACTAGTTTTGTGGATACCTCTTGGTCTTTTCAAGCTTCAGGCATCTGTTTCTCAAATTTGCAAGACTGCATCCTGGTCCTCTGTTTACATGTTTTACAACCTCAATTCAAAAAAGGTTGGAACGCTTTGTAAAATTCAGATAAAAACAGAATGCTACGATTTGAAAATCTCATAAACCCATATTTTATTCATAATAGAAAACACATCAAATATTTAAGCTGAGAAAATGATCCAGAAAAAAATTTGGTCATTTTGAAATTGATGGAATCAACAATTCTCCAAAAAGTTGGAATGGGGCAACAGCTGGCAAAGCCATTCTAACAAGGAAGCACTGGAAGAACTTTATGCAACGAATTAGGCTAATTGGCAACAGGTCAGTTAAATGATTGGGTATAAAAAGAGCATCTTAAGATTAAGTGTCAGTGTCTCAGAAGTCTGGATGGGCAGAGGTCTGCCAGAATTCAAGATTGGCAGAGGTCCATCAATCTGTAAAGAGTGTCTAAACTGTCAAACCATTTCAGAATAATTTTCCTCAGAATAACGTTTCAAAAACGTTAAATATATCCTCATCTACAGTACATAATATCACAAGATTCCGAGCATCTGGGGAAATCTCTGTGCACAATGGACAAACCTGATGCACAATATTGGATGCTTATGATCTTCTGGCCTTCAGACGGCGCAACATTAAACGGGCATGATTCTATGATGAACATCACTGCATTGGCTCAGGAATACTTCCAAAAATAACTGTCTGTGGACACAGTTTTCCGTTCCATTTAAAAATGCAAGGTAAAACTAAATGCAAAGAAGAAGCTTTATCTGAAAATAATCCAATAATTGCAGCTGTCGTCTTTGGGCCAAAGCTCTTGTTGGTCTGTTGCAAAGTGGAAAACTGTTCTGTTGTCAGACGAATCGAAATTTGACTGACCTTTTTTTTTTTTTTTTGTCAACCATGGGCCCTGCGTCCTCCAGACTGGAGGGGAGGGACCATCAAGCTTGTTATCAGTGCTCCGTTCAAAAGCCTGGCGGGACTCTGCCCACACAGCCATGTCACTCATTCACAGATTTGTAAATGTATAAACTACAAGTCCTGTCTGCCACTGCAGCAGACAGACTTGTAGTTTTCAGTGGACTGCAAGCGCACTGATCAGCATGCGCGTTCATTAATTCTTTCTCCAGTTTTTTAACAAAGCTGTTGGTAATACAGGCAGAAAGCTAAAGGAAGAGCTTACAGGAGCCTGACATTTCACCGGCGATTGACTGATCGCCGGTGCAATACTTTGCAGGCTTCTGTAAAAAATGAATGCACGCTTTTTTTTTTTTTTTCTATACAAAATCATGTGCATTTCTTTATTTTAATTTTTTTTAAAGGTGAACTTCTCCTTTTAATCATTGGTTGGAGTTCTGTATCTAGATCATGATTTTAAAATAATTCATTTTACGTTTTATCATCTACTTCTCTTGTGAAGTGCTCTAAAGAAACACTTAAAGAATGAATTAACATTTCAGTTGAAGTAACAAACATAATTTTCGTCCTGTCACATATCGGTGACCTTTTGTGACAGCTTGTCTCTATTGGAGGGAAGTATTTTTATGTGCTGATTAAAGATGTCATTTGAAACCATTTTATTACTAGGGATGGTGAAATTAATCTTGACACTTAGAGCCAGATGAAAAATAATTGCTGATTCACGGCATTAAGTGTGAATGGGAGTCCAGTGTAAGCAGAAGCAAGAGGGGGATGGGAAGGTGTTTGGATGAGGTAAAGATCAAATTTACCATGTTTTTGTATTTGATTTCTAATTAACCCCTTTTCTATATAATAACATTTACTGCATCTGGTCCACTGAAGCTAAATTATCCGTTCATCCATGTCTAAGGCAGTAAAACATAGATTTGTCCTTTAAAAAAAATTCTGAAAAAATTGTTAATTTTAGCTGAACTGCTTTTTTTTTTTTTTTTGTTTTTTTTACATTTTAATAACACAGTATTTATTAAAATCACATAACGGGTGGTCATCCCATCTAGTAAGAAAATTTTAATTACAGATGACTGAGTTGAATTACCTCTTGGGGACTCTAGTGATTGCTGTAAGAGTGGTCTCCTCATTCCACAGTAGTTTCCCTGGTGTAAGGTTATCCACTTGAGTACATACCCGTATAAAACCCCTTCATTACTAGGCAATTTTTCTGTAATTTGATAGTTTGACAATTGGTCATGCAAGTCTGTACTTGGATGAATTTATTTTACTTTCGAAAAATTTTTATTTTGGAAAAATGCAGCAGGTATATAAACATGAAACAGTAGAACAAAATAACAATAACAATTGAGATGAGGTCCTGTGTTCAGAGAATACAGTGGAAGGAAGACACATAAGTACCATATATCGTGAGAACTGGTAGGAAATCCAGCAGACCTGAGTACAGAAATAGACTATGCATCATAAAATTAGAAAAAAAAAAAAGGGGAAGGAAGGGGTTAGGGTGGAAAGCCCCCCATCCGGCACCCCTAACGGGAACATGCTGTGCCGGACGGGGAGATCCCAACCCCACCCATCAGTCGAAGTCTAGCGACCAAGCCGAGGCATAGTCTGGGGCCATAGCAGAGAGCGAAAGTCTACTAGAAGCTCAGGACTGAATAAATCAATGATCACGACAAATTATGCAGGGTCTTCCTGAGGATTTAAATGTGTGGACCACAAGTCTGAGCAAGTTACGAATAGAGTAAAGAAAAGGGGAACAAAAGAGGAAAGGGAGGAAAGCTCAGGGTGAGCAGAAGAGAGAGGAGAGCAACGCCTAATACACTGAGATGTCATAGGTTCTGTCATGAGGAGGGAACTAATGTGAGCCCTACGTGTTGGGCCCAGGGTTCCCAAACCAGATCAAAGTTTACAGTGGTATTTAGTAGTATACTGGATAGCTTTTCTTGTGACATTATCCACGAAATCTTCCTTTTTGCTGCAGTGAACGAAACTGTCGGTGTTTTCCAAGCCCTAGCAATAGTGAGCTTGGCTCCTAGCAAGATAAAGTGTATCAGTCTCCTAGAGGGTTTAGAGAGCAATGGTATTTGATCATTTAAGAGCCCAATCATTGGGGTCCTGGGAATCCGACTACCAACTAGTTTATCTATTAATTTGAATATACGGAGCCAGAAGGGGCGTATTCTTGGGCATTCCCACCATACGTGGGCCATTGTGCCCACATGTTTACATCCTCTAAAGCACGTGGGGTCTGCTGTTGGGAAGATGGAGGCTAGTCTAGATGGGGTGTAATACCATTGCATGAGTACCTTAAGGCTGGCTTCCATAAGTGCTGTATTGAGGATGCTTTTGAAGGAAGAGAAGGAGGCAGTTTGCCATTTACCTAACTCCCAATGAAAGTTAAAGTCGGATTCCCAGGCCCTCATATGAGCTTCTTTGGCGTTCGAAGAGATAAGTGACATGTAGATTATAGATATCCCCCCCCCCCGCTGGTCCATGGCTTGTCCGCACCAAGCTTCATAATCGGTAAACTTTGGAGGCAGAGGTTTGTCCTTCCATATGGATTGGAGGAAATGAATAATTTGTTGAGATCTATAGATTTCCGAACTAGGTAAATCTAATTTGGAAATACAATGGCTGCGGGAGAAAGGGCCCGCTGCCGTGAAGTAATGACCAATTCGGTACAGACCCTTGTCTAACCACCATTTGAAGGCTAATGCATTCTTCCCGGGAGGAAAAAGTGGGTTATTAAAGAGGTGAGAAAGGGGCTTGTACGAGGAGACCAGAGTATCCGAAGTCCGCAATGAATCCCAAAGGGCGAGTGAGTGTGACAGAGTTGGGGCCAATATCGGGGGCCTTTCCCTTGGAGGGTGCCATAGAAGGTAGTCAAGAGTGAAACTTGGCGTAGCTAGTTTTTCTATATTCACCCAATCTGGTTTTTCCGATCTAGTATAGACGATTGACAACTGAGCTAGTCTTGCAGCCTGGTAGTATTTATAGAAATGGGGAAGACCTAGGCCTCCTTTTTTCCTATGTAAGTACAGTGTTCTTTGAGCTATTCTATATCCCGCCTTCCCCCAGACAAATTTCAGTACTTTACTTTGGAATGCTGTAATGTGGTCTTTCTTTATGGGCATCGGGAGCGAACGGAACAGATACAACAGTCTAGGGAGTAGTGTCATTTTGATAGAGTGAAGCCTCCCTAACCATGAAAGGCTGTGTTTAGACCAGGCTGTCATATCTGCCTCCAGCTTCCGGTACATGGGGGGGTAGTTAGAAGCATACAGGGATTCCGTTTTGGATGTTAGATTAATGCCTAAATATTTGATGGAAGAATCACTCCACGCTAATTTAAAGGAATTTTTTAGCAGGTCCACTGTTTCCGACTGAAGGGAGACATTCATAGCCGTGGATTTAGAATAGTTCACCTTCAGGCCCGAGACAATGGAAAAGTCCTCTAGTGTTTTACAGATGTTTGGAAGGGAGGTTACAGGAGATGTGATAAATAGGAGAATGTCATCAGCAAACAATCCACATTTGTGGATATGTGGGCCACAAGAGACCCCTTGAATGTTTGGATTCTGGCGGATTGCGATGGCCAGAGTTTCAATAGCTATTGCAAAAATGAGAGGGGATAGAGGACAGCCTTGCCTCGTACCTGTCTGAATAGGGATAGATTTAGAGAGGAACCCTTGGATTCTGATACGGGCCGTGGGGTTAGAGTAAAGCGCGTGCAGTATACCCAAGAAATGCGTGCCAAAGCCCCATCGTTCAAGTATAGCAAATAAGTAAGGCCAGGAAACCGAATCGAAGGCTTTGCTGAGGTCGAGTGACAGCAGCATTCCCCGCTGTTTGGAGCCTCCCAACCAATTTGTTTGCATAATAGAGACTATGTCTATCGCCCGTCTTATCTGATCTGGACCCTGCCTACCAGGGATAAACCCTACTTGGTCTTTATGAATATATTTATTCACAAAAGTCGCTAGACGAATAGCTAACAATTTAGTTAAGATTTTCAAGTCACAATTAATTAGGGATATGGGCCGATAATTTCCAACTTCTTCCGGATTTTTGTCTGGCTTGGGGATAACTGTAATAAATGCTGTGTTGAGCTGCGGGTCAAGAGGGTCCCCTTTAGTTTTGGAGTTCAGAAATTGTGTTAAATGCGGCACTAGTGTTTCGGTGAATGTCCTATAGTACGGATTCGAGAGACCATCTGGTCCCGGAGCTGAACCCAATTTAATTTCCTTAATCACACCCATTACTTCCCCTTCCGTGAAGGGAGCTTCCATTTCCTCCCTGTGTTCAGGGGACAGTGTAGGAATGGGAAGGTCCGCCAGGAATTGGGTTAGGGCATCTTCAGACCCAGCTGTGTGTGGGCTGTAGAGATCCGCATAAAACGAATGGAAAGCGTCTAGAATTTTTGGGGGGCTAGAGGACGTACCTGATCCAGGGATTCTAAGTTTAGGCATGGTGTAGGATCGGAATTTGGGCGTTAGCTTTGCGGCCAGCATTGACCCCATTTTATCCCCATGGGTGTAAAATTTATTCCCACTCCATCTAATTTGCTTTTCAGCCTTGACTGTGAGTGCTAAATTGAGTTCCAGCCTGACTTTGTCAAGTCGTGTCGTCGTGGTGGTGGAAGGATCCTGTTTATGTTGAGCTTTCAACTGTGTGTACAGGCCCTCCAGTCTTTCTATGTCTATTTTCCTTTCTCTGTGAAGTTGAGCAGACAACTTGATGAACTCTCCTCTGATAAAGGGTTTGTGGGCAGCCCATAAAGTTTCCGCTGATATTCCCTCCACTTTGTTGAGTAAGAAGTATTCTTTTAGTGCCTTATCTAGCGTATTAACATGGACCGGGTTTGTGAGAATAGATTCATTAAGCCTCCATTGTCTTTGGCTTGGCTCTGAGGATTGGGTTTTTATAAACATGACTACCAATGAATGATCAGAAAGCACCGTGTCTTTAATAAAGGATTTTTCAATTAAGTGAACAGTTCGGTTCGCAACCAACAAGTGGTCAATGCGTGCATATGAGTTATGTGGGTGTGAAAAGTGCGTATAGTCCCGCTTAGAAGGATTAAGTTCCCTCCAAACATCAGACAGGCCTTGTGCATGTATTATTTTCGCAATTCTCAAGCTCTCCCTGGTAGGTCTTGTCAGTTGGGAAGACGGGGGTTTATTTCTGTCTAAGCCCTGGTCAAAGGCTGTGTTAGAGTCCCCACCAAAAATGACTGTTCCTTCAAATAAGGGAGCTAGTGTTTTAAACATATGTTTAAAGAAGGCGGTTTGGCCTTTGTTGGGAGCATAGTACGAAATTAGGGAGTATACATGCCCTTCTATGGTCCCCTTCACAAGAATGAACCTGCCCTCCGGGTCTTTTTTGTCTGCCATCCAGGTGAAATTACAAGATTTAGCAAATAGAACGCCCACCCCTTTGGTTTTGTTGGGAGCATTGGCCAGATAAAAGTTAGGGAAATGGGAGTGGAGAAAATTGGGATTGTACCGGATTGGGAAATGGGTCTCCTGTATGAGGACTACGTCTAATTTTGAAGACTTGTAGGTGTTAAACAATGTTTTGCGTTTGAGAGGGGAGTTCAGGCCTTGCGTGTTGTGAGTAGCGACCTTTAGGGTCTTCTTAGTCTGATCAGCCATGGAACCAGGGGAGAGAGAAGCTACCGAATCCAATGTCACTTACCTGTGGGGCCCTACGTGGAGCAAGCCCGATGGTGCGACTGTTGATGTTGAGTACCGGGAAGCAATCAGTTCGGAACGTCACAAAGGAGACGTGGTCTGCAAAAAATAAAGATATTAGGCATTGCTCACGACAGGAAAGCGAAGAAAAGAGAAGAAAGATAGAAGAAAGAGAGTAAGGAGACTTTACTCCCCGGGGGGTAGAGGAGCCCTGAGGGGGAGAAAATCTCCACAGAGACATCTCACGTAAATCCGTGAGAAGAGTTGCACTAGGCAATATCTCCAGGTATATCACCTTGGAGAACCTATCCCTCAAGGACCAGCCGGTGATTAAGGGATAGGTGGAGGCACATGGGTACCATCCCAGACCAGGGCACCCTATGAAATCATTAATGTGGGCTCTAGGAGCAGCCCAAACAAAGCAGCAAACAAAAACAGTAATATAACATTGACCACCGTCAGCAAAAGGGAAAATCGCAGGAGGGCAGACCAGGCCACCCCCCCACATCTGCCTATCAATATCAATCCCCCCTCCCCCCTGTTTCCACAGGGGGGGAGGGGGTGACACCAAAATTCTGAGAATATAAGGATTGGATTCAGGTCGATTAACCCAACAGATGATGAGATTTCTCATCCTAACAAAGGCAGGGGCAATTCGGCAGTTCTTGGAGCGTGACATTGAAGGCAGTCCCTCAAAAAAAAAAAAAGGGGGGGGGGGGGGAACATTTCTACTTCATCCTGTGAGCCATACGGCTAGAAGTAGTAAAAGTAAAAACATGAGCGACACAAAACAAGAAGAAAAGTCAAAACAAGGATGTGAGTGTAGCACTTGGCGGGACTTCAAATAGAGGAGAACTCCAGTCGATCATGGAGGGCCTTTGCGTGACGATCTTCGGGTCTTGGACTTGTTCCAAAGCGGTTCTTGCGGACTGTTCGGTGGAGGACGTTTGTTTGATCCCGCAGAGGAAGTGGTGGTCTCCATATCTGTCTCCTGTGAAATTAGCTTGAGATGGAGGAGCAGTTTCTCGCCCGATGCAAAGTTGGAGAAGGCATGATTCTGACCGTTATAGGTGAATTTAACTGCAAAGGGAAATGCCCATTTATATTTAACTTCCTTCTGGGTCAGAGCAGTTGACAGCGGTTTAACATTTCTTCTCCTTTGAATGGTCGAGGGGGAAAGATCGGCAAATATTTGAACGGGATGACCCTGGCAGGTAACCTGGGACATCGTGCGTGCTTGCTTCATCACTGCCTCCTTGACAGCATAGTAGTGTGGTTTAGCAATAATGTCCCTGGGGGATCCATCTTTTCTCATCAGGCCCAACGCTCTATGGGCCCTGTCTAGTTCCAAGCGGGGGATGGGGATATTAGGGATCAGGGAACGCATCAGATCCTGAGTGGCTGTTTCTACATCCATTATCGATTCAGGCAGTCCCCGGATCCGAAAATTGTATCTCCTGGACCTATTCTCGAGGTCATCTATGCGTGCATTGGCTGTGTCCAGCTGATCGTGGAGGGTTTGAATGAGATCTGAGTTTTGGTAAGTGACCGCTGTAGTTTGATCGAGTCTACATTCAATAGTATCCATTCTGGATCCAATGTTTTGCAGGTCTGCCTTAATTTCTCCTGTAATTTTAGCTGCTGTGGTGGCAAGTCCCTTTTCCAGGAGGGCGGACAGCCTGAGAAAGAGATCGTCTGGTGCATAGGAGAGGTTTGGGCCTGTGGGGCCATGAGGGAAAAAGCCTGTGTGAGGGGAGTCTGCAGGCCCAGCCTGAGGGAAGGCCCGATCCCTGAATGAATGGCTCAGGAGGGATTCGGTGGACGTGGGAGACGGGGTATAAGGCTGCTGGCCATATCCTTGCAGGCTAGGAGAGTAGGTGAGGAGAGCAGGGGCCAGGACTTGCCTGTCATTGATTGCAGAATCCTGCTCCTGTGGCTGAGGAGACGCTGCCGCTGCGGCGGCCATCTTGGTACACCCGGGCGGGGTGGAGCTGAGGAATTCCGCCCCTAAATTGCGTCTGGCTCCAGAGCGGTCCATATAGTGGTGGTCACCGGTGTTGTGGGATGCCGAATCCCGTTACCCCGAGGCTCAGGAGTGCCGTGTGTCAGTGCGGTGAGCGCCGCTGGTCTGGGATGGCGCGGAGCTCCGAGTCAAGCGGCCATCTCGGAACTCTCGCGCATGCGCACTCGGATGAATTTATTTTAATCCTACTGTACAGGATAAAGGCTTGATGTTCATACACCCTGGGTTATAAGCTGGTACCTTCAGGTGGTTGAACACTGGCAATGCTTTCCAGAACAAGCCTCCTGGGTTTCCCCATATAACCCTAGCCTACTCCGAGTCTTTCGTTATTTTGTTTTGTGTCCTGAGGTGATGGACCTCTTCTCTCTTATGGAAAAATAACTCTTGGCTTAACTAGTTTATATTTTACTTTAGATTCTTCGATGAATTTCCTCTATCTTCTAATGCAACAATAGAAGCAGTGCATCTGGATCAGTGCAACCTCTGTAAAACCTAGGGAGTCGTACTCGAACCCCAAGCCGTTACATACTGTAATGTTGCTTCAGGCACTGGATCCTGCATGGGCGCTCGCCTCAGCACTTAGAGCAGTGGTTCTTAAGCTCAGTCCTCATTACCCCCCACCAGGCCATGTTTTGGGAATTTCCCTTAGATAAACTAGCTGTCCAAAATACCAAGCCATTGACTTAGATTTAAAGCACCTGTGCAAGATAAAAGGAAAGCCTGCAAACATGGCCTGGTGGGGGGTAATGAGGACTGAGGTTAAGAACCACTGACTTAGAGCAACTTGTGGTTATCTACAGGGTGCTATGCAGGCCAATGACCATGGCCCATCGCTATGGTTCCCATACCCATAAACCCTCATATGTATGCGTTCAAAGGATAACATCTCTTTTTGTGAGTTACTTGACAAATTCATCAGAGATGTCACAAGATGAAAGGACCTCCTTCCACGGCAAGGGGGTTATACCTCCTCAAAATGCATAGCCCCCCAAAGCTCTACCTAGGCTTCAACTGCTAAGCCAAATGTTAGCCCTTCCTTTTGGCGTGAGACTTGAAACTCCAAATGTACCATTCCACAAAGCCATCTTCCCAATAAAGGGCTGCACTTGCTTACAGAGGTCCCTGACCTGTGGGTAGGTCAGTGGTTTCAAAAGGGCTGAAAATAGTTCTAAACTCTTTCCCCTCTTTGCTTTCTTGTCTCAAATCAACTAAAATCTGCTCAAGGACAATCAGATTTGCAATGCTCTAAATCATAGCTTGTTCCACACAATACTTGTTGTGTTCCATTGCCTCCTGTGGACAGCATTCAAAGATTCTGTTCAAACTTATATGTGCCAAACCCAAGGTCCTAGAGTCCTAGTTTTGCATGTAACCCCCACAAGGTCAGCTATTGTATTTCTGAGATGAGGGGAATACCTTGATTCTGTATTCCTCCAAGATAAATCTCTGCATTTACCCATCTCATCGGCACTATGTGTTTTGCAATGGGAGGCAAACTTCTCCAGTTTTTCACACTGTCATTTGGCATAACCTCTGCTACCAGAGTATTTAAAAAAAGTACTTGTACCCCTTCTCGCCCTCATACATTGCTAAAAACAAGGAAGGCCACTTCAAGAAAAGTCAATCTAATCTAGAAATCTTTTTGCCTGCTGTTAACAAAGGAGTTTTTATCTCAGAGATTACTCTAGGTCTTGCATTCTGAGCTTCCTAATGTTGGGACTTGACCTTGTCTGTTCATTTAGAAAAACATCTGGCTTTGCTTTCCTTTTTGTAAAGACCTCGTTTCAAAGTATCTCTAGGATTAGACCACCCTTACAGCATCCTATACTTTGTTGGAACTTTAATTTGTTTCTTTGCTCTGCAGAAAGTACCCTTTGAACCCATCAGTGAACTCTTTTTAGATGCTCTCTCCTTCAAGGTTTCTGCCTAGGTGGTCATCACAAGGACAAAGTAGCCTTTCGATCAAGACCCACCTCCACCATAATGAAGACCATAGTCCTTCCTTTGTGGCAAATTCCAAAGCACCCAAAGAAGATGGCTCTCCACTGTCTGGACATATTCAGAGCCATCAGTTTACCCTTAAAGCTACAGCTTCCATTAGGAAGACACATTTTGTCCTTCTCTCAGGCTGCATGATCACACTGCTGTGATTGTCTGGTCTTCTGCTTGTACCTTTTCAAAAGTTCTTCCAGGTAGAAGTCCGGTCTTCTGCTCCAAGATTCTTGACACAATCGGAGTTGGGTCTGTTGACGCTTATTATTGGGCATTTTGGCACAGTTCTGTTGCCTCGTTGTTGCCCACCCTTCTTCATTGCTTGGGGACATCCCAGGAACTATGAATATCCAGCCTGCGTCCTGTACTGTACATTTTACGAGCAAAGGAATTTTGACTTGCCTGTACATTTGCATCTTGGAGGCCACCCATCCCTCTGTTCGTTTTACTCTACATTGCTTGCTATAAAACTGAGGTCTCACGGAGTGGGGTACGGTTATAAGGGAATGCCCAGAGGGCATGTTGCCAAAAGTCCTACCACCTGAAGGTACCAGCCTATAACCATCTATGAATGTCTAGCCTGTGTACTGAACTTGAAGATATAGAATTTACAGGAAAATAAAACTCCAGTTGTGTTTTTTTTTTAATATATATATATATATATATATATAATATATATATATATAATATATATATAAAATTTTGGCAACATGCAGAGCTGTGTTTTGGCCACTTGTGGTCAGTGCTAGCAAATGCACCATATCCCAAATCGTTGGCAGTCAGTTGCCCAGTTGCATAACATTCCCCTCTAATCCCCCACCACCATTCAGTTAATGGCAGTGATTGTAACTAGACACTATTTACATATTTTTGTGAGTAAGGTGAGAGCTGGCTAGTGTAAATGCATAGCCAGCATTAACACTTGTGACTGCTGTGTACCAAGCCACTTTGAGTGGCTCTTCCCATTTTGACTTCTATTTGCACTGTCTATTGATAGTTCACAAGCATTTAAAGGATGTGTGTTTTTTTTTTTTGCATCCACTAATCTGCTTTTTTAGTTTTTTAAACTGGCGCAGCATTAATGTGATTCAAGAAGGACTCTTATCAACCGCCTACTGTTTTCTACAGACAGAGCTCTTAAGAGCTGTAAATATAACGTGCTAACAATGTTTGTTCTGGTTTCTAAAGATAATAGAGTTGCTATTCTGCACATCTCCTAAACCAGACACTTGCATTAAGCTTCTATGTGCACTATGATCTCTTGGAGTCTGTGTGAACTATACTGGGTTGGTCCCTGCTGTCAGAGTTGACAGCTATTATATGATAAAGAGAAGTGCCCACACATATCTTGTTTCTTTTATTATGTGTAAGGCAGCCCATACATGATTCATTTTCTTTCGTTCAACCAACGGGTTGAACGAAAGAAAATTAAGTGATTTCCCTCCCACTGCTCTTATCTATTCTGATAGAAGGGAGAGTTCCCTGCCTTTTAGAATACTCATTGGCACCATCGGCGGCACTGAATGAGTAAAAACTTTACAACAGGTTGGTTGTATAGAAGTTGATTGAGAGATTGATTTCTATACAACCAAGCCTGCCTATACGTTAGAGCTGCACGGTTCTGGACAAAATGAGAATCACAATTTTTTTGCTTAGACTAAAAAGATCACGATTCTTGCAACGTAAAATCTTTCACATTATCAAAAAAAAATTGGGCTAACTTTACTGGTTAGTTAAAAAAAAAAAAAAAAAAAATGATTTATTAAAGTTATTTTTTCCAAAAAAAAATAGCATTTTAGCTTGAAACCAACAAATGTCAGACCAAAGGTTTAGTGTTTAAACTTTCCTCACTTACACATGAAGTGTATTCCATTGACAAATTGTTACAATGTTTAGACTTAGTTCAACTGATAAAGAATGTTGTGCTTCTTGGCAGAATGCCAAGATTTTTTCTTCCTTTCTTTTAATGGCTGTGGCTTCAGAAGAGCAGAGAATTTTTTGCATAGCAAGAATCGTGAAACTCTTTTATCAAGATCGCAATGGGGAAAGAATCGCGATAACGATTCATGACATGACGATTAATCGTGCAGCTCTACTATACGTGGATCAAAATTCACTGTCCCTGTTGAATCGTTCGAATTTCAGTCCATATATGGCCAGCTTTAGACAGACATAGAAATTAAGCATTTTTGTTATTTCAAAGGTTTTTTTTACTTATTTTTGCTACTAACTAAATATTCTTAGTGGTTAGTAGAGTAAGATCTTTTGCAGCATTCATCACTTGGAATTCTATGTTCAGAGAGCTTTCTCATCAGTCCTTATGATTTTAACCCGATGGGTATCTATCAAAGTATGTGTAAAGTGAAATTATCAGCGCTAACCCAAAAAACGTGGAACTAAAAAAAAAAAATGCTGCTGCTTAGAAAAGCCTAAATATTCAGCTCGTAGAAATTTACAATATATAAGCGCGCATCTCAGAAAAACATTAACCTTACTGCAAAAAAGGTGAAATCGGTGACATTTGGGTAAAAAATTCACATATCTTATACAAATAAAGTCCCATAAGTGCTCCTTTAGTGTGCTTCTAGAAGTAAGTGAAAGATTTGTGATGTCCACTCAGTGCTTCTTAACAGAGATGTTTGATCTCAAATTATAGAGATCATACATGCTCATACAGAAAAATGACAAGCTATGTCCTTTACAGGCAACTCCAATCAGGGATCCTATCTCTCTCTGCGGGTTGTGGATAATCCTTTATAGACACGAATGAGGCTTCTCCCAGTATTCTACGATGATGCGATGTGTCATAGAGTATAAGAGGCTTCATGGTGCAGTATCTCAATAGATTTATTGCAAAAACAATGTGGACACTTACATCCAAAGTCTCAGAACCAAATTCAAAAAACACTGCCGCAGGTCAAATCAGCCAGCTGGGGTGATGTGGAGCAGCAGTCATTGATTGGAGTTGCATGGAAAGGACATTGCTTGCTGGTTGTTTTTTCCGTATGGGCGTGTATGATCTCTATAATTTGAGATCCAACATCTCTTGTTAGTGGTGCTGAGTGTTTTGTTTAAGAAGCTCCGAGTGGACATCACAAATCTTTCACTTAATTTTACAAGCTCATTAAGGAGTGTTTATATATTGTACATAGGTATCTACCAAAATTTTGAATAGGTTTTGGCTTTACTGAATGTGTAGGCTGGTCCATGGACTAAGGGATCTGATTATTCATGTATACAGTACATTTCTCTCCTGATATTAGGTGATCTCCCTATTGCGAGTGTACTGTAGAATGAATGAAGACTTGTCAGCAGTGAACAATTGGGAGCAAACCAAAAACCACCAGACCAGAATATACCAACACATAGCAACTAATCGGAACACCTTTCTTACTGTTCTCATTTCAATAACTTGAAGTCTGGTTGCAGTTACTGCATGTTGTACATTTTTATTAGACTTAGCTATGTCCTATTGCCAGTTGTCTAATTGGAAACTCTATTCTGATAGTGAATAAATTGATCAGCACTGCAGCCGATTTTGCCATAGAGGGATCGAAATTCAGGCGGTCCTTGTTGAATGGGCCAAATTACAATCCGTCTTCGGCCAGCTTTAGTCTCAACAGCAGATATCTTTTAAGCCATGTATAGATTTGTTTACTAACTGGTTTCCCTTTTCACCTCAGAGCTCTCTGCTGAAGCAAAGGCATCCTTAATGGAATTTGAAGAAATGGAGCGTCAGCGCAAAATAGGGCGATATGGCACTAGAAGAGGTGGCAGGAGAGGAGGCAACAACTCAATGAACCGTGGAATGGGTAATCACAGACATAATCAGAATGACAGGAGAAACCCTAGAGAGCAAAGATCAAATCAAGAGGTAACTTTGCGTTTTCTTTTTTTCTTCTCAACATTTTCCTTTTTAAGTCATGCCTAAGGCCTAGTGGTGACAGTAAACCCCAACTCCAGCCAAAACTTTATAGTTTTTTTTACAAAGTGAGGTGTTACAAAAAAATAGATTTCTCTATTGTTTGAAACCCATCACCTATACAGGTGATTTTTTAATTCATGGGGAAACAGACAGCAATAAAATCCTGACAGAGGTTGTAAGGACACAAATGGCAATTAACCACTTCAGCCCCGGACCAATTGGCAGCCAAAGGACCAGGCCCCTTTTTGCGATTGGCACTGCGTCGATTTAACTGACAATTGCGCGGTCGTGCGACATGGCTCCAAAACAAAATTGGCGTCCTTTTTTTCCCACAAATAGAGCTTTCTTTTGGTGGTATTTGATCGCCCCTGCGGTTTTTATTTTTTGCGCTATAAACAAAAATAGAGCGACAATTTTGAAAACAATGCAATATTTTTTGCTATAATAAATATCCCCAAAAAATATATAAAAAAACATTTTTTTTCCTCAGTTTAGGCCGATACGTATTCTTCTACATATTTTTGGTAAAAAAAAATCGCAATTAGCGATTATTGATTGGTTTGCGCAAAAGTTATAGCGTTTACAAAATAGGGGATAGTTTTATAGCATTTTTATTAATATTTTTTTTTTTTTTACTAGTAATGGCGGCGATCAGCGATTTTTATTGTGACTGCGACATTATGGCGGACACATCGGACATTTTTGACACATTTTTGGGACATTTGTCATTTATACAGAAATCAGTGCTATTTAAATAGCACTGATTCCTATGTAAATGACAGTTGTAGTGAAAGAGTTAACCACTAGGGGGCGGGGAGGAGTCAGTGTGACGTAGTGTTTTTTTTTTACAGTAGGGGGCGTGGCTGTACGTCTGACGTCATTGATCGGCGTTCCCGATGACAGGGAACAGCCGATCACTGACAGTCAGTGTAGGAAGCGCGGGGAGAGGTTTGTTTACACAAACCTCTCCCCGTTCTTCAGCTCCGTAACCCGATCGCGGGACACCAGCGGCGATCGGGTCCGCTGGTCCCGCGGCCGGGGTCACGGAGCTCCCGACCGGGCCGCAAACGCGCCGCTGGCGGCACGCGCGCGACCCACAGGCAGGCACATGCACGATTACGTACAGGTACGTGATTTTGCCTGCCCGTGCCATTTTGCCGACATATATCTGCGTTAGGCGGTCGGGAAGCGGTTAAAATGTTACTAAGATTAGATTTGTAAGGTTTATGTGCGATAACAGTTTGCATTTAAAAAAATGATGCGCATATAAAGAGAGAAAATATTCAGGTCTCATGTTAAAAAAAAAAAAAAAAAAAATATTTGATAATAGTTAAAAAAAAAAAAAAAAAAGAATTGTATAATAAAAAGCCTACAGAGTTCCATACTACTAAATAAATGGCACTATTCATAAACGCAAGAAAAATGTGTCCATATGCTGTTTTGTACTCCCTTAACATTTTCGCAAAATGTATTATACTAGTTATTTACCTTCTATGTAAGGCCCCTTTCACACATGCGCACCGTATGTCCGTTTTTCATCCATCCTTTTGGGATGAAAAACGGGCATACATTTACCCCTATGGGATAGCGGGTGTCAGCGGATGAGCATCCACTGACACCCGCTATTGTCCGATTCTGCAGACGGAGGAAAACCCTATTTTCCCATCCGTCTGCGGAGCGGATCGGATGAACACGGACAGACGGTCCGTGTTCATCCGATCCCCCATAGGGGAGAGCGGAGATCCGACAGGGCGGTTCCTGCACAGTGTGCAGGGACCGCCCTGTCATCAGCCGGCTCAGTTGAGCGATCCCCGATGAGCAGCGGATCTTCAGGGGGCGGATCAATACAGATCCGTCCTGTGTGAAAGCGGCCTAATACAGGAACCAAATGAAAATAACAGCTTATTAATTTGGGAGAGACTATATTGTATGAGATCTTATTTTATAATTGAAGGTTTATTATTTGCTTTTGAAATAGGTTTTAATAAAGCACCCCTGATTCTAGCTATAACAAGTGTTTAAAGTCTCTTAATTCCCACCATTGTTGCAAATAATGGTCGTCTTTGTCATTCCACCCCTTCATGGTATAACCAAGCATTTGCTGAAGTTATTACTGATGAAGAGTTTCAGAAATTGATGTTCAGGCTAAGACGGACCTTATTTATTTTAATAAGCAGTAGGATTGTCTGCAAGGTGGAGGGTTGTTGTATTTTTATGCTGTGGGTCCACTGGAAACAGTTAAAAAATTTAGTTTTTTTTTTTTTTCCCCCACAGCAGCCCATTCGAACTTTATTCCAGCAGCAGCAACAGCATATTCAGCCTCTCCTGCCTATGCAGAGATCCCAGCATCCTCCGACTGATGGCTCCTCATTGCAACAGGAGAAGACTAGATCACAGTCCACACTTGTATCAACGCCACCCCATCAACCAAAAAATATCCACATTAATCCTCATTTTAAGGGGAATGTGTCATCTGTTCAAGGTTACTCCTTATTTCAGTACTTTTTTGTCATATATATTATACTCTTTACCGTTGGTCATCTTTGCAGGGTGAGAGTCCACTATTTTGTTTACGAGAAGCCCGTTATAGCAATGACCCTTTAGGTGACTGTAGGGGCTCATAAACACATTTTGCCTCCATTTAACCACTTGCCTACCCCGTGCCAATTTTGAAATTTTTCTCTCGCATGTAAATATCATCTTTTTTTTTGCTAGAAGCTTACTTGGAATCCTCCAAACATTTTATATATTTTTTTACTCAGACCCTAGAGAATAAAATGGTGGGTATTGCAATTTGTCACACTATTTGCACAGCGGCTTTTCATGCAAATTTTTGGGTAAAAAAATTAATTTCAAAGAATTTTTTTAGTTTCAATATTTTACTGAAATTTTTAAAACCATACAAGAAAACAGTAAAAAATAAAAATAGAAAACCTGAAAATTACAGCACAGAAAGTTTTATGTGCGAGGCCCAATACCGGCACCAAACAAGCTATTACAAATTCCATATCAAGTTTGACAATAATTTTGTGAACATGGTGATCCTGGTGGTGCCTTAAAGTAGAAGTATAGCCAAAGCTCGTTTGGCTGTGCTTCTCCTATGGATCAAAGGAGTGCAATTCGTTTTGCACTCCTGTGACCTGTTTTCCGCAGACAGTGGGCCGGTGACACACCCCACCCCACCCCCCTTCCGCTGCCTGTAGATGTGATTGAGCGGCTGTATAGCCACTTTAATCACTTCTACAAAAAAGATTGCTGTCTGAAAATTTTGCAACTGGGATGATGCCTGTAGCTGCAGGCATCATCCCAGTATAACCATTTCATCTCAAAGATGAGAAGACTTTGGTTAATTTTATTCTCTTTATTTTTTATGGGTTTCAAAAGGGAATGTGGAGCATTGTCTTGTGTTTTTTTTTCTACCAAAAAATAAGCATTTGTTTACTTTCATATCTGATTGAATCTCCACATGTGCCCATTCGAACACAGGGAGGCTATGGGAGGGGGTGTGTTTGTCTGTTGTTTGTTTATATTAATCTGAATTTGATCTGAACTCTGTAAACTTTTTATTTATAATTATTTTGTATTTGCACAAATTGAATCTCACATAGAAAGGAAAAACAGGCTGCGCTTATTAATCAAAACACAGAAAATAACTGAATGGAGAAATCCGTGAGGAACCCATAATGAATCCAAAAAGACAAATATCATTGATAATAATACAATTGATAGTAAATAATTAAGGTGACTATAATGTGTGTATGTATATATATATATATATTATGTATATATATATATATATATATATATATATATATTATGTGAAAAAAGTAAATAGTCCCAAATATATTGTCCCAAAAAAAGGAATAAGTCAGTGAAAAAAAATATACGATTACTCAGTGAAGTGAATAAAACTCAGATAGCACCTTATGATGTGATCCACCACTGCATAGAATACACGCTTACCAGAAGGTAAGCTTATACCAGCTTGCAAATAATTGGATATCCAGTAGGCAATGCAGTCACAGCTCGACCTCAGTGATGAACCAAAAGGCAGGCAGGATAACTTGGTCCGATAGACTTACGATTCGATCAAACAGTAGGTCCCAAAAAGATAAAGACAAGGCTCTCCATAGTGTAAATCAGTATGGCCAATTTAATAAAAGTAAAAAATGCACTTGCAACAATAGTAGATAAATGACGTCACAAGTAAAAACAATGGCCGGCCGCCTTGCAATCGGCCGCTCAATCTCAGCGGTAATGTCAGCGCGTCAACCACCCTACAATGCATTCTTAGTTGCAGTAGATTAATGAAAAAGTAGCTTGGATTGAGAACTTAGCCTGAACCCTTTTGCTGCCTAGGACATGAGGCTTACACTAGAACAGGAATGCTTCCAGCTGGCCAGCTCGGTGAGCCTTTCGTTCCTGGCATTCCCTTCTGCCATAAACGAATGTTCAAATAAACCTAAAGAAAAGCCAGAGCTTTCCCAACTGCCAGAGTACTATTCAACAATATTCCATGATTGCAGCACCCTCCCTTGCTCCACTACAGTGGCAAACAAAGCCTGTGCTGAGAGGCTGATCTCCTGTGTTCAGAATGCGGCAGGGCAGCCACTCAATTTAGGTCCTGAAGCAACTGCCGATCGCTGGAGTTTCTGGGGGCTTCGGCCATGTGTGGTATAGCCATAATTTTATTGGTCCAAGCTAGATTAATGTAACTATATGTATTAAATATTCATACCTGGAATTCATCCTTAGAGGACAAGCTCACAAAGGATATAAAAGTCACCTAAACTAGCCTAACCACCACCTCACCCCCTGCCTGGTGCTCTAGCATCCCATAAACTTGTTTAGAGGAGCAACATTAGAGGGCTGGGGAGTTATTTGTGCTATGTGAAAAAAAAGGTAGTTGCCATTGCTGGCCTCTCCTAAAAGTACTATTTACCTGGCTGTAATACTGTTTTTTTTTTTCCTCATTGCTTTGGTTGACTGACCTAGAACACGAATGAAGAAGTAATGACTTTTGTTGGAACAATGTGTCAGTATAACTAGGCAGCTAGCATTTAGAAGAGGTGTTTAGTAAAGGCAACTATATATTTCTCTGACGGTTTACATGGGACAGCACAAAGGACTAAAATATATATAAATAAAGGATATGTAAATAAAGAGACAGACAATGTCATGTTTGGCAATAATGGCCACGGCATTTATTAAGGGGTTACCCAAGATAAACAATAATCACTCATAAAAAATCTTTAATCTTGAAATTCCATAACCATAAATTATTTAATTTATTAATATCACGTAGTCCATCCAGAACTGAATTGGATGACAAACCCCACTAAAAAAATGCCATGACAGATTAAAAATGTATTATATTTAGGGGGGGTGGGGGGGTTCCGTCTCTAAAGAAATTGGGTGTCTACTGTCAAAAGCTGGAGAGGATCTTCTAAAACCTTTCAGCATTTGCTTAACTGGAAAAAAGAAATTAAGAGTGGGAAGTCCTGATAATTTCAAAAAGAATAAGGCCCCTGCTAAAATTTTGCCAACCGAAGCAGGGCTAAGTTTAGCTTGAATCAGAGAAGAAACAAAACATAAAGCCATATGCACACTAACTGTATTAATAGGAAAATTAGACTCTGCATAGAGATTACACCATCTAAACCAGGCTTGTGAGTACTCAGCCCAAGTTTTGGGAGCAATGAAATTTCTTATATTCTCTTTGATTATTCCCAAATCGGGCCCCAGAGAAAATCTGGGCAAGGGAAACCTTCCTGATTTGTCTCCGGAGCGAGTTCCTGAAATCTCTGGAACTGCGAACGAGATAATGAATCAGCGATCTCATTAGTAATACCTGGAACTGCGAACGAGATAATGAATCAGCGATCTCATTAGTAATACCTGGAACATGTTTTGCTTTCAGTCAAATGTTAAACGTCATCCATAGCAAAACCAAAAAACGGAGTAATTTTATCACAAATTCAGACTTTGATGACAAACGGTTCACTGCAAAGAATACTCCTTTATTATCCGTATGCAGTATGACTTGTTTATTCCTAAAGAATTCTTTCCAAATAAAAATAGCCACCACTACAGGAAACAATTCTAATAAGACTAAATTACGGATAATATCTGGAGACCTCCAAGAATCAGGCCATTAGTTAGCACACCAATGATCATCCAGGAAGGCACTAAAACCAACAGAACCGGATGCATCGGTAAACAAGCGAATATCAAAATCTTCAATGAATTTGCTCTGCCATTAAAGTTGATCAAAAATTGGTCCCAAACTTTTAAGCCCTCCTTAATGGGTCGAGGTAATAGTGACATGTGAAAAGGGTTTTTTAAGACCCCTAGTTGCCTGAGCAAATCGACGAGAAAAAATTCTGGCTTCTGGGATTACTCTAGACGCAAAGCCAGAGAGACCCAACAAGGACTGAACCTCACGCAACAGAACTTTCTTTTTGACAAAATATTTTTGATAATCTCGAATTTTGATAATTTTTTCCATTGGCAGGCGGAATTCCATGGCAACCGAATTAATTGTGATGCCCAAGAATTCAATCACCGTCACTGGACCCACCGTTTTTTTCATGTGCTAAGGGAATGCCAAAGACTCGCACATGTTGAAAAAACAATTCAATATTTCATAACAAACTTGAACTTTTGCAGGGCCTATAAATAAGAAATCATCTAGATAATGAATAGTGCCATCCTGAGGGAAATTTTGTGACAAAACCCACTGCAAAAAAGTCGAAAAGGCCTCAAAATGACTGCATGACCCAATGAATTAAAACCTATGGGATTAACTGGTAAAAGTCGAAATGCAGATTTTATATCTGCTTTAGCCATATAAGCTGCTCTGCCAAAATGCTTTAAAAGAAGAGCATTGTCAAAAGAAGCATATGACACTGTTGATTCAAAATCTGCTATTTTATCATTTAAAGAATTCCCATGCGGAAAAGATAAATGATGGATTAGCCGAAAGGACCAGGCCTAAAGGGGATAAACGAAAATGTAAAAAGGGGGGAGAAGAAAAAGGTCCAGCAATTCTGCCTTCTTGTAATTCCTTAGAAACTTTTTCTCTGACTATATCCGGGTGCGCGAGAACAGACATTTTTAACTGAAAGACAACCTTCACCAAGAAAGGCAAACTTAAAGCTTTCATAAAGAAGGTCTGCCATCATGCGGTCTGGATAACGATCTAGCCAGAACTGCATTCTTGACAACTTCACTAGCGTCCATGCCTTTTGCAGTATTGTCCCTTGATTGAGATGCGTTAGCTGATTTTTTGAAACAGCGGGCAGCTGGGTGAGTACTCGCGCAAAATCAGCATTTGTGCTTATATCTGTTGTTCGATAAGAATCCAGTGTTAATCATTGTATGCAAAGCACACTCCTTTACGAAAAGTCGATTGAACATTCATTATTTGAGGCCTCTGTGTATATTGGGGTCTTTGCGGCAACATCAGGTTTAGCCACAGACCCACATCCTTAACCCCCCAGTGTAGGGATGGGTGATCTGAAAGCTTCTGTCTGAAGCTCTCATCATAGCTAAACCATGCAATGGCACCAAGCAATCCCGAGCATTTGTCAGGAAAACGTTCACCCATAATGGAAGCAAAGATGCAAAAGGCCTGGAGCCAGTTCTGAAAAGTCCAGGGAATTGCCCTCCTCCTATCTTCAGACCTGTCATCCATTCTTTTATTGGATTTTAACAAAAATTCCTTAGATGACGGGAGCAATGACAAAATGTCTGAATTCTCCACGCCAAATCTTTTCTTTAACTGCTGCGGATAAATGATATCCCAGCGGGGATAATTCACAAGGGAGGGCTTCTTTAAAACAGGATTCAGAAACCATAGTTTTAATAGGTAGAGGTATAGTAGAATTGGAGACAGAAGATGATATAATACTGGTATTAACAGGTAACTTATCCATAGAAACATTCTTACTCAAAGGGTTAATACTGCAGTGGTGGGATTTCCCTGTGAAAAAACAGCGTTGACTGGTACATTTATTCCACTTGAGCCACCGCCACTCCATACATTTCCAATATTAATAGACTCAATAAGCCGAATTGAATGGTACCCAGGCCTCGTGTCCTAAGAAACAAGGTTTTACCTGTAACGCTTCTCTTTTTAGAGAGCTGGTCCCTGGGATCCAGTACTTTGGTATTTTAGAGCCATAAAGTTTTACTGGCCATCCCTCCCTCCCACACAAGCCGATCAGATCGGAAGCCCGTGCTCGTGACCTAAAACTTTTCTGAAAAGAGAAAGGAGCGGGGGGGGGGGGGTGTTGTCGTGATGCGACCGATGGGGTGGGGCTTTGCGCAGCGTTGGCGTCCTCCAACACCGGCGCGGGAGTGTGTTG
Organism: Lithobates sylvaticus; assembly: GCA_028564925.1. Taxonomy (NCBI): domain Eukaryota; kingdom Metazoa; phylum Chordata; class Amphibia; order Anura; family Ranidae; genus Lithobates; species Lithobates sylvaticus. The sequence goes on from CM053030.1 coordinate 448,806,030, forward strand.
TAAAAACTCCATTTGTGCTGGTGTTGTCGGAGGGACACAAGAGCTAAGAGGTGCATGAAAGAGGTTTGGTGACACAGGCATTTCCTATTTGACACGTTTTGTATTTGCATCAAGCTGAGCATTAATAGCAGCGGCATTGTCTGAACTATTGCTCAAGTAGTGGATGCGATTTCTTCTGATAGCCCGATGCACAAAAGCAGAGGTACTAAGGTCAGAAGGGGGGTTGAAACACCCCCAAAAACGGCTAAAAGGGTCTACCTCAAGCTCTGGAAAGCCTACTCATCTCTACAATGGCATCCTCCCCTGAGAGGGGGTAGCTGGTCAGAGTGAGCATCGGGCCACGAAATGTTTGCAACTGTTTTCCAGACTGCAGCTACTGCTTGTTACTAAAAAGGTATTTTGTTCCTCAGCCATGATGGGATAGAAAAAGTTAGCGGCTTTAATCGCTTCCCAGTGTGGGACAAAATGTGACAGGTTCTCTTCCATTACCCAGGACCTCTCAAACTGAGGAACTAGGGGTAGGAGAAGATGAATTCCCTCAGGGGACCATGGTGAGGCTACGGGTGGATCAGCTTTCACAATCTGTAAGATTTGATGGTGCAATTTCTTGCTGAATGGTCCGCTCCACATTTATGTACCCTTAACTGAGTGTTTTGGGTTTGCTAAAGCCTCTTCAAGCTGTGCATACCTTTCCTGTCCATTCATTGCTGGAAAAGCTTTTTTGTATCTTAGTGGATCACCCAGATAAGTATTTATTTTTTTTTTTCGCCTAAAAAGTTTATTTACACTTTATCCTATGGTGAAGAAAATTCACTAAAAGTGGGGTATAAGAGTTTGACTTGTCTGGCATACAATGCTCAAATGCTTAGGGATCCAACGGATAAAAAGATAGTAAGGATCTGGCAAGCTACTAGCAGCTTTGTTTTTAATAGTTGCTATGAGAGATTCTATCCTTCCGTCTCTAAGCACCATGCAAGATGCTCCTGGCTAGTCTTTCTTTTGCAGTAGCTATTTGGGGATGATTTGGGTAATGCATCCAAAGAAATTCTAGTGGAAAAAGTACCCCTTTGCCATTTAAGAAGAGGAGGTAAATGTATTTTTAAAAACTCCAGGCAGTCACGACGGCCTCTGCCCTCAAGTTCAAAAGGTAATCCTCAGGGTCAACCCCAGTGACAAAAGAGGTCTTGAGGGAGGAAAACTACAAAATAATGAATCCTCCTTATGAGGAGGTGCCCCCGATTGCTCAAATGAGGGAATTCTTCTGCAGTTCTCAAGGATGTTGCAGGAAGAGTGTCGAGACAGATGGGGGACTTCCTCAATAGCTCTAAGGAACTCGAGTTTCGAGAGTTCCCTTCTCGTTTTCTCAGATCAAACGTTCCTAAGGATCCAGAGAAAAAGAGGTCTTTCTCTCAAGCATTGGACCATCTTTTGGCAAAAAATTATCATGGTGGTCCCCCTGTAAGAGCAGAGGTTGGGGTTTGGTTCAAACCTTTTTTTTTTTTTTCCAAAACTGGACATTCTGGATCTCAAAAATCTAAATTAAATTTTATATTGAATATAACCACTTTTTTTTCCGCATGGAGTCAATCCAATCAGTTATCTCCATCCTACAAGAAGGAGAACTTCTGGCGTCAATCGTCATCAAAGATGCATACCTCCATGTGCCTATTTCCTTGCTTACTAGTAATATCTACTTTTTCAAGGTGGAATATCTTCATTTTCAGTGTGTACCTCTGCTTTTCGGTCTAGCTACTGCACCTTGAGTGTTTTCAAAGGTTCTGGCCCCTCTTCTAGCCAGATTAAGGGCCCAAGGTATAACGATTATGGTTTACCTAGATGTTCTGTTCTTGATAGACCAGTCGGTAGCCCGCTTAGACCAAAGTATGGTCACCACATTCAACTACCTAGAATATCTAGGTCGCATTCTCAACCTAGAAGAAATCTTTAAAACCATCAAGAAGGCTAAAATACTTGGGTCTATTCATAGATACACCCAGAAAAGGGTATTCTTGCCCCAGGCAAAGATCAGCGCTGTAAAAGGAACTGACTCAGGTGGTTGCACGACAGCTGATTACGTGGTAAAGGGCCCGCTGTCATTGGCCCTTGACCTCGATCCCAAGGACTTGGCAATCACTGAGCGTGTCGGCAGCAGGAGGACATACATTGACACCCTCCCGGCATTTTAAACGCTGTAGTCGTCTTTCGGCCATCGTGTGGGCACCAAGTGGTTAAAGGGTAACTCCACTTTCGGGGGGGAGGGGGAGGAATGGCAAAAAAAAATTATAAATAGCATATACAATTGCTATTACCTTTCCTTTTCAATCTGCAGCACTTTGTTTCTATAAAATGCAATGCAATATGGCTACCTGGAGGTGTTCTGTACACAGAATGCAGCAGTTAAAATCACTGATAATCATGGGGGTAGGTAACTGCTGCTGACACCACCTCCTGTAAAGCAAGCCTGTTGTGCCAAGTATAAAAACCTTTCATGAAAGAATGACTGCTGACTTCTGACAGGGTGAGAGGTGACTTTAAGATGAAATATTTAAAAAATAAGTGGCATTAATGAAATTGACCAGCTAATTAGTACTGCCCTCACTGAGCCAGTGTAATTAGGTCATTGTAAATATATTTTTTTTATGACCATTGTAAAAATTAAAGTTGTCTTGAATTAATGCGGTTTCTTTTCATTTCAGTGCCACTGTTACCAGTCCCAAATCAGCCTCGTCCAACAATGGGGTCACCAAGGTTTCCAGTGAGTATTAATAGTCTGTAGCCAAAGTGTAGATTTTGCTGTAAAGACATTCCAGAGTCAATGCGGTTTTTCCTCCTCAAGCCATTTGGACTAAATTAATATGGGGATTTGTTCGTTTTGGTTATGACCCTTGAACATAAGGATATGTGCATTTTAATGTTGTATTTTTTTGTTTAACCCTTTTACTACTACTGAAGTACATCCAATGGTGGTGGGAGGGGTGCTTGCATGCACTGGTATGTGTGCAAATCCAACAAGCCTGTTTCGCTTTAGTATCCAAGAAACATATGTGCACAGGGTGAAAATCCACTTAAAATGGATCAAAATTTGACATGGAGACCACCACTGGAGCCCCCAAGGGTGTATGCTCACCTCACAGATGGGCCAGTAGAGCCTCTAAACAATGTGCCCCGATGTCACGGTGACTACACCTGTTGGGCGAAGCCAGTCAATTCAGGAGAGATAAAGAGGTACACAGTGGGCTGCTAACTGCTGCTAGCTTCCACTTATCTCTTTAAAAGTGTGGCTTGCCTGCACACTTGATTGGGCTGTAAGGGGAGGTGGTGGCTCAGTACTTTCATACCTGCTTTTCCTGTTTAAAAAGTGAGTGCATATATGTCTCTCTTTAGCAATACCATGAAGCATATTTTTCTTTTTGAACTGGGTGTGTGTCGCTTGTTTCTGAAGCTGGGTGCGCTACTGTGTATACTGTGGCCATCCACAAAGTGTGGGTTTATGTCCATGGGATCCACTTGCAGCAGCCATTAGAAATCTTTGGCTCATTGGTTAAAGGTTTCATTAACCCCTATAATGAGGGCCCATCTGTGAGGTGAGTGTACACCCTTGGGGGTTCTGATGGTGGGCTTTATGTCAATTTTTGATCTGTTTTGAGTGGATTTTCATCTTGTGCACATACCGTATATACTCAAGTATAAGCCGAGTTTTTCAGCACATTTTTTTGTGCTGAAAGTGCCCCCCTCGGCTTATACTCGAGTCAAGCACTTTTCTGCAGCAAAAAAAAAAAAATTTCCGACCCGACTTTGGGGCCCGTATCTCGGGGACACTTGGGTCTAGGAATCCCAAATTTGGTGTGCCAACCCAGTGGACCTAGCACTATAACATATCCAAATATGGGGTTCCTAGCACTAAGTGGCCCCGAGATACGGGGCCCCAAAGTCGGTTCGGAAAATGTCATTCTCTGCTGCAGAAAAGTGCTTGACATTTTCTGACCCGAATTTGGGGCCCCATATCTCGGGGACACTTGGAGCTAGGAACCCCAAATTTGACATTCAAACCCAGTTCAACTAGCACTACAACATATCCAAAGATGGGGTTCCTAGCACTAAGTGGCCCCGAGATACAGGGCCCCAAAGTCGGTTCAGAAAATGTCATTCTCTGCTGCAGAAAAGTGCTTGAGATTTTCTGACCGTATTTGGGGCCCCGTATCTCGGGGACACTTGGTGCTAGGAACCCCAAATGTTGTATTCCAACCCAGTGGAATTAGCACTACAACATATCCAAAGATGGGGTTCCTAGCACTAAGTGACCCCGAGATACAGGGCCCCAAATCGGTCAACTGTGTCCATCTGCATGGGCACAGTGAGGCTGTAAATGGGCATCGTTGACCCTCTTTTCCACTTACAGTAGCTGCGAATTTCTCACCCTAGGCTTATACTCGAGTCAATAAGTTTTCCCAGTTGTTTGTGGTAAAATTAGGTGCCTCGGCTTATATTCGGGTCGGCCTATACTCGAGTATATACGGTAGATTTCTTGGATATTGATGTGATTTGATCCACTCTGAGCAAACTTCACCCTTTGCACATAAACCTTCTGGATACTAATGATTGTTTAATAATCAAAGGACTCATCAACCACCAACTAGAAATGCTGCGGTGGGGCGACACATGCAGGCACAATAATGCACAATAATGTACTTGTATGTCATGTGCCTGTTTAGGGGTTCATTCGTAACATCTGTTTCCTATGCTATGATTGTCCCACAGCTATCACTGTACCATGTGATTAGCTGTAGCCAATGACAGATCACTACTGATCACAACTGTCATGAATGTTTAACCCATTCATGACAGTTGAAAACTTTTCTAACACATTGATCTTCATTGGAACAGCAAACAAAATGTAAAAAAAAAAACAAAACAAAAAAAATCCCTGATCACCCTCCGGACATGCATGTGCTTTCCTACCCTTCTTGCTGACTTGCAACACGTAAAACATTTCTTCCAGGTCCCCCGTGTCCCTGCCAGCACGACCAGGAAAAATCTATTGCAGAGCGATATGCACTGCATTCATTTTATTCTAGCACTTGGGAGACATCTGGTGTCTTTTAGACCCTGTATGTCTCACTAAAGAGACCCTGCCACCAAAAAATCATCACATGGAGGTTTTCCAGGGATATGCAATTAGCGGACCTGCAGCTGTTGCAGAACTACAAGTCCCATGAGGCATAGCAAGACAGTCACAAGCATGACACCCAGAGACATTATGGGACTTGTAATTTTGCAACAGCTTGAGGTTTGCTAATTGCATATGCCTGCGCTATGTAGTGGTAAAAAAAATGTTTTCAATTAGTAAAATATAGGGTGCTGAAGTTTGTCGTCATTTCACGGGCACATGCACCTGTAAGGTTTAACATGTTTGGTATCTGTTTACTCAGTGTAACCTCGTGTTTTATAGTTTACCAAAAAATTAGAATTTATTGCATTTTTGTGCCCTAGAATTAACTTTAGTGCATTTGTTACTAAAATTTTGCGTTTCCTAGACCTTTGTGGTAAAATGAACTCACCACTATTTTACTCTCCAGGCTGTCTGCTTTTAGAAAATATATAAAGTTTTGGGGGCTTTTGCAACCTTTAGACCTTCAATGATGGTTTGAACATGTGAAAAACAAAAACTTGGCTCTGGCTGTGATAGGGTTAAAGGATAATTTTTTTTCCCTTTTGTAAAAAAGTTAAGTAAATGGATATCCTTTTGCAGGTAAAATTTTTTACCTTGCAGCCTTTAAAGCATTGCACCCGTGATTAACAGATGATCTGTCAGCCAAGTGTGGTATCCAGGGTGTGCTGTGAGTTGGCAGCCTTCCCCTTGCATGACCCCTTTGGCTCTGGGAGGGCTGGAAGTTGAGTCTGGGGCAATATAGGGACTGGGTTCCCTTCTTACCTTGCAAACCATGTCTAGTGTCCCTCAGGAGGTGGCAATGCCTTTCCTCCCACAATTTTGGGAGTGAAAGGAGCTAGGTCCCCCAAGCAAGGACCTTTGCGGTTCTTTTCATGCCCTAGTACTTAAGATCCAAGTCGCCTGTGGCCAATGCTGGTGTTTCTAAACAACCATCCTTTAAGCCTGCGGATGGGTCCTCCATGGCCTAGAGGTTGACCTTACCTGTTCACACCTTGGCGTTGGGGTAGTCTTTGGTTCATAGATCCTTGAATTCTTTCTATTCTGATTCATGGGTTCGTGATCTGGTTCCATTGGGGTCCTCCCTGTGTGGACTGAGGACACACAGTAGAGTGTTCAGATCATTACTGAGATAGTTAGCGTTCCCCCTGCATGAGAATGAAGCGACTGATGTAGCCTTGACCACCACCTTTCTTATAAAATTGACAGATTTTTTTTTCTTCCAGTCTCTGGCTTCTCCATCTTGGTTATGTGACCTTTTTCTTAGCAGTCGCGGGGCTTACTTCTTGTGGGGGTGATCGCACTTGGTCCTTGACGGTTCAGGTTTCTCTACTCCATCCTGTTTAAGGTACCATAGGCAGGCTGGGTGCAACCTATCTGGTCCTCCTAGTCCTCTTTGCTTTGGTAAGGCCCAAAAATCTTGGATAGCATTGTCCTATATTGTGTGAGGCACCAGCGTTTAACCACTCCCCGATGATATTTGCCATAGTGCTTGCTCTGATCCTGATATTACTTAGACTGCAGGAGATTCCATGGTGGGTTTCCTGGATAACCTCTTTACTGGGTGGAATCCCACTCTGTCCTTCCTGAACACCCTGGCACTTGCTTGCACACTCTGATGGTTTCAGCTGAATCCTGCACTTCCAGGGGCCCTCTCTGGCTTCACCCATATGGTCGAAGTGTCAGTGTCTGATTTTGAATTGGCACACGCCACACTTTTTCTCTTGACGGACAAGATCTAGAGCTCTGTCCTCAGTTTAGTGGTTCCTGTCCTGTAGGTGGTCCTCTCTGCATTTCTGCATGCAGGTTTTGGGTCTCCTGGTTTCCACATTTGAGGCGGTCCCATATGCACAGTTTCCACACTTGACTTCTGCAGAAGTATTTCTGTCCCAATTGGAGGAGCTTCTCCAACCCAGTCTTCAGGAGGGCAATTCCATTTCCTCTGACCATTAACCTATACAAGATTGATAAGACTCCTTTCCATCCACTCCAGAAAGGAACCCATTGCTATTCCGAGAATTAATCCAAGCTTCATCCTCAGCATTGATCACATTGTTGTCCATCGTTGGAAAATGATCTGCTCTCTCCGTGGGATCAGAGGCTGAGCTCTTTTTCCATGCTCTGACCAGGAGAAGCAGACAAAATCCCCAGTCTCTTCCATGGGCCTTAATCAGTGGTTAGGCTAGCCCCCTCCAAAAGCCACAGTGGTTACCGTGACACCTATATTGCGTGGTTCATATGTTCAGGGTTCCCTCCACACACCACCTCTGTCATTTGGATTTTGGCCTTCGAAAATGAGGCGTTTGGTCTGTAACTGGCTTCAGTGCCATTGTGGGCTAGGCTTTCAATCCCTTGCATTTTTTCTTCACGCCCTCTGGCTGTACATTTCTTGACTTGTTTCTTCTTTCACGGGTTTGACATGTATCTCTTCCAGTGCCTTTCTTCCATGCTGTGACATTTGGGCCTAGTTTGTCAGCCCTTCAGGGGCCACCTTTAGTACTTTTTGGTGCACTTTTCCTTTGGTGGAGACTCTCCAAGGTCATTTTTCTGGTGTCTATCACTTCTTTACAACGTTGTCTTCCCTGGTTAGTGTTGGGTTGGTGGCTACTTTTTCTTTTTGGCTTAGCAGTTTTTCTGGCCTATGCCATTAGGGTTCAGGCTCTGATGAAGAGGGTACTGCCCCGAACCTACAGCCCTGCAAATGGGCATCATTCTAGTATCTGTACTGGATTAATTCTTTGTGCATGAAGTTTTATTCTTTTGTGAGGATATTGGAGTATTTATTTTCCAATCAATCATTTTTATGGTGATGCACTCTGGTGCACCCTCCCCCTTTTTTTTTTTTTTGTTTAGGCTTCATTTGCTCACCATTTCCTTCAAATACTCTTTGTAGTATATACTTAACATTTGGATCTTTTTTAGTGTGCTGTCGATTCTTGTACTGTTTTCTCACAAAACTGAAGCATGGTGGGAGGAGGCGGGGTAACCACTGTCCCAACCTTCTGTAGGTCGGCAGTATAAACATTGACTGTTCAGGAATGTCTAATATTCCTGTCTCGCAATAAACCTCAAGAAAAAGATTTCACAGCAAGTACAAAAATCATATTTTTAAAGCTTACTTTGCAGTGCTTTTTCGTTTCCATAAATTATTTTTGTGCACTTGCAACATATCTCTGAACTTTCTGGAAAATTTGACTTTAGGAAATCAATTCCCTACTACAGCCCCCTCGCTCTTTTCACGTCATAGTGCGCTCTTCTGGACCGTGTTGGCCCAGCTACTCAGCCCCTTCTTGAACCTCTATACATAAGCTTATATGTATTTGCTAGGGGAAGAGCGAAGGGTAAACTACAGTGTCACCTGAGTGACCGCTGGAGCTGCTGATGTCGCATCCAAGATGACGGTGCCCAGCAGTAGTCTCAGACTTTTGGATGTCTCCAACGGAGGATTTTACAACTTGACAACATGTGTAATGTATTACTATATAATGTAGTAATATGTTAAATGCATAGAAATTATGGTTTGATAGCAGGGCCTCTTTAAAAAAAAATTCTATTGGGTTGTTATATTTCTTCTGTTGGAAAATACACTTGCCTTTTCTCTTTTATATTTCATGTGAGATTTTTTTTTCTTTATGAAGTCCAATAAGATCCCTAATGAATGACTTGCAACACATTGAACTGGGGCCATGGTATCAGGTGGGATTGAGTGACATTTCCTTCTCAATGCGTTACATGGTATTTCATGGAAATTATGCCTGAATGAAGCTGCTATTGTGATATGTTCAGATAAAGGACCATGCAGACATGAAGCTGAGCTTCTGCCCTATTTACCACAAAGCACCTACAGCAGTAACACAAAGTGTAATGGTGATGCTGCTGTTTGAGGTAGTAAAGTAGTGCTTGGTGGTGTTTTTTCTTATCTGATGTGTAAGTACTAGTGAACAGATGCAACATGAGATTCGTCCAGCTGTCTGTCACATCTTGTCAAGCTAGTACAGAGGGGATGCAGTTTAAAATTCAGCTTACACAATATTGAACATTTTCCATTTGCTAGTGAGCCACTGATTAATTTCAATTACCATACATTATCATACCATCACATTTGATCATATCAGAAAATCCCCTGCTGCTCTTGGCTGATCTTAATATGACTGCCTACACCATGCTATTTAGAGCAAGACTTTTTTTTTCTTTGTAAATCTTGACTGCACCTTGATTAAGAAATGACACTTCTGTGACTTTAGTAATGAAGAGGTTTTAAATTGACTGTTTGCAGTATTCGTAATGGTGGGCTTTTCAGGTAAATGGGAAGTAGTGTTATAGCATTACCGTGCAAAAATGGAACAGATGGTGCTTTGACATCATTAAGGGTTTAAGAAAGCAACGTCTTGGTCAGGCTTATGCTCTTGTTATTTAAATCATCCTTTCCTTTATGATGGTTTCATCAATTTTTCTGTTTATAGCTGTCTCTGTGCATCTCTTAATCTATAGCACCAACCCTAATCGTTAAGGTTGGTATATGATTCCATAATTAAAGTAGCTTGGCATAATGGTCCTTTTTCCAAAAAAACTTGTACAGTGAATATAAAAAGTCCTACACACCCCGTAAAATTTCAGTTTTCTGGGATGTAAAAAACGAGACCAAGATAAATAATTTCAGGACTTTCCACCTTTTAATGTGACCTATTAACTGTACAACTCAGTTGAACAAACTGAAATCTTTTAGGTGGAGGGAAGTAAAAATAAAAATAAATAAAATTAAATAATATGGTCGCATAGGTGTGCACACCCTTAAACTAATACTTTGTTGAAGCCCTCTGTTTTGGGTATGAGTCTATCAGCATGGCACATCTTGACTTGTCAATATTTGCCCACTCTTTTTAAAAAAAAAAAAACACTCCAAATCTGTCAGATTGCGAGGGCATCTCCTGTGCACATCCCTCTTTTTCAGATCACCCCACAAGTTTCTGATCTCATATCCTGTTCATTCACATGTGTAGAACACTTTGGGTCAAGTGTTGGTTTGCAGAGTCTGCACCCAAGAAATGATTATCCTCCATGGCTTTATAGGAACAGTGTCTCTTGGGGATGTTATCAAGGACGCCACAGGTGGCCAGAGTGTATCCTCCTTTCCTAAACTTTGCCATTGATTCCCCCCCCCCCCCCCCCCTACTTTTTAGGTTTCTGCTCCTACCATATGAGCTTTCTTCTGTGCCTTGGGTATTCACCAAAGTTCTGACCCCAGGAATGGTCCCGCTATGCTTTTGGGGCAATCCCATACATTTTGTCATGTTACAACCATAAACGTAAATGTATTTTCTCGACAGCTTTCGGCTGCCGAGTAGGGCCGAAAGTTGCCGAGAAGGGCCGAAGGCGGGCGAGAAGGGCCGAAAGTTGCTGAGAAGGGCCGAAGGCTCACAATGGCGGGGGTGATCGGTGTATAACACGCACCCTTGTTACCCGTGTTATACGCCAATAAATACGGTACATTTATCAACACATGGGAAGTGTGAAAAAATACGACAAAATCTGAGCACAATGGCTAGATGTTCCTGGATTGGCTCCGGTTAATTATGGACCGACTACTTCTGTAGAGGGGAGGTGATGGGCACTGTAGGGAGTATGGCACCCGGGATATCCACTCCTCATAGCAGGCCTCTGTTTGGTTTATTATTGTCCGATCCAAGAAGTGTGAATGCTGTACTGTGTAGAAAATATTTGTTGCTGCATACCAAGTTTTGAAGGTGTAAGCTTAATATGTACAAGATTTTGTAAACTCTACTGCTTATTTTCATCTATTATTCTTTCAATAAAACGATTTGATTTAAAAATCATACATTTTGTAGTGTACATGGATTTGCCAAACAATGGCATAAAGTAATATTTCTGAATTTTGTTTTATCTCATGGTTACTGTGAAATTGGGTGAATGCAGTGCATGTTATATCTCAGCTTGCAGAGCTTGGATTCATTGAATGAGTTTACCAAAAATGTAAATATTGCAGAATATACAGCCTCCTGCTATATAACTAAGCTCCATTTCATGCTGAATAAACTAAATTATTAATGTATCTTAAATAGAAAACCAACTTTAGATATATTTTGACTCCAAAAGCATCTTATTAAAATAAATGTGATAAAAATCAAAAAAATCGATTTTAAAATAAAAACAGTGATTTTTTTATCGTTGATTTATATCCACCCTGGCGACAGCGCTGAAAATTTTCCTGGGCAGGGAGGGTGTAAAAGTGCCCAGTATTGAAGTGGTTAAGAAGTCATTATCACCTTTACTGCCTCTGCTGTGTGGTGTTGCTGTTTGAACCTCAAAACTGGATAGACAGAATTACAGATCCTTTGGCAGTTAAAAGCTCCTGTATATGTATTTCAGCTGAATATTTTTGGTTTGCATGGAGTTCAGTTTTTAATTCGGCAGTAATTTGTGTTCGTGTTGCTGACACATGAAGATTTCACCTCCACCAGGTTCCCAGTCTTGCAGTATGTGTCAGATAATCGTCACTCACATTAGATTTTGTGTTATTCCAGGTGTAAGTTACTGATAATTCAAGTGGTATTAAACACAAAAGCAAATGTGTATTCTATTGCAGTTTACCAATTCTTTGTGATGGGCACAATAGTTTTTTCTTCTTTTTTTTTTTTAGGCTTTATTTTATTTTCGTCTGGTGATCCAGCCGCTAAGTTTTTTGTTTTTCAACAGAGCACGCACTACTGCATTTGATCAGTGTTGACATAACTGTTTACCACTGACAGGCACACTTACAATGGTCAGCTTTTATTTATTCTTCTATAACCTTTATCCCAGAAGAAAAAAAAAATAACTTGTTTTAACTGTAGTGTAATTTAGTGTTTGGATTTAATTTGTTAGTGTCTAAATCTGCTAAAACTCCCCTCCCCCCAGATTAACAATGCTGCTGTGAAATGGTGCCCCTTTGCTTCATCCAGATTGGGGGCACCCTAATACAGGATGTGTGTTACTGACCAGCTCACTGGGTGAAAACAGAAAAAAAAAAAAGTTTTAACATAAGGAAAACAAATGCATCAAAATGACATTTTTGGTTTTAGGATTAGTACTGCTTTCAGTACAGCTTCCAGTCTTGTACATACTCACAGGAGTCTCATCCTGCTTCTGTGGCCTGTTTGTCAGGCAAAGTTGCGTGCATGTGATAGGGCTTCTCCTATAATTTGACATCAACCATGTTTCCCAATGTAGGACCTTGTGGTCAGTAGCGAGGCTTAAAAGTACATTTTCCAAGAGTTATCGTTTATGTAACATTATTGCTTTTCAAAAGACAGTTCCTGTTAATTCATTCAAGAAAAAAATTGGCATTGGTAAAAAGTTAAAGTGCAAATACTTTGAAATTTAATACTCATGCTGGCAAATAGAATGTGCGTACAGGGCTATATTGGTCATTAATCTCTAAGCTCTGTTCTCAATTGTCTGCCTGACCCTGCTTAACCATCATTAGAATTCTAATAGAACACTTGCATATGAAATGAAATTAATGAAAACATGTTGTAGATGTTGGAAGTAATTTATTGAAAGATTCATTAAGTTACAAAGACTTTAACATATTTAATTAGTCTTCTGGAAGTATGAGTGACCCTTTCTGTAAGTCCTACAATAGCTGTTAGATATCCTTTATTCTGTTTTCTCTTTAAGATTAACTTTGTGCTAAGCAATTTATGCCAAGTTTCATTTCTTTTCACCAGTAGGCCAAGTTATCTGCAGTCCTTGAATAGATTAGTGCAGATAGCATCATGTAATTAACAAGAGATGTGGAAATGTAAAGTATAATTTGTGTAGTGATTGTGTGCAAGAGAATGTTAATTTCTTAACTAGATGGATATTTAAGGGGATAAAGAAGCTGAAAAATAGGGTATAATTCTGTAAAAGGATTAGGGCCACCTTATCTTTTGTTGAGGAGGTGGGCTGGATGGAGTATGTTGAATGGAAAAGCGGAGCTTAATGAGGAATTTGTAGTTCATTTAAGACTCGGCTTCTTATAATGCTTTTCTTTTGATTCAATAAACCAAACTCTGCAGTAGGTGATAGCCTTGAATAAAGTCACATTAGTGTGGAAATTCTGGCAGCCCCTTGCACTCTGCCGATGGTAAATCTTAATGGAAATTGTATAGTATATGCTCACCTTAATTCTTTCGTATAGGAGTTGCTTACTTTTTCAGTGTTTTTTACTTTTCACTGTATACCACTATGCTTTTACCCTTCATAATCATGATATTGTGTTTAAATAGGGCATGCCAGACTTTCAGCATGTTTCCGGTCCTGGGCCTGGCAATTTCAATCCACCTCCAAGAATTCAAGAACCTTGGAGGAACCCACCACCGCACCAGCCTGAGCGTGAGCCGTTCTTCATGGGAGGTACATGGTTTTATTGTGCTCTTGTCTTATGTGATTGGTAGAGCTCATTATGTTCCCTAACCAGTCCCTATATGGGAGATTTCTTATCACTTCTATCCCTCTGACCCAGTCCCCAAAAAACAATTTTTAGGGGAAGTCACAACAGAGACACAGGTTTTACCTTTTTTCTTACTCTGTCCAAATCAGTATTTTATGTGAATGGTTTGGTTTTATTCATACTCTACTTTCAAGTAAGCTAATTTGTGTTCCTTTGGGAGAGTATGCAGAGCAGTAACTAGTCATGGACAAAAGGGTGTAGTGAGGGCTAATGGAAAGGGAGCCCATTGCGATTTAGGAACCGGTATCGGGAATGAACGGTTTCTTTCCTCGAACCATTTCGTCTTTGTGTATAAAGTCTTGGTCCAGCCGGTGCCATATCAGCCCTGTCAAGGGGCGGCACTATAGTAGTCAGAAAATAGATTAACGGATATAGGATTTCTGCATATGTATTAAGGAACTGCTTAATGGAACTGCTTGAATTTTACATTTCTGCATTGCATATACACCATCAGAGGGATTTACCAAGACATGAGCAGCCAGAATCTGGAGCTGTTGTGCATGGCAACCATCAATTTTCAAAGTTAGAAGCTCAGGCTCAAATTGGAAGCTGATTGATTGCTATGCACATCTGATTTCGATTCTGTTTACGCTAACTGTAGTAAATGCATCCCCCCCACATGTTTTCTTGAAAGTACGATATTTACAATAGCAGGCACCTCGATAATTATACACTTCTGTATGAAGAATTACCCCACGTGTATTGTTCACAAAAATCCTAGTCCCAGTCATCCCCTGTAGACAACTGCACTCCAGGAACCACAGCGGCCCTTTTGTTCCTTTCTTCAACCTCCTTTTACTTCCTGGTCAGTGAACGTGACATTCCTGGGGGTAGCCATGTACCAGTCGTCTGGGACTGTGATAGGTGATGCTACACTAAGCTACATTCCCTGACCACTCGTATAGAGGCGTCCATTACAGTACACTGGTGTTGATACAATTTGTTTATTTCTGTGATACGCAAGATACAATGTCTGGTATATAATTAGTCCAAAAAGTCTCACACGTGTGTTATCGCCATACTAGCAGTAGTAGAATGTGTTTTGGGTTGTAATTCTAAGTATGCCTGTGTGGTGTATGAGAAAAATCATATTAAATTTGACAACTTTGTTTAAAAAATGTTTATTTTATTTATTTTTATTTTTTTTCCTGCATCTTCCAATAACCTAAGGCAAAAAAAAAAAATGAAGTCTTCAAAAGACTCACTATGCCTCTTAAACAAAATACCTTGGAGTGTTTGCTTTCCAAAATGGGGTCATTGTGTAGGTGTTTCCAACATCCTGGTGCTACAGGGCCTCCAGAAATGTGTTAGGTAGTCAGGAAATTAGATGCGTAATTTGTTACTTGAAATCCCAAAGGTGTTCCTTGGATTTTGGGCCCCTCTATGTATCTGGGCTGTGGAAGTCTCACATGTGGTATCCCCATACTCAGGAGACATAGCAGAATATGTTTTGAGTTGTATAAGTGCATATGCTGTGTGTGAAAAATATATTTTGTACTGTCCTGCCAATTTAGGACCTAATGAAATCAGATAGGCAGTCAGTACATCAGGACTGATCAATTTTCAGATATACAGTTGTTCTCATAAGTTTACAAACCCTGATAGAATTTATGATTTCTTGGCCATTTTTATGAGAATACAGTATGACTAACAAACTTTTCTTTCACTCATGGTTAGTGTTTGGCTAAGGCCATTTATTAATTAACTGTGTTTACTCTTTTTAAATCATAATGGTAACAGAAACTACCCAAATGACCCTGATCAAAAGTTTACATACCCTGGTGATTTTGGCCTGATAACATGCGCACACAAGTTGACACAAAGGGGTTTGAATGGCTTTTAAAGGTAACCATTACCTGTGATCTGTTTGCTTGTAATTTAGTGTGTGTGTGTGTGTGTATAAAAGGTCAATGGGTTTCTGGACTCCTGACAGACCCTTGCATCTTTCATCCAGTGCTGCACTGACGTTTCTGGATTCTGAGTCATGGGGAAAGCAAAGAATTGTCAAAGGATCTGCGGGAAAATGTTGTTGAACTGTACAGGAAAGGGATATAAAAAGATATATAAGGAATTTCGAATGCCAAAGGATCTGCGGGAAAATGTTGTTGAACTGTACAGGAAAGGGATATAAAAAGATATATAAGGAATTTCGAATGCCAATCAGCAGTTTTCAAACTGTAATCAAGAAGTGGAAAATGAGGGGTTCTGTTGAAACCAATTAAAATTTCAGCCACAACTGCCAGGAAAATTTGTTTGGTTTGCAAAGAAAAAAACACAAATAACTTCAGGTGAAATACAGGACTCTCTGAAACATGTGGTTTGGCTGTTTCAAGATGCACAATAAGGAGGCACTTGAAGGAAGATGGGCTGCATGGTTGAGTCGCCAGAAGAAAGCCATTACTACGCAAATGCAACAAAGTATCCCGCTTACAATACGCCAAACAGCACAGAGACAAGCCTCAAACCTTCTGGCACAGTCATTTGGAGTGATGAGACCAAAATTGAGCTTTTTGGCCACAACCATAAATGTGACATTTGTAGAGGGGTCAACAAGACCTATGATGAAAGGTACGGAGGTGGATCGCTGATGTTTTGGAGATGTGGGAGCTTCAAAGGCACATGAAATTTGGTCAAAATGAATGGCAAGATGAATGCAGTATGTTATCAAAAAATACTGGAGGAACAGGAAGCTGCGCATGGGACGTACTTGGACATTCCAACATGACAATGATCCAAAACACAAGGCCAAGTCGACCTGTCATTGGCTACATCAGAATAAAGTGAAGGTTCTGGAGTGGCCATCCGTTTCCTGACCTCAATATCATTGAGCCATTCTGGGGAGATCTCAAACATGCAGTTCATGCAAGACAGCCTAAGAATTTACAGGAACTGAAGGTTTTTTGCCAAGAGGAATGGGCAGCTTTACCATCTGAGAAGATGGTCGCATCCACAAATACCACAAAAGACTTCAAGCGGTCATTGATGTTAAAGGGGGCAATACACCGTATTAAGAACTGGGGTATGTAAACTTTTTTGATCAGGGTAATTTGGGTAGTTTCTGTCGCCATTATGATTTAAAAAGAGTAAACACAGTTGATTGAAAATAAATGGTTTCAGCCAAACACTAACCACGAGTGAAAATTTTTTTTGTTATTCATATTCTTTGAAAAATGGCCAAGAAATCATAAACTTATGAGCACAACTGTATATACCATAATTTGTATACTCTGTAAGTTTCACACTGACTATAAAGATATACACAGATTTGGGTTATTTTTACAAAAGATATGTAACAGAATCCTTTTTGTCCTAAATTTTTGAAGAAGCATTATTTGCTTAATTTAATTAAAGAAACTAAGAAAAACATGATTTTTTGGCACAATTTTCAGTATTTTTTGCTTGTTTTATAAAAAAAAAAAAAAAAAACCCAGTGGTAATCAAATACCACCAAAAAAGTGATATCTGTCTCGAAAATGGTAAAGATTAAATGCCTAAGTAACTGTCATTCAAAGTGAAGGCTTCGAGGGACAACATTTAATCTTCCAACGCAAAGCGTCTTCCTTCCAGTCCTTCATGTTTCTCTATTCCCTCGACTTTAATGTCCAGGCTACCCCCCCAATCCCTCTCCTAACCCCTTCTACAAGGTCCCCAATTAGGGCTCAATCCAACACCATCTCGGCTGTGGGCTTTATCAACCACCAAGGGGTTACCAGGAGTAAGGCAGTCTTTCTGGAAGTAAGTCTCTGATCTTTTCATGGGTGTAGCAATACTGTCCAGCCCTTTCTCCTGTTTACATTCCAGGAGTGGACAATTGGAAGGTGGATGTCATTACTGCCTGGGCCAAGGGGAATGGGCCCTACATCCCGATATCTTCAATCGCTTAAGTCAGGTACAACAAGTTTACCTACCCCTGTTAGTAGCTAGGACCAAAGATGTATATGCCTTGTTCACAAACATACCTAAAAACTAAGTTCACTTTACAAATAAATGCATTTTTTTGGGGGGTTTTTTTGCACGTTAAAAAAACTGCATGTTTTTTTTATTATTAGTCTGCGGAGGAATGCACCTGCAATCAGCAGACCGCGGGGTCAATGTCAGACTCCTGCAGACACTCAGTACAGCTTGCCCGTCCTCCCATATGGGCAGACAGTTACTGAAGTGCGGAAAGAGTAATGAATGTCGCACACCAGCGCTCTCGCAGTTCATTGCGAACTACAAGCCATCTGCCACGGTGGAAGATAGGTGAATGAATCATGCGACTGTGTGGGTGAAGTCCCACACAGGCGCCATTTTTAAAATGGGAAAGTGGGTGTGGGTAAAAGAACCCCCGCACGCTTTCAGGGGAGGGGGAATACTAGAAGTGCAGGGGAGAGGTGCGCAAGTACACGTTAAACACTAAATACAGGCTTAACGTGATTGTGAAGGCTCGTTTTTCTTTTTTTTTTTTTTTTTTTTAAATAACAAACATGTTATACTTGCCTCCTCTGTGCAGTTGGTTTTGCACAGAGCAGCCTGGATCCTCCTCTTTCCTGGCCCCTCCCTCTTTTGAGTGCCCCCTCAGCCAGCAGCTCTCTATGGGGGCACCCAAGCCGAGTCAGAGCTCTGTGCAGACATGGAGCCCTGACTTGGCCTCGTCTCCTCTCTGCCCTGATTGGCTGACTGACTTTGACAGCTGTGGGAGCCAGTGGCGCTGCTGCTCTGTCTCAGCCAATCCGAAGGAGTGTACTGGATGGCTGAGGGGATCGTGGACCTCGCTGGAGAGAGAAGGGGCTCAGGTAGGTAATTAGGTGGGTGCTGGGGAGGCTGCTACATACAGAAGGTTTTTTATCTTAATGCATAGAATGCATTAAGATAAAAAAACCTTCTGCCTTTACAACTCCTTTAACATGTTACAAATGTGAATTTAACTTTTAAAACTGTCAAATACCCAAAGCGTCGATCTCAGACCCCCCTGTTCCATCCTGCCTGTCATGGGATTTCAAGTCATTGTAACCCTTAAAATTTTTTTAAAATAAAAGGCTCCAGTTCCCTTATAGCAGATTAATACAGTGCAGTGCTTGTGCTGTCTAATCTGCCCTTCTCTAAGGCTCCTTTCACACTGGGGCGGTTTTCAGGCGGTACGGCGCTAAAAATAGCGCCTGTATACCGCCTGAAAAAACCGGCCCCATTCACTCCAGTGTGAAAGCCGGCGGGCTTTCACACTGGAGCGGTGCGCTAGCAGGACCGCAACAAAAGTCCTGCTAGCAGCATCTTTGGAGCGGTGAAGGAGCGGTGTATTCACCGCTCCTATACCGCTCCTTCCCATTGGAATCAATGGGAAACCGCGGGGATACCGCCCGCAAACCGCAGCGGCGCTTTGCGGAGTTTTTTAACCCTTTTGCGGCCGCTAGCGGGGGTTAAAACCACCCCGCTAGCGGCCGCATACCGCGGGTAAAACGATGGTAAAGCCGCCCCGCACCGCCCCAGTGTGAAGCCAGCCTTAGCTGTAAAATGCCTGGCTGATCCTGCCTGTTCCTGTGTCCCCCCTCTGTGTACTCACCATGGTAATTGGGGCTGCTGAGCCCTGATTACTGTGGTCTGTTTACATTCCTCCGTCATCTGCAGCTCTTATCCCTCTTCTCCCCCTCCCTCCCTGCCGGCTCGTGTGTGTGTTGTAAACTGTAACCCACTGTAAGTGTTTATTGAAAACGAAGCATCTAAATGCCTTTTTTCAGATCTCTTTAGGCTGGTCGTGTGACTCCCGGCTGCTCTCCTCCCCCATCTAAGGGCTATAGCGGGAGGGGCTGAGCGGCCAGCACAGTGGTCACGTGACCTCCCTGCTTGAAATCAGAGGGAGATCTCAGTGGTTCCCTCCCACTGTAGGCCATAGATGGAGTAGTAGAGTGGCTGGGAGTCACGTGACAAGCAAGAAGATACTTATAGGCTTAGTTTCAACAAACACTTATATAGTGTGTTATGGCTGGATAAAAGAGAGGGGCTGGCAGTGAATATTTTTTAAAGGCTACAAACACTTGAACAGCATGGCTGTTGAAATCCTGGTCTTAGGGGACAGAATGATCCTGTCGTACCTGGAAATCCTATAGTTGCATTTCCATCCCAGAGATTTCTCGGCGCCTTGCATTCTGGCCATCCTACAATCAGAACTTTAACCAGAATTTGGTCTTAAGTACTTGTAAGGGACAGGTTTTAGCCTTGTCCAACTTGTTCTATAAACCCTCTGGCTTCATTTATTTAAATTTTTTTTAATTCAAGGTGTTTCTCGCATAAGACCTCCCTTACAGCACCCTGTGCTTTCTTGGGATCTTAATTTGGTTTTCTCTGCCTTGCAGCATCCACCCTTTAAACCCATCGGAGAGCGATCTTCAGATGTTATTTCCTGCAAAATAGCTTCCTTTAGTGGCCATCATGTCTATCAGTCTATCAGATGTGTCTCTGAACTAGCATGTCTCTTGTAAGGAGCCATACCTGATCCTTCACTAAGACTAAGTAGCCTTGCAAAATATACAATTGGCAGATAGAAAATGGCACTCGCCTCGGGAGCTGGAGTTCTAAGTTTTAGCACTTGCATGCTCATTCGCCAGATCAGTGGGTGTTTCCTGGGAATTTGGATATCAAGTCTGTATTGCCCAGCTTTACAACGCCACCTCCTGGTCTTCAATTCACACCTTCAAGTTCTGCCAGGGTGACATCCAGGCTCTTACGGATACAGCTTTTGGCTGCATGGTTCCTGCAACAGCACTCCTGAGTTGGGTCTGTTGACCTTTGTTAATGGACCTACTTTCACTCCAGATATCTGCAATACAACATTATGTTATCATCCATTGATGTTAAAGACCAGACTATCATTGGATCAGTTGCTCAGCTATCCAGCTCTGGAATAGTAGAACTCCTTTCTTCCTGCCTTTTGGAAAAATATTAAAATGGCTGCCAGCCTATTGGGCTGAAGCGGAGTCCTGGGGTACCTTGTCAGTGTAGGGGGATCTTTGTCCCCCTGATAAAATCAAGGAGCTTTGGTAATTTTGGCTGTCCCAATAATGTTGGGAAAAGCAAATCTCCCAAAAGCAGATTCAGTCGGACAATGCAGTGGAGTACATGGGCCATCAGGGATGGCCCTGGAATACCCCGTAGCTGCTCAAGGAGAAAGTCGTGCCACTACATATATTTTAGCACATATTTAATACGCTTTTACCTAGCTGAATGAGATTTAAAGCGAAGTTCCACCCAAAAGTAGAACCTCTGCTTATCTGCTCCCCACCGGTGCCACGTTTGGCACCTTTCAGAGGGGGGGCGGTGGAAACGGGTACCTGTTTTTGACAGGTAGCCTTCCACACTTAGGGGAAACAGCTCTGCGGCACCATCCCTTGAAAGTTCGGTCTCCTTCCTCCGCCGCCTGGCCAATTCTATAAGGCACAGTGCGCTTCACACTTGCCCAGTAGGGAACCAGGTGTGAAGTCAAAAGGCTTCACTGCCGGTTTCCCTTACGACAATCGGCTAGGGTGCCAACATTGTGGGATCCCGGACAGGTAAGTGTATTTGTAGCTGCTGACTTTAAAAAAAAAAAAAAAATGTTTTTGCCCAGGCGGAACTCCTCTTTTAATAGGTCTGATACCAATTAAAGCAAGGCTTGTGAGAAGTGTAAATAAAGAGTCTGGCGGGCTGTGGTTGTAGTGTGGCATATTGTAAGGGGGAGGTGCATCAGTAGGTTAATTGTTTTATAAACGAGGGTCAGTCATGGGCCCTTTTTTGACAACTTGAATAGTTCAAATGAGGTCAAACTACAGGGCAATACCCTGTGTAATGTATGAAGCAAATAAGCGATATGAGAGCCCTCAAGAGATACGAGATGTCAGATATTTTGACAGTACAGGACAAAACAAAAAAAAGTTCGGAGTAGAGTTGAACGTCACCTAATACTATAAGATTTATTTGCGAGTGAGCTGTGGATAAAACTATTTGTCAGACATACCTGTATTGCTTAAGGCTGATTCTGCTCATCATTCTGAATGAGGTAATAGTAACTTGAAATTGTATTTGTTTTCTTGTTAGTGTTGTGCATGTGCTTTATACTGTTATGTTTTTGTATATTCAATTTGAAATTTTAATTGTTATAACTTTAGTAAATTTTGTTAAATGTTTAATTAACAAATATGTTTTCCATTGCTTGCAGAGCCACGGTTTCCTAACCATCCAATGTTTGATCAGAGAAATCCTCCTCCAATGCCTCCACCTCCACTTCTTAACAATAACATCCCTGTTCCCAATCAGAACCAACCACCACCTTTCAGTCCACCAGGGCAGGGCTTTAACCAGCCAGGCCAACAACAGAGATTCAATCCGCCCCCGTCTAACTTTAATCCTCCTGGACCTGGTCAACAATCAGGCTTTAATCCCCCT
The DNA here is from genome assembly GCA_028564925.1 of Lithobates sylvaticus. Classification (NCBI taxonomy): domain Eukaryota; kingdom Metazoa; phylum Chordata; class Amphibia; order Anura; family Ranidae; genus Lithobates; species Lithobates sylvaticus. The sequence continues at coordinate 448,828,085 of CM053030.1, forward strand.
GGGCCGCAGACAGGCTTTACTCAACCTGGATTCAACCAGCCAGGATTTAATCCACCTGGTCCTCAGCCCAGCTTTAATCCACCGGGCCCACAGGCTGGTTTTAACCCACCCGGCAGTCAACCAAGTTTTAATCAGCCGAATTTTAACCAATCGGGTCCCCCTCCTGGGTTCAATCAGTCTGCCCCTCAGCCACCATTTAACCCGCCAGGAATAAACCAGCCTGGTTTTAACCAGCCAAACCCTGGGCCTCAGCCAAGATTCAACCAACCAGGAACTGCTCCACAGCCAAATTTCCCACAACCTGTCCCTGGACCCCAGCAAGGATTTAATAACCCAGGATTTACAAGGGAGCGTCCTGTTCGGATTAACCTGCCATCTCCAGGGCCAATGGGAATTCCACCATTCAGTCAACCAACTACAAATATAAGACATTTTCCTCCACCAAGGCAACAGTTTCCACCCCCTCCTGGACAACCCTTCATGCTTCACAGTCAGTCGAATATGCAGGTTTGTTCCATATGTTAGTATTGTCTTAACTAATATATAAGTCAAGTTATAAGGTCAGATGGCATTTAAATGGAAAAATTAAAAAAAGAAACCGGTGTGTTTCCAAGTCTGTCAAGATGCAATGAAAATCTATCTTGTTTAACCACTTCAATACCAGGCACTTCCTTCCTGCCCAGACCAATTTTCAGCGGTGACGCATTTTGAATGACAATTGCGCGGTCATGCTACACTGTACCCAAACAGATTTTTTATCATTTTGTTCCCACAAATAGAGCTTTCTTTTATTGGTATTTGATCACCTCTGCGATTTGCGCAACAACAAAAAAAAAAGACCGAAATTTTTGAAAAAAAAAAAACAAGTTTTTTTTTTTTGTTTCTGTTAATTTTTTTGTAAATAAGTACGTTTTCTTCTTCAATGACGGGCACTGATATGGCGGCACTGATATGGCGGCACCAATAAGGTGGCACTGACGGCCACTGACGGGTGGCACTCGTAGGCGGCACTGATGGGTGGCACTGGGTACTTATGGGGGGCATGGATGGGCACTGATGGGTGGCACTGCTGGACACTGATGGGTGGCATTGCTGGGCATCACTGATTTTTATTGTTACATGATGGTGCCAGTCAGTGCCCATTTGTGGGCACTGACTGGCACAGATTGGACATCATTCGCACATGTGGATGGCCAGGGGGTACATACCTGACCATCCACGGGCGTCCAGTCAGGATAACGAAACCACCGCCTGGCCGTCATTTTGTTATAGGCCGGGCGGGAAGTGGTTAAGTAATCCTGAGTGGGTTCTAATTTAGCAGTTATTCAGGAGGACTCTTGTGCCTTCAATTAAATGTGTGTTTCACTTTTAACCCATGCACATTTAAAATTTTTTTTTTTTTTTATAGTCGCTAGAACTTGTTTTAACCACTTTAAGACGGCCTACTGTATGGCGGGCCGGCTCAGCAAATGTATGTATGTATGTATGTATGTGTAATTTTTTATATGTGTGTAGGTTGCTTTGCACATGTGCGGATGCACCGCGGATTATGGTTCCCGGTACCTGGCCACTTTGGGTGGCTGGACGATCACATAACGATGAATACACAACTGTTATGAATGAATTTCATTCATAACAGCTGTACTAATTCTGTGATTGGCCCACAGCTATCACATGGTCCTTGTACCATGTGATAAGTTGTAGCCAATCACAACATGTTAACAGAAAGCAAACTGTCATGAATGGAAAGCCAACCATGACAGTTTAAACGATTGTTTATCACTGTAAAAGCAATCGCAGTGTAACAACAAATCTCTAATCCTTTCCAAACCCACTAATCACATATCCAGCATTTCCCTGCCACACCTTTTTCTGTTGCAGCCACCACCAAACTTCTTTGTGATAATTGGTGTCTTGTCACGTGACAGTGTTTAAAAATCAGGCTGCTTGGCTATATCAAAGTGATATCTCTCTGCCCTCTTTTTCCTGATATCTCAGACAAGCTGTATAAGTTTTGCACAGAACTTGAACAGCTGCAGAGAAGAAAGGGCTGCAGAAAAAGCAGGTAAAACTTACGTAGGAGGATTTGTTTCATCTGTGTATCACCTGAGGCCAGTCACTTAACAACCATTACCAAGCCCCGGATCAATTTGCAGCCAAAGGACCAGGCCCCTTTTTGGGAATCGGCACTGCGTCGCTTTAACTGACAATTGCGCGGTCGTGCGACGTGGCTCCCAAACAAAATTGGCGTCCTTTTTTTCCCACAAATAGAGCTTTCTTTTGGTGGTATTTGATCGCCCCTGCGGCTTTTATTTTTTGGGCTATAAACAAAAATAGAGCGACAATTTTGAAAAAAATTCAATATTTTTTACTTTTGCTATAATAAATATCCCCAAAAAATATATAAAAAAAACATTTTTTTTGTATAAATGAGGGGGAGTTGGGACTTTAAATGAAGCACCCTAGGGTGCCTCCATCCCGGTAGTAAATGAAAAATAAAGGGGAGTTGGGACTTTAAATGAAGCAAATGAATGGTGGAGGTGAATTTGAATATAAAGTATTAATTTAATAGCATTGATCTATATGCATATTCTATGTATATATATATAAAATGAACAATGTTCCAACGTGTATAGATCAATGCTATTAAATTAATACTTTATATTCAAATTCACCTCCACCATTCATTTTTCAAAAAACACTTTTTTTCCTCAGTTTAGGCCGATACGTATTCTACATATTTGTGGTAAAAAAAAATCGCAATTAGCGATTATTGATTGGTTTGCGCAAAAGTTATAGCGTTTACAAAATAAGGGGATCGTTTTATAGCATTTTTATTAATATTTTTTTTTTTTTTTTTTTTACTAGTAATGGTGGCGATCAGCGATTTTTTATTGTGACTGCGACATTATATCGGACATTTTTGACACATTTTTGGGACCATTGTCATTTATACAGAAATCAGTGCTATTTAAATACACTGATTCCTATGTAAATGACAGTGGCAGTGAAGGAGTTAACCACTAGGGGGCAGGGAGGAGTTAGTGTGACGTGTGTGTGTTTTTTTCACAGTAGGGGGCGTGGCTGACGTCTGACGTCACTGATTGGCTTTCCCGATGACAGGGAACAGCCGATCAGTGACAGGCAGTGTAGGAAGCGCGATGAGAGGTTTGTTTACACAGACCTCTCACCGTTCTTCAGCTCTGTGACCCGATCGCGGGACACCAGCGGCGATCGGGTCCGCTGGTCCCGTGGCCACGGAGCTCCCGACCGGGTCGCGTGCGACCCCACGACTAGGCAATTTAAAGGGGACGTACCTGTACGTGCTTTTGCCAAGCCGTGCCATTCTGCCGACGAAATGTGCAGGAGGCGGTCGGGAAGCGGTTAAGAATGCAAGTTCAAGGTAAAACCGCATCCCATCTTAATAAGCTGCCTTCAGTCTGCATTGTCTAAACATTTTGGGTATAGTGCTTGTGGGTAGGTAGTAAACATTATCAAATGGTGCTTAAACTGTACTTGATATGTATTAATGCTAATAGAGTTCATTAGATCCATGAATGCCTCTTGTCATGACCCCTTAACCACTTCAGCCCAAAAAGAATTTGCATTACAGCACTGCGTTGCTTTAACTGACAAGTGTGGTACCCAAACAAAATTAATGTCTTTTTTTTTTTCCCCCACAAATAGTTTTCTTTTGGTGGTATTTGATCACCTCTGTGGATTTAATTTTTTTCACTATAATCAAAAAAAGAGCGTCAATTTTGAAAAAAAGCACAATATTTTGTACTTTTTGCTATAATAAAATATCCAAAAATAAAATAAAAAAAGAAACATCTTTCTTCCTCAGTTTAGGCCAATGTGTATTCTACATATTTTTTTTTTTTTTTTTTTTTATTTTAACTGATAATGGCGGCAATCTGGTCTGGAGGAGACTGGTCACTGTTCCTAAATACTAGGAACACACCATCTGTCTCTACTCCCCTGACAGAACCGGGATTTGTGTGTTTACACACACAAATCACCATTCTGGCTCTGTCAAAAGCGTTCGGGGGAGCCCCGTACACGCATCGGCTTGTAAGTGACGTGGCGCGTCCCCTATACCCCTTAAAGCGGCCGCTGTACAGCTACGGCGATTTACACAGGGGGGCCAACCTGCCGCTGCACAACGACGGTGGCTGGTTGGCAACTGGTTAAAGAAAACCAGTAGTGAGAGGAACGCAAGGGAATTCCTATTGTAGACGACATTTGAAGAAAAATAGTTACCTGGTTGCCTTTGGCTTGAATTCTTTGTATTGTTGACCTAGAACAAGCATACAAGTCAGGACCCTTTCTCACTGTATACCTGTTACAGGCCCGAAGTATTAAAGGCACTCAAACAGCATAATTACCAAGCAACTAGCAATTTTTTAGACCAAGACGTGACCAGTAACTGCTGAATTGGATCTTGTAATTCTAGTGACTCGAATGTGATGCCTATTTATCTTTTCACAGGGACCCATGCAACCACCGCCTTTGCATCAACATCATCCGCCTGGAGGACAACAAAAGCCCCCAATGCCTATGCCACAGACACCTTCATTTAGAGCACATTTACAAAATTCTCAAAACCCATCACATAGAATGCCAGGGCCTCGTCACCCTGCTCTCAAACAAAGACAGGTATGAGGTTGTTAATATGCACTTTATAGTGCGTTGTGTGCTTTTCAAAATCCTTGAGTAGTGATGGTTAATTTTATCCATAAGGCCCCTTTCACACTGGGGCGGTGAGCCGCGGTGACGGTAAAGCAGCGCTATATTTAGCGCTGCTTTACCGTCGTTTTCACCGCGGTTTTCGGCCGCTCGCGGTGCGGTTTTACCCCCCGCGAGCGGCCGAAAAAAGGGTTAAACACCCCCCGCAGAGCGCCGCCGTAGCCGCGGTATTACCGCGGTAACCGCGGTATTGCCGCGGTTTTACGGCGGTCTCCCATTGTAATCAATGGGAAGGAGCGGTATAGGAGCGGTGAACACACCGCTCCTATCCCGCTCCAAAGATGCTGCTAGCAGGACTTTTTTTACCGTCCTGCTAGCGCACCGCTCCAGTGTGAAAGCCCGCCGGCTTTCACACTGGAGTGAATGGGGCCGGATTTTTTCATGCGGTGAACAGGCGCTATTTTTAGCGCCGCACCGCATGAAAAACGCCCCAGTGTGAAAGGGGCCTAACTCCCGAAATTATCTAATGTTGTTTAAAAAAGAAAAGTGATAAATGTTTTTTTGTTTTGTTTTTTCCAGGGTACACCAGGTCAGAACATGGTCAAGGCTCACAATCCAAGAAACAGCAACTTGCGAGAGCTGCCTATAGCGCCGTCTCACTCTGTAGACCTGACTATGAGGAAAGCAACGTCGGCTCCTGCTGCACATGTCATTCCTGTGGCCACCACAGCACCGCAGCCCAGATCAGTGAGTGCTGAAAGTGCACAAGCAGCCAAGCCAGTAAACACCACCAGCCCAATAAATGCGGAAGTTAAGAGTGAAGAAAAGGTACATGGAATTAAAGTGTGTGTCTATCCAAAACTTTACGATTTTATCTTCGCCCTGTCTATTGAATATCAGGTTTTTTCTGCCTTTTGGGGCTCAGATATTTTCCTCTTCTAACAATTTTTTACCAAGCAGGAATAAAGATGTTTTTGTAGAGTAGGGGAAGGTTAGAACCTGTCACATTTGTATTTTTGTCACCGTTGCAGATTTTTTTTTTTTTACTTTTGTCACTGAAAAAATAAGCAAAAGAAACCCCTGACCCAGTGACAAATATTACTGCAAGATTCTAATCTTTCCCCAATCAGAAAATTTAACTTTTTTTTTTTCCTCACTATGCAGTACAGGACACAGGCTTCTTTCATTCTTACCTTCAAGTGATTGGACACTGGCAAAAATACTGCAGGGACATCCCCATATAACCCTTCCACTCCCAGCTAGCCTCCGTTTTGTGTCCTTGGGCACTGAGCCTGCTGCTTTTGGCATGTGGTGCAACCTGAAACGTTAGCTACAGGGTAATATATATGTCCAGAACTACAGTCTGCCTTGTGCAGCGCCCAGTCCCTGAAGACCCCTGTGTTGGGGGTAAGGCCATCTTGGAGGGTGACGCCAGGAAGGAATAAAAGCTCCCTAATTTCTGAAGCCGATTTGGTAAATTCATGTTGTCAGCCCTTTAACTACTTAAGGACCAGCTGCCGCAGTTGTACTGCGGCAATGTGGCTGCTTCCCGCGAATCGCCGTCGTCGTATGTCGGCTCGCACACAGCGATTTGTGGACGCGCACCCATCTGCAAATGTTCCTGAGACTATTCACATGATTCAGGCTCTCGGTTGGGTAATCCACAAAATATATGAAGATAAAAGTGAAACAAGTTGTCCTCCTTAAACCAAGCTGGCACTCAGACTTCTTTGAGATGACCGCTGGTCTCTTCCAAACAGGCCATACCTGCTATTGCAGGTTCGCTGTTCCGTCCGGGTTCTCAGTCTTTGACTGTAACAGCATGACTGTTGAAGCCCATGTCTTGCGGGACTGCATCCCCACAATGCTAAAAGCAAGAAAAGCCAATTCCAGAAAGAAGATCTGCTTTTGTACTTGAATATTCTCCTGCGCCTGTACTTCAACCCCAGAGATTACTATGCCAAACATTCTGGCCTTCTTACAATTGGGACTTCACCAGAGCTGGCATTAAATACTCTTAAGGGACAGGTTTCGACCTTTTCCATTCTTTCCAAATTTTTGGCTTCATCTTTCCTTGTAAAGGATCAAACCTGACTTGCAGCACTTTGTGCTTCCGTGGTACCTAATATTGGTTCTTTATGTCATATCTAAACCATCCTTTGAACCATCAGAGAATTCCCCTTGGATGATTTCTCCTGCAAGGTAGCTGTCACCTGCTCAGGAGTACATATGAGCTAGAGGCTTTCTTGTATGCAGCCATTTCTCATTTTTCACAAGGATAAAGTAGTCTTGCCCCCAATACCCTCCTTTCTTCCTAAGGTGGTGTAAGCCTTACACCTTAAAGAAGACATAACCCTTCCTTGTTGCCTGCTCCTAAACACCCAAGGTAAATTGCTCTACGCTGTCTGGGCATGGTCAGAGCTATAAGAGTGTACCTCAAAGCTACAATTTGTCAGGTAGCCCGATTCCCTATTTGTCTATCCCTCAGGACCTCGCAAAGGGACATCCTGCTTCAAGATCTACTTTTGCTAGGCAGATAAGACAACTCGCCTCAAGAGCTTACACCCTACAGGATAAAGAACATCCCACACTAATACCTGCTCACTCCACGAGGTTGGTAGGGGTTTAATGAGCATTTGCATCAAGACTTTGTTGCCCAGCTTTGTAAGGCCACCATATGAGCTTCTGATTATACCTTTTACAAGTTCTATCAGGTTTACATCTTATCCTCCACAGATGCAGCTTTCAGCCACAAGGTTCTTGCATCAGAACTCAGTTGGGTTCATTGGTCCTTGTTGTTGTTAGGCCTGTTAGCACAGTTTTATTTGCCTGGTTGTTGCCCGCCCTTTTTATTCACTGCTTAGGTACATCCCAGGATCCCTCAATATCAAGCCTGTGTCCTGTCCTATTAAAATCAAAGGAATTTTGTATCACCTGTAAATTCTATATCCTGGTGTATAGTACTAGACACAGGCCACTTTCCCATCTGTTCCTGTTTTCCTCCGCATTGCTTGCTAAAAACGGAGGACTCGCAGAGGATGGGGGAAGGGTTATAGGGGGCATTTCCTAAAAAGATTTGCCAGTATCAAAGCACCTGAAGGTACCAGCCTATAATCCAGGGTCTATGAATATCCAGCCTGTGTCCTATGTTGTACTGCAAGGCTGCAATTTACAGGCAAATCAAGCCATTTTTTTATTTTTACCATTCCTTTTGTTATTATTTTTTTCTGACTACTTATTAGGGGCAATAGGGCTGTCTAGCAGTTTGTTAATCAGTACCCCCTCGGTGCCATGGGCTCCATACCTGGACCCTACTGTGTGGTGCCAGCCTGTGATGTTTACTTTGAGAGCTGATTCCGGCACTGGCATCCACGTTGGCATGAAATACAGTGTCCATCTGCATTAAAATTTGTCTGGTTCTTTTTTTGTTTTATCCCACCAGCCAGTCTCAGGATGATGTCACGACATGCCTCATGTCTGACACTCTTCTGTCCACTGTATCTGCTGAAAAAATGTGCACAGCATGTTTTATTGCTGTTTTCTACATAAACACAGCCACAGGCACTTGGTCAGTGCATGTGTAATGGAGCCTCCTGCATTTCAGACACACAAAACCCAATTTTTTCCACATCCGTTCTGTGAGTACCCCACTGAGATTCCCTCACTTAAGCAATGGGCAGTAGACGACATGCAAGGGAGCTGGGACAAAAGGGTGGAATAGCGCATGTTTTGCTGTTGGCCTACAGGAAACTAAGAACACTGATCAGGCTTATAACTTTGTTTCTTGCACAATGTTCTTATATGATACCGCTCCCCTCCTCAGATTCATATTCCCTCTCGGGCTCAGCCTATCTGGCAAAAGCAGATTTCTATTACACTTTAAGTTCTTTGGAAAACTTTGCACTTTGGATCCAAACCTGTTTTAGGTATAAATTGGAAGCAGCAAGTGTAATGCAGGTATTATAGCAGAACCTGCAGAGGATTTTGCAGCCCTTGCTTTTTGAGCCACAAGCTGTGGCTTCTTGACAGATACTATCCACAAAATAATTTTCTATTACTTGCGCTGTGGAAAAAATAAGTACAGCGAGGGAAAAAAGTATTTGATCCCCCAGCTGATTTTGTACGTTTGCCCACTGACAAAAAATGATCAGTCTCTAATTTTAATGCTAGGTTTATTTTATGTAGAAAATTGGGAAGGGGGAAAGGGGTAAGCAAGCTAGCCACCAGTGGATGGTCAAATATATTAGATAAACAATCACAGATCATTCACCGTTTGAGGTGTTGTTGCTGTAACCATATTGCATACTGAGAAAAAGAAAGAGGATACCCGGTTTAGAGGATGCCGGGTAAGAGGTTACTTTTAGCAACAACAATTTTTGATCAAAACTGGAGTATATCAAAAATATTACATTTATTTGATTAATTAAATATTTTATTCTATCAAAATGTTTCAAACTACATTGATGCAATATCATAAAAACAGATTAAATCCAATATGGCAATAAGAGAATTACCATATACTTTCCAACAGACAAGACAACACACACAACAATACAACACTGAACACAGTCCGGACGCATTGGATTAGTCAGCGGCCAGGCAGTGGGTTTATTTTAACAGTGAGTAGAATAACAAAAATGCCCAGAAAAAAGCATTTCAAAAAAGTTATAAACTGATTTTCATTTTAATGAACTAGGTATTTGATCCCCTATCAATCAGCAAGATTTCTGGCTTCCAGATGTCTCCTCCTATACTGGTTACGAGCTGAGAATTAGGAGCACTCTCTTAAAGGAATTGCTCCTTATCTCAGCTAGTTACCTGTATAGAAGACACCTGTCCACAGACGCAATCAATCAGATTCCAATCTCTCCACCATGGCCAAGACCAATAAGCACTCCAAGGATGTCGGGGACAAGATTGTAGACCTAACACAAGGCTGGAATGGGCTACAAGACCATCGTCAAGCAGCTTGGTAAGAGGATGACAACAGTTGGTGCGATTTTATTCGCAAATAGAAGAAACACAAAATAACTGTCAATCTCCCTCGGTCTCTGGCTCCATGCAAGACCTCACCTCCTGGAGTTTCAATGATCATGAGAACAGTGAGGAATCAGCCCAGAACTACATGGGAGAATCTTGTCAATGATTTCAAGGCAGCTGAGACCATAGTCACCGAGAATACAATTGTTAACACACTACGCCGTGTAGGACTGAAATCCTGCAGCGCCCCCAAAGTCACCCTGCTCAAGAAAGCACATGTACAGGTCCGTCTGAAGTTTGCTGATGAACGTCTGAATGATTGGGAGGAGCACCGGGTGAAAGTGTTGTGGTCAGATGAGACCAGAATCGAGCTCCATGGCATCAACTCAACTCGCTGTGTTTGTAGGAGGAGGAATGCTGCCTGTAACCCCAAGAACACCATCCCCACCGTCAAACATGGAGGTGGAAACCTTATGCTTTGGGGGTGTGTTTCTGCTAAGGGGACAGGACAACTTTACCACATCAGAGATGATGGACGGGCCCATGCACTGTCAAATCTTGGGTGCGAACCTCCCCTGAACCTTCCCTCAGCCAGGGCATTGAAAATGGGTCGTAGATGGGTATTTCAGCATGACAAAAGCACATTAAGGTTATGGAGTGGCCTAGTCTCCAGACATTAACCCCATAGAAAATCTAAGGAGGGAGCTGAAGGTTCAAGTTGCCAAACGTCAGCCTTGAAACCTTAAAGACTTTGAGAGTATCTGCAAAGAGGAGTGGGACAAAATCCCACCTGAGATGTGTGCAAACCTAGTGGCCAACTAGAAGAAACGTCTGACCTCTGTGATTACCGACAAGGGTTTTGCCGCCAAGTACTCAGTCATGTTTTGCAAAGGAGTCAAATACTTATTTCACTCATTAAAATGCAAATCAATTTATAACTTTTTTTTTTTTTTTTTTTTTTAATGCGTTTGTCTGATTTTTGTTTTGTTATTCTGTCTAGCTGTTAAAATTAACCTACCATTAAAATTATAGACTGATCATTTCTTTGCCAGTGGGCAAAAATACAAAATCAGCAGGGGATCAAATGCTTTTTTATTTCCCCCCTCACTGTATACTGTGCCTTAAATTATCCCAGTGGCTGCTTCGATGGGTTCACCAAAAATGCACAATAAACCAAGTAGAAAAAAAAACGTCATTTTCTCCAATCGACTTCCAGGGCAGCACCTGAGAGATGGGCTCCTCCTTCCTGCAACAGGAAACACAGTAGTCAACAATTATAAATTTGTTAGTCTCACCTGTGTACCTCAGTTGTTTTGTGTTTCCTCCGGACCCACGGGAGCTGAAAACGTTTGTTATTTTATCCAGTCTCTGTGCTTTCTGCAGGGGACTCCCTGACCAGCATTCCATTCAGCCCAGGGGGCCTTGGGAGGGTGAGCAGGGGCAGCAACCTGAGCCTCAATGCTCTGCCTTATGTTTTGCCCCTACAGAGGGGTATGCCACTATCCCCCTAGCTGCACTACATGCTGCCGGGATTTTTCCCCACAGCTACTACTCCTCGATGGTGGAGGGCCATCCGCCTGAGCCCCGCACTCCAGGTGCTTTAGAGGTTCCCTCGCTGTGCAGGTGACCTGGCCACGATCTTCTGGCCCGCTGATCGTATTACGCTCGCAACCCACAGACATCTCTGCAAAATCCCCCCCCCCCCCTTTGCGGTCCTGGGAGTTGTAGCAAGATGGTGCCGAGACCCCGGACGCATCATTTCCGGTCACACGGTCCGGTCGGCGGCCATCTTGGTGGAGGCTGGAGCCTCCAGGGCAAGCACTAAAGTGAGTCGCCTCTAGTGTCATCACTTCCAGTCGGCTGCAGTGCGGATTTAAAAAAAATTACAAAAGGCCTTTAATGCCCCCCTCCCTATTGGGAACCCAGGAAGGGGGACGCCAGGGAGGACGTGGCAGGTGCAGGTGTGTCCACCAACCCGGGCGTGGCTGGAGCCAGGAAGGGCTCTCTAAGCAGTGAATCCCGGTGGCTGGCCAGGTCGGATGCTTCTCTACCCTGCCCTGCAGAATCCTGCATGTCAGGACAGCTCCAAGGTAAGCCAGAGCACTCTGGAGTCACCTCTGTCTTTACCTCCCTACAAACCGTACAATTGCATTGTACACCGCCAACCTCGCTCAGGCCTTTTATGCTTACTTGCAGGCAAAGGCCCCAGAGGGAAAAAAAGCACAGACTAGAGCAATGCATTCGCCTCTTAAGGTCACCGTTTTTTCCCTGAGTGGAAAAAAACACTATGCCAAAAAAATGCATAAACAAAATGGTGGCTAAGGAGTCGAAAGGCTTCCTTAAAGACATGCTTAACTCTTTCAAAAAGGAAATAAAGAGCACTATTGGGCCAATACGCTCAGCAGTAGAGAAGCTGGAGGTGCCAGCAAACTCTAGCCAAAGCAGTACCCCATCTACCAGCAATGTATATATATCCCCCTCGGATAGCAGGGAAAGAGGCAGATCAGCCAGAACAGGTGATCGATTCGGATAACTCAGAGCAAGACTTGGCATCAAAGGGCACCCTATTTCCCTCAGAAGACACGGATAATCTTATAAGGCTCGGTCTCATCTAGTACGACTTGTCATTCGACTTAGGACTGCAAAGTCGCATGACAAGTCATACCCGTGACTTTCAATGAGTACCGTTCATATCTGTGCGACTTCAAAGTGGTCACTGCACTACGTTGGTTTCACTTTGATGTGACTTGAGGTCCATGGACCTGAAGAATACACAGGCATGGTTTTTAAGTTCATTGTGGCAAAATTGTGTGACTTCCAGGTCGCAATAGTGGAAACCTAGCCTAAAGGCTATAGCAGACACACTGGGTATCAAAGAGCAAAAAGCCACAGGTATTTCCCTGCACGACAAAATATACAAGGGGTTGCAGCCCAGAAAACCCAGAATGTGTTTCTGTTGCATCATACTCTCAAAAGCATAGTCAAGAGGGAGTGGGATAAGCCAAAGGAGAAGCTCTAAATACCAGCTGCGGTCAAGCGCAGGTATCCATTTGCAGAGGAAGACACCAAGACTTATGCAAAATGTCCCAAAGTGGATGCCTCCTTCGTGAGAGTCACAAACAAATCCGACTTAGCTTTTCATGATGCAGAGCATGAGAAGCAGGGGTGGCTATTTTGAACCTGGCAATAGCTTCCACCTGCACAGCCTGCACCCTGTTAGCTGATTGTTTCAACTGCAAGAGTTGCTAGACACGCCAAGGGAAGAATTAGTGAGGACCATTCCCACACTAACCAGAGTGGCAGCTTTCCCAACGGATGCCTTGGCTGAAGATATCTTCTAGGGCCATGGCCTTAGTGAGGAGAGCCCTGTGGCTGAAAGTCATGGGAGAGGACATCGCCTCTGAAAATAGGCTGTGCGGGATCCCATTGACAGGGAATTTTCTGTTCGGGCCAGACTTGTAACCGATCCTGGACAGGATCGCAGCGAAGAACAAGGGGTTCCCTCAAGCAAAAAATAAGCAGGGGAAGGCACCCTTTCATCATTCCAGGAGATTTAACAAGGAAGCCGATCAACAGAAGAGCAGGGGGGGGGGGGGGGGGTATGCATGGCCACAATAAACTTGCAAGACGCCTATTTGCATGTACCCATAAAGGAAAAGTCATCAAAGATGCCTAAGGTTCACGATCCAGGGGCCGATGGCCACCCTGCATCTGCAGTACACATCTTTGCCTTTTGGCATCTCTTCTGTGCCCAGAATCTTCTCAAAGATTATGGCAGAAGCGCTAAAGGACCTGAGACAGCAAGGCATAGGCGTGATACCATACCTAGACAATCTGCTGTTCTTTGTAGATACAGCAAAGAACCTAGAAAACAACCTCTGCGCAAGTATTTCCTATCCACAAAATCTGGGGTGGATAGTAAATACAGAAAAATCGTAGCTGACCCCAAGCCAGAAGTGGTATACTTGGATTATGTGCTAGACGCCAGAGTAACCAAAACCTTCCCGACGGAAGAAAAGAACGAGGCAGTGTTAGGACTGATGTCCTCCATCCCAGCCATCATCTGGGCACAGCTCCACATGAGGCCTCTACAGAATCACATTTTGACCCAGTGGGATGGTGATCCATCATCCTTAGCGATGTCCATTCCTGTCCCTCGGTTGGTCAAACAATCTCTTCAGTGGTGGCTCAATCCACTCTGTTACGATTTGAATTGCAGATGGGCACAAGCCAAACCTGTGAGGATCACCACAGACGCCAGTACCCTAGAATGGGGGGCGCACATGGGGGCTCTCTGTACACAGGGGAGATGTAACGCCAGATGGTCTTGAGCCTCCTAGTATATGAGGGAATTAAAAGCTATAGCGGAAACGCTGAGAGCATTGCAACCAGCTATCCAGGCCAGAGATGTCCGGAGTCAGTCAGACAATGCCACAGTGGCATACCTGAACAGGCAAGGAGAGACAAAATCCCCCTCGTTTGAGCCGGACAGAAACAATTCTGTTATGGGCCGAGACAAACATCCGATCAACCTTGGGCATCCACTTGAAGAGGACAGACAACACGCTGGCAGACTTTTTTTAAGTTGAAAGACCATAGAACAGAGTGGTCTAAACCATGCAACCTTCTTGTGGCTCATGCAAACCTGGAGAGTGCCCGAGGTAGATCTGTTTGCCTCAAAGACAAATGTGAAACTGCCATGGTTCTTCTCGCTGGATCCCACAGATGGCAACAAGCTTTCGGCTTGGTTACTGAGAGGGCAAGGCTGCAAAAGAAAGAACTGTCTGACTGAGTGATCGACCCCGTTCTAGCCAGCAGAAAACCCATAACTAGAGAGAAGGAAGTTTGTCTCCTTGTACGGGAACAAACAGAATTCCGACAGAGAATCATCCCAGCGACTCTGAATTTTCTGCAGAAGGGAGCAGACTTGAACCTCTCAGAGCACGCTGAGTTTTTATAAAGAGATTCCTGCTCTCGTTAAATAGAGCCAGACCCGCTACAGTCGGCAGAACTCAAAGATGGGACCTCTCCACGGTGCTCAGAGGATTCCACTCTCTGCCGTTCGAACCACTGGAGGAATGCTCAGATAAAAATCGCTGGCTCTAGCATCGGCCAGGGGAGTGGGTGAAAGTTTCAAGGTTTTTTTTTACATGATGGAACCCTGATCCAGACAGATAAAATAGTCCTCTCGCCAAACCAAGTTTTTCTACCAAAAGTCTCCAACCTTCCACATGATGCAGAATGTGGTTATCCTATCTCTTCCTGTCAATGGATAGCAGAAAAGAGACGCATACAACAAGCTAGATGGTAATACTCATAGCTTATCTTGAGAGAACAAAGGGCTGTCAAAGAACTAGCACGCCATTTGTCCTCTATGCAGGAGTCAATAAGGCAAAGCGGGCATCGAGACGCAGAACAGCCAGATGGATAAACCTTGCCATACAGATGGCCTATGGGGCACAAAACCTTGCCCCCCAAGTAGGGTCAAAGCCCACTCGACCAAAGCCTGGGCAACCTTGGTCACAAAAAAGGCAGGGGCAACTCCAACAACTCATCTGCAAGGCAGCGACATGGGCGTGCTTCAGTACCTTTGCAAGGCACTACCGCATCGACCAGCTGTCAAGATCAGACATTGGTCGCAAGGTGCTCCAGGCCTTATCCCCACCCTAGTAAGTATTGCTTGATGCATCCTCTCGGATGCTGCCCTGGAAGACGATTGGAGAAAACAGTTGGGTACCTGGTAACTCTTTTGGTGTAAAGTCATGCATATAGCAGAGGGGATAGATCAGAGAGGAACCAGACTTGGTGCTTTGGGTTTAGTTTAGTATGGTGGGTATGAGCTTTGGTAATTTTTCATATCTGAGGTTTACAACCACCTTAAAGTGATTGTAAACGACCACCTTGTAAAGCAACCCTTTCAGTTTAAAGTAGAAATTAAATGAAAACATTTGTGTATAGATATAAAAACATTCTAAATGCCTTTTTTTTTTTTTTTTTTTTATGAAGTGATCACATTCGCTCTGCTCTCGGCTGCATGGGAGCTAGGGGGGAGAAACAGCAGTGCACTGAACTTTCCAGTGAAACACCATGTGTGTTTGGGGGAGGGGTGTCAGGACAAGTCTGATCACAAAGGAACCAATAGAGAACAGGATACACAAGAACACAAAACAGGGCTCTGGAGCGAGCATACATGAGTGCCCCCATAGCAAGTGGCTTGCTAATGGGGCCTTGGGTGGGAGGTTAGGGCCAAGAGCCCCAGCGGGGGACCCCAGAAGAGAAGGATCAGGGCTGCTCTGTGCAAACCCATTACAAGTATAACTTGTATATGATTATTAAAATAAAAAAGCCAAGCTTTACAATCCATGGGGACAGGATGAGGGCTAAAGGTCCTTCGTTTAAACTGACTTTCTCCTGCGCCAAGCGCATCCGCCTCTAGGGAGTGGAGGCAGCTTCCACCGTCAGATTCCAGAGGAAAATCGCATGGTCAGGCCCAGGCTCAAAGAAAGACCTGGAGCCGCAAAGCTCCCACTAAGTAAATACTTAAGGCTCTGTGTCCTATGATGTACAATAAAGAAAATAGTATTTTTATAACAGCTTACCTGTAAAATCCTTTTCTTGGAGTACATCATAGGACAGAGGTCCCGCACCCTCTTTTGTGGGGTTTAAGTATATTGCTTGGCTACAAAAACGGAGGTACTCCTGGAAGGAGGAGGGGTTATATAGGGGAGTAAACTTCCTGTATTGGGTGTGCCGGTGTCAACACCTGAAGGTAGCTATAACCCACTAAGTAAATATTTAAGGCTCTGTGTCCTATGATGTATTTTACAGGTAAGCTGTTATAAAAAGCCTATTTTTCAGCTTTTGTGTTATAGCCAGTACATGTTCTCTTGCTGCTTATTTTTTTTTTAATTGACATTTTGTTGAAATGAAATTTATCAACCCCTAATAAAGTATTATTATTGATTAAAAGGCTAACCTGATTAGTGAGACCTGCAACATGTTGGGGGATCTCAGATTAAGGGGGAAAGTTCTTGACACAATTCTGTTAGTAGTGATACAGTAACAGAGTTTAGCCATTACACCTTTACTTTTGCCCTTCTTCATAGTACCTTGGGCACCATAAAAAAGGCAAGTATGTACAGAGCTGATTAGCTCACAAATGCAGGAATGTGGTGTGCTTTCATCATTAGCCAGCAGTCACTTTGGCCTCTTATTAATAAACTGTATTACTGTAGAGTGGAGATGGTTGCTTATTAGAGTTCCCAGACCGAAAAAAGGTTATTTGATGCTTATTATTTTCATCCAGAGGAGACATGAGCACAGAATAATAAGTCTTTGCAGTTTACCATTAATATTCCAGCTTTGCAGTTGACGACATTTCGATTCTTGAGAGGGCGCTCAAGTTCAAGGTCAGCCACTTGGCTTGTGGTGTTCATTATAAGCAATTATTGTGTGACAAATGAGTTTGAGATCAAGCTTTAAAATTGTGTAAGAAAAATCAATAGTTCTAATGAAACCTTTTCAGGTCATTTACCTCACTACCTTTTGTTAGTTTGTCAGCAGAGAACGAGATAAAGCGATCTGACAGAAAGGCTCTCTGTTATCCCCATAGTTGTTTCATCCTGTGTTTATGAAGGGCTAAAAACTGTTTCTGAGCGTGTCTATACTACTAATCAGCCCATTTGTGTCGAGAGAGAAATGGTAGTAGCGTAGCTTGTGATTGCAGAAATTAGCTATTATTACTGAGGTATAAAGGCATATGTTTTCTTTCCGTTAAAGTTCCCCGGTGAGGACGAGGAGACCAGGAAATACCGCTTAAAAATCGAAGAACAGAAGCGTTTGAGAGAGGAAATTTTAAAGCAGAAGGAACTGCGTCGCCAACAGCAGGCTGGTGCCAGGAAAAAGGAGCTTCTGCAGAGACTCAGTCAGCAGCAGCAGCAGCAGCAACAGGCTAGCATTGCACAGCAAAGCCAGCTCGAGATGGACAAACAGACTGTAAAGTCAGAAAATAACAGCAGCCAGATTCTGCCTCCAGCCACTGCGCAGGCGCAGCCAAATGTGAAAAATAGACTGACTCCTAAGAAGTCTGAGGCAGCAAACCCTCCACAGAATATCCCCCCTCTGCAAACTTCTGTAACCAATGTAACTTTTCAGGGACAACAAAAGAAGATAATTAAGCAGGCAGTGCAAAACAAAGTGTCAGAGAGTCCTGTTCCGAAGGTTCAACAGGTCCGGCCTGCAAGGTCAGCCCCATCGCTGACCTCACAGCATACTGTTACAGTAGCTCCAGTCCAGGGCAAGCCAATAGAGCAGAGACTTGCTGGCACAAAGAGAACTGTCATGCAGAGGTCAAACAGCAGCTCTGGAGAAGCAGCTCATATAGCACCAAAAGTCCGTGTGATTAAGTTATCCACAGTGGTAAGTCCACATGACACGTGACACTGCACATAACCACTTCTGATGCTGAAATGTATGTTTCTTCACTGTTGCCGACTGACCCTGGAATATCTTTAATCATTTATACATTGAATACAAAATGCCTTTTTTTAATTTTTTTTTTTATAAATGTTACATTGTAGTCTTGCTGTCTGTTTCTTTTTTTTTTATGCTCATCTTGCCCATTAAAGACCATAGAGGTAGGCAATTGTAAACTTTTTTAGCCCAATTTAACAAATATTTTCATGGTGTGATTGAGGTTTTTATTAGTCTTGCCTGAGGGTGTGTTGTATGAGGGTGTCTTGAGTTATTTCAAAATGTTGGCGAGTTTGATATTTTGTAACCTAGGGAAGCGTATTCTGTAGGTGGGTATGCAACCTCGGATTAACTTCAGCAGTTGCAACGTCAGTTTTATTAAGTATGGCAGGTAAAAGACTAAACTATAGCAAGGTTTACCAAATCTGGATGATTTTAGATTGCCCTTTTTTGTTCTGCTAGTGGCCATTTTTTTCCAAGAGTTAATGGTAAAAAGATAGTTTTAAAATAAATCTTTATTTTTGTACAAAAAAAATAAATATATATCACACAAGCATAAAATATATATAAACAGTATTTTGGAAACAAAATGGATAGTATTAAAATATAATGTATATTCCTGCAGCAGGAGGGGGATGGGGCGGCACTGCATGAAGAGAGGGGAGGAGAGGGGACAGAGGGAGACAGACACAGGAGAGAAGGCTGCAGGTGACGGAGATATGCAAACAGCCACAATGTCATGGGCTCAGCAGCCATAATTATTGTGGTCTGTTTGCAGAGGGGAGAAGAGAAACTGGCAGGATCAGACAGGTTTTTTAGGTGTTACAGGGGTCCAAATTACACAGCACAAGCACTGTGCTGTATAAAATGATTTAAAGGAGCAGGATCCATTTTTTTTTTTTTTTTTTTGGGTGGTTAACAAAGGCACAGCGCCTGAAGGCAGAGTGCCAGTGCCTTCAGAGGTTAGTGAGAGATAGTTTACTGCTAGGAAATTTCCTAAAAAGTTTGGACCTCTACATATTGAAGCAAAGTCCATATGGCTTATAGCCTCTTAGTAAACAGCAGGGTCCATATCCTGCTTTTGCTTATCTTGGTAAGTTGGGGTTTAGCCAGATAAATGCAGTCCTGTCCATGTAGGGTTTTTTTCTTTTCTTCATTGAGCGACACAGGAAGTCTTAAAATGTCATTGACCACTTGCCAACCGCCTAACTGGCAATTTACACCATTCATTTGATGTTAAATACTGGGTTTATGGCTGCAGCTAGATGCCATGACCCTGGTATTTTCCTTTCACCCAGGTGGCCAGCTTTCAGATAAAAGTGATCCCAGCAGCGGATTCGCCACGGGATCACTTTTAGAAGTGACGGAGGCGGCACCTCTCCAGGGCTTAGGTTACCAATCGGTGAGCCTGGGAACCATCTGGCGTCGGTAGTGTTTTCCAATTCAAATGAGCGATGTCAAGCTGGCCCCTTCTCATCTCTTGCCCTTGGAGGACCGGAGCGACGTTACTTCCGGTTCTCGGGCCATGTAACGTTTTTTGTTTTTCTTTATTTTTTTTTTATCTTTTGCTTTTAAGAAAAAGAGACTGTTTTGATCTTTCTCTTTTAAGAATAGAGATGAGATTTAGGGTATTTTAGAACCTGTCATGCTGTATTGTTATCACAAGGAATGTTTACATGACAAACCAAACCAAACCAAAGTGATTAAAAAAAAAAATGTTTTAAAGGGACAGTGTCAAAATAAAAAAAGTAATAAAATAAAAAAATGTAACCACTTTCCACCTGACTACCGTCAAATGACGGAAGAGCAGTGTGGCTCTCGTTCTGGGTGGATGTCAAATGACCGCAGCCACGCCATGTCCTGCTACCAATCAGTGCCCATTAGTGACACCAGTCAGTGCTTCCTTTCAGTGCCCATTCGTGCCTGCTCATCACTGCCGCCTATCTGTGGCCTCCAGTGTCGCCTATCAGTGCGGCATATTGGTGCCACCTAAGCAGTGCCCATAAGTGCCATCTCATCAGTGCACATCAGTGAAGGAGAAAAATTCCTTATATACAAAATTTACTGACAAACTAAAACTTTTTTTCTTCAAAATGTTTTTCTTTTTTTGGAAAAATTTTAAAAACACAGCAGTGATTAAATACCACCAAAAGAAAGCTATATTTGTGTGCAGAAAATGATTACAAAATTTAATCAAAGTAAAAAATCCTGATACAGCTCTATCACACAGTTACATTGCTCCAGCTTGGACCAATGTAGCTATGTATAAAATCATACCTAACCAATGCCCTGGGAAGCTGACATTCACTGAAGTAGACACTGGGTCCCATGCTCAGAGGCTGGCATGATGCATTGTGAACACAGCAGTTCGGCCACTAGTTTCTTTGCCCCGTCTGTCCACCTAGTCCAATCAGAGAACACTTTGCATTTATTCAAACAATGCAAAGCATTATCTGAATGGCAGCTGTGCCAAACGGGCAGCCTCCTGTGTTCCATAAGCAGGAGTGCAGCTGCTTGACATGGGGACCCGAAAGCAGATGGAGATCATTGAAGCAGTAGGGTCTACTTCAGCGATTTAAAAAATTTGCAGGGGCATTGGCCAGGTATGGGTATATACACTGTTATATTGGGCCTTGGTGGGCCAATGTAACCATGTGTAATGCCATTGCTGGAGTTCTTCTTTAAACTCTAAAATGTATTTTTCCCCTTTTGGCTCCATAAATTTTCGTGTGTTTGTGTGTGTGTTTGTGTGTGTGTGTTTGTGTGTTAAGCAAAAAATAGATTAATAGAGAGTAACTGCCTGAAGATTCGGCTTGTTTATTCAGCATGGCAACATTATGCCAGCCAGTCCTCCGTCTTCTGGGCTGCCACTCCCTCTCTGCATGGTTAATTTTCTGTGTTGGGAAGCCCTGTGCTTTTTCTTCCTCCATCCGCCCCTCATGACATTACTGCATGTCATGCACAGGGGCTCCAACATTGTAGCTGACAGCCAAGCTCGCTTCAGCCAGTCACATGACTGTTGTTGAGAATAAAATCGATTTAAATATTAACATTCTTTAAAAAAAAAAGACATCTTGCTTAGTTAAGCTACCATTCATTCAGATGAAAACTAAATTATTAATTATCTTCCTAGCTGCTCCACATGACACGTGCACATTCCGGAGTGTCCCCTGGAGCAGCTGACGAGGAGACTCCACTGTCTGACAGTTCTAAAGGTGTGCCACATGGGGTGCCTGAGAACATAGTAAAGAATTTAGTTTTCATGTGAATGAATGGTTGTTAAACTAAGCAAGGGTTACATGTATAGATTTTTATCTTAGGAACTTGAAAATGATCACGTGACTGGATTACAGAACCTCTAAAAAAAAAAAATATGTATTTAGAATCATTCAAATTATGTTTTATGTGGACCATGATGTTAATGCTAGTTTTCATTATATGTATGTCAAAGCTTGCACAAATGGGTTTAATATCACTTTTAACCTTTGGGTTATACCACCACATACAGGAGGATTGGCCTGGGGCAGACACAAACTGTAGGCCAGTCCAGGATATCCCCTTCCACTAGCAGGCCTCAGTTTTTTGCTTGTGTTCTAGGAGGCTGGGTAATTTCAGCTGCACTGTGGAAAAGATTAATCTGTTTTTGCTAGCACCTTTATTTTTTTTTCATTGTTTTATAGCTTGTCTCTTAGTGGGCGCGTTCACACGTGGGTCAGTACTGTGTTTAAGTGCCATTTATTGCCTTCCAATGCCTGCCATGAATATTACAATGGGTACCACACAGTGCAGTACACACCATCGTTAATTTCAATGGAAAAGCACCAGAACTGCACCTTACCCCCACCTCTATAGCATTTATGGCCTGTTAGACCCCTTTCACACTAAGGCATTGTTCAGGTGTTTTAGCGCTAAAAATATCGCCTCAGGTCTCCACTGTGTGAAAGCCCGAATGCTTTCACACTGGAGCTGTGCGTTTGCCGGATGTTCTGAAAAGTCCTGCAAGCAGCATCTTTGGGGCAGTTTGGGAGCGGTGTATACCACGCTCCCAAAACGCCCTGCCCATTTAAATGAATGGCGAAGCACATGCAAAATGCTTTGGTATTGCCACAACATGGGCACTTATAACTCTTTCTTCGGCCGCTAGCGGGGGTTAAAAGCGATCTGCTAGCGGCCGAAAAGCGCCGCTAAAACAATGGTAAAGCACCGCTAAAGGCCCCCTGCGCCAGTGTAAAAGTACCCTTTGTGAGGCATTTATAAAGTGTTAGCTGAGTGCTTGGAGAGTGGCAGTGGAGTTTTCTGTTACCCAGAATGCACTGGGAAATTGAGAACTAGAACATAGAAGCTCCAGACACTTTCCGTTTGTGCAGAGCATTCGTGTGGTAACACCATTTGCTTCTGTGTGCAGGTAAAAGCATCAAACCAGCCAGAAGTACTGGCAGTGGTTATCGCCAGTGGCAAGGCTATTTGTGTCGGCAAAGATGAGCTGGACCATGCCAAGTGTCAGAGACAAAAGCATGCAAATCAGTTTTGCAGAGAAATAACAAAAATGCCTGCTATTACACCATAGCCTAAACATGCCTCAAGGCAGTTCTATGTCTGTCATTTCCCCCTAATTAACCACTTGCCACACAGGTTAATTCTGACATTTCTCTCCTACATGTAAAAATCCTAATTTTTTTGTTTGAAAGTTACACAGAACCCCCAAACATTATATATGTTTTTTCTAGCAGAGACCCTAGAGACTAAGATGGCGGTCATTGCAATTTTTTTATCTCGCACAGTATTTGAGCAGCAATTTTTCAAATGCGTTTTTTTGGGGTAAAAAAAAGTTTCATGCATTAAGGAAAAAAAAAAAAAAACAGTAAAGTTAGCCCAATTTTTTTGTCTAATGTGAAAGATGTTACGCCGAGTAAATGGATACCTAACCTGTCACGCTTCAAAATTGCACACACTTGTGGAATGGCACCAAACTTCGGTATTTAAAAATCCCCATAGGCAACGTTTTAACATTTTTTACAGGTTACATGTTTTGAATTGGAGGAGGTCCAGTGCTAGAATTATTGCTCTTGTTCGCGGTGACATTGTGGTTTGAATGCCGTTTACATATGTGGCCGTGACTTACATATGTGTTTGCTTCTGCGAGCGAGCATGGGGGGGACAGGGACGCTTTTAATTTTTTTTTTTTCTTTCTTTTATTGTTAATTTTACTTTTATTTTTCAATTTTTGACACTTTCTTTTTACATTTGTTTTTTATCACTTTTATTCCTCCTTTAAGGAATGTAAACATCCCTAATAGTAATAGGAATAGTGCTTGACAGGTCCCCTTACAGTAAGATCTGGGGTCAATAAGTCAGATCTCACCTCTAGGCTGGAAAGCCTAAAATAAAAAAAAAACCTCAGTCCTCCGAACAATCATAGAGACTCCAGGGACCATCTGGCCCGCCGGAATTCTCTATGGTCAGCATCTGGGGCTGGTCGATTGCTTCTCCAGTTCGCCGATGGTAGGGGAGAGCTGGGAGAAGCACCAGAGGGTGGCGGGAGGGGGGACGTCCCCTCCTACTGCCTGTAGGAATGATAAAGCGGCTGAACAGCCGCTATGATCATTCTTTAGGTGAAGGGAATCACTGTCTCTAAAGGACGATATCTGAATGATGCCTGTAGCTGCAGGCATCATTCAAATATCACTGCTCAAAGTCTGCGACGTCATTTGTTACGTGGGCGGCAAGCTGTTAAACACCACTTTCTTAGACATTTGACAAGCATTTTTACAACGCAACAAAAAAGCATTGCTTTGTTCTTAAAGAAAAAATCGAAAAAAAAAAAAAAAAACCTGCAAGACAAAGGCATAATTGGCTAGTATGCATAGCATACTAGCCAATTATGCATCACTTACCTTAAATCGCTGTGATTTGCCGGAGCCGCGATGACGTCACGCGCATGCGCACGAGATCGGCATATAACAACTGAAGCATCGGCATATAGCGCCGATGCTTCAGTTGTCGCTAGTGCGCATGTGCCACATGACGTCGGCACATGCAAATACAGGTATATCTCCTAAACCGTGCAGATTTAGGAGATATCCCTGTTCGCTACAGGTAAGCCTTAATATAGGCTTACCTGTAAGCTAAAGTTGTAAAAGAGGGTTTACTTCCTCTTTAACACACGTGTCAATGAGCTCTTGGCAGCCATCCTTGGCCTAGCTTTTGGAGTACCATAGATGGACGCCACTGGACTTTGCGCCATAGAAGAATTTAAAGGAAAAAAAATAAAATAAAACATGTTATACTTACCTGCTCTGTGTAGTGGATTTGCACATAGCAGCCACGATCCTCTTCTCGGGCCCTCTTCTGTGATCCTGGCCCCTCCCTCCTGTCAAGTGCCCCCACAGCAAGCAGCTTGCTATGGGAGCACCCTAGCCGAGTCATGGCTCCCTGTGTCCATTCAGACCTCTCTCTCTCTCTCTCTCTCTCTCTCTCCTCTCTCTCTCTCTCTCTCTCTCTCTCTCTCTCTCTCTCTCTCTCTCTCTCTCTCTCTCTCTCTCTCTCTCTCTCTCTCTCTCTCTCTCTCTCTCATTTTACAACCCTTTTAATGCTGTGGTACTGAGCATGGACATCAGATGGGTAGTATATCACTCATTCTGCTTGCTTCGATCCGTTACTGCCCACCTTAGTCATATCTGGCCATTGGACCTTCAACTGCTACCATCTTCTTTTGGTTTCGTGAATAGGCAAAAGTATGCAGCTCATCCCTACTTGTACTTCCTCCTCCTAGTGCACTGAAAGTGTCAGTATCCTTCCAAAGGGTAAATGCAATCAGATATTTAGCAGTAGAAGCTTGTTCACAAATCATCTTTTATTAAATAGGCATAAAAACAGTGGATCCCACTGGTCTTTTTTAGTCCTCCAGGGCCTTAGTTGTAGTTGGTTATGAGGTATACAGACGTAAAAATTAGTCTGTCAGTTCAGTATGGAGCCACATCTAAACGTATAAAACAGACATATGACCATATTAACAGGGATGAAGAAAAAGTGACATGTGTAAAATCAACGCACAATATAAGTTAAAATTACCTTTACCTGTTACCACCTGCATTGGTTTTGTGAATACCTGAGGCCTTGCCTCTTGGCCTGATCTTTACGTTGCCCTACCTCCACACAGTTACATGTCTTATTCTAAAACCAACAAACTACGGTGATGCACTACTACAGATAGATGCTATACAAAATACACTGTATAAAACCTCAAACATATAAAACACTAGCATCAGCTATGTCCTCAAAAAGACCATTTATTTTACAAAATTAAAATACAGGTATACTTATCCACAATAAAACCCACCTTATGCGTCCCCAACCTCCTAAAAATACTCCTTGTTTACCATAAATGGCAGCATTGTCAAGGCACCTTAACCACCTGCCCAACAAAGATGACAAATATGAATTTAAATGCACTTCTATTTTGGAAATCATACACAAATATAAAAATTGGATCCTACTACTGAAGGACACATGTTAATGCATGTACAATAATAATTTGCACATCTGAACTTGCAACTTTGTTAATTCTTCCATTGTTCAACATGAGTATGTATGGTCTCATCATAGTGTGTGCCCCAAATCCATTGTTCAGTTGTAATGCTGGTACAGCCAGATGCCATTTGAACCTCAATGGCAGTAGGGTTAGCAGCAATATTGTCCCACAGATTCTGTATCTGATTTACCTAAGCCTGTTGCATCTGTCAGTAATGCTTCCCTTCTTGGATTCTTTAAATCGCCTAAGGGCCACAAAGACTTTACCATTGCATCCGCTGTTCCGTCTTTTTTTTTTTTTTTTTTTTTTTTTTTTTTTACGGAGCTCTTTGCTGTCCCTAAGCGGTTATTAGCTCTGTACTCGGCTGGGGAGGGTTTTGTACAAAAGTGTTCCAGTCCCACTGTGATCAGTGTTCCACCTTAAGAAAATTTCCCTTCATAGCCTGTGGAGGATGCCCGTGTCTTTTAAGAACCCAATCAATAAGCAGTTGGGAGTCCTGTCTAGAACCATGTTCTCACTGGTGGGCCCTGTGCTTTACCCAATCCAGGCTGTGACTTGTGTCAAACCATGGCTGACTGGAAGCACCGTGACAAGTCATTAGAAGTTCCCAAGCATTTATTAGCCCTGTACCCAACTAGGGAGGATTTCCACTGTAGATTCAACAATGTCCTACTCCAACAAAACAACTACAATGCCTGCTTATTGTGCTAGACCATGGCTGGCTGGTCAAACTCCTTTAAACGCCTATGTGGAATAGACTCCCTGCAGAGGTGGTTCTGGCCATCTCAGTAGATTGCTTTATGAAAGGCCTGGATACTTTCCTAAATGTACATAATATAACTGGGTACTAACATTTATAGGTAAAGTTGATCCGGAGAAAATCCGACTGCCTCTCGGGGGATCAGGAAGGAATTTTTTCCCCTGCTTTAGCAAATTGGAGAATGCTCTGCTGGTTTTTTTTTTTTGCCTTCCTCTGGATCAACTGTGGGTATAGAATGGGGTATATGGGATTGTATGATATATATATATATATATATATATATATATATATATATATATATATATATATATATATATATATATTAGATATAGATATATATTTTTTTTTTTGTGGTTGAACTGGATGGACTTGTATCTTTTTTTCAACCTAACTATGTAAAAGAGATACAGCGACTGATTATAGAGCTCATAAAACAAATGTCTGTTGCTTTAAATTTCTGCTGGGACTGTCTGCTTGAGTCTCCCCGGCTTATCTCTTGCTTGGGTCTCATGTTTGTACAAATGCTTGGGAAACTTTGTGTTGCACTACCAATCTACAACATCTAAGGCCTCATGCACACTGGGCATTAAAATAACGCAATTAAAATGCCAGTAGCGTTTTTGAGGGTTTATTGGCGTTAAACAGCGTTTTTAGACGGAGCGTTTTTACAGATGAAAACAGTTGAAAAAACTCCTCAGCCAAAAACTGCTGAAAACAGCATATGTGTGCATGGACACATAAGATAACATGATGGGAAGTTTGACTGTAGAAAATAAGTCTGAAGCCAAAAACAGCTGCTGTAAAAACGTCCAGTGTGCATGCCTAAAGAGTGTTTAACATGCCTGACCTTCAAGGAGCGATGCCTTGTGGGATTAAACCCATAATACTGTTATCAAGGATGCTACTGTTTGCAAGAGCATCCTCCTTCCTCAGTGAAAAAAGCTTAAGGGAAAGACTGCAAATTCTTGTCCTTTTTTGTCCATCCCATTTGTTTTTACACTTCCATGCTCTTCTTGTTAAGACCTACCCCTCCCCATCCCAAAGCTTGGCTCTGTCTGCCAACATAGTATCAAGTCAGCAGCTGCCAAATCTTTAGACATGCCTATCCTGAAAGGAAGATGCTCCCCCTTTTTTCCACACTAACCATTGCATTTGTTTCACTGTACAAATCTCCATCGAGTGCTTATGGTTCTTGTGGACCAAGGTATCATTTCCCTAGTTCCTGTGACATTTCAAGGTTATTATTCCAACCTGTTCAGTCTCCAAACCCAAAATGGGCTTCTGCCTCATCTTTTTACCTCAGAATTATTCATGAGTTTTTTTAAGCCCAACGATTTTGCATGAAATCCACCGATCAGTCATCGTCTTTTTTTTTTTTTTTTCCCCATCAGGGAGACTTTCTATTTTCTTTTGATTATAAAGGAGATGCACATGCTTGTTTATCTTTCCAGTGCTCCAGTGGTTTCTTCATTTTGTTCTGTGGCTTCTTACCTACCAGTTCCTGGCCCTGCCTCTCATCTACACCTTGGGTGTTGGCCCCAGTATTACACTGTTGTACTCTTTTGACACCCCCATTGTGGTATATATGGCCACCTGTTAAGGTAATAGTTGGCATGGCTCTGTTGGACAGCATGGCTTTGACTGTGCAGATGTTGCAGCAGTTTAGATTGATCCTGAACCTTCAGAAATCATAGCCGGAACAGACGCAACTTTGGCTTGAGCTGTGTCCAGGACTAGACAGTTATTCCAGAGTTTCTTCCCCAAGATAAACTTAAGACTTTCCAGTCCACAATTAGTCCAACTTTCATTTGTGCTTGAGACCTCCTTCAGGGTAGTTCTGTTTGCCAAGGTTCACTCAGTACATCTATATTATAACATTCTGTCACTGTGGGAGAAGCAAATCAAATACCTGGACTTAATGGTTCGCTTGGCACTGAGAACCAGCTTGCCCCTAGCTTGGTGACTCTGGAATCCAAATCTGGGGTTAGGGAAGACCTTTCTCTGTCTTTTGGAACATCCTTACAAAGGTTGCTAGCCTTTTAGGCAGGAGAGGGGTTCTGGGCACCCTGTCAGTGCAGGGGACTTGGTTGTCAGAAGAGTCTTGTCTTCCCCATCAACATCATGGATCTTCTTTCAATTTGGCTTTCTCTGCTGTGTTTGACCATTCTGCTTGTCTGGATTCACTCAAGCAGTGCTATGGCACTGGCATACATTAACCATTAGGGAGAAACCAGAATGCTTGCAAGAGAAGTATATCAAATCCAGTCCTGCCAGACTTCCTCAGTTTCAGCACTTGTGCCTGGATGATTGGCTCTACACCCAAAGATATTCTATGACCTGTGTTGCAGATGGGTGATGCCTATCTAGTAGCTCCTGGCCTCCAGGTACATTAACAGACTAAACAGCAAATCCATCAAATAAGTCACTCCAAGTGAGATTGGTCTCAACAATGCTGCACATTGAGAAGCTAAACGTTGTTCCTTAAAATAGTCAGCAGCAACTTGTTCTATTGTGACCTGTTCCATGCTAGGCATAACGTTTTCTCAAAGAATGCCCATGTGGCTTTGTAATTTTTTTGAAAAAATGTGGATGACACAAAACATGTCAGAATAGAACTTGCTCCTACTGGCTGATTAAAGGAAGACTATTTTGCACCTCTGTGTGCATGTTGCTGGTCCAGTTTACAGACTGCACAGTTGTGTCTATAGGTAGATGGATTCTCTAGTGGCTCTCTGAGATCAGTTCAAAATGAGCAATGCTCTTTCTCCCTTGGAACCTATTCCTCAATTGTTACACAGGATTTAGATGGAGTCTATTCTTGTCGTCATCATTGCTCCAGACTGGTATAGTTGGATGTAGTATGCCAACCTGGTAACACTCATGGTGAATGCTCTATAGCAGTGATGGCAAACCTTGGCACCCCAGATGTTTTGGAACTACATTTCCCATGATGCTTAACTACACTGCAGGTTTGCCATCACTGCTCTATAGACTCTTCTAGATCATCTGGATCTTTTGTCTTGAGGACTAACTTTTCATCCTGCTTCAATCACTGACTTTAAGCCAAGGTTCCTATTCTGCTTAAAGCTAGGAAGTCTACCCCCGCAAGGTCTATTCTCAATCGCTGAAGGCATTATTCGCTTGCCGTGAGTCTTTGAGCTGCCACCCTAGGAAATTCTCTGTGGGACAAATCCTCTCCTTCCTACAGCTGGGACTTGACTAGCATATGGCTCTCAGCACTATCGGAGTGCAGATTTGGGCACTTTACCTTTTTCAGAGACCTCATATTTCTTGATTAATATCATTGTGCATGAAGTTTCCAGTGTAGCTCTGTTTTTACCTCTATTTGTCATTTGAATATGGTTAAAGTGGATGTAAACCCGATTCATGAAATTTGAGCTGGGCACATATATCTGCAGTGTTTTGTTATCACTCTTCAAAGCTCTATGTCCCATGGCTGTCTCCTGCTCCATTCTTCTGTTATCAGCTTGATAACTCCTGACAAGTTCTCCGTCACATATAAAAGCAGAGCCTGAGTTTTATGTTGGGCAGGATGCTATAAATTAGCAGAGAACTATTCAAAGATCAGAGCTGAAAGCCTCTACCTATGAGGAGAGGTGGTGTGTGCCTTTCCTTTAATCAGCTGTCTTGTCTATATGCCCAGGCTTCACTGCAGTGCTAACCAGGAAGAGAAAATCTAACACAATGTGCACTTTCTAAACAGTATATAAAGCTGAAGACAGCTGAGGTACATGTAACACTTATGTAGGGAGATTTGTTTCATCCCTGTGTTTCATCTGAGGTCGTTCACTTCACTGGGTATATGTGAGGGTTCACATCCACTTTACATTAACAATGAAATTTCATGCTTGGTAATAAAAAAAGAGTTGGAACTGCTGCACTCAAATACACCTGAATGCCAGGTTTAAAATTATCATAAATCAGAAAAGGTGTGATGTCTCCTTAAATAGTGATACTAATGGAAAAACAACTCTGCAATACATTTCTGAATGAAAAAATCGCATCTACAACATGAAAAACAATTTGCTCCTACAAAAATATTCCATAAACTAATAAATGTACATCCTAAGTGCAAAATGGGTAGCTAAAATTAATAAATCATAACACATGGAAATCCATTAATATATAAATCAATATGATTGTGAAAATGTTATTCTAGCATATGTGAAAAAATAAAGTCCATATATAAAATTGCTGAAAAGAATGCTCTTGTGCTTTTCTGTAAACCACAAATGAGAAACCTGCTGCAAAAGTGCCCGTGAGGTAATTCAGCCTCTTACCTGACCAAAATGATCTCAAATTCTCGAGATTAATGCTTGAGTTTATCCAGGTAGCCAACGCTCATAGCCCACAGCTGTTAAATCAACTGCATCTGCAGATAACCCGACAGCCCAGTATCCAGCATCTAGTAAGCCTCTATCACACCTTCCAGATGGACGCCGACACTCAGAAATGGTAAGCATAAAAAAAAAGGATCTGGTAGTGCAACCCGACTGGTAACAATTATTTATTAGAATAGTGATGCATTTACATGAACCAAAGAGATAAAAAGCATGTAACAAGACAGCTTGCAATGAAACTTTAGACGCTGTATTATTCGAGCAGCTTCAGCATGATGATGTCACAGATCTGACTCCACAGATCTGAATATGGTTATCTCTGTACTAAAGAAACCTATTGGAGACATTCCTCACTGTACTGATGCCCACTATTTGTTTTTCCCAAGTCATCTTTCAGGACAGCTACCCAAGAGATGGGCTCCCACCAGGAAACACATAATTCACTGGCCTAAAACATTGCACATACAGCTTCTCAGTTTTATGTGTTTCCTCCGGCCTGACAGGATTATTTATTTTTTAGGCCAACTTGCTAGTAAGCAGATGCCTGTTGGTTTCAGCTGTCCCTGGAAGGTGCTTGGGGTGGGGGGGGGGGGGGGTGGGGGGGGGGGGGGGGGGACGTCTAGAACTGAGTCCCTAAGAGGAGAACTTTTTTGTCTTTATTTTATTATTTTTTTTTTTTATCCTCTTTTACAATATTTTTGTTTTCAATGATACAGATTACATGTTACAGGTTACATGTTAAGCAATAGCAGAGATGCTATAACTAAAAACAGTAATGTACATATGAAGAACAAATATCCATTTCTTAAGAAATATGTGTATTTTAATCTGACAAGTGAATGACCAGGTGCCTTAGGTCTTTTTAGACTTTAGAGGAGGATAAGAAACCTTTGGTAGTCAGCCAGGAGATTAGCAAACACTATAGCAGGAGAGCCAGTCCCGCCACCCCAAAGGCATCTCTCTGTGGACAGGGTGGCCCCGACAAATAGATTTGGCTGTTGTGAAAAGATGGGTTTCTCAGGCCAATGAGTCAAATCCTTGATAATGAGTGAGCCTGATCGAGAGATCTGGATGCACTGCAAAATGAAAGGCTTAGAACTTTAACGTTTTGTGAGAACAAATTTCACTCAAGCCTAGTGAGGAAAATGGCATAGTAAAAAATCAAACAAATTATAAGTTGGTGTGGGTCTGGTGATATCGTAAATCGATAGTCACATCCGTTTCCATATATCGAGCAGATTAGAGCATTGTGACTAGTATGTTTAGGTATCCAGGGTGGTGTAGGCGATGAGAGCAACTAAACATCTATTGATTACCAATGCACCGCACCTTGACATAAATCTTTACAATTAAGGCCAACCTAGAATGAATAGGGCAAGCGAGACAGGTTGTCTCGAGAGAAGTAGAGGAAAGAGAAGGTAAAACGAGAGGAAAAAGGGAAGCGGATGGTCACCTAGAGTTATGACACCTGTGTGGTGAAGGCTCCAGGGAAAGAGGCGTGTGGGTGTAGGCTGCCCAGCGCTAGAGTTAGGGTAGAGGGAATGTAGTATACCTAAGAAGTTGGGGCCAAAACCCCACCTCTAGAGCCCCAAAAATATACTGCCATGTCACTGTCAAAAGCTTTTTGGAGGTCTATGGAAAGCAAAAATCCTTCTTGAGGAGCACCTCCATCCTATTGTGATTTAAGTAAGGTGAAATGTCAATGGCTCTCCTTATCTTGTCCAGTCCCTGCCTCCCTGGGATAAAGCCTGCTTGATGTTTATGGATGTAATAAGCCATGAAGAATGATAATCTGTTGGCTAGTATTTTTGTTAGAAGTTTGAGATCATTATTGATCAAGGAAATTGGGTGGTATTTTCCAACTTTGCATCCTTGCCTGACTTAGGAAGGTCTAAAACTTAATCTAAGTTTAAGGATTTTTCTAAGGGGAGACCCAGTTTAAGAGAGTTAAAGAACCGGACCAGATGAGGTCAAACTGTTTGTAGTAGCCTACCGAAAACCCATTCTGGCCAGGGGTGAAACCTTGTTTAAGGGATTTAATGACATCCAAGACCTCGATATTGGTGATGGGTTTTTCTAAGATGGCAGTATGATTTGCTGATGGTTTTGGGAGAGGTGCGCTATTAAGGAAGTCTTCCAGTTGTGCTTGAGAGCATGAGTTTTTTTTCTTTATAAAGGTTTGCATAAAACTCATGAAAGCATGCCATAATTCATTGAGGGTTTTGCGTTGAAGTCCCAAGGGGTGAGCAGATTTTAGGAAAGGTTTAGAGAGTGGGGTTTTGGGGATAGTTTGGCCGCCAGTTCAGAGCCTATCTTGTCCTTTTGGGAATAAAACCTGGCCCCTGACCATCTGAGGTATTTTTAAGCTTTTGTGGTTAAGGCCAAATTTAGGGATAGTCGGGCTGCCTCTAATTGATCTAAAGAAACTTGAGTGGTGTTGGTTTGTTGTTATATTTTGGTGTGTGGTGGTTGGTTGTTGTTGTGGGATTTAGTATGTTTGTTGTTGTGTTTTGTTTGTATTGATTGTGTGTGTTTTGTGTTTGTGTTATTTTGATGGGGTTATGAGGTTATGTGTGTCTTCTGGAATTTTTTGATGTGTTGGTGGGGTTATGTGTTCCTTGTTGGGTGGGGGTTTGTTGTTTGTAGTTGTTGTCAACCCGGTTGATCTTGTTATTTGGTGTTGGTTTGGTTTGTTTTTGTGATTTGGTGTGGTTTTTTGTTCTTTGTGTGTGTTGTTTTGTGCTTCGTGTTGCTGTTTGTGGTGTGGTTTTGGTTTGGTTTTGTGTAGGGGGGAGTGACGTTAGTTAAGTTTTAATTTTATATACATGGTGGTTTTGGGACATTAGGCGGGCTTTGATTTTGTTGGTGCTTTGTGGTGGTGAGGGGTAGTTTTGTGTTGTTGTTTTTGGTTGTGTTTTGGTTGTTGTAGTGTAGTTGCTAAAGAAACTTGAGTTGTAGGTGTTGCGTTTGCTTGCTTGCTATCTGGTTAATTCCTTGTTGAGTTTGTCAACTTTGGATGTTTTTGTAGTGTATTTCTTTGTATGGTGGGGTTTTGGTTGTATTTTTTTGATGTGGTGGTTGGGTGTTTTTTATATATTTGTAGTATTATTAATTAGAGTATATATAATATAGAATGAATTAAATGGATTGGGTATGATATAAATGTGGATATAAATAGTGGGATTAATCCGGGGTTTTGAGTTTGTGTTGTGGGTTATGGGGTTGGATGTTCGATTTTGGGGTTTGGGGTTTTGTTTAGAGGATGCTGGGGTGTCTGGTGTAGTTGTGTTTTGGGTGTGTGTTGTTTTGTTTTGTGGATTTTGGTGTGTGCTGTTTATAATGTGTTTGGCGTTAGTTGTCAGGCTGGTCTTTTGATGGGGTGGGGTGCTCGCTAGTTGTGTGTTAGTTATTTTGGTTATGGTTGGGCTCTTGGTGCTTTAGTCGTTCGCCTCTATGGTACCCTACCCAACCCCGGGTGTCTGTGTGTGGGCGATTTGCTCTTGTGTGGGTTCGTTGGTGGTGGTGGTGATGTTGATTAACTTATTGATGGTTTTGGGATGTGGTGGGAGAGTCTGGTGTATGTGTGTTTTGCGGGATGGGGGTGTGTGGGGACCACGTGGAATGTTTCTGGGGCTATTGTGTTGGTTAGTGGCGGGGTTGCTGTGGTTGCTGTTTTTGTGCCTGATATGATTTTGTGTTGTTTGTCTTATATGATAGAATTTTGTGTGGTGTTTTTGGTGGTCGGTGTGTTTTTGATTTTGTGTGTGCTGGTGAAATCCTTGTTGGTGTTTGTCGTTTTTAGTTCTTGGGGGTATGTTATGCATATTATGGTTTGGGGCTGATGTTCTGTGTGCTTCTGGTGTGGGGTAATTGTGGGGGTGGGTCTCGTGTTGCTTTCTTTTGTGGATGTTTATGGTGTGATTGGTTTTGTGCACTCTTAATTGCTGTCTCGGTTGTTGGGTGGAGGTTTCTTGGTTGATGTCTAGTTTTCGTTTGTGTTGTTAAAGGTGTTGAGTGAATATTTCGGATGCTGTGTTTTGTGTTCGTTGTGTATGTGTTGTATGGGGTCAATGTAGATGTTGCTGTGATGTGGGGGTTGTGTTGTTGTTTTGAGGAGGCTTTGTGTGGAGGGGTTGATGGGGTGATGTGGTGTTGATTGTGTTGGTGGGTTGTGTGTTGTGGTTTGTTGGGGGGTTGGATGGGGGGTTTATTGTTTGTTCATTGCTGCCTTGGTATTTTTTTGTGTGTGGGGGTTTGTTCTATGTTCTGGGCTTCTGTATTGGGGCTATAGTCAGGCTGTTTGATTGGTGGGTTTTTGTTCTGTTGTGCGTGGTTGTGCGTTTGGGGTAGAGGGGGTGGGGGTTCTGGGGTTGATGCGTGTGGGGAGATTTGCATTGCTTATGCTAAATTGTTGGTAGTTTATGTTTGTTGGTGTGTTCTTGGTGATTAGTGTTTTGTTTTTTTTTTTTTTTGATGTTCTTGGTGTTCTGGATGGGTGTTGTTTGGTGTGTGTGCATGTAGCTCGGTGCTTCCCATTTTAGGCGGGAGGCTATCTGGAATTCCTTGTTGAGTTTGTCAACCGTAGCTCGGTGTTCCCATTTTAGGCGGGAGGCCACCTGGGTGATCTTGCCTCTTATTACTGCTGTGTGGGCTGCCCACAGAGTAACCAGGGGGATTGGGTCTGTGTCATTTATAAGGAAATAATCCTTCAAGTATTTTTCAATGAGGGTGCATTGTACAGGGTAAAAAGAGCCTCATTAAGGCATGGCATATAGCCTCTGTTTGAATTGTTGGAGTGTTGCAGGCAAAGCAGTACCATGGAGTGGTCTGAAATAAGTGTCTCGAATGAAGGATTTGATACCAAAGGTGTTTTGGGGAGCTTGAAGAAAAATAAGATCTATCCTGACATAGGTTCGATGAGGGGCAGAATAATGTGTATTCGGGGGGGGCGTTTAGTACGAGGGAGCCATGGTCCCGATTGGTCAAATTCTAGGCTTGAGTCTCCTCCAAGGATTATCGCACTCTCCAGCTGCTGTTTGAGGAATGTCAACATGGAGGAGAAAAACTTAGCTTGGCCACTATTTGGTGTATAAAATGAAACAAAGGAGTAGATTGTCCCATCTATTGTGCCTTTCACCAGAATGCGTCTGCCCAAGGGGTCTCTAATGACTTCCTATGCGTAGTGGTGGAGAGGTAAGATTATCTGCGTGCATTGATCAGAGGGTTGGATAGCCACATTATCAATGCGGGACTTACCCTGAGCTGGAAAGCTGAATACCTCTGGTCTGGAATCAGAGCCTGGAGAGTCTCTGGATCTGGTGCCCGGAGAAGATATCTAGGTACGTGGTTCTCAACCCTGTCATTAAGTACCCCCAACAGGCCATGTTTGCAGGTTTTTCCTTTATCTTGCCGCAGGTGCTTAAAATCGGAGTCAATAGCTTGGTATTTTGGAAAGCTATTTTATCTAAGAGAAATTCCCAAAACATGGCCTGTTGGGGGTACTTGAGGACAGGGTTGAGAACCACTGATCTAGGTGACCCACAGGGGAGGAGAGAGTAGAGGAAAAGAGAAGAAACGAGAGGGCGACCTTCTGGAAAAAAGGCAAAGCTTAGAAGTAATTAACCCCATAGTAGAACAAATTCCAAACCCAAATATGGTGAGAAGGTGCCTGCCCTTTCTCACCATATAACTTTCCCCAGAAAGCATCCCCAGAAATAGGGGACAAGTGGCGGTCACTGAGTGGAAAAAACAAAGGAATGCCAATCAGTGACAGCTGGAGGAGCAGGACATCGGCTCCGGCCACCTCACCCAACAATAGCTGTAGATAAATTGAAAGGCAGAGCCCCGTTAGAGCTTCAAAATTGAGGAGCGGACTCCTTCCAAATCCCCAGGCCCGCCAGGAAATCTCCCTTGGGGATCCAACCCAGCATAGGTTGAGGGATGTGAGAGAGTCCAGCCCGGAAAAGAGAAGGCGGGGTGGTGTCAGTTTAGAAGATGACACCCTACTCGTCGCATCAGCTGGGTAAATTAACCATAGTCCTAGTACAGTAAACGTTCCAAAAGCAAGAGTAGGAGTAGGTAACCAGAACGATAAACAAAAGAAACCTGATGAGTTTTTTTTTTTTTTTTTTTGTGTGTGGGGGCGCACACTTCAGTGGGAGTGGGGTACCTGTTCCTACCAGGTAAGGGGATCAGAGGACGTCCACTTTGTTACCCACTGTGCCTGGGTGGTAGATGTCCTTATGCGAGGCTTCTGTGCTGGCCTGCTGGCGCCCAGATCCTCGTAGTACTCCATCATGGCTGCCGTGAAGAAGCTGATATTTCTGGTGCACAGCTCTGATGTCAACTTGGCATGTGATTCACTTCAGGGTTTTGGCATGAGGGCGGCCACTTTCTTGGTTTGTTCCCCTCTGGTGCACTATGATCAGGGAAGAGCGGCTATCTATCCACATAGCTGCATGAGGACTAGAGGGCAGATGTGGGAGCGGAGCCCCATTAACCCCCTTATTTTAAAATTCTGGGCAATGACTTGGGGGGCAGCTGCTGCTGTATGGCCATCATGGAGGCAGTCTGGCGGAAACCGGGGAGGCATGCACCAAGGAAAGAGGGGGTCATCTTGTCACTTCTTTCTAATACTTTTGTTTTTGGCTGGTGGAGGGGGCACTGAATGAGGTGGTGATCCTCATCTCGTGTAGAGGCACGAGGGGTTGGCTCTGTAGCTCTCCAATAGTTTACAGTTATTTAGTTATGACTGGGGGGGGGGGGGGTCTGTGCTTATTGCAGGCAAACCGCCAGGAGGAGAAAAGCGAGCAGCCATCCAGTGGCGGATCTTCCATGAAATGCTGGGCATCTTGTAAATAAATAAAAAAAATTCCACCCCTTAGAACAAAGCCATATGCAAAGATTGCTTGGATAAACTCATAAAAAAAAAGGCATGGATGGGCACTTACATTTCAGTCCCTTAGAACCCTGATGAATGAGTCTGTACATGGAGACGCAGTTCTAAGTACTTCAGGTGCTGGGTTTATCCGCAGCTATTTCTAGCCCCACTGTGGTGAGGAAGGAGCAGAGCTCTTCGGAATCTGAATCACTCCCCAAATTCTCGTCCAAATAATCTGAAGAGAGGGAAGTTCATAGTTCATAGTTCAAGTTCATAGTTCAAGAAGGGAAGGAAAGTATTTATCGGCGTATAACACGCACCGGCGTGTAACACGCCCCCCAAGTTAAGGAGGGCATTTTAAGGAAAAAAAGTTTTAGGAGGGAAGTTTAGGGAAAAAAAAAACTTACATTTAAGCGTCATTTGCAGCCTGCCCAGCGTCGTTTGCAGCCTTGCCCAGCGTCGTTTGCAGCCTTGCCCAGCGTCGATTGCAGCCTTGCCCAGCGTCATTGCAGCCCGGTCCAGTTTTAAATTTCCCGCCGCAGAGACTCTGTCGCGCGCGCCGCCGAAAAAGACAGAGGCACGGCCGAAAAAGACCGAAGCGGCCCCGAAAAAGGCAGAGCCGACTGTTCAGCTCCGCTCGCGGTCACGCCTCCCTGCTGTTTCCGGAGCGAGCGCAGGGAGGCGGGACTACGAACAGAGCCGAACAGTCTGCTCGGTCTATTCCGGCGCGGCTTCGGCTATTTTTCTGCGGCGCTTGCCATTTTTGACATTTTTTGTTGGGGTATCGGCGTATAACAGGCAC
Organism: Lithobates sylvaticus; assembly: GCA_028564925.1. Lineage (NCBI taxonomy): Eukaryota > Metazoa > Chordata > Amphibia > Anura > Ranidae > Lithobates > Lithobates sylvaticus. Next base: position 448,866,560 of record CM053030.1, read on the forward strand.
CCACGACTTTCTCCCAATTTTTAGGGGGAAAAAGTGCGTGTTATACGCCGATAAATACGGTAAGTTGCAAAAATTCCTACAGAGGAAACTGAAGAGCTGTTGAAGGCCATTCTTTGACGCCTTGGTATTCGGGGGAAAAATAAGTCCTCACGCTTCATGATCAACTTTCTGCTGGGTTTCAGAAAAAACAGGTCCGTACCTTGCCTGTACATCGCACTTTCAAAGATACAATGCTGTGAGAGTGGCAGTAGCCGGAAAAGAAGGCGTTCCTCCCTAATAGCCGAAAAAGAAGATTACCTTTTAAGGAGGAAAACTGGGAAAAGTGTCCTCGGTTGGACGACTCTTATCAAAAATTTCTAGGATAACAGACCTGTCGTTTTGATGGTGGCGCTCCTAAAGGATGCCATGGATTGCAAAGCGGAAAGATGCCTAAAGTGTGCACGGTAGGCTAGTGCAGCCAACTTTAGACCATAAAGAACGACATGCGTTGCTTGCACACTGTGTGTATGGCTAGATGAGCTAAGGGCCCACCTGCTCAAGGGTACCCCACCGGAGCAGATACTAAAATCCCTTCTTGTCTTAAATCCATGGCTTATATGGCAGATGCCTCGGCAGAAACCATCAAACTTGCCCCATATCCACTGCTCTTTTAAATTCAGCCAGAAGGGTTATTTTTGCTTGCCCTCAGTGGAGAGGGAAGCTACTGTATGCCTTCCCACTAATTTGCTTATTCCATTTAAGTGATTCGGAAAATACAGGACTCAAGTCATTCTTGTTGCACCATTTTGGCCAAGAAGCCCTTGGTTTTCAACACTATGCGAACTGAACCTGGAACAACCTTGCCGGCTGTCTGAGATCAGATTTCTTTCACCAGACAGGGGTGTTTCATCTGACAGTGGGAAGATTAGCCCTTTCTACATCCCTACTGAAAGGGAGCTCTTAGAATGTCAGTGGTTTTTTTTTTTTTTTCCACAGGGTAATACCATTTTGGAAAGTAAAAAAAATTCCAGTAATTCTGTTTATGGAAAAGTTTGGAAAATGTGTACACGTGGCATCTTTATCCAATTTCCTTTGAAAAAAGCTTTGCTGAGGTTCCTCTAATTTTAAGCGTTTTTTATTTTTGTTGCAAGGAAAAGGGTTCTGCGTCAAGCAAAATTCCCATCTTGGGATTTGGGCACTAGTCTTAAAAGATTTCAGAAAGTTCCTTTTGAACCATTAGACTATTGTTCCATCAAGCTTCTTACAGTAAAAACTGTACTTCTGGTGGCACTAGTTTCCACCAGAAGAATTGGCAAAATCCAAGCTCGATCTGTGGATGAACTATAATGGACAAAATTGTTCTTTGCCTTGATTCAGCATTTCTTCCCAAGGTCGTCAGTTTTCCATTGGTCTTAAGAGGTTATTAATCCTTCTTTTCATGACAACCCTAAGAAACAAAAAGTGACGGATCTCAATAAGTTATATGTGAGGAGATGCCTGATTGCTTACATTGAAAGGAAAAAAGAATGGAGGAAATCCACTAATTCATCCTATTTAATGGGCCTAAGATGGGCATGAAACCATACACCATAGCAAGGTTTATGAAATTGGCCATAGAGGAAAGCTACAGAGCTCAATCGCTGAAAGCCTATTCAACCTGAGCAGTGTCAGGTCCTTTGGCCGAAAATGCTCTAGCCAGATCTGTAGAGCAGTTTCCTCACCTTTTGCGAGGTACTATTGGTTGGAACTTCTGTCCAGAGCAGATCAAACCTTCGGTAGGAAGGTCCTGCTAGCATGAGTCCCACCCTAAAGCCCAATTCTAGCCTATCCTCTTGGATAGCTGTCCTGGAAGATAATTTGAGAAAACAGTTAATGCCTGTTAACTATTTCCAGGAATCTTCCAGGACCGCGTTAGTTCCCGCCTGATTTATTTCTGCATTCGGATGTACATTCTTTAGCCTTTAGTAATTTTCTAATACCGAGGGCCTGTAATGTTTGATGTTTTTTACCTGATGTGGATCATGTGTTTCCTGTTAGGTGGGAGGAGTCTATCTCTCTGGTAGCTGTCCTGGAAAATTCCTGGAAATAAAGTAATGGGTAATATTACAAGGCATACTCGTCTAGATCTGTAGGTCCTGTAGGCAGCTGATCGTGCCGAAGGCATTCCACACTTTCCCACTTTTTTTTAGGCCTGCTAGCATTTGTTTACTGTGTTGCCTACCTGTCAGTTGTACTGCTTTTGATTTTTCCTGAATGTTTAAAAACGTATCACTTTTTTCTTTTTTTTTTGATGGGACAAAGTATGTGTAAATGTCTTTATAAATGTCCTGATAAGCTAGCTGCAATGTCAGACAGGAAAGCTCTCCTTGGCCCACAGCTGTCCGACACTGCAGCTAATAAGACTGCTGCTTTGCTGATGAGCTCCTGTATGCAGCGCCTAGCAGTTGCTTAAGGCAAGCTATGCCTGGCATGAGGAATGCATAGGGAAGTGTGGCTGATGCGCCTTACCTCCCTCTGCATTACTGTTGCCGATGCTTGCCTCAGGCAAGTGCTGAGAGCTGGAGATCTTTTTACTTTGTGCTTTTTCTATATAATGTTTAGGAAGGGACTGGGGAGTTCTGTTTATCATAAATATCCCTGTCTGTACTGTGTACTATATGTACACACTGTCTGCCCTAACAAAGGGTGTTGCATTGTACTGTCCCTCAGTCTATACTTTGCCTGCATATTGCAAGCTATTCTAAATATTAGAAGTTGCCTATAGAGTCCTATGCAGAACCCTTCTCCAAAAAAACAACTAGTAAGAAGAAATGTAAAATAAGAAAAATTGTTATGCTGTGTGAATGGTAACGCATAACAAACATATTGTAACATTTGACTGCAAAGGTGGAAATACACTTTAAAGTTCACAATATGGACCATTTATCAACGCAAAGGGATCATCTGCCCTTTAAAACACACCTTGCCATGGGAGAACGTCCATACTCTACTCAAATTTTGTCCTATTCCTGCTAACTCAGCCAAAATTTGAGCCATCTGGCCCTGTCTGCACCACCCGGGTCAACAAACTTTTATTTGATTGAGGAATCCGGTAAATTCAGATGCAATCACTGTGCCAGGTATTTTGACAGCTGCCAGAGCGATGGCTGGCCGAGGAGATTCCTCTATTGTGTTAATCAAATGATTTATCTGGTTCAGTCCTTTAGGACCGAGACAGAGAAATCTATGTGTGTATGGCTAGCCTTATACTTCTTCTTTTTAGCTCTGAATCCCCAGTTCAGCTTTCATCTTTGTTCCTATTTCTAGTTGAGCTTGTCTTTTTGTCCATTTTAATCATTTGTTCTTTTGAAGAGGTTACTAGTTTAGCTAAGGGTCAATAAAATACATCATTGAGCTTTACTGATTTCTGACATGGAAAGCTTTCTTTTTTGTTTTCCCATGCCACCTTTTTGGTTTTTGTTTTCTGTTGGCTTATCAGCAGAAAAAGCACACAGATGTGACAATATTTGGTGGATGTCTGTTAGATGGGGGACCTGCGATGATCAGCAGCCAAGCGATTGCGAGAGAGAGTGAGACTCAAATCTGAAGAGTGTAGAGGAAAGCCTTACTGACAGATTGTTTTTTAATTGTGCTCCCCACATGAGGATGTCACTGCTCTCCAAACATTTTAGATTGATCACCCATATGTTTTCAAAGATACTTGGCCCCACAGGAGAACTAGAGAAGGTAATCGCCAAGTGGAATTTATGTATAAATTATCCATTCTATATCAAGAATCTATTAATTCACTTTCCTTCTTCTGTCCATAAAGTTAAATCTTTGTGGCTGTTTATTATTGCAGAAAATTGTGCTGCTGACAAAAGGAAACCCCTACAGAGTTTCTTCCTTAAGGCCACTGGGCATAAATCTGTTCTTTTGATTAATACATTACCTTTGCTTGAATAGACATATTCTCTGAATGTGAAGGCCACTTTCTACATTATGTTGTCTCCTCGTTTTTGGGAGGCATTTTTCTGTTTAATATTAATTTTCTTATTTAATGAAAATTGCCGTTCCACACTGTCCATCTGTTTACAGTGTTCGCTGGGTTGGATAGATGTATAATGTTTGGTCAGATTGATGGCATTAAGGTTTGTGGGATGTGTTTCCACCAGTATCTCCTTAATGTCCAGGTGTTTTTTTCTTTAAAAAATTTCAAAAGTAAATTTCATTTGTTTTTTTTTTATTTTCTCAGCTTATGAAATAAACCATTAACTAAATTTCCCCAAAGTTTGATTTATAAGACTAAGGGCTCATTCATACCAGATCTGTTGGGGCTACGCTGGCAGCTATTTCCATTGCATATAGACAAGGCACGATTCTTATTTTCTTACTATACTGATAGTTCCCAAAAGTACTACTTGCAGTACTTTTTTATTTATTTTTTTGCGGTAGAACTATGATACGAGACACGTGGCATTTTATTAATCTGTGGAAAAAGTAAACGCTGCAATGCGCAAGGATCGGTGCATTGGCACGGTCACTCTTCATGCATTAAGTACTGCTCACTGGTGGTGGTTTAAAGCAGGGCTCAAAATTTCAAGTCCTGAGCTACTAGCCAGGTCTTAAGGGTTACTCTGCACCAGTTGCCCCACCCAACCCCTACCCTGCCCCACCCCTAATACCGCCCCTAAGCACTCCCTCATAAATGTTCTCATGACATGACACTTAAATGTTTTATGCAGAATTAAGTTACAAAAATAAATATTAACCACTTTATCAGTGCCCCATCAGGGCAGCCTCGCCTGTGCCCATCAGGGCAGCCTCGCCTGTGCAGGGGGAAGAGAGAAGAGGAAGAGAATTGCTGGCTGGATCATCAGTGTGGAACATCTCTAACAGCTTTCATTTGAATTGCTGAGTGTTCCCTGCGCTCGTTGTCACATACAGCCCGCCTCCTGGCCTGGGTACTTTGATATGTCACACGTCCCAGCATTGGGCCGGTGTTCGGTCGTTCAAAGCATCTGGGCCAGGAGGCGGGGCTGTATGTGACAGCGAGTCTCTAGTCCCCTTGGCGATCGCTGGCAAAACCGCTCCTATTCAACACCGCCTACCGGCGGTGCTTGACCAGCATCTTTTTTGCTTGTTAAGGTAAATGAGAGGCAATCCCTAAATAAAGAGGACATGTAATGTTTATTTCTATTACAATTTCACAAAACGTAAAACCGCTTTCGATTTAGTTCTCCTTATAGTCAGCAACTGGGCTCTCACTCAGCAGCAAATAGCTTCTCCGTTTTACTATCATCCAATTTCTCTGTCCAACAGCAGTCTCCATCATTTTTACAGTATGTATGGCAAAAGCAGCTAAGTTCCTCCACAAGTTTGTAAAGTCAACTATCATATTTTCAGCATGATCTGCAGTACTCAACTTTTACGAGGAAAGGATCATCCTCTACAGTATTAGGTGCAGAGCAGGGGAGTACCTATTTTAAGCAATGCTCCTATCTGCCACAGCAGAGGACAGAGGTACAGGGGGGAGAGAAGGAGATTTAAACCAAATATTTCCTCCATTATCATAGGGAATGTGAGATCCTTGGCGAATAAGGGAGATGGGGACAATTGTAGACACTCACTCAGGTTGAACTGGATGGACTGATGTCTTTATTCAACCTTACTAACTATGTGAGCAAATGGGGTTAGTTCAGAGTCGACGTGAGTTTAGTGAGTGTAGCATTGTGTGTTATTCAGAAACATGGCTGCACAGAGATCTTCCTGATCATAATGTTACCATAAGTGGTTTCCAGATTGTTAGAGCGGACAGGCACTGCACAAGGAGTGGTAGGAGGAAGCAAGGGGGGCTCGTTGTTTTTGTAAACAATAGATGGTGCAAATGAAAAAGGGAAATTGGATATCATTTCCTTACCTGCGCATGTGGTTATACTGTGTTATTTATAGGGGCTGTATGTTGTGAAGGTGAAACCTTTTATACGTGAAAAATGTGTAATAAACCATGCACCCTATATACACGTCAACTATAGATGCAAAATCGTGAACAATCACTAGATGTTTCCAGTGGATGACAAAGATTAATTGGCATGTGAAATCTTTTTACAATATTCACTCTAAAGTGCATAAGTGCAAACACATTAAGTTTGAATACCACCAGGTATCTCCAGCGGTTCTAAATGGAAATAAATAGTGTCCAAAAATCATATATAAAGTGTCAAAAAAATCAATCATATAAAAGTGTAATGTCCATAAACTTCTATTAAAGGGACTTCCAATGGTGCATAAGTTGCCTTATCCAGCAGAAGTCACTAAGTCTTCCTCCACCAACACCTGTCACAGCCTACTCACCAGAATTACATGACCCCCATTACAGTCACAGCGGATGATCTCTCAAATGCTGGAGCGGTTCAGTAGACAGTAGGTTAAACCTCCAGATGTCCAGTCATCCAAGAAAGACTAAAAGCCTATCGTAGTGAAATATATAGGATTTTTTGCTGTATAAAATTAGCACTCATTTTATACAATAAAGACCTTAACTCCCTCAGATTCAACACAAAGCTGTAGGAGAGTAGAGTTGTGGAAAGTAATTTCCTCTCATAGATGGCCTTCCTGCTTTTAATGCGTGTTCTGATTCACCACTATTGGATACTTTTTACTGGTTGTTCTTTTTAGAAGAACAATTCTACTCCTCCTTTATGGGAAAGGGCATCAATGTCTCTACTCATTGATCAGCTGTAAGACAGTTGAGGAGACTTAAGGCATTAAAATAAGCAGGCCCTGATGGAGTTAGCCCCAGGGTGCTTAGGGCATGTGCAGACCAGCTGACGTCCTGTCTTGTCTCTGTGCCAAAGATACCACGTCCCTGTGGCTCCAAGGATTATAGACCAGTGGCTTTGAGCTCCCACATCATGAAGACCTTGGAGAGACTTGTTTAATATCAGTTATGACCCATGGTTAGTAAATGTTAAGACCCTTTGCAGTTTGCTTACCAGCCAAGACTGGGGGTTGAGGATGCTATCATTTTCATGGTAAATTGCATGTATGCACACATGGATAAGTCAGCAAGCACCGTGAGGGTCATGTTTTTTTACTTCTCCAGTGCTTTTGATAGTATCGGCTTGATCTAATATGGGGGCGAGAAGCTAGCAGCAGTATGTGTGCGTTTTGCAAGACTGTTGTATAGGGTAATCAACAATATTGGGGTTCCGAGGGGGACAGTTCTCTCTCCCTTTTTTTTTTTTTACTGTCTACACCACTGATTTCAGCTACCAGACAAAGTCTTGCCCTCTTCAGAAGTTTTCTGATGACTCTGTGGTAGTGGGATGTATCTGGCATGGGGAAGAGACTGAGTATAGGACTGGTGGACCACATTATCACATGGTGTGAGGTTAATCATCTGTATCTAAATGTGACAAAAACAAAGTCGGTTGTGGATTTCAGAAAGAGGAAGTCACCAGTGACCCCAATCTCTTTCCAAGGAGTGGATTTGGAGGTAGTAGAGAGTTACAAGTATCTGGGGGTACACATAGATAATCTGGAATGGAGCAAGAACACTGAGGTGCTCTATAGAAAGGACCAGGGCCGCCTCTACTTTTGGAGGAGGCTGAGGTCCTTTAAGATCTGCCAGATATATAAAAAAAATTTTTATATACATTATATTTTTTTCAAAATTGTCTTTTTTAATAATGGAGCAAAAACTAAAAACCCAGTGGTGATCAAGTACCACTAAAAGAAATCTCTATTTGTGGGAAGCAAAAATTATATAAATTTCATTTGTGTCCAGTGTTGACCGAGCAATCGCCAGTTAAAGTAGCGCAGTGCTGAATAGCGAAAAAATGCTCTGGTCATGAAGAGGGTAAAATCTTTTGGCGGTCAAGAGCTTAAATTCTAAACGTGCAGCATTATTAAATGTCAGAGTTTATATGTTTCCAGCCTTAAAAGCTATTATAAAGAATAGGCTTCATCGCAATGTCTCTTGAATATCTCATTAATTATCCAGGTATAGTTTTTTTTTTTTTTTTGTTTTTTTTAACTGAATGCCCTTGGCTAACTTTTTCATAATGCATATACTACATATGTTTCAAAAATATTTTTGTGTGTAGTGGTCCTCGAAGATGAGTTTCCATTGTATCTAGTATCTTCTGTTTAGTACAGCTTGCTGATTAAAGGCAGTTTCTCTAAAAACTGTCAGGCTGCTGAAAGTGATCCAGTTTCTACATTATATTGTTCAGAGACCGCTTGTTGGCAAAGGTTTAACATCTCCAGCAGCATTGTCCTGACTGTTGAGGGAACGTGTTTATTGCAAGGCCACAGCATTGTCAGACCTCATAGAAAGCTGTGTCGTCAAATTTTCCAAGATCAGTAACAGCGCCAATGACAGTGAGGTACTGGCCTTATCACAGCACAATTCATAAGATGCTGCCCTGGGACACCGCTTCAGTGTCCTGCTGTGTATCCTGACAATGTTATCTGTCCTCTCAATATGCACTATCAAATGTCTGTCATGAGCACCAAAATTAATTTAATGTCACCTGAAGACATGCAATTAATCTTTCTGAGGTTTTCATAATACCTTTACAGAAAAGAGGAGTCTGTTTGAAGGATTTGGATTTTGGGGCTTAGTAGAAGATAAGGGAAATTAATTTTTCATCTGGGTTAATACTGGTGACAATAGGCTTCAGAGTGAGGCGGTTTGGGAATTTGTCAAGTGTTGTCACTTCAGAATAATGCCGCTTAACGTCTTCTAGTTGTAATCAAGATATGTGATTTCTGTTGAGCGGGATTAATCAATTTGTTCACCACCGAATGTACGTTGGCAGTATCTGTTCTTGGGGTTTGAGGAGGAAAATAAGATTTGATCTGTCAAATTGGAGGAACCTGACAGCAGCAACACTTTGTATGTGAACAGTTAACGCACTGACTGAAGGCTTGGCAGCTCTCTTCATCTTCATTGAAAAGCACCATCCATCCTAAACATGCTCTGCTATGAGCTATTGAAAACATCTTTATTTTTCTCTAACACGGACAGGCTGCATCTCTTGTACATGTTCGTCTGAAGTAATAACAAATTCCGTATTCAGTGCTATGCTAATGTTTCCTGCCGCAGAAATCAATTCATCTTTTACAATCATACATTTGATCTGTTTATTTAAAATTGACCTGTCGTTTCCGTATTCTTCTTTGGTGTGAGCAGACTAGGGGTGTTTTTAGCGTCTTTTTATGTGAATTTTTTTTATTTTTTTTTAGCTCAAATTGAAAATACTCCATGGAGCACCATATACTCTATATTCAATTTTATCCTAACACCAATGAAGTTTTAAAGGCTGGCTCCACCAAAAGCCAGTATCTTTTTTTTGAAAGTTACTTGCTTATGTGTCAGCGACCTACATATTTTTTCCAGTTTTCCCACCTCTTCCAAATAATGTTGTTTTTTATTTTTTTTGCAAAGCCACATGACAGTCTCAAAATGCCATGATTCTCCTTATTGAATAATAAAAAATAAATGCAGTCTTGCTGTGGAGTAAAAACGTGCATATAATTTGGCACGTTTTTCCCCCAAACATTCTTGTTCTTTAGCATGTTTCTATCTACCACTTGTGGCTCACTTTAACCACTTCCCGCCCGGTCAATAGTAAATTGACGTCCGGGAAGTGGCTTCGTTATCCTGACTGGGCGTCATATGACGTCCTTCAGGATAACAGCCGCCGCGCGCCCGTGGGGGCGCGCATCGCGGCGATCGGTGGAGCGGTGTGTCAGTCTGACACACCGCTACACTGATCTCGGTAAAGAGCCTCCGGCGGAGGCTCTTTACCACGTGATCAGCCGTGTCCAATCACGGCTGATCACGATGTACACAGGAAGAGCCGTTGATCGGCTTTTCCTCACTCGCGTCTGACAGACACGAGTAGAGGGGAGCCGATCGGCGGCTCTCCTGACAGAGGGGGTCTGCGCTGATTGTTTATCAGCGCAGCCCCCCCTCAGATGCCCACACTAGACCACTAGGGAAGCCACCAGGGAAGCCCCCAGCATGTGGATGGCCAGGTACATCCCCCATGGCCATCCACATGTTAAAAAAAAATCAAAAATATGCCAATCAGTGCCCACAGATGGGCACTGATTGGCACATCATATTAATAAAAAAAAAAGGATTCCCAGCAATGCCACCCATAAGTGTTATCAGTGCCACTCATCAGCGTCCATCAGTGCCACCTATCGGTGCCCATCCGTGCCCACCCATGCCCACCTATCAGTGCCCATCCATGCCACCTATCAGTGCCCATGCATGCCACCTATCAGTGCCCATGCATGCCACCTATCAGTGCCCATGCATGCCACCTATCAGTGCCACCTATATGTGTGCATCAGTGCCACCCATAAGTACCCGTCAGTGCCGCCTATGAGTGCCCATCAGTGCCACCTGAGTGCCCATCAGTGCCGCATACCAGTGCCACCTATCAATGCCCATCAGTGCCACCTATCAGTGCCCATCAGTGCCGCCTATCAGTGCCCATCATCAGTGCCACCTCATCGGTGCCCCCTAATTGGTGCCACCTCATCGGTGCCCATCAGTGCCCATTAGTGCCGCCTTATCAGTGCTCGTCATTGAAGAAGAAAACGCACTTATTTACAAAAAAAATTAACAGTGACAAAGAAAAACTTGTTTTTTTGCAAAATTTTTGGTCTTTTTTTGTTTGTTGCGCAAAAAATAAAAATCGCAGAGGTGATCAAATACCACCAAAAGAAAGGTCTATTTGTTGGAACAAAATGATAAAAAATTTGTTTGGGTACAGTGTAGCATGACCGCGCAATTGTCATTCAAATTGCGACATCGCTGAAAGCTGAAAATTGGCTTGGGCGGGAAGGTGTCTAAGTGTCTGGTATTGAAGTGGTTAAAGTTTTTCTGCAGCTCAGTGGCCAAAAATGGTTTCCATGCTGTGTTGGGAGCTTTGTTTGGCTTAAAGTGGAAGTAAACCCTCCTATCGTTTTCAGCTAAGGAAGCTGCCATCTTGGCCTCTGTTCAATCTTCAACTGCCATGATGCTGCACATGTGATCAGTTATGACACCAGCCATTGGATGGTTTGACAGTTTGGTTGAAAGCATAGTCAATGTGACAAGTAGCATTTCCGGCATGCCATTTTTTTTTAACTATTTAAATCAAAGGGGTTACTTCCGCTTTAATATATATATATATATATATATATATATATATATATATATATATATATAGATATCATTTTTTTTTTTTTATAGTGTCACTGTAGTACTCGGTGATCTGGAATTTTTTTTTTTACTTTAAGCTACGATTGCTTATTACAGTGATGATCACTGTAAAAGAAATCATTTTAACTGTCATGAATGGCTTTCATTCATGATTTGTTTACTATTGTGATTGGCCACAGCTATCGCGTGACACAGAGCTGCCGTGATTTGACATGACCAGTCACAGAGATCTCAATAGTAAATAATGCTATCATGAATAGATGCCATTTATGACCGTTGTTTACTGTGGACATGTGATTGCTCACAGCGAGCACATGGTATCTGGGCCAATCACATTGCCGACAACTGTGATCTGCTGTGTCTGGTGGACACAGCAGTCACAGATCATGCCACTGCATGTCCAAGGCAGCACCTGTGAGTGGGAGGATGTACGGTTACGTCCCCCCGGAACGAGGAGGACAGCTGGGGAAGTGGTTAAAGCCCTATTTGACAATGTATCATGCATTAGGAGACGCACTACAAAGCCTAAAACAAAAAACGCTGTGAAAGTTGGAGATCTATAGTCCCATACATACATTGCATACTTTTATTTTGAAACATCGACATTGTCAAAAATAGCTATTGTTTATATTATTACAATCAAGTATAGGCTTATATGAAAAATCAATTTCATGTTAAGAGTTCTGCTTATCTGCTGGCCGTCTCTTTCCACAACTTACTGGATTTCTTGCCTGCTTGTGTGTGTATATGGAATGTGCTTGGAAAAGAGTTTATTCCTTCCTAAAAAAAAAAAAAAAAAAAAAAAAAAAAAAAATCTGGTTGAAGAAGTCGGGATTAAAAAAAAAAAAAAAAAAAAAAAAAAAAAAAGCACTTATCTCATCCAACTTTTAGGAATTGCTTATTATCTAATGCAACTTCTGTGAGTAAAGTTGCATCAAATTCACATCCAAGTCGTAATAGTTGCACTGGAAATCGCATGAAAATTGCATCACATAACGGTGAACTGAGCCTTAAACCCCTTTCACACTGAGGCGCTTTTCAGGTGCTTTCACGCTAAAAAAAAAAGCTCACAAAATCTATTTCTATTAAAATCAATGAATGCTTTCACACTGGGGCAGTGCGCTGGCGAGGGATTTTAGTTTGTAAGAAGATCCTATAGTTTGGATAACCAATTGTTTAATTAGAAGGTATCTAGAAAATTCTTGATGAGATAATATGTTTAAGGAGGAAAGACTTAATACCCCAGAGGGAGTTATTAGATCATAAATTGTATAAATATTCCACCATTTGATATGGGGGTGATTATGGAATCCCGGTAGAAACATTGGATTACGTATAATTGATAGTATAAGAGGACATTAAGTTACCTTTAATTTTGTACTTTATCCCAAATTAACAAGGAATGATTGATAATGGGATTATCGATAGGCTTTCTACATTTTTTAGGATTCCAAAAAATAGTATCTGGATATAGGGTCTATCTGGGAGGCCTCTAGGAAAATCCAGAGGGGAGGGTTGGAAAAGTAATGATAACCGTAATCCTGTAAGATTTTTAAGAATGGTTTAAAGTCTTTTCTCTTTTGCATAGTAGATGGTGCCAGATCAGGATAAAGTTTGATATGTTTGACCTCTGTAAATTAATGTCTTTCTTGTTCTTGCAATAGTAGTTCTTTAGTTTTATAAAAATTCATTTTTTTACACTATCACATGGTGGACCATTCTGACAGGGTTTACCAGTGGTTCTATGAGCCCGATCAGTCTCAAATCTCTCAGGAGGAATTGAAGGACATAAATCATGAAATATTTCATTTATAGTAGCAATTCGATTAGTAATCTGTGTCTAATACGTAGGTTAGATCTGCGTGCTCGGTTTTCAGCATCTTCCAATTTATTGTGAAGTATGCCAATTTCATGTTGTAAATTTTCAATAGTATTGTCATATTTCATAAGCAGAGAGGTATTATCATCCAGTTTTATTGTGCAATCATTGAGACTGATCAATATGATCGATAATTTGTTTGTAAGTATTGTGTAATGCTTCTTGTAGTAAGTCTGAATGACTATCATTGTCAGGTATCGTGAGGGGTTTAGGGATTGCAAGTAAAAGCTCTGGCGTGGTAGTAAATTCAGTGGATGTGTCACCAGCAGGAGAGTGTGTCATGGTGTCAGAAATGCCGCTCTGGATGGAGCCTGAAGATGTGGGTGGTGGATGGGATCTAGAGCGACACATTGCCCAAAAAGTACCTCAAAAGGGTTCCCTGTAGAAGAGGAATTAGTCTGTGGAGGAGTTTCTGATTTAGGATCCAAATCCTTGGATTAAAAGCAGTGATCTCACACAGCCAATGCGTAGCGGGTCTAAGGAGCTGTCGTCAGGCTGGTCCACGCATGTACACTCGAGAAACACTGTTCTAAAGGACAGGGAGGACGAGAGAATGGAAGGGCCAGGGAATTAGGTGAGTCAGACACTGTTTGCCCAAGGAGTTGGTACGCTCAGCCCGTAGGTACCAGTCAGTGTATCGAAAAAAGAGTGCATGTGGGATGAGAGCTCTACTGGGGAGAAGTATTCCATAAAGTGTTGCCACCTGGCGATAAAGTGGATTTAATGTTTTGGATAATGGTGTCCGATTTCTTCAAGATGAAGAGAGCCATCAGAGCCTGTTTCACTGCATCTTAATGTGGCGGTGTGGGATGAATCCATAATTGCATTAATGCCCTCCTGGGCCACCAGGAGGCATATGTGAATCCATTAAGGTAGACGTCCATTGTTTGAAGGCTGTGTTGAATTTGTTGATGCCTCCCATCTCAAAACACAGAGAATAGGGTCTTTAAAGATGTTAGCTCGAAGGACTTGGCCAATATACTGGAGGACTTGGTCCCAGAAAATGGAGACTGATAGGCGTTCCCATATCCGGCGAAATAGGGTGGGCAGCACACCACAGGCAGGTTGATTGTGAGGAATCTGCATTGTTAGTGCGGAAAGGGTAGTATTCATGATTAATGATTTTAAATTGGGTTTCACGCCAAGACTTGGACTACTAGAGCGCAGAGCCAGAATCTTTTCAGGAGCATCCTCCTTGCCAGAACCAATATCCATGTTTTGAAAAGGAGCGAGGTGGGTACTTTGCCACTTGATATGAGATGAGAGTAGATATCCAAGATTGAGTAGTGGTCACGGTAGAGCACTACCTAAATGAAGGATGTCAGATGTATATTTTAAATTGAGCCTTTTTACGAAATGGTAAGAATCAAACTTATGCAAAAACCTATCTCAAAATGGCAGCGAAAGGGTTAAATCAGTTTAGTGTCACTTTAATGTAACATATATACCAATCCCATCTCATATGCCCTTAGGTGTGGCCCATACATCATCTCGAGCATTAAACCCAGTGTAGTGCAAATTACTCTTCATACTGATAGTAGAATTGTACACTAAAAGTTTGCTTAGAGAAGAGGAAAATATGATGGTTTATACAATATTTTCATCAGTGTGCACTTTGGTCATTCTGGTTTACTGGTTCACAGAATTTTCAGAAGTTGAATCTTCAATCTTCCACAGCATATTGTTTTAAAACAGTTTCTGGTATTAGCGAATGTGTTTTTTCCCACTCAAATGGTGACCTCATGCTAATTGATAGCACCAAAAGGACAGTAATGGAAAAAATCATGTAGCATCATGGAAGATTTTTTTTTCTGGTCAAGACCTGGTCAGCTTTAAAATACTGAGGGATGGACCAACAGATCCTAATGTTGTTGTGTGGAGACCCAATAAACATTAGGTATCTCTTACAGGAAGCTTCATTAAAAAAAATACATTACAGATTAAGTTGCCTTACACAGAAACACTTAGGTTAATTGTCTAGTGTTGGAATGGTAATGATTTGTTAATGTTTTCAACAGGCTGAGAATGCACTGGAGCTTGCAGAAGGTGATCACCAGCCACAAGTTCCTCAGCAGAGAATTGTCTCCCAGCAAAGGCTTCAGATGCAGCAGCAGCAGCGGCCACAGATGCAGCAGCGGCCACAGATGCAGCAGCAGCAGCAGCGGCCACAGATGCCGCAGCCACAGATGCAGCAGCAACGGCCACAGATGCAACAGCAGCAGCGGCCACAGATGCGGCAGCGGCCACAGATGCAACAGCAGCAGCGGCCACCGATGCAGCAGAGGCTACACATGCAACAGCAGCAGCGGCCACAGATGCAGCAGAGGCTACAGATGCAACAGCAGCAGCGGCCACAGATGCAACAGCGGCTACAGATGCAGCAGCGGCCACCAATGCAGCAGAGGCTACAGATGCAACAGCAGCAGCGGCCACCGATGCAGCAAAGGCTACAGATGCAGCAGCGGCCACAGATGCAACAGCAGAGGCCAGAGATGCAACAGCCACAGATGCAGCAACAGAGACCACAGGTGCAGCAGCAAGGCCCTCAGCAAAGAACGGGGCCAGTGCGGAAAGTAACATTAGGAAAAACTAGTGTTCAACAGCAGCAGTTTCAAGTAAAGCCTCGTACACAGCTTTCAGAGTCTACAGGTCCTCAGGCTGTAACCAGTGTCCAAGGATATCACCCTGCAAATAAGGTACATTGCAATGTATTTCATTCTTGATCTCCCTTTTAGTTTCCACCATTTCATGTTTTAAAAAAATATTTTTATTTGGCTAGATTTGGTAATCAGTGACACAATTGATTTGAGGAATGATTTTGTGATAATGAAAATTATTAAAATTCTAGGCAAAAAAAGTATACTTTTACAGGTTCTGCTTGTGCGCAATGTATTCCCTTTATTGGATGACTGTACTCGCTTATCTATCCTGTTTATAGTGGTTAATACATAAAGCTGGCCACACACCAGTAGGTTTTCAAACGAAGGTTCATATGTACGAAAACTTTTAGTACAACTGACTTGACAAATGACTCTCAAAGCTACATAAAAATGTTGTTTGCTTTTAACAATCGGTGTTGAAATGAATGGACTTCCAGAATGAAAGCCACGTACACTGTTAGAAAGTTGTTCGATAAACATCCAACCTGCTTTTCAAATATTTTCATCACTGTGGCATCACTGAACCTACTGACAATAAAAAATGTAAACATTCTTAACCACTTAAAGACCGAGCCTCTTTCTGAGATTTGGTGTTTACAAGTTAAAGTTTTTTTTTTTTTTTTTGCTAGAAAATTACTTTTTTTCATACATCATGGGACACAGTCAGGCTAATATTCATTACCTGCTGGGTTATACTTCATCATTAGGGGAATGGACACCGGTAGACCAAAGGTCTTCAGACAGGAAGTGATCCCCTATATAACCCCTCCCATACAGGAAGTACTTTAGTTTTTTACCAGTGTCTGCAAGGTGGATGGAACAGTTTGTTTTAGCTCTCTGAGCACTAGGTCTCTAGTCCCACAAATGGTTCCAAAAATGAATTAAGGGATTGACCGATCGGATCCCTTTGACACAGGCTTTTATGCTTAGATAAATGGTACCGGAGCCTCGCAAAGAAGACTCAAGATCCTGCAAGGTTTTGCCTGTAATGTGGCCTCTGGGCGCTGTACCCTGCGGAGTGGAAATCCTGTACACTACAGCGCTAAGGCATTTCCTGCAGGGTGCTGTACAGGTCCAAGGGAGTGGACCCTAAACATGAAAGGGTACCCAGTCCTTGAAGGTCCAAGTGACAGGAACCCGCCGTGAAGGGTGAAGATTGGGCCCTTTGCTTCTAAGTGGCCTTGCGCCAGGACGGGTAAGTGAAAACCCTTTATTTTATTATTGTGGGGTGTCCCAGTAATTGTAACAATCAGTCAAGCTAGCTAAAGACTGGGTACCTGTGTGCAGTGACCATACGGCGGAGTTCTGGGCTAGCTGTGGGTGTTTGCAAAGTGTACCTTTTTTTTGATTGTGTCTGGCTTTTTTTTACCTGTACGATGGCGCACTACGGTGCACCATTTCACCTTGGTTCGCCGGTTCTTGGCGCACGTGTGTTCGCAAGAGTGCCGCTGGGCTCAGCAGTTTGGCAGCCATGGCGCACGTGGATTCACCGCTCATGTGCCGTAGCCTTTATCTGGGCGCACAAAGATTTGCATCTTACTCAAATAGTCATGCCCACTCACCGGAACCGCGCATAGAACGTTCCGGTGCACACCCAGCTTAAGCTGTGTATGCCAAGCATGTGGTGCTTCCAGAAGGCAGCTGTGGGACACAGAGCAGGCTCTGAACAGACACTTGCAGTGGTTAATTTCTCCTTACCCGGGACTCGTGAGTCAACAGGTGCTGCTTGGCAGGCTAAAGGTGCATAGGATTGTTGCATAGGGGCTTGGTGAGCCCTATTAAAGGGTCTCCCTTTTGAGGTGTTTTAACTACACCCAAGTAATTTTTGTTTGCGGCATTGAATGTCTTCCAAAAAGAGGAGTGGGACTAACACCACAGGGAAGGGCACACTTACGTCATCGGTAGTTCCTGATGAACCTGGTCGTATCCCTAGTGTTGTATCCCCTAAATGACCAGCAATGGGCAATCTGAGCCGCTGATCTGGTATTGTGCATACAGTCAACGCTGCTGCTTCACCCTTTATCACGAAGGATGAACTGTCCTCAGCCCTAGCCGGTTTAGAGCCACGGATTGCCAACACGATTGCCTCCATCCCGCAGGGTGGCAGGAAGCGTGACAGATCCACCCCCCCCCCCCCCCCCCCCGCAGAGTCTCCTTGTCTGGAGCAGGAATGGTTTGAGGATAGGGAAAAGCTTAAAGCTCAGGATTCGGTGGAGTGCCCGGCAGATGAGTCTGCTTCCGAGCAATCTGGACAAGAAGATATCCACTCGATGTCGGCCTCTGTCACAGAGGTTCTTGATCCTGACTCTGACCGAAATGGTTCGTTCTGCCTTTAAGTTGTGACTGAGCCCCCCTGGTCCTCTTTTGGGATCTCTGAGACCTTTTCAGGTCACAGACTTTCCCGCTATACCCCCTGATGGAACAGGCAGTGTATGCTGATTGGGAACATCCTGACAGGACTTTTTTGCCTCCTAAAAGGTTTTCCCTTTTATATCCCACGGATGAAAAGTTTGTTACAAAATGGAGCATGCCAGCCGTAGATGCAGCCAGGGCTTTTTTTTTCTCAGAGAAAAGGTACAGGAACTCACCCTCTGTCCAACTCTCCGCCCCAACCAAGCACAAACTCCGCCCCAACCACACCCAAACCCTAACCACGCCTTCCTTAGAGGAGAGATTTACAGCGGCGCCAAAAATATGTAATGAGTTAAGGCTTAGGACATAAGGAAAATACCCCAAAATACCCCCCCCCCCCCCAGCTCTCCTCTCATCACAAACCCCTTCCTAGCTCTCCTCTCATCACAAACCCCTTCCTAGCTCTCCTCTCATCACAAACCCCTTCCTAGCTCTCCTCTCATCACAAACCCCTTCCTAGCTCTCCTCTCATCACAAATCCCCTCCTATCTCTACTCCTCTACTCTCATCACAAATCCCTCCCCCCCAGCTCTCCCCTCATCACAAATCCCTCCCCCCCAGCTCTCCTCTCATCACAAATCCCTCCCCCCCAGCTCTCCTCTCATCACAAATCCCTCCCCCCAGCTCTCCTCTCATCACAAATCCCCCCCCCCAGCTCTCCTCTCATCACAAATCCCCCCCCCAGCTCTCCTCTCATCACAAATCCCCCCCCAGCTCTCCTCTCATCACAAATCCCCCCCAGCTCTCCTCTCATCACAAATCCCCCCCCCCCCAGCTCTCCTCTCATCACAAATCCCTCCCCCCCAGCTCTCCCCTCATCACAAATCCCTCCCCCCAGCTCTCCTCTCATCACAAATCCCCCCCCCCCCAGCTCTCCTCTCATCACAAATCCCCCCCCCCCCCCCAGCTCTCCTCTCATCACAAATCCCCCCCCCCCCCAAACAAACCCCCCCCCCCCCAGCTCTCCTCTCATCACAAACCCCCCCCCCCCAGCTCTCCTCTCATCACAAATCCCCCCCAGCTCTTCTCTCATCACAAATCCCCCCCAGCTCTCCTCTCATCACAAATCCCCCCCCCCCCCAGCTCTCTTTTCATCACAAATCCCCCCCAGCTCCCCTCACACATACTTTCTCAGCTCCCCTCTCATCACAAGCCCCCCCCCCCCAGCCCCCCCCCCCCCCCCCCCCCCCCCCCCCCCCCCCCCAGCTCTTCTCTGTGTACAATGCTCTCCCCTCTGCTAAACACACACAAACTTTACCTCTCTCCACATATTCCCCCTCCCCCACACACTTCCACAGTGCACTCCACTCTGAATGAACTCTCTGGTCTCTGCAAAGCTCTCCCTCGTTTTCACAGGGACAGATCCCTCACCTCTTCTGCCATCACCGCTCTCATGGTATGTGCAGGCTTTTTTTTTTCTGTGCAGTGGACTGGAGAGCTCCCCCTACTGTAGCACAGAGCTGGGGAGGCGTTTCAGGCTTGCTCTGCTCCGTGCTACAAAGGCTGAGTAGCGGAGTAGCACAGAGAAGCCAGTAAAGGAAGTGCACTGTGCAGAAGACTTCCTCTACTGCCTTCAGTATTAAATGACAGGCTGGAGAGAAGAGGGCTGCCAGAGGTTCCGGAACGCAGTTTCGGCTAAAAAAAAGCCCTGGATGCAGCAGTCTCTTCCTTTAAGTTCTTGTTTAACTTCTTGTTTAAGTAACTTCTTGCCCGTTAGATAATGCATAGGGCTTGAAAGACCCTGTTGACAAGAAATTGGAGTTAAAACGGTCAAACGGCTAGATAGGCCTAACCAGGAGGATGATCTGCCTTAAAGTAAGATGGATCTTCCTCGAGCGCTGTGTTTTGCTGTTGATGCTTTAAAGGATTCAATACTGCAGGTTTCTCGTCTTGCTCTCTTGTCTGTACATATGTGCAGACTTTCATGGCTTAAGAACTGGTCAGCCGAGCTTCCTTGTAAAAAGTTCTTGGCAGGTTTCCCATTTCGGTGATTACTTGGACAAATATATCCAAAAGATTTCCGGAGGGAAGAGTTCTCTACATCCTGCCAAGAAAAGTGCCAAACGTCCCTCGTTTAAAAACCCAGGGACTGCTTTCCGCAAATGTCTCAGCGTCAGGGTGGTTCTGCCACAAACAGGGTGCTAGGGCCAGGGGCAAGCCGCAAAGGCCAGGGCCAGAAAATTTTTCGGTCCATAATTCTTCTAAACCCAGCACCAAGCCCTCCTTTTGAGGGGATGCCCCCACTCCATTGGGTGGGGGGGGGGGAGGCTGCTGCACATTGCGGACATTTGGAAAACAACTCAGGACGAGCGCGTCACCTCAATTATATCTTGCGGTTACAAGCTGGAGTTACGGGGGGCAGAGCATAATATACACAGTGAGGTATTTGAAAAGCTTAGGCTGGATCATAAATACCGAAAAGTCAGACTTGAGACCAGCTCAGTCTAAAATATTTAGGTCTGATTCTAAACACGGTCCAAGCAAGAGTTTTCTTGCCACCTGTAAGGATCTGTGCCCTGAAGAATCAGGTGCATCTGATAAGGGGAACCAGACAACCCTCCATTCGGCTCTGTATGAGTCTTCTGGGGAGGATAGTATCCTCCTTCGAGGCAGTGCCCTATGCCCAGTTCCATTCCAGGCCTTTACAACAAGAATCTTGTTGGCTTGGAACAGAGGAAGAAAAGCCCTGGATTATCCAATGTGCTCATCTCCTCAGGCATGCTTAAGCCTAAACTGGTGGTTGCAGGATCAGAACCTGCAAAAGGGAAAATCCTTTCTCCCGGTAACTTGGAGAGTACGGACTACAGATGCCAGTCTCTCAGGCTGGGGAGCGACCCTAAACGGGCTCACATCCCAGGGGAAATGGTCAGGGACAGAGCAGATCCTGCCCATCAAGAATTACGGGCAGTACGTCTGGCCCTACGATCCTGGACAGTGGAGCTTCAGGACTGCCCCATCAGAGTACAGTCCGACAATACCACGGCAGTGGCCTATATAAACCACCAAGGTGGTACCAGGAGTCGTTCAGCTCTGAAGGAGGTGAACTACATACTAGCCTGGGCAGAGGGACATGGGCCAATAATATCGGCAATCTATATCCCGGGAGTAGAGAACTGTAAAGCAGATTATCTCAGCCGCCAGCAGATCTGCCCGGGGTAATGGTCCCTACACCCAGAGGTGTTCCAGGAAATTCGTCAACGTTGGGGATGGCCAGAGGTTGACCTACTGGCATCCAGGTTCAACAACAAGCTACAGCAGTTTGTGTCTCGAACAAAAGATCCTCTGGCAATTGGAACAGATGCTCTGATAATTCCATTGATCCAGCACTCCCTGATTTATGCTTTCCCTCCGATCCCTCTCCTTCCACTTTGTTGCGCAGGATTCGGAGAGAGGGGATGCCAGTCAATAGACGGGCCATGGACGCTTCCATGTCGCCCCGATCTACTGTTTCAAGGTCCTATATTCCACCCCAATTTGCAGTCTCTAAATTTGACAGCATGGCTATTGAAGCCAGGGTGTTAAAGGACCGTGGCATCTCGGGACCAGTGGTGTCTACTCTACTCTAGTGAATGCTAGAAAAGCTATCACTAGGGATATTTATCATAAGGTCTGAAAGACTTGTATTGCTTGGTGTGAAGCCAGAAAATGTCATCCTCGGAAATATGTGATTGGGAGAATTCTCTCTTCTACAGTCAGCTGTGGAAATCAAATTGGCTTTGAGTACAATCAGAGGTCAAGTTTAGGCCCTATCAGTATTCTTCCAAAGGCCTTTAGCCTCCCATTCATTGATCCAAACCTTTATGCAAGGGGCAACTCGCTTCCCCACATTAGGTCACCTATGTGTCCTTGGAACTTGGTGCTGTCTGTGTTACAGAAACAACCATTTGAACCTATTAAGGAAATTCCATTAGACCTGCTGTCATGCAAGCTAACCTTCCTGATGGCTATCACCTCGGCTAGAAGGGTGTCGGAGTTGGCAGCCCTTTCATGCAGGGAACCGTACTTGATCGTTCACCGTGACAGTCGTGTTATGATCTGTTCCATCCCTTTTGCCAAAAGGAGTGTCGGCCTTTCATTTGAATCGGGACATTATTTTGCCTTGCTTTTTCTCTCAGCCTCATTCGGCAGAAGAAAGAGGACTGCATTCTTTGGACGTTGTCCGGGCAGTCAAGGTTTATTTGTCTAGATCTGCAGAGATCCGAGGATCAAACAAATTTTTTGTTTTACCAAAAGGACCCAAGAATGGGCAGGCAGCTTCCAAAGCTTTTATTGCCAATTGATCTGTCAATCGATCATTCAGGCCTACGGTCTGAAACGTAAGGCTCCTCCTCTAGGTTGAGAGTTCATTCTAGCAGGGGTGTAGGAATCTCCTGGGCTTTTCGCCATCAGGTATCTGTGGCTCAGATTTGTAAGGCTACCACCTGGTCTTCAGTGCATACGTTCACAAAATTTTATCAAGTGGATGTTCGAGCAGCCAAGGATTCGGCTTTCGGCCGCAGTGTACTGCAGGCTGCCATATAAGTTCTGATGGCTATTGTTTGGCAGGCTGTCTCCCTCCCCTCAAGGCTATTGCTCTGGGACGTCCCAGCAGGTAATAAATGTTAGCCTGACTCTGTGTTCCATGATGTATGAAAAAGAAAATAGGATTTTTACGTCCTACTTACCTGTAAAATCATTTTCTTTGAGTACATCATGGGACACAGAGATCCCTCCCCTCTTTTTTTGAGGATTTAGTGCTTGTTACAAAACTAAAGTACTTCCTGTATGGGAGGGGTTATATAGGGGATCACTTCCTGTCTGATGACCTTTGGTCTACCAGTGTCCATTCACCTAATGATGAAGTATAACCCAGCAGGTAATAAATATTAGCCTGACTCTGTGTCCCATGATGTACTCAAAAGGATTTTACAGGTAAGTATGACTTCAAACTCCTATTTAGAACCCCCAAATATATATATATATATATATATATATATATATATGTATATGTATGTATGTATGTATTCTGTCACACCGTATTTGTGCAGTGGTCTTACAAGCGCACTTTTTTGGGGAAAATACACTTTTTTGAATGAAAAAATTAGACAACAGTTTTTTTTTTTTTTTTTTTTTTTTTATATTGTGAAAGATAATATGCCAAGTAAATTGATACCCAACGTGTCACACCTTCTTCAAAATTGCGCAACAAACGTTTACCCTTAAAAATCCCAAATAGGCAACCTTTTTAAAAATTCTACAGGTTGCATGTTTTGAGCCCGAGGTCTAGGGCTAGAATTATTGCTCTCGCTCCAACAATCGCGGCGATACCTTACATGTGTGGTTTGACCACCATTTTCATATGCGGGTGCTACTCACATATGTGTTAACTCCTGCACATGAGCTCGGTGGGACGGGGCACGTTTAAAACTTTTTTTCTTATTTATTTTACCTTTTTATTTTTTATTTTTACACTGTTCTTTTAAAAAAAAAAAATGTAAACATACCTTGTAATAGAAAAAAAAGCATGACAAGACCTCCTAAATATGAGATCTGGGGTCAAAAAGACCTCCGATCTCATATTTCTACTAAAATGCAATAAAAAAAAAAAAAAAAAAATGAAATGTCATTTGAAAAAAAATAAAATGTCTCTTTAACCACTTCAGCCCCGGACCAATTGTCAGCTTAAGGACCAGAGGTCTTTTTTCAATTTCGCACTGCACTACTTTAACTGGTAATTGTGCGGTCATGCAATTTTGTAACGAAACGAAATTTGCGTCCTTTTCTTCCCACAAATAGAGCTTTCTTTTGATGGTATTTGATTGCCTCTGTGATTTTTATTTTTTGCGATATAAACGGAAAAAGAGCGAAAATTTTGAAAAAAAAAGAGATTTTCTACTTTTTGTTATAAAAAAAATTAATAAACTCAATTTTAGTCAAACATTTGGGCCAAAATGTATTCAGCCACATGTCTTTAGTAAAAAAAAATGCCAATAAGCGTATATTTATTGGTTTGCGCAAAAGTTATAGCGTCTACAAAACTAGAGTACATTTTCTGGAATTTACACCGCTTTTAATTTATGACTGCCTATTTCATTTCTTGAGGTGCTAAAATGGCAGAGAAGTACAAAACCCCCCCAAATGACCCCATTTTGGAAAGTAGACACCCCAAGCTATTTGCTGAGAGGCATGTTGAGCCCATTGAATATTTTTTTTTTTAGTCCCAAGTGATTGAATAAAGACAAAAATAAAAAATAATTTTTTTTTTCTTCAAAAAGTTGTCACTAAATTATATATTGCTCACACATGCCATAGTTATATGTGGAATTGCACCCCAAAATACATTTTGCTGCTTCTCCTGAGTATGGGGATACCACATGTGTGGGACTTTTTGGGAGCCTAGCCGCGTACGGGGCCCCGAAACCCAAGCACCGCCTTCAGGATTTCTAAGGGTGCAAATTTTTGATTTCACTCCTCACTACCTATCACAGTTTCGAAGGCCATAAAATGCCAAAATAGCACAAAACCCCCCCAAATGACCCCATTTTGGAAAGTAGACACCCCAAGCTATTTGTTGAGAGGCATGGTGAGTATTTTACAGCTCTCATTTGTTTTTGAAAATGAAGAAAGTAAAGAAAAAAAATTTTTTTTTTTCTTTTTTCAATTTTCAAAACTTTGTGACAAAAAGCGACATCTGCAAAATACTCACAATACCTCTCAGCAAATAGCTTGGGGTGTCTACTTTCCAAAATGGGGTCATTTTGGGGGGTTTTATGCCATCTGGGCATTCCATGGCCTCCGAAACTGTGATTGGCAGTGAGAAGTGAAATAAAAAAATTACTCCCTTAGAAAGCCTGAAGGCGGTGCTTGGTTTTTGGGGTTCCGTACGCAGCTAGGCTCCCAAAAAGTCCCACACATGTGGTATCCCCGTACTCAGGAGAAGCAACAGAATGTATTTTGGGGTGTATTTCCACATATGCCCATGACATGTTTGAGCAATATATCATTTAGTGACAACTTTTTGTAAAAAAAATATATATATTTTTTTTTTTCATTATTCAATCTCTTGGGACAAAAAAAAAAAATATTTAATGGGCTCAACATTGCTCTCAGCAAATAGCTTGGGGTGTCTACTTTCCAAAATGGGGTCATTTGGGGGGGGTTTGAACTGTCCTGGCATTTTATGCACAACATTTAGAAGCCTATGTCACACGTCACCCACTCTTCTAACCACTTGAAGACAAAGCCCTTTCTGACACTTTTTGTTTACATGAAAACATATTTTTTTTTTTGCAAGAAAATTACGTTGAACCCCCAAACACTATATATATATTGTTAAAGCAAAGGCCCTACAGATTAAAATGGTGGGTGTTGCATTTTTTTTTTCCACACAGTATTTGCGCAGCGATTTTTCAAACGCATTTTTTGTGGAAAAAAATACACTTTTTTTTATTTTAATGCACTAAAACACACTATATTGCTCAAATTTTTGATGAAATAAAAAATATGATCTTAGGCCGAGTACATGGATACCAAACACGACATGCTTTAAAATTGCGCACAAACACGCAGTGGCGACAAACTACATACATTTTTAAAAGCCTTTAAAAGCCTTTACATGATACCACATTAGATTCACGGAGGAGGTCTACTGCTAAAATTACTGCCCTCGATCTGACCTTCGCGGTGATACCTCACATGCATGCTGCAATTGCTGTTTACATATGACGCCAGACCAACGCTTGTGTACGCCTTTGCGCAAGAGAAGGGGGGGCAGGGGTGCTTTTTTTTTTTTTTTTTTTTAGTTTTTTTTTTATTTATTTAGCTTTTTTTTCTATTTTTAAACTGTTCCTTCCATTTTTTTTCTTTGTTATGATTTTTATTGTTATCTCAGGGAATGTAAATATCCCCTATGATAGCAATAGGCAGTGACAGGTACTCTTTTTTTTGAAAAAATTGGGGGTCTATTAGACCCTAGATCTTTCCTCTGCCCTCAAAGCATCTGACCACACCAAGATTGGTGTGATAAAATGCTTTCCCAATTTCCCAATGGCGCGGTTTATATCCGGGAGGGGGGACATTCCCTCCTACTGCTTGTAAAAGCAGTCTAGAGGCTAATTACCCGCTAGAATTGCTTTTACATGAAAGCCGATCACTGGCTGAAAAGAATGATACCAAGATGATACCTAAACCTGCAGGCATCATTCTGGTATAACCATTCAAAGTCCAGCAACATACTGGACATATATTGTAATCTTTTTTTTTTTTCATGCAGCCTCTTGGCTGAACGAAAAAAAAAAGAGATTGATTGGTGGGTATGCCCACCATTAGAATACCTCCCTTCATCCACCCACTTCTAATGATGGGCATACATGCACCATTTATATATGCCGATGCATGGGGGCATCCTCCCGCAAAAGTTATGCCGTGTACACACGGTCGGAATTTCGACCGTATGTACGTGGCATTAGGAGCCAATCGCTCCTCCGCCCCCCCTGCTGCCCCCATGCTTCGGCACATATGCTCTTTTTTTTAACTGTGGTGGTGAAATCACCTCCTACAGCGTTGGAGTCGCGGCTTTATGTATCGTGGGAGCAAACGCTGTTGCTGTCAAGATAAATAAATCCGCGCTGCAACTGAATGGCGCACCTGAAAACAAAAAAATGCTTAACACTAAAACACAGTAAACAAAATTACATACCTGAAAAGCAAGCATGATAAAACATGATAAAACATAATAAAACATTGCAGAATAGAATGGAGTAAAAAAAGAGCAACAATAGAGAGAGAGAGAGAACAATAAAACGACAACTATTTTTGTTTTTTTTAGTTTTTTGAGATTCACAGGTAAAAAAGCTCCTGACTGTTAGCGACTGAATCAAAACGCTACCACAAAAAAAATGTTAGCGATCGCAGGGATCAGGCCTGACTCTGCGAACACTGCAGTTATGTGTGCTTAGTGTTTTGTAAGTGACAGTGATCGATCGATACTGCACTTGGGTGGGCTGGGCTGGGCGGGGGGGGGGAAAACGCAGGTGCTAGCAGGTATCTGGGCTGATCCCGCTAACAATGCGTTTTTTTGGAACCCTAAACTGCTGGGACGCTAGTATAGATCTGATCAGATCAGATATTGATCTGTTCAGATACTATACCACTAAGGGAGGTGTATGCTTTGCGCGTGGGTGTTTGCGGTACTGGCACTAACCTGGGGCGACGCAGACCTTATTTGACCCTAAAACCTAATTGATATCACCCGCCGGGCGATCAGGGGGTTAAACCGTTATTGGGTAATAAATGGCGGGTGCCCTGACAGTATAAAAAACAAGCTAACTAACCAGCGTCACCCGTAACAGTAATACAAAAAAAAACTGGTTACCTAGCGACACTAATGCAGGGATCAGAAAAACGATCGCTTAGTGACACTGGCAAAAGGGGGTGAAAGGGTTAACTAGGGGCAATCAGGGGGTTAAACCTTTATTAGGTAATATATGGGGGTACCTGACGCTATATAAAAACCTGACGGGGAACCTAAATAACGAAATAACTAACTGGCTAACCAGCGTCACCAGTGACATTTTATACGGTGATCACTGGTGAAAGGGTTAACTCTAGGGGCAATCAGGGGGTTAAAACCTTTATTTAGGTTGTAATATGGGGGTACCTGACCTATAAACCTATTTATGAACCTATATAAACATGGCGGTTAACCTAAAAAAAAACTGGTTACCTAGCGACACTAATGCAGCGATCAGAAAAACGATCGCTTAGTGACACTGGCAAAAGGGGGTGAAAGGGTTAACTAGGGGCAATCAGGGGGTTAAACCTTTATTAGGTAATATATGGGGGTACCTGACGCTATATAAAAACCTGACGGGGAACCTAAATAACGAAATAACTAACTGGCTAACCAGCGTCACCAGTGACAGTTATACGGTGATTACTGGTGAAAGGGTTAACTCTAGGGCAATCAGGGGGTTAAAACCTTTATTTAGGTTGTAATATGGGGGTACCTGACCTATAAAACTATTTATGAACCTATATAAAACATGGCGGTTAAAATAAAAAAAAAATGGTTACCTAGCGACACAATGCAGCGATCAGAAAAACGATCGCTTAGTGACACTGGCAAAAGGGGGTGAAGGGGTTAACTAGGGGCAATCAGGGGGTTAAACCTTTATTAGGGGGGGGGGTAGGGGGCTACCTAGGACCTAAAAGTAACTGCCCTGACAGTTATTACAGTCACACTGACACTAAATGCAGTGATCAGTAAATAAATGATCACTGCAATTAGTGACACTGTGACTGGGGGGGGAGGGGGTGATCTGGGGGGTGATCAGGGGGTGACAGGGGGGTGTTTTGTGTGCCTAACTGTACTGGTGTCAGTGTAGTGTTGTGCACTGACCTTAACATGTTCGCCGCTCGGCGTCTCCGGTCACATAGACCGGCGCACCGAGCGTGACATCACTTCCGCCTTCCTGTCTATACAATAGACAGGAAGGGGAAGCTTTTCATTCGCCAGGAGCGATCGCGAGGGGGTGGCCAGAAACCACTGGCCGTCCCCTCGTCCCGGATCGCTCCTGAAGCGATGCCGACCGTCCCCGCCGGCGGAGGGGGGTCCGATCGGACCCCCCAACCGCCTAAAGAATGGCACGTACAGGTACGTGGTTCTGCCTGTACGTGCCATTCTGCCGACGTATATCTACATGGGGCGGTCGGCAAGTGGTTAAGAGCTATGGGCGGAAGGGACGTTTTAATGCCGCTTCCGCCCTGCAATGGTATGGAGAAGGGTGGGAGCCATACCTAACAGAGAACAACCCAATTGCCTCCGCCACTACCGACGGCTCCGGTAAGCGGCGGAGGGCACTGAAGCGCGGCGGGAGGCCCCTCTCCCACCGCCGATAAAAGTGATCTCCTGGCAAATCCACTGCAGAGACCACTTTTATCTGAAAGCGGACCACCCACTGAAGAAGAGGATACCCCGGGGTTATGGTAGCTAGCTGCGGCCATAACAACAATATTCCTCTTCAAAGTACCGACATAGAACGACGGTGGGTGGTCTGTAAGTGCTTAAAGGATACATTTTACCTTTGAAACATATGCCAGCTCCTGCCCCCCTCACCCCCTAAGCCTCCTCACACTGTCACAGCGGGTGGGGTTTCTTTTCCACTCAGCCACTGTCACATTTAAACTTGGACCGGCTATGCAGGCCCACACAGCTGCGTCATTCATTCACAGGGTTTTGTGATCGAAGAAATGACAAGTCCCGTCTGCAATCACAGCAGACAAGCTTGTAGTTCTCGATGGAATAGGAGTGTGCTGATCAGCGCACTCTTAGTTCTTTCACGCTTCCTTCAGCTTTGTAACTGAAAGGTTTGCCCATGAAATGACAACAAATTTGGTATCTTTATATTTTTCATGAGGGAAGGTTTCAGGTCATTAGTTGATGTTTTTGTGCGTTCATTTATATTTGTAAGTCCACTCTGTAATGATATTTTGGTGGCAGGTTCTCTTTAATGAGCCATGAGGGGGGGGGTGTCTAATGTCATACCTGTCCTCCAGTGAACAAAGTAGAATGCAGATCCATGTTCCATTATCTTCTCAGTTACAGAGGGACCTGGTAGTGAGCTTCCAGGTGATTAACGGGAATGGAGAGATTAGTGTGTGGACAAATTTTTTACAGACTGTGCAGCGCTATAGTGTTTAATACATTACTGAATACAATTAATAACTCATACAAAAATTAACATTGAAAAATATCAAATTACATCAATACAGCGCAGTCCAAAAAGAGGAAAAAAATGTGTCCATGCAAATTGAAGAAACTGCCTTCTCCAAACAAATATAGTCCACAAAGTAGTGTATTTACTCCTTCCACTCCTTAGGCCCCTTTCACACGGGACGGATCCGTATTGATCTGCCCCCGTGAAGATCCGCTGCTCAGCGGGGATCGCTCAGCTGATCCACGCTGAGCCGGCGGATGACTGTGCAGGGACCGCCCTGTCAGATCTCCGCTCTCCCCTATGGGGGATCGGATGAACACGGACCGCCTGTCCGTGTTCATCCGATCTGCTCTGCAGACGGATGGAAAAATAGGGTTTTCCTCCGTCTGCAGAATCGGACAATAGCGGAGGCAGACGATATCGGGTTTCAGCGGATGCTCATCCGCTGACACCCGCTATCCCATAGGGGTGCGTGTTTGTCCGTTTTTCATCCGAAAACGGATGGATGAAAAACAGGCATACGGTCCGCATGTGTGAAAGGAGCCTTACTGGTGCTTGAATAGCCAAAACAAAGCATCACAATAAACGAGCTCCCCAAGATTCCAGGATTATCTCACCTGGTGTAATTTGACCACCATTGAGTAGGGTCAAGAAATGCTTTTTAGCCTCTCCCGTGCTACAGACAGAGCGCTCCAAGCCTCCTCTCCATTATCTCCTTTCAAAAAGCCAGTGACATCCAAAGTATACATACAAAGAAAAATGCTGATAGTGCTTATATTGTTTTAAATGCAGTTTAATAGGTACTAAAAATACACAGGGTTCTCCCATTTCTCTGGTGCTTCCTGCGTACCAGACTAAAACAAACATAAAAACTCAGTTTTGTGGAGGTCTCCCCTCACTCTGCACAATTCTCACAGATAGCCCTCTGGCAGCCAGCTCCACGTTGGTTCCAGGTCTCTTCACCATCCTTTGCCCCTCTCCTACGTGTGTCGACACAGGGTCATGTGTCATCTTCAGGGAATTATTCTTTAATTATTTTTTTTTATGTTTTTCACATATTGGTAGCTCGCAGGTTTTTTGTTATTTGTGTATGGACGCTTGCTGGTTTTTCTCCTCTGTACATTGTGACACTTCTATTAGGAAGGCTAGCAGAAGTGTCCTGTCTCCTCTCCTGCTTTTCTTATTCTTTCCCTAATCTGTGTTCCCTCCATGCCCTCATTCCTTTTGCTTTTTTCAGCAGCAGTAAATTATAAGCTGTCAGCTGATCTGCCTCCACTCTTCACTGGTTTTCCTTTCCTTCTTCAACTGACACTTCTTTAAAGATCCGATTGCCTTGTGACTTACTAGCATTTTCTGTATCAGTTACCCTCGATGTACATCTTGGGAACCATATCAGGACCCCAAAGCAGTAGGCCCGGCCTGAAGTGTTTTGCTTTGGGCACGAGAACCTGCATTTAGCATGCGCCTTGGTGCATGGTACAGCCAGGGAGTTTTTCTTCCTACAAGAGAGATCGCAGTGCTAAGCACACAGTTTTGAAAACGCAGGTTTTGGGATAAACTACACATTTTTACCTTGACTTGTTTTATTTTATTCAGTCTATAGGCAATGTTGTTATACCATTTACATTTTATTTGGCTGCCTTTTCTTCCACCTTACTACTGGGAGTTCCTCTGTGGCACTGGCTAGTGACGTAGTACTCTCAAGACTCCTAAATGCACGCTTCCAGAGGCCCTTTTCCACTGACGATGCAAACTGATCGTTTGCTGTCTGACCTGTTGTCTGATACACCAGAAACAACATCATTACGTTATTGTGATTCCTTTACACTGGACACACTGAACCCTCTCAGACCAAATCTATTCTGTAAATACCCCACAGGAAAAGATCCCCACCTTACAGTGGTGGATTACAGGCGTAGTGGAAGCACATGGAACAGCTGGGATTCTGTTGCAGGTCCTGAGGAAACTCCAGGTAAGTCTACCTGCCTGACTAAAGCAGCATTCTTTGCCACTATGATTTCTCTATTCCAAAGGTGATCGGCACTTATAGAATCAGCAGTAGCCAACGGCAATAATTGCTCTTCTGCCTCCCCCTCACAGTTTTCATGCGTTTATATCCTGCACTTCCTGACGTTCCATTGCAGAAGGCAAGGGATGTGCAGACATTTTAGCAGGGGCCATTGAGGCTTTTTCACCGCCAGCTTCTTACTACATGCTAGCTATTATGGACTCATTATTTGAGACTGTGCATTCTAGTCTCTGGCTTGACGTGCCTAGTGTTGTACATGCCCCTAATATCCTATGCGTACAAAAATGAGGGCTATTCCTATTAAGCCTTTTCATATACTTGATCATGTCGATTGGGCATTATACAATTAATTGACCAGCTCTAAGTGCTTACTTTTCATAACAGTTTTAAAGGGTTTGTAAACCCTAATGGTTTTTCACCTTTATGCATAAAGGTGAAAAACCTTCTGGGCTGCAGCACCCCCCCAGACCCCCCTTTTTTCTTACCTGAGCTTGACCGTTCCAGGGACGAGCACAGCAGCTCCAGCCACTGTCTTGGGTCCTCATTGGATAGATTGATAGGAGCCATTGGCTCCATCTCGCTGCTGTCAATCAAATCCAGTGACACGGGCGGCAGGGCTGAGTCTTACTGTTTGTGTCAATGAACACAGCAGCAGGACTCGGGAACGCCCCTGCACGAGAGCCCCCATGGAAAGCGGCTCTCCCTGTGGGCACTCGAGAAGAGGAGGAGCCAGGAGCACCGTGGGTGGACCCCAGGAAAGGAGAATCGGGCCACTCTGTGCAGAATCTTGCATGGTGGAGGTAAGTATATCATGCTGTTTGGAAAAAAAAAAACAAAGCTTTACAATCACGTTAATGCCTTGGACCCTATGGAAGTGGAGTTTAAGAAGACTGTTCCCACTGGACCCCAGCCATTCTTGCACTGATCAGTCAATCTACTTTTTCTTTTGACGACATTACCCACTTTTAGGGATTTGTTTGATAGGCATTTGGAGACACTTTTAAAGTCCTCCTTTGCTCTGGAATGTCTACTGACATTTTCTCTGGCTTAGAACCGAGATCTCCCAGACTTCTTTCACTTCGTTTTAAGAGAGGTGCACAGGAGTCCTGATTTTTTTTTTTTTTTCCCCCTCTGTTGCTTTCTACTACCTTTTTCCTTCTTGCTACATCAGATAGACAGACCGTTTTCCTACATCTCCTTGCACCTTACAGTTACAAGGGCTGGTCATCGCCTTGCCTTTTAAGGAGAATAGCAAAAACTTTTAAAAAACGCTAAATGTGGACCCTCGTATGTTTAAGGATGCATATATCATCTTTTAATTTTCATTCTCTGTTGAAATGTAATTTTCCTGCTCCATATCCTGCCTTAAAAGCATGGCAAGCAATTACCATCCACTTTTTGGGTGTTGTCAGGACTGTCCTCTATGGCTGCCTGCCACGTATCCCATCCCATTGCTTCCCTCTTCCACTTGGCTGGGGGGGGGTATTTTCTGTTCTTTTCTACAACTTTGCGTTCAGAGAATGAATCCCTCTTCCCTACCTGAGCCCATTCTCCTAAAGATGTTGAGATTCTTGGGCTTTTTACAACATCTGGCCTTTTCACGGATCACAAGGCCACCACCTGTTTTTCTTTTTACGGTTTTTAAACAGTTTTTGACGGGTGGCCATTTCAGCCTCTTCTGATCCGTATATTGGCTACAAGATGCTTCTGCTGTAAACTATTCTGATACGCTCCTGCGTGCCTGTTTGGTTACCCACCCCTCAATTTAATACTTCGGATATCTCATGGTCTAAGAATTAATTCCCTGTCTTGCACCGTACGATAATTTTAATGTACCTGTAAATTCTATATCTTGGAGTACAGGACACAAGTCCCTCCCCTCTTTCCTCTGTTATCTCCTTATTTCTTCAAGACTGAACCCTCAAGGAGCAGGTTGGGTTATATGGGTACACTAGTGGGCGGTTCACACTAAAGATTCTGCCAGTGTCGTCTCACCTGAAGCTAGTGGCATATAACTCATTGTCTAAGAATCCATTCCTATGTCCTGTCCTGTACTGTACTCAAATATATGGAATTTGCAGGATTTGAAGGTACAATAAAATTAATTTTTCTTTTGTTTATTGATGAACACCACCTCTTCTATTCTCGGCCATAGGGATATAGCACCACCTACAGGAGTAGAACACTCGTCAGAAAAAGAAACTCGGCACCACCTATGGGCAGTCCTGGCTTGTATAAACCCCCTCTTTGGATCCAGTTCTTTCTGCCTATTCTGGTCAGTAGTAACCTAGTTCCCTGCTGGGACCTCTTCTTTGATGGCCTTTTTTCCTTTCCTTTAACCGCACACTCCACTAGGACGCTTAGTGCCTCTTGGGCCTTCAGTCACCAGACGTCTGTCGCAAATTTGCAAGGGGGCTAACCGGTCGTCCATGCACACCTTCACTAAGTTTTACAAGGTGGATGTCTTGACCTCTGTGGATGCGTGTTTTGGCTGCAAAGTTTTGCAGGTGGCTGTTTTGAGGTTTCTGATCCCTCTTGGGGGGGATTATTTTCTGGTTTAGCTCCTGTGTTCCTGTTGCGTTCCCTTTGGCCTGCTTTTGCCTTTTGTGTTTCACTTTGTTTTTTCGCCAACCCCTCACTTGTTTGGCACTGCTTTGAGACGTCCCTATTGTCGAATAGTAGAGTTTTTTTTTTTTTTTTGTTACTCACCCTAAAATCCCTTTCTCTGAGTTAAATGATGGGAACAGCACCCACCCATATATTGGATTTTTTTCCATTTTGACACCGCTTATAATTAACTGGATTGCCTATGCGGAGACCGGGTTTATTTCAGCCAGGACTGCCCATAGGCGGTGCTGAGTTTCTTTTTTTACCTAGTTTCCTGCTCCTGTAGGTGGCGCTTTATACCTGTGGTTGAGATTAGAAGAGGCTGTGTCCAACAATGAACTCCGATAAAGGGATTTTACCATGAATAAAAGAAAAATCCTGTTATTTTTATTGCTTCCATCTGTCTGCCCAAACTCCTGGGATAAGGGGACATTGTTGAAAACATTGCAGCTATCATAGCAACATGTAAGCAATATTATTCCCTGACTAGTGTCCCATGCATGTGTACTCGGCACACTGACCAGGGCACCATATTGTTTATACATTATGAACAATAATAATATTGTGCACACATAGTATCGACAAGGTGTAAATTTCCCAGCTAGA
Source organism: Lithobates sylvaticus (assembly GCA_028564925.1). Taxonomy (NCBI): domain Eukaryota; kingdom Metazoa; phylum Chordata; class Amphibia; order Anura; family Ranidae; genus Lithobates; species Lithobates sylvaticus. The sequence goes on from CM053030.1 coordinate 448,901,634, forward strand.
GCGCTGTATGTAGGTGTAGGTTTGGTGGCAGGTCATCTTTAAGGGCCAGCTTTGCAAATAAGAAAATCGTCCCTGGATCATGAAATGCCCTTACAGAAAGTGGTGGTGCAGAAGAGAAGAGGCAGGAAGGCATTCAGAAGAATGCAATAAATCGTAAACCACATGGTAGGTTAAGTATGTACTTTAAACCCTTTTTTTTCAGTGCCATTTTTAGACTCTCCAAGATTTGAAGTGTCTCTTTATGAATACTGTGAAAGGACAAACTAACTTTGTGCATTTTCCTGTTGGCAGGTCATTATGCGAGGGAGAGGCAGAGGAGTTGGTGGACAGATGGGCCGCGGACGCTTGATGCCAAATAAACAAAACCTTCGTGTGGAAGAGTGCAATCCTAAGACTTGCGTAGTGTCAGTTGAAGGGCTTTCTTCATCAACCACTAATAGCCAGTTGAAAAACTTGCTGATGTCAGTAGGACCAATTGAGGTAGGTCACCCTTGGGGCCTCGTTTGCATCTTCTAGAATTAGAACCTTTTATATACAATTTCAAGGCACATTTAAATAAATATTTTTCACATTTAGGAATTAATCTTGTTTGTTTTTCCAAAAGGAATAATTGAAATATGAAGAATTGCACAAATAGTAAAATTATTTGAAGGGAAGGTTTTGGGAATATAATTATGACATTTGCCTGCTTACTGTTTTATATGATTGAATGTCTTCTATAGATTTGCACATCCTCCTAGTTGCTAGCTATATGTTGGTGAAAAATATTTGTTTAAAGTTGCCTCCTTATGGTCATTATTATAATGCAAGTTTGACTATAATTGTAATTTGAATAGGTTAGGCGAATTAGGTACAACCAAACTGCTCAGGTGAGTAGATAAAATTGCTAGTGGGGTCCTTTGAACCCTTTACTGAAACTATATGCATAAACTTTCCTTATTCTGTTGCCCCACTTCTTATATATTAAAGCTCCTTGTTTTGTGTTACAATCTGAATTCATAAAAAATGTTGACACAAATCATAACCAAAGAATATATCCAGATAGATGATTGCTGATTGCAGTAGGATTTTGCTTGTGCATTGTTCTGTCTTACTGAATGTGTTGGAAAGAATTTACCTCTCTTCCAAGGTAAAAATACCTATAGAGCGGAGATGGAAGTTAAAGCATTCAATTACCGACAAACATTTTTTAGTTTAATGGTGACAAATACAAGGCAGTTGGGAAAATCCAGACTAGCAAACTAGTTCTTTCTAAGTATGGGGCTGACAGATATACTATAGACATTTAATATTTTTTCTGTCTAATGAGCTGGTCAGATTCGAATTTAGTTTTTCTATGGACAGTTTTAAATATTTTTCACTTACTTGGGAATCTTAAACTCTGCATATGGCGAAACAGTGCACATGCAGAGCATTTATGTTTAGTGAAACATAAGCTTATTTCAGAATGATTATTAGTCAACTCCCCAGTAACCTATAATTCTATAAAATGGTGTGCTTAAAGGAGTGTTAGAATACAAAAAAAAAACATACTCACCCGTATGCTGTATCTCATGCTGCAGTGGTACCCAGCTGGCTCTAAGCCAGAGAACTGAGCGTTCACATGACTGCTGATCGCTCAGTTCTCAGTCTACTCGCAGCAGAGAGTGATGACTGCCAGTCACTGCTCTCTGCTGTGCCCCTTTAGCAGTCACTGAAGCACAAGGCAGGAGAAGGGTGTAAACGGCTGGCTCAGCCGCTCAGTTGCGCACCGAGAAGCTGAGCCAGCTGCCGATTAGACTGGACTGTATCTGGATGGATCCTGAGATTGGCAGGATCCTTCCAGGCCCTGGATCGGTTCTGTGACTAATCTAGGTCACAGGAGAGCACAAGTAAGTGCACTTCTGTGATCCACAAGAGAAGTATGACCAAAAAAAGCTTTGGCCATACTTCTCTTTTAATCTAGCTCCTCTGCTGCAGACAAATTTTCATCTAGTTTACCAAAAAACGTTTTTGATGGATAAGGGTCGACTTATAGATAAGGGTCTGCTTAATCTGTGCAGCTTTCTGGATCAGTTGTTTTCCAGTCACTCCCTCCTGATGGGCTACAAGGCCCTAATTTCATGGGGCTCACAGAGCCTTATGTGGCCACTTTTGTCTGCTAGAAACTGAAGCAGGAAGTTGTTCCTGTGGAAAAAAGACTCTGAGGGAGGTACAGAGTGTGTGCTGTCTTCCCCAGCCCTTATTTTACCAGCCTAGTATCCCACAGATCTTTATCCCTGTACTTATCCTTTCCTGACGTGTTTTTGTTGCTGCTTTTGTCTCTACTGCCTCTGAGGCAGCAGTAGGGGACACTTGGAGAAACCCTGGGAGGAAAGTAGCTGAGCCTCACTTCCCTGCTGCTGCACCCTCTGTCTAGGCTATACCCTTTGTTCTCTGCTGCTAGGGTCACTGTGTACCATGCATTGATATGGATGCCCTGTTACTCCCCTGAAAATCAAGGTAAAATTATTATTTGACTTTAGAACCACACCTCAAGCTGTTGAAAATGAACCTTTACACACATAATGCAAAGCAGCACACCCACTTTGCACCAACGATCTGTGGTTCACATTTTGTCCCTCTTACAACCAGCACTTGGTCAGAATTTGGTCTTAAGTAATCATAGGGAACAGATTTTGTCCTTGTCCCTTTTTTGTTCAAAAAAACTCTGGCAAAGCTTTCCCTTGTAAAAACCTTTATTCCAGGTGTTTGTCAGATTAGAACAGCCTTACAGCACCCTTCACTTCTCTGGGATCTTAAAGAGGAGGTCAAGCCCCCCATGAAAAATACTCCCTACTGCGCATGCGCGAAGCATACTGTGCTTTCTAATTGGCCCGGTGGCGGAGGAAGGAGGAGGAGTGGGGCCAAACTTCCAAGAGACGGCGCTGTATCTGGAAGTGGGGAACCATCCCTGTCAAAAACAGGTACTCGTTCCTCCCTCCCCTTGAAAGGTGCCAAATGTGGCACCGGAGGGGAGGGGTGTGGGGAGGAGACAGATGAGCAGAAGTTCCACTTTTGAGTGGAACTCCGCTTTAATTTGGTTCTCTTTACTGCAGAAACCACCCTTTGAACCCATCAGGACCTCTTTAACCGCTTCAATACAGGGCTTTTAAACACCCTTCCTTACCAGAGCACTTTTTGCGATTCGGCACTGCGTCGCTTTAACTAACAATTGCGCGGTCGTGCGACGTTACACCCAAACAAAATTGACGTCCTTTTTTTCCCACAAATAGAGCTTTCTTTTGGTGGTATTTGATCGCCCCTGCGGTTTTTATTTTTTGCGCTATAAACAAAAGAAGAGCGACAATTTTGAAAAAAAACACAATATTTTTTACTTTTTGCTATAATAAATATCCCATTTTTTAAAAAAAAAACATTTTTTTTCCTCAGTTTAGGCCGATACGTATTCTTCTACATATTTTTGGTAAAAAAAATCGCAATAAGCGTATATTGATCGGTTTGCGCAAAAGTTATAGCGTCTACAAAATAGGGGATAGATTTATTGAATTTATTTATTTTTTTTTTTTACTAGTAATGGCGGCGATTTGCGATTTTTTTTTCGTGACTGCGACATTGCGGCGGACACTTCGGACACTTTTGACACATTTTTGGAACCATTCACATTTACACAGCGATCGTTGCTATAAAATTGCAATGATTACTGTGTAAATGTGACTGTCAGGGAAGGGGTTAACACTAGAGGGCGCTGGAGGGGTTAATGTGTGTCCCTAATAGGAGTGATTCTAACTGTAGGGGGAGGGGACTTAAGGGGAGGAGACCGATCATGTGATCCTCTGTACTGGGATCACATGATCGGTCTCCTCCCCGCTGACAGGACGTGGAGCGGTGTGTTTACACACACAGCTCCACGGTCCCGCCCGGTCCCGTTGTTTTAACGGGCAATCGCGGGTGCCCGGCGGACATCGCGGCCGCCGGGCACTCGCACCGGGTCCCGAGCGATGCCGCGGGCGCGCGCGCCCCCCAGGCGGCCGGGAACCCGAGGACGTCATATGACGCCCACCCAGGATGGTAGATCCACCTTGTGGGCGGGTACTGAAGTGGTTAAGTGATCTTTGCTGCAAAGTTGGCTTTATAGTGGCTGTCACATCCATCACACAAGTCTTTGAACTATCAGCTCTCTTGTGCCACAATTCAGAAACTGGAAAACACTCCATGTCTAACAGTACACTCAGTACTGGAAAGTGCTACAATGCAAATCCCATTCCTGGCTAGCTCCAATCCTCAGTTATGGCCTTCAAAGCTGAGGAAAATGTAATTTGGATAGCTGACCAGCCGAAGCGGAGGAAAAAAATTTCACAACAAAAAGACGCTAACAAAATATAGCTATGCTAATTTGCCAAACACAGAGGTGTTCTGGGTAGAGGAGGGGGTTATACAGGAGCTAGCTTATAATCTTTGTTTGCCAGTGTCCTAAACTCCGGTAGGTGGCAATATAGCCAAACTGTTTCTGAATTCCTGCATCTCTCAATGGATATGAGAGAAAAGCAATTTTACCTTTTTAGAGCTTGTCTGCCTTCACATATTTACTGGGTTATATTGGGATACAATTGGATACATAACCAGTGATAGTAGAAATAAATGGTTAGCGATAAATACCATGTCCGGAGACCGATTAAGGTAACATCATACGCAAGGAAGCAGTTTTGGCCCCTAAGATGTCAACTAACATTGACAAGCAATGCCTTTTGCTTTGTCTGTATTGGCATAGCCCACCCCTTTGGAAGTCAACTACCTTCAAAGCCCCCTGGTCTTCCACTGGATTCTCCACTTCTGTCTAGGTTTCCTTGTGAATAATCTGGCTCGGTCTATGAGGCTGTGGTAATTCTGCAGTGGTTCAGTATTAGGTGTTTCCACCTGTCTTTAGGAACAAAGGTTTTGCAAGTTGTTTTACCAATGAATTACACTTCAGATTTTCAATGCTTCATGGTACAGTGCCTTAAAGTATTTATACCCCTTGAAATTTTCCACATTTTGTCATGTTACAACTGAAAATGTAAATGTATTTTATTGGGATTTTAGGTGATAGACCAACACAAAGTGACACATAATTGTGAAGTGGAAGGAAAAGGATAAATGGTTTTCAAAATTTTTTTTCAAATAAATCTGTGAAAAGTGTGGCGTGCATTTGTATTCAGCCCCACTGAGTCATTACTTTGTAGAATCACCTTTCGTTTTAATTTTAAGCTGCAAGTCTTCTAGGGGATGTCTCTACCAGCTTTGCACATATAGAGAGTGACATTTTTCCCCATTCTTTGCAAAATAGCTCAAAGTTTGTCGGATTGGATGAAGAGCATCTGTGAGTAGCAATTTTCAAGTCTTGCCACAGATTCTCAATTGGATTTATATCCGGACTTTGACTGGGCTGTTCTAACACATGAATATGCTTTGATCTAAACCATTGCATTGTAGCTTTGGCAGTATGTTTAGGTTGTTCTCCTGCTGGAAGGTAAACCTCCGCCCCAGTCTGAAGTATTTTGCTAACTCTAAGAGGTTTTCTTATAAGATTGCCCTGTATGTGGCTTCATCCATCTTCCCATCAACTCTGACCAGCTTCCCTATCCCAGCTGAAGAAAAGCATCCCCACAACATGATGCTGCCACCACCATGTTTCACTGTGGGGATGGTGTTCAGGATGATGTGCAGTGTTAGTTTTCCACCAAACATGGCGTTTTTGCCAATGAGACCAATTTTGGTCTCATCTGACCAGAGCACCTTCTTTCACACATTTGCTGTGTCTCCCACATGGCTTCTCGCAAACTGCAAATGGGACTTATGGCTTTCTTTCAACAATGGCTTTCTTCTTGCCACACTTCCATAAAGGCCAGATTTGTGGAGTGCATGACTAATAGTTGTTCTGTGGACAGATTCTTCCACCTGAGCTGTGGATCTCTGCAACTCCTCCAGAGTTACCATGGGCCTCTTGGCTGCTTCTCTGATTAATGCTCTCCTTGCCCGGCCTGTCTGTTTAGGTGGATGGACATGTCTTGGTAGGTTTGAAGTTGTGCCATACTCTTTCCATTTTTGGATGACGGATTGAAAAGTGCTTCATGAGATGTTCAAAGCCTGGGATATTTTTTTTATAACCTAACCCTGTTTTAAAGTTTTCCACAACTTTATCCCCAAACTGTCTGGTGTGTTCCTTGGCCTTCATTATGCTGTTTGTTCACTGAGGTTCTCTAAAAAAACATCTGAGAGCTTCACAGAAGAGCTGTATTTATACTGAGATTAAATTACACACAGGTGGACTCTATTTACGAATTAAGTGACCTCTAAAGGCAATTGGTTCCACTAGAGTTTAGTTAGGGGTATCAGTAAAGGGGGCTGAAAACAAATGCACACCACATTTTTCACATATTTATTTGTAAAATGTGTTGAAAACCATTTATCATTTTCCTTCCACTTCACAATTACGTGCGACTTTGTGTTGGTCTATCACATAAAATACATTTATATTTTTGTGGTTGTAACATGACAAAATGTGAAAAAAATGTCAAGGGGTATGAATACTTTTTCAAGGCACTGTATCATGAGTTTAATGTATAGGTAGCACTTTAGCACTACCCAGTGGTTACACCTATAATGAAAGTAACACTGTTTTGTGGGTGGGTCTGATGTCCAGAGCTTGTGGGTGGAGACGTGATGTCAGTTTTCCCGCTTACCTGTACACTCCTTGTCTACATGCATTTTCTCCTCTGTAGTTCTTACACTGAAGTACACAGTATGCCTCTCTCAGGCATGTGCATGAGATATGTAAATCACCTGTCACTCACAGCAAGGGGGAAGAACTGTGTCCTATTTCTTTGTGTGTCAGTTTTTATCTCACTGAAAAAAGATAAGAGGACTGCTCAGAGCTGGATTAACCCTTCATGGCAAGACTGGGCACAGATGACATGAAATCCTATACTGTACAAGGTGCTAGCCTCAATTATATAATTTTTTTTCCGGGTTTACATCCACTTTAAGTTCTCAAATTTATCTCTTGGTATATATACTGACTTATTACAGTGGATTACATACTGATTTACCTGCTGAAATGTAACTTTTTTTATTTAAGTGATAACCTCATAACTGTTCTTGAATAGGTCTGATCGTTTAAATGCGAGTTGAGTGTTCCAAAAGGACAGCCTGTTGTATACATGACTATGGAGTGAATGTTTAAAGAGGAAGTAAACCCTCTGAAAAAAGAAAAAAAAATACACCCTGCAAGACAAAGGCATAATGAGCTAATATGAATAGCATACTAGCTCATTATGAATTACTTGGCTGACATCAAAGCCCCCGCAGCGGTCCTCGTTCCCCCTCCTCTGTCGCCGCCATGTCTCCCGGAGTGACTTCTGTGTTCGCAGACTCCGGCTGTGTGACCGGCAGAGGCCACGATGACGTCAGCCCCGCACATGCGCCGTAGACATCAGTACAGTCTTTTTTGCAAATATCTCCTAAACCGTGTAGGTTAAGGAGATATTGCAAGCACCTACAGGTAAGCCTTAATCTAGGCTTACCTGCAGTGATGTAAGTAACTGAGTTAAAATAAACAGAGTTACTTAACGCAGTTACTTTAGAGGGTAACGAGTAATCTAACTGATTACTTTTCCCCTCATGGTAACGCAGTTCCCATTACTTAGGCGGAGTTACCTCAATTACATCTACTGCCACTAGATGGCAGTAGTGTAATTCCGGTGTACTGACAAAAAAGTTCCCCCGCTGGATAAGGACCCCCTGTACTGCGCAGGTGCAGCGCTCGCACAGTACGAAGGACTACGGAGCTTACAAAAAATGCTGAACCTAAACAGCTCTGAGTGAACTCTACACCGCGCAGATGCAGTTAACATGTAATTGTACGGGGCGATGCTGCACGCTCCTGATGCTCGTGCTACTCTGCAAGGGGCATCTATCGTGTAACTAAGGGGCGGGTCTAGTATTACTGTAACCAAGGGGCGCATTTATTATTATTGTTATATATCGAGCTCTGCCCATTAATTTAACATTCGCCCTCTTCTGTAGCCATCCGCCCCTTACATGATATAATAGACCCGACCCTTGCTTACACGCTATAACAGATCTGCCCCTTGGTTAGAGTAATAATAGAGCAGCCCCTTGGTTACACGATATATAACAATAATAATAAATGCGCCCCTTGCTTACAGTAATACTAGACCCACCCCTTAGTTACACATATAGAATATTTAAAAAAAGTCAGTTACTTTGCTGCGTAACTAATTACTTTTCCAGTGTAGTAACTTTAGAGTTACTAGAGTTACTAACGCAATTACTTTTTGGGAGAAGTAATTTGTAACTTAACTAATTACTTTTTTTAAAGTAAGATGACCAACACTGGTTACCTATATAAAAATAGATAGTAAAAATTCCAAGCGGTAATGTTCCTGAAAGATAAATACTAAAAACAGCGCTAAAATTCCAGTATCAATAAAAACTGAAACAAGATAATAAATTCACAGTCAGAAAATAAAGTGCAATATAAAACTGAATAAATAAATGTTCGTTTTGTGCAGAAAATGGTGGTAAGTGGACAGTTCAAAATCGCATCAGCGTGACTTCCTCTATGTTCAAAATGTAGACCAGGTGATATCCCATGTGACTTGTTTCACCACGTGCGGAGAAAATCCCCCTCAGGGGTTTAAACTCACCAGAAATACAAATTAAACAGGCATGTCAGGTAAAGGTCATCAAATGGTTAAACTGCATCCACTATTCCACAGCAAAGATGGACACCAAACGGCCTGGTAGCCTTCTTAACCTCTCAGCATCACAAAACACCACTGCATCAGGGGTCCAGGGGGGAATTGACTCCAAATAAACTCGCCATAGAAAATAAAGTATTGCACATAGCGTAATTCTGTTTATTTAGTACATAAAACCACCCATAAAATCACCCATATAAATAGCAGCGTACATTAATAATTCTTTCAGTTATGCAGAAAAATCACTTGCGTTTTTGGGTAGTTAGAAATACCCCACAGCGGCATCCATAGCGCTTCCTGTAGTCTGTAATGTGTCTCTCTAGACACAGAGACAGCTTCCTGGTGGCGGTGGAGCGCAGCTGGAACGCAAGGCGTCACTTCCGGTCAGCGTCGTGTAGGCCACGCCCTTACGCGTTTCGTCACTTCCGACTTCAACAGAGGGCGTGGCTACACGACGCTCGGCGGCGTTATTTGTATCCCGCCCCTCTGGGCAGTATCCAATCAGGGAATAGCCGGCATCCCATTCTAATAATAGGATAGGTAAACCCTGATAATGTTTAAGCCCATATTTAAGAGCAGGAAAACAGCAATCACGCAGCAGTTGTATTACATATACTGCGTGCAGGAGAAACTCATGCATCGATCTGTAATGCAGCCTATTAGTTCATTCTGAAAGAACAGGACTTTGTACATCGGAACACACATGCAGTATTCTTTTTGCTTCAAACCAGGCACATGACGTATAAACACTCATCTTATCATGTTAGGTCATACTGCGCTGTGCACAAGTTAGTGATACTATCATTGCAGGGTAATTCAAAGTATATACATGAAACCCAGAGATATATATATATGTAGGTATTGGGAAATAACTAAATGTCATTCATAAGAGTTGTGTGTCTTTAAAAGGGGTTCGGAGCAATCCTCAACGCTTATTAAAAGATGGCATAACAGAGAGAGTGAGCAACTGTATGGTATTAACAGGGCATCATAATGTGTTTATAAGGATAATCTACTCAGAAAATGGGGCTGGTACAGTGAGTCATACATTAATTAAATTAATAAAAGCGCATAAGGAACGAAATCACTATATTTAGATCTTAAAAATGTATAGGAGCATATATGGAACTTCCAAAATACATATTTAATAATGCAGGAAAACTCGACGGGATCGTAGATGCGAGTATGTATATATGTATATAAATATAATAAATATAATAAATATATATACAAATAATGAATTAATAAGTTAATTATAGCAATCTTAAAAGCGATAAAACCACCAAAAAAATCGCATAGAAAGTTGCATAAAAAGTCGCATCTAAAAATTGGATAAAAATTACATAAGAACATATAATATAAAGAATATATATAAAAATGGTGTGGGTCTCATAAAACCATTAAGTTATGTTCGTAAAAAACCAATAAATATGGAAGATTAAAAACGGAAGGCATGTAAGATATATGCATATATCTATATACATATATAATATAAATCATATAATATAAATATAAGTCAATGGACATAGAAGGGCTCATATTTGGTTCATAACCCTGGTTCATAGCCATATTCAACAAATCATATTTAATATTTAGTAAATATCACTTAATAAATAATGAATAATAATAATGAAATGACGTGATGCGAAGGAGCGCTTGAACGTAGTCCTGATACACCTTGATCAATAGTCACTGATGAAGCAGTTTATGTCAAGGTCTACGTTCAAGCCTTTTGGCGACAAAGTGTCAACCAAATATATCCATTCGGTCTCCTTCTTAGAAAGTTCACGTACCCGGTTTGAGCCTCTCCAATTGGGCTTGAGATGGTCTATCCCCCAGAACTTTAACCCAGAAGGGTCCTGTTTATGATGGTTCTTGAAATGGAGGGATAAATTATGTTCTTTGAAACCGAGTTTGATGTTTGCAATATGCTCAGCAATCCTGATGCGTAGCAACCTTTTGGTGCGGCCTATATATATCAGCTTGCAAGGGCATTGGATTGCATAGACAACGTATGGTGTATTGCAGGTAATGAACTCCTTAATCTTAAATTCATTATTATTAGTTGTAGAGGTGAATGTTTCTAATGCCCGTAACTGTACATTCACCTCTCTACATGCCTTGCATTTTCTGCATGAGTAAAATCCGTCTTTATCCCAGAAGGATGGGTGTTTGGATGGAGGATCAAGAATCTTCTTTACGATCTTGTCTGCATGGCTTGGTGCCTTTTTGTAAATAAAACCTGGTCTCTGTGGGAGAGCTGTTTTCAATGTCTTATCCATCAGGAGTACATGCCAGTGGGTTTGGAATATTGCTTCCACCTCTTTGTATTGTGTGTGGAAACCTGACAAAAAACTCCATTCTTGACTGTTTCTATTTCTTGGGGTGGTTTTCTCTTCCAAAAGGTTGTTTCTAGGTACCATGGATATGTCCTCAATCACTTTATCCAGACTTTCTCCCTTGTAACCCTTCTCCTCAAATTTTTTCTTGATTATAGAAGATTGTGTATAAAAATCGGACTCTTTGGTGCAATTTCGTCTTATCCTCGTGAATTGGCCTTTCGGTATGTTTTTGAGCCACATAGGATGGTGGCCGCTCTGTGTTGGGAGGTAGCTATTGGCATCTGTTGGTTTAAAAAAGACTCTTGTATGTAGTTTATTGTTTTCTTTAAAAATGGTCACATCCAGGAAATTGATACTTTGTGCATTTATTTCACTCGTAAGCACAATATTGCTGGTGTTGCAATTCAATTCGGTTAAAAATTGTTCCAAAGATATTCAGTGATCCTGACCATATAAAAAACAAATCATCGATATATCGTTTATATAAAACCAGACTGTCTTTTTTAAAAGCAAAAATGTTCTTATCCTCCCACTCTCCCATGAAGAGATTTGCTATACTCGGTGCGAATTTGGCTCCCATGGCTACGCCTCTTTTCTGAGAGTAATAATTGCCACTGTACCAAAAGTAGTTATGACTTAGACAAAAGTCTAGTGCATACCGAATAAAGCATTTTTGATTGTGGTTTAGGTCATCTCTTTGGCTAAGCGCCCAGTTTAGGGCCAGCAGCGCATCATCATGTTGGATTATAGTGTATAGAGATGATACGTCTGCTGTGACTAGATAGACTTCATCGGTATTACTCAGATCGATGGTTTCCAGATATTGTAAAAGGCTCTTAGTGTCTCGTAAATATGCTTTAGTCAGGGTGACACTTTTTTGCAGAAAGAGATCTAAATATTGCCCCATACGCGATGCTCCTATACATTTTTAAGATCTAAATATAGTGATTTCGTTCCTTATGCGCTTTTATTAATTTAATTAATGTATGACTCACTGTACCAGCCCCATTTTCTGAGTAGATTATCCTTATAAACACATTATGATGCCCTGTTAATACCATACAGTTGCTCACTCTCTCTGTTATGCCATCTTTTAATAAGCGTTGAGGATTGCTCCGAACCCCTTTTAAAGACACACAACTCTTATGAATGACATTTAGTTATTTCCCAATACCTACATATATATATATCTCTGGGTTTCATGTATATACTTTGAATTACCCTGCAATGATAGTATCACTAACTTGTGCACAGCGCAGTATGACCTAACATGATAAGATGAGTGTTTATACGTCATGTGCCTGGTTTGAAGCAAAAAGAATACTGCATGTGTGTTCCGATGTACAAAGTCCTGTTCTTTCAGAATGAACTAATAGGCTGCATTACAGATCGATGCATGAGTTTCTCCTGCACGCAGTATATGTAATACAACTGCTGCGTGATTGCTGTTTTCCTGCTCTTAAATATGGGCTTAAACATTATCAGGGTTTACCTATCCTATTATTAGAATGGGATGCCGGCTATTCCCTGATTGGATACTGCCCAGAGGGGCGGGATACAAATAACGCCGCCGAGCGTCGTGTAGCCACGCCCTCTGTTGAAGTCGGAAGTGACGAAACGCGTAAGGGCGTGGCCTACACGACGCTGACCGGAAGTGACGCCTTGCGTTCCAGCTGCGCTCCACCGCCACCAGGAAGCTGTCTCTGTGTCTAGAGAGACACATTACAGACTACAGGAAGCGCTATGGATGCCGCTGTGGGGTATTTCTAACTACCCAAAAACGCAAGTGATTTTTCTGCATAACTGAAAGAATTATTAATGTACGCTGCTATTTATATGGGTGATTTTATGGGTGGTTTTATGTACTAAATAAACAGAATTACGCTATGTGCAATACTTTATTTTCTATGGCGAGTTTATTTGGAGTCAATTCCCCCCTGGACCCCTGATGCAGTGGTGTTTTTGTGATGCTGAGAGGTTAAGAAGGCTACCAGGCCGTTTGGTGTCCATCTTTGCTGTGGAATAGTGGATGCAGTTTAACCATTTGATGACCTTTACCTGACATGCCTGTTTAATTTGTATTTCTGGTGAGTTTAAACCCCTGAGGGGGATTTTCTCCGCACGTGGTGAAACAAGTCACATGGGATATCACCTGGTCTACATTTTGAACATAGAGGAAGTCACGCTGATGCGATTTTGAACTGTCCACTTACCACCATTTTCTGCACAAAACGAACATTTATTTATTCAGTTTTATATTGCACTTTATTTTCTGACTGTGAATTTATTATCTTGTTTCAGTTTTTATTGATACTGGAATTTTAGCGCTGTTTTTAGTATTTATCTTTCAGGAACATTACCGCTTGGAATTTTTACTATCTATTTTTATATTCTGTATTCATTTAAACAGCTGCTTTTATATACATTCATTCATTGATTTTTATATATATTTATTACTATTTATACAGGTGGGTCTAGCTACAATATAGACTGTATTTCAAACATCAGGCGCCGAGTAGTGGACATTAGGCCTTTAGTCACACTCTTTTTATTCAACACTGGTTACCTGTAGGTGTAAGTAGTCCCTAAGGGTTTACAACCACTTTAAGCTTTTTGTCATTATTGCAAATCACGTTGCTGAGCTCATCTGACTTTCAAATTGGTAGTATTGAATCCTGAAATCTTGAAGCAGTGTATGCACTCAGTGTTTTCAACTAGTCTGAATAGACTTGCATTGAAGGGACATAGGAAATAGTCACTGTATGGTACAGTAAAGTATGAAACCGAGCGTTCCTAGGTAATGAGCATGTCTTGCTGTCACAAGTGCAAATGCGAACTTCTAGACAAATAGCGTGTTTACAATTTTAAATGTTTAATGTAACCTTTTATTTAGAGAAATATATAGGCTGCTGTTGTTAAAATGCTAGTTACATGACTGCATTTTGTCTCATATGCATCTGAAGTCCAAACTTCTAGGTTAGTGACTTAGGCCTCATGCACGCTCAGATTTCTCAGCTTCTCTGGACGCTTTTTTCCCTGGCAGGAGAAGAACTGCCTCAAAGAAGTGTATTGCACACACGGTTTATGGGCATTAATGCATTCTGTTGGGCAGAATATTATATATTTATTCTGGCAATTAGAAAGCATAAACGCGTCTAGTGTTTATGCACGTTCCTTTTTTTTAATTTTTTTTTGCCCGAAAGCTCCTCTCTTGAACGCGTTAGTGATGGGTTTTTCTTTCTGCCTGTAAACACCTATATGTGCATGCACAGGCAGGGAAAAAAACGTTAAGGCCTTAAAGTGATAGGAAACTTTGCTTTTTAGCTTACAGGTAAGCCAATAATTAGTAAAAAGGTTTACCTGTAGGTACAGTGAATATCTTCTAACGGTGCATGCGCATTGTGCTCTGAATAAACAGCACACTCGAGTGTACCATCCATTGAGAGTGTTGTGCCACGACCGTGACTCCTGCACACATGCACCATTGGCATGTCATTGTAGCTCAGCCCTTTAATTGGCTGGAGCCCACTAACCTGTAAGGAAGACCTGGTGAAGGTGGCATCCCTGTCGGTGGTGACAGCGTGCCGCTAGAGGGATCCATTTTATAGGTAAGTAGTCTGTCATAATGTGCTAGTATGTGTCCTGGTCTTGTACATGTGTAAAGTTCTAAGAGCCTCCTGTACTCGTCATGGATCATCGTGCGCAAATACCTCCTTCAGAACAAACCTAACATATGCTCACATAATGCAATCGTAGTCCTGTGTCCAGGTTCAGTAAAGCCACTGAGCACAAAATAGTAGGTGGAAATTATACTCTTTTCACTCCAGGGATTGACAGGCTGCTTAGTAGATCTTTCACTTACTCATGGACATTGAGGCAGGGATGAATAGAACACGGTGCACTGATGTATAACCCAAATTTCACAAGTTGGGACACTGTAAAACCGAATGCAACTACTTTCAAATCTCATAAACCCATATTTTATTCACTATAGAAAATAGAAAACATATCAAATGTTAAACTGAGAAAATGTACCATTTAGGGGGGTAATTTAGAAATTGATGGCAGCAACATTTATCAAGAAAATTGGGACAGGGCAACACAAAGCTTGCAAAGTACAATCCCATTTCCCAAAAATTTGAATATCATCAAAAGTTCATTTATTTCAGTAATTCAAAAAGTGAAACTCATATATTGTATAGATGAATTACACACACACACAGTGATATATTTCAAGTATTTCTTTCTTTTAATTTTGCTGGTTATGGCTTACGGCTAGTGAAAAACAAAAATTCAGAAAATTTTGAATATTACATAAGACCAACAAAAAATAAAAAAGTATTTTTAATACAGAAATGTTGGCTTACTGAAAAGGTATGTACAGTATAGTATGCACTTCATACTTGGTCGGGGCTCCTTTTATTTGAACTACTGCATCAATGCGGCGTGGCATGGAGGCGATCAGTATGTGAATCAGTATGTGGTACATTGACTAAAAAAAAGTTATTTTTTGTCAGTTGTTAAATGGAGTTGAAGATCAACAGCTATGTTTAGGAATGCAGTTAAGTCTTTTAGGAATGTTGGCGAAGTGATCCAGTATCTGGCCACTTCTAAAGTCAGATGTTGGAGCTGATCATAGAAAGGAAGACAGATTCTGGCATTGGTGTCCTTTATTTTTATTTTTTTTAATGTTAGTAGTTGAAGTTAGGTTTATTAATATTAAGCTTATGTTTTTTGTTTGATTTGGCCTGCTTTAATGGTTTCCGATGGCACACAGTTATTATTCTGTGGCAGGGGTCTCCAAATGTTTTAGTACGAGGAGCGCATTGTAAATTTTGCAGATAATCTTTTTCGAGTCCTGCCTTAAATCCTAGTCCCTAATACATGAGACTCCCCATCAGAGTCCCTCACTACATTAGGGACCCCCTTACATCAGAGCCCCTATTACCTCAGTCTACATTAAGATTCCCCTCCACACCTATCCTTTATATTAGGGTCCCTCCTTCCTTACACCAGAAGTGGAGTTAGTGCACATTGAAGATACACCACTGACCCTAGCTGTGGTGCCGGATAAAATCTTGTAGTTTGGAGACCCCTGTTCTAAGAAAATGTATGTTTTTGCCTGCCCTAATAATTTCATATGTGTGTTTTCATAGCATGTATTTTTGGAACACCAAAGAGAGATTACTGTAACGTAAGTTTCCCCGTCTATTGCACGTACGAATGTGTGTTTTAGCCCTGACTTTAATTGTGAAAGAACTGCAAAGTAGTTTTACAGGTGAAGTAAATTGAGGACAATGACACCTTGACTGTACACAGGTGTAACTTGCACAGAATTACAGTAATTATTTTATAAGAGATAAACCAGTATTGATAAGTTGTGCCCATCGGCCATAGGGAGAGACAGACATGGCACATGGTTTTTATATTTTGTAGTTTAGATTGTCTTGGATGCTGGAATTGGCAGCCTCAATTTCTACAATTGGAAAAGGTTACTTTTAAGGGGCTTTTCAGGAAATTCAAAGTTCATTTGATAGGGTTCACTCTGCATAGGGACACAGTCAAGTTCCATCTTCCTCAACCACGTGTCACAGAATCTTGTCAAATTTTCTTGAAAATGCCCTGCAAGTTTACAAGGGAATGGATTTTGGGCACGCAGGTCCACCATTAGATTGTGTATTATACATTGTGCCTATTAGAGAGCGCTTTCCTTCTGCTTTCCATAAAAATCAGCAATTGTGCTATGAAAAATGAGATATGTTCAAGATTTTATCTAAATCTTGTTCTGCCATTTTAGTCCTGCTCACAATTTATTGCCCAGAACCTGGAAAGCAGCAGTTCAAAGTTTTATTTTAGATGCCAATCATCAAAAGCTACTTTGCAGTTATTCTACAAGGTACTTGATAAATGGATAACTAATGTTGTGTTTAAGCCATTCGCCTAGGCTTCTCCTTTGTTGCAGCTAAAATCCTCAACTGGTGACACTTTGAAGTATGGTGGATTATGTAATCAAAGCCATGTGTATTAAAGGGGAACTCAAGCCTTCCCTTTAATCTTGCACAGTGTGCAGGCTTCTCACAGTGCTGGAATTGCTTACTCAGATTTTACCACACAGAGTTTTTCATGTGTATTAGAAGCTGCAGCAAGTCAGATAAAGTCTGACTGATTCCTGGCTGGAGGACATCCAGCTTCATCTAGCGCTTATCTCTCTGACCTGACTATCCCTGGCCTGCCACTTTTTTTCATTGGATTTCAGTTCTGCCAATCATAGAGGCTCATCTCCACATGTGGGAATGCCCACTCCTCCAGACTGATATTTACTAGTTTAAAAAAAATTGCCAGTTGCAACAACCGCTATTTTTTTCCCTAGGGTCTCTGCTAAAAAATATATATATATATAGTTGGGGGTTCTGAGTAATTTTTTAGAAAAAAAATAATTTTTACATGTAGGAGCGAAGTGCCAGAATTGACCTGGACGGGAAGTGGTTAAAAATCTCCATAGGCAAACCTTCAAAAATGTGTTACAGGTTACTTGTTTAGAGTTACACTTACACTTGCACTAGAATTATTGCTCTCGCCCTAATGATCATGGTGATACCTCAAGTGTGACTTGAACACCATTTACATATGTGGGCATGACTTATGTATGCGTTTGCTTCTGCGCGCAAGCTCGGAGCAATGTGGCGCTTACATTTTTTTTTTATTTGTTACTTTTTATTTTTACACTGTCCCTTTTAATTTTATTTTATTTTTTATCACTTTTATTCCTATTACAAGGAATGTACACATTCCTTGTTATAGAAATAAGCATGACAGGTCCTCCTTTATTGAGAGGTCTGGGGTCAAAAAGACCCCAGGTCTCCCATTTACCTTTTTGAAAGCAAAAAAGTCAGTTTTATCTGCCCAGAGGCGGAAGTGACGTCAGACGTCGTTTTGGTCCTTCAAGGGCATAGAGCCAAATGGGATGCTATATTGCCCTCACTTGGCTTCCTGCCTAGCCATCGGTCGCACCCGGGTTAGTTCCTGGCTTACCGACGGTTCCTATAAGCTTGGGAACCACCGGAAAGAGGGGGGCACCTCTCTTGCCTCCTATAAAGGTGATCTTGCAGCATATCTGTCACTGGGACCACTTTTATCTGAAAGCCTGACTGAAAAATAGATACTGGGGTTATGGGCGCTAGCTGCGGCCATAACCTGGGTATTTAATATCAAAGTAATTACGTATAGTTAGCTGGGTGGTCGGAAAGTGGTTAAATAGGTTTTACTTCATGATGATATACCATACCCTATAGTTGACACCTAATTGTGTGTAGCAGTTATTTTAACTGTAGTTCCAATTGTCATTAAATATTCCATCTATTTAATGAATTCCATCTCTTTAATCTATCTACTTACCACTTGCACTTTTTGCACATCTTTTACACATTTTGTTAAAGTTCTGGTATAAACTTGTTATGGATGTGCTAATGATGATATCCTTGAACCCCTTGCTGTAAAGGAACCAAAAGTCCCTATGTCTTGTTTCTTTTTTAATCACTTCTAAATTGCATTATACATTGTGCAATATTTAAGTCGCCATTGGCCATGATACTGTACTTAACCTTAAAATGCCTGGATGGATGACTTGCAGCTTTTCTGTGCTGGAGTTACATAATCCACCATATTAGTTTGGTTATGTCAGTTGAGTTTCTCTGCAGCATTTGAGATCAGAGTGGTTTAGCTCATTTCAGGAAGGTAAGTTGGTTTTTGCAAATGTTCTTGTAAGTTATAGTTTGGGCACTTTTTTGTTAAAAATACAAATATCAGTCACACGCACAAAGCTAGTTGGCATGTAATTGCTAGATATTGAATACATTGACATCTTACCTGATGGGGTGAAGGAGGAGACCAGAGCAATACGAGCCGGTGCTCCTTCACACTAGCCGTAAGTTTGTAGAGTCAGACGTTATTTAAGTACTTAATCATCTTAGAATTAATTGCAAGGAAATGTCAAATGAGTTGGATGGAAATTACCCTGATATTAATATGTTTGGATTGATAAGCATCAAGCGTATCCTGATTAAATTGTCACAAATTAGTTGCCTCATAAAGGAGTAAGAGGGACTGCAGTCTGATGGGACTTGGAATACTCAGAAGCCAGAAAACTGGTCAATAGATTGCATTGTTCTTAATAAATACGAATATTAAAAAAAAAAAAAAAAAAATTTAATTTCCATGGTGATCCAAGATTTTTTTTCCCCCTAAATACACATGCTGTAAAATGAATTCTAAACACAGTTTAACAAACCCATGGAGGCAAGTTACCACATAAATTAAAGCCCTAATGATGGTTGGTCCTTATCCTCTCCAGTTCTAGGCTGCCATTGTATAAAGTGTAGCTTGAGGTATGTCTGCTTCTGCGATTCATTGAACACCTCTGTCTTCATGCCATTCAAATACATGATTGCTGCTTAATCAGTGGTTGATGCAAGTGGATGGTACCCATTTGTTTGCATTCAACTCTGTTCTGTAGTGCCAGTGAATACTGTGCGCATGCTGGCATTGGTATTCAGTCAACTGAGGAAGCCACATTGTGATGATCAGTGCCTCTTGCTTTGGAAGGAGTCTTGTGCAGCTGGGACTTAGTCTAATACCTGTGTACACAAACGATAAAAATGCCTTCTAGTGATTGGGTGAATAACTGGATTCTGAATTCCGCAATCATTTACCATTGTGGTTCTAACTCATTTTACCTTTCCTTGTTTAATTCTCCTACTACCATTTCCATTCTTGGACGTCGGATAGGCTACAATGCAATGGCAATTTTGTTTTCAGTAGCGGTCTAGGTATGTGGTAATGCTACATCAAAGGCACATTAACAGCTTTTTTTTTCTCCAGTGAAGGTCAGATTCTTGACTTAAAATACATGATTCTCAAATATTTCTTTACAAAGTATCCTCGGTAGACGGACAAAGGAGGAGCAGAGTAAAATATTTTGCAATTGATCAATCAGAACATGAGGGCTCAATCTGTTTATGGCTCCCTGTACTAAGCTATTCTATAATCACTTTTTATAATCAGTTTTTCAGTTGTTGGATCTATTGGGTAGTAAAAAAAGCTAATCGCACAGCAGCTGCAGTCAGACCATGGCTTATAGGCGGCTACGTTCAGGTAATTGGACAATGACAAAATATTGAGGAAAGTAAGGTTTACACAGAAGAAGATTTTGAGAAACAAGCTAAAGCTTCTTGCCGTATGATTTCTACAGTGAGCTCCTTTTTGATGCAGTATGTACTAGCCTTTGTCTAACAGCACTGAAATCTCCTCAGCCTAAGGCCTGGTTCACATTGGTGTGACATGCGCTCCTACTTTGAGAGCACATTTCACGTGACATGTAAAAATCAATGTTTCCCTATGAGAGCTGTCTTAACTGGTCCAAATTTGGAAAAGGTTCCTGCACTACTTTGATCCGACTTCTGTCAGATTTCAGCCCATAGAATTGAATGGAAGTCGCATCCAAGTCGAATCGTCATCTTAATTGATGTGATTTGGATCTGACATTACAGGAAGATTACACAGGCATTCCCTGAAGTTGCTTCTCAGTCGCGCCACTTTCATGTTGGAGCAGTGTGAACCCGGCCTAAAGCTGGCCATAGACGGTTCGAAACTCAGCCAGTTCAGAACCGTCCGATATTCAAAGGCTTTATGGGAAGGCAGAATGTACCCAAGTTGATCGATCAACTTGGGTGCAACCAGCCTGAAGGATTTTGCTTGTGATTATTGGTAATGGCTGTCAAAGTTGCTAGCAATAATCGCTGTGTTTTCATGGTGGGGATGTCTTCTTGCTGTTTTTTTTTTTATTTTATTTTTTTATTTTGCATTCTCCCTAAAATTATTTTCCTGGAATGTATTGAGTAACACAGGAAGTCATAAAACTTCAGGCTGTACTGTTGCCTATTACAGATGAACAGATGCAGCGCACTAAGCAGCGGAACCTCCTTAAGTTCTAATAGAATCCATGGACGGGTGCTCTGGCTTCAATGTCCTCCAGACATGTAAGCAACAGAATCCAATAAGAGAGCCGGCAACTCCAAATCCGTATGAAAAGTTTATTGGTTACATGTTAAGAGTATACAAAGGGGCTAACGCGTTTCGGCAAACCACATTGGTCACAGCACAACCGTTAAAATGAGATACAAAGTACATATAGTGTTCAGAAAGCTCCACCTACCCAGCAAGCAGTGAAACTATTGTGCTAATTGAAAATGCAAGATTACTTACCTGCTCAGCTATCAAGCAATCTTGCATTTTCAATTAGCGCGATAGTTTCACTGCTTGCTGGGTAGGTGGAACTTTCTGAACACTATATATACTTTGTATCTCATTTTAACTTTTATGCTGTGACCAAGGCTGTTTGCCGAAACATGTTAGCCCTTTGTATACTCTTAACATGTTACCAATAAACTTTTCATATGGATTTCCCAGCCTGGCGGGTTCCCGGGTGTTACTGGATCATATACTGTTGCCTATTGGAGGATTAGTCACTGATTAACAAAACCTGTAGACCAGCCTACGCTTTAACACCTCCCATTATCAACATGCCTTGGTTGTGCAGCAAAGTAGTGAAAGCATGATCATAAACAGAGGGATGAAACCCTTTATCATCAAATTTCCTTTATCATCCGATAGGGGAAAATAAATGATGTACAAAAACTGAGGGGTGGGAAGCAGAGCAAACAATCGCTAACAGGCCGAATGTAAACATGTATTCTGGGGACTGCCTGCAACTCAATGACTTGTCTGAAGGAAATTACTCCAAAGCTTGCATCAGATGAGGGTGAAACATCCACTTGGTAGAGCTTTGAGGATATGTAAACCAGCTTTACAAATCTGGAAAATGGTTGCCTGATGCTGAAAAGCCCAAGAGGATCTTACAGATCCGGTAGATTTAGCCTCAACAGGGGAGGAAGAAACCCAATCCTTGCGACCAAAAAAACTCTCCTGGAGTCCCCCGCAATCATTAAACAAGAAGCCGGAGGCCTTTCCAGGGCCAATTTGGAATGACAAAACAGTAGTGTTAGGCTTTCTGAAAGGAGCAATGACTGAGAGAGACTTGCATAGCCCAAGCCACATCCAGACAATGGAGGGAAATTACCTTTTGCTGGACCATAGCTGGACAAAGGAATGGGAGAAGTACCTGCGATTATCACTAGCTGCTGCTATAGCCACTAGTGCTAATCACTGTCTTCTGGCGGGGGTCGCTTCTCCCGCTGGTAGAAGACAATGGCCCGGCAGCAGGGATTCCCACATTAACGCTGTCTGTGTTGATGGGAGAATCAAGCTAATTTCTTTTCTGCAACCCATGGTTGCAGGAAAAAAATTTGCTCTGTGTATGGCCAGCCTGTGACATGCATATAGTCTTGGACTTCAACACCACCTCCCCTAGTGTCTCTGCAAGACTATAAAGGGTTCTTTGCATGAGGAGGCTGCAGTTCAGACTCTCGATCAGAGGTGAGAACTACAAGACATGCAACATGCAACATTATGTGTAAGCGTAGAGAGAAATGTGTCTAATAAATTTAAATGACAGTTTTTGAAACGGAGAACCGGATTCAGATCCCAGGCAGTCAAAAGAAGGTCAGATGAGGGACCACATGGGAGATCCTCTGCACAAAGGTCTTAATGGAGGAGCGAAAGGTTGGCAGTCTCCTAAACAGAATAGAAAGAGCAGAGACTTGTCTTTTGGTGCAGCATGAATCCATTACAAATTCTGATCCAAACCAAGCTGCAGGGTGGGGAATTTTCAAGTGTAGAGACCACTGGCCCGGGTCTAGATTCTGCCAGGGTCTAGGAAATCTGAGTTTTCTACAGTCACCCAACAAAGCTGAAATGTGGAGATATACTCAGATAATGTGATTTACCTCTCTTGCTGCAGTGACACTTCTGGTTCTTCCCTGATGATTTACACAAATACTGTGGCATTGTCTGATGGAACCTGAATTGGATGGCCCTCCAACAGGTTGATCCAATGCTGATGGAACAGCCAAATTGCCAGAAGCTTCAATATGTTTAGCTGGAGATGAGATTCCTCTGACAACCAAAACCCCTGCAACAACAATGTGCCAGGACACCTCTTCAGCCTGACCGGCTGGTTTCTATTCTGAAAATCTTCCAAAAGAGGGGTCGAAAGGACTTCCTGAATCTTAAGCTAGAGATAGCTTGGTCCTTGTTGATGACCAAATCGGCCTGTCCAGAGATGGGACCAATTTGTCCCACCATGACAGAACATTACACTGTAAGGTCTGGAGTGAAAATAGGCAAAGGGAACTATCTTGAAGGAGACTACTATCAGATTCAAGGCTCTTATGTTCAAAAAGGGAGTTAGGCTTCTGGACTAAAAAAATACAACTTTGGCTGGAGAGCCTGAAGCTTCCTCCTGGGAAGGTACACTGGTTTGAAATGTGTCCAGGACCACACCCAGATCTGATGTCGGCTCCAGCTTTTGATTTTTGAAGGTTTGGATTCAGGCATACAATACAGCTGCCTTCGGCAGTATTTGAGGCAGGCAGATGTGTCTTTCACATATTAACAGATATGAGTCACACGTTAAGGCAGGTTTACAGGTGATACTTTGACATGACAGGTTGCACCTGACATAACAAAACACATGCACCTTGGAATGCGTCCCTTAGTCTGAAGTGTGTGTGTGTGTGTGTGTGTGTGTATATATATATATATATATATATATATATATATATATATATATATATATATAAAAAAATTTTTACACACACGTGCGCTGCATACACAGTATATGCACAATAGTCTGCACTATTTTTTTTTTTCTAAGACAATCTTGAGTGCATAAAGATTCTCCATGAAATGTCCTCCGATATTGTCAGTCTAAATCTTGGTAAGTTTCTGTAATTATGAATTATGGTAATTGCCTCTTTATTGGAGAAACTTTTAAGTTAGTGTGCCTTTGATAAATCTGGACTAGGATGGAAACATTTCTGTACAGAATTTTGTAGTCTCTGGTGAATCAGATAAACCTATTAAATCAATAGACCATGTTGGTCCTGTTAAGGCTTAGCTGTCATCCATATACAATGTACAAATACATTTCTCCAGCCTGTCAATTGCTTAGGAGTTGCTGTCTTCACTTCACACTGGCATCAAAAGTCTCTGGTCAACTGATGGATTCTATTTTCTACAATATTGGTTCAGTGTAGTGTAGCAGAACTGGCTGTCCTACCTCTTGTCAGCAGTTTCTAAACTTGACTCATTTGTATGTTATGAGCCTTTTATACCTCCTGTGACATGCTCAAAGGAAGGGGAGGGTCTTACCACTATGTATAGTGTTTGACACTTTAGGGTTCATGCAAACTAGGAGCAGAAAAAAGAGCATATAAAAGCTCATAGTGGCTCATATTACACAAGAGTTTAGCAGAGTTCATGGGCATTTGCTTTTATAAGCTTTTTTTCCCCAAAACATCCCCCTCTGCTAAATTTCATAATAATCAACGTTCTCCATGATACCTCCACATGTGTGGTGCGAACACAGTTTACATATGTGTTCATTACTGTGCATTACATTTAAAAAAAAAAAAAAGTCATACTGTCCCTTGAGATAAAAGTGATTGAAACATTTTTTTTTTTGTAAAGGAATTGTAAACATCCCTTGTGGTAGCCATACAACTTGACAGGTCCTCTTTATGGAGAGATCTGGGGTCTAAAAGACCTCAAATCTCTCATCTACCCTCAAACGCAAAAGATAAAAATAAAAAAAAAGTAAGAAGTGTGGTGACGGTCGCTCTGGTCCTCCAAGGGAATAAAGATGAGCGGTGGCCATCGCTTAGCTCTATTGCAAGCTGCCACCGAATGGGTTCCCGGGCTCAGCGATCGATGAGGTAGTCCCAGGAAGCGGCGGTGGGGGGAGGGCACCATTCCTCAGGACCCATGAGTCCATGGTAGTACCTTGTCTGGCAGATGCACGGTTGCTTTACAGTAGGCTGGGATATACTAGATTTCTCTGTGTTTTTCCCACCGTGTTGCTGGAATTTCCCAGTTGGTCCCTAAAGAGATTGGATAAATTATAGATACAGTATCGTAGCAGATGGAATAGGTGATCTTGTACCCTCCGAGAAGGATTATTTAGGCACACTGTATGGCGCTGGCTATCCTGAGTTGCCCCTCCCATGGGCCGGCGGGCGTATTGAACTGACAACAGCTTCTATTGATTTTGTCTGGCCCTTATCCCAGATCATTGTGGGTGGTACTTTTATGATTATCATTAACAACTTTGATCCTTGTGGGTCCTGAGGAAGCGGTGTGGCCACGAAACGCGTAGACCTCGTTTCAAGAGCATACATTGAAACATACCACCGTATTACAATTTTTATGAAGTTTTCAAATATTTTTACTAGTCAATAAAACATTTTTTTTTTATACAAGTTGGATGTTAGATTTGACGGTCACCAGAGGTATATTTAGTGTCCCACTATACTACATTGTACATTTTGGGGTTGATACCCTGTTAGACCATATGTTAACTATCCTTACAGCACCCTTTCCCATTTCCCATTATCACAAGTTGTATTTCATGTACAGTTAACGCTACAGGTGCGCTGTCTAGTGGTTATCTCTATCAGGGTATATGGTTAGAATAGTGAGGGAAATGTAGTCATTGTGCAGCTCTACTAAGCAAGAAGCTAAGCCTGCATATGCAGTGATCAAGTACAACTGCTCTCTGTTGATATATATTTAAAGCAATAGTAAACCCAAAAACAAAAATGTATTAAATTGCAACTTACCAATTCTTAGTTGTGGTGGCTGCATTCATTTTCTTTGTGCATTCATTTTCAACTGGTGATCCAGCCAGTAAGTCAGTTATTTGTTAACTTGCAGACCAACCTACACAGACAAAGTAGCAGTTAGAGGGTTAGAAGCAAACCATTCTGACAGAAGTACATTTGCAATGGTCAGCTTTTATTCATGTATATAAAACCTTTATCCCAAAAGGAAAAAGACTTGTGCTGTAAATTCTTGTTAGCTGCAGTTCAGCTTTATTTGTTTGTCAAATCCACCAAGGAATTCCCCCACCAGGACATTGTATCCAGACAGTGGTACTCTCTGCTGTCAGAATACACTGATCAGCGGCTGTAGCTTCTGATTGACAAAATGATCGAACGTTCCTATTCTACAGAAGTCAATCTAACAAGCAACTTCTGTCGAAAAGAGACAGCCACAGGGATCAAACAATGTGGGATGCAGGGATCTCTCCCGCTGAGCGATTGTATTTTTACAGGGGGCTGAACTGGCTGACTTTCGGTATGTGTACCAAGCTTAAAGGTGAACTTATCCTTTAAGAACTACTGGGAAACCCGGTTTTTAAATCTCCTAACAATAATTGATGAAATTACTTAAATTGGTCCCATTCACATCTATCTTTCAAACGCAAAGCTATAGTTCCCCTTTTACATTTTGTTTTTAGTTTTGCCTAACATGATTATGTATAAAGCAGTCTGTTTTTTGTGACTTTGACAGGAATGAGGAGGATCTTACCGTATATGGAGAATGCACAGATTTATTTAAGACCAGACCCTGTACTTCAAATATTGTTGTGAGCTTTTCATTTTAGAAAGCCTTTTAGGAAAAAGAAGAGACTTAAGTTGAATTGTCAATCCGTTTTTTGTTTCTCAAGCTGTTTTGCAGTGTTTGTTTATTATTGACTTGTACTTGGCTGTTCCTGTAGCATTTGTCGCCAGTGATGATGAGGATTTAGAAGGTCTGTGGTTTGGTTTAGACCCTTTTCACATGGGCAATTCGATCAGGTCCACCTGTCCTTCAGGCAAACTTGATCAACGGGTCCATGCATTCCTGTGGACAGGCGGGTGTGAAACCGACTTGTGTGCGCTTACACCTGCCTACTTCCGGGTCCATTCCGCTAAAATAAAAACAGAAGGGGATCTATCTCCCTCTGTTTAAGTGGATCAGATCAGAGGACAGGTATAAATGTATAGTGGAGTAGTTTTCTCCTGGCCGCCCATAGAGCAGAGCAGGCTCTGAACGCATCGGCTTTGCAGAAACTGAGCGTGCACAGGTGTCATCCACCCGCTCTGCTCCAATCAGCAGGGGATCTGTGATCACCTTCTGATCAGAAAGCATATCGACCCATTTAAGAGGCCGTAAACTCTTTACAGTTGAAGAAATCTGCAAGGCTTAGGACAGTGTCCATCTTCACAGGATTGCAAGGTTTTACGTATACTTTCTATCTGGCTTTGTAGATTGCACTAAATCTGTTTTATATTAATTTTTTGGGGCACTTGCCAAGCCAGATGCATAAATTAAGAGCAAAAAGTACTACTATGCACCACTATAGTACCACAAGAAATGTTATTGCATTTTTAAAATAACAGAAGGGTAGATAAACAAAACATAGAAACGATAGTCATCTGTTCTGTTCATTTGCAAAGTTTGTACATAACCTTAAACATGGCTTCAAAATAAAGGAGTATGTTATAAAGACATGGCGGTGCGAGTCGTTATTACACCTTTCCCTAACCGTTCTTTCTGCATTTGGGTGAATGACGGGCTTAGTTTTTTTCTGTTATCTGTAAAAGTTATCACACACTATCCATTCACCCCAAATTTTCCTACGTTTGTTTTGGCAACTACAGGCTTCATAAATTAATTTCATAAGAGAAAGCATTGTATTCACCAAACATTTCCAGGCATCAATAAGTACAATTTTATCAGCTGTCCAATTTAGAACCATGGCTTGTCTGGCATAAAAAAGTGATACCCACATGAAATCTTTCCAGGTCACCAAAGATACAGAAAAAGTACCACTTTGGATTACAAACGTCAGTGCCAAGAAAGTTATGGGAAATAAATGTACCGTATATACTCGAGTATAGGCCGACCCGAATATAAGCCGAGGCACCTAATTTTACCACAAACAACTGGGAAAACTTATTGACTCGAGTATAAGCCTAGGGTGAGAAATGCGCAGCTACTGTAAGTGGAAAAGAGGGTCAACGATGCTCATTTGCAGCCTCACTGTGCCCATGCAGATGGACACAGTTGACCGATTTGGGGCCCTGTATCTCAGGGTCACTTAGTGCTAGGAACCCCATCTTTAGATATGTTGTAGTGCTAATTCCACTGGGTTGGAATACAACATTTGGGGTTCCTAGCACCAAGTGTCCCTGAGATATGGGGCCCCAAATTCGGGTCAGAAAATCTCAAGCACTTTTCTGCAGCAGAGAATGACATTTTCTGAACCGACTTTGGGGCCCTGTATCTCGGGGCCACTTAGTGCTAGGAACCCCATATTTGGATATGTTATAGTGCTAGGTACACCAAATTTGGGACTCCTAGACCCAAGTGGCCCCGAGATACGGGGCCCCAAAGTCGGGTCGGAAATTTTTTTTTTTGCTGCAGAAAAGTGCTTGACTCGAGTATAAGCCCAGGGGGGCACTTTCAGCACAAAAAAAATGTGCTGAAAAACTCGGCTTATACTCGAGTATATACGGTAGCTAGTTTTAACACACATGAAAGAGCCTACTGTTTCAACATGCTTTTTTGATGTGTTTGTTGATTCTCTGATGCTTTTTTAACCACTTCAATACAGGACATTTTCACCCCCTTCCTGCCCAGACCAATTTTTAGTTTTCAGCGCTGTCGCACTTTAACTGACAATTGCACGGTCGTGCGAAGTTGCACCCAAACAATATTGACATCCTTTTTTCCCCACAAATAGAGCTTTCTTTTGGTGGTATTTCATCACCTCTGCCGCCGAGCGCACACACCGGGTCCTGAGCGACGCGGCGGGCGCGCGCCCGATTAGACGCCCGGGAAGGGGATGACGTCATATGATCCCCGCCCAGGATGGGAGATCCCATCTGCAGGCGTCATATTACTATGGGCAGGTAGGGAAGTGATTAAAGCTTTGGGCCTGTTTCACACAGGCGTCAGTTTGTATAAGCAGTGTGAACAGCAAAAAAGGTTGTTTTGATATTCTGGCCCGCTACTATCAAACAACTCTCTGCGCTCAAAGGGATATACTGTCTGGGTATGAGTTTCAGTAGTGTAGTATGTTAATCACTTAATATAAATATACTTGGTTTGATGTGCAACCCAGCAAGGGTGCACCAGTAGCAGCTGCTTAGAGAAGACGTAGTATATAAAAGTACAATAAATAACCAGTGTCCCGGAGTAAGAAATTGAGTAAACAATTATCTATATCCAACCTGTGTCAATATTGTAGCAGCGCTTGGGTATCAGAAAATACTGATTAGGTAGACAGGATAATGTTTGAATATATAAATGGATCAATTACTGGGTCTAGATATATGTAAGTCAATCAATAATCCATGGAATGATCAATAATAAATGGTGAACATAATTAATAATTAATAAGATAGGGGGTAAGTGCATTGATCAATTGAAATAAAAAAATAAATAAATGAATACATTAATTAGAAGAGAGTCCATATGTTTCACGGTGACTCCAAATAAGTAAATACTCAATACTTACATATATCTATGACTCATATATCTATGACTCAATACTTACATATATCTAGACCCAGTAATTGATCCATTTATATATTCAAACATTATCCTGTCTACCTAATCAGTATTTTCTGATACCCAAGCGCTGCTACAATATTGACACAGGTTGGATATAGATAATTGTTTACTCAATTTCTTACTCCGGGACACTAGTGTGAACAGCAAGCTTTGACAGAGCATTTGCAGAGCTTTCAGTGAGCTTCGCTGAAACTTTTAAAGTACCATTCAGCTCCAGTTTGTAAATGGCTGAACACAGATCCTAATGAGTGTTGATTGCCACTTTAACCACTTCAGCCTCGAGCCTCTTTTTGAGATCTGTTGTTTCCAAGTTAAATAAAACTATATATACATTTCTTTTTTTCAAACACCCTAGAGAATTAAATGGCGGTCATTGCAATACTTTGTCACACCATATTTGCGCAGCAGTCTTACGAGCGCAATTTTTTGGGAAAAAATACTTTTTTTTATTAGAACAGTAAAGTCACCCCAATTTTTTTTTTTTTATATTCTGAAAGGTAATGTTACACCGAGTAAACTGATACCCAACATGTCACACTTCAAAAATCGCACGACTTTGAAGTCGTACAAGTGTGAAAGGGGTCTTAGACTTAAATGCAATAATAAAAAATTATTAAATATCTTCTTTTTCATAAAAAAAAAATATATCTTCTTTTTCATACATCATGGGACACAGAATTAGGCTAATATTCATTACCTACTGGGTTATACGCCATCTCTAGGTGAATGCACTCTGGTACACAAAGTCTGACAGGAAGTGATCCCCTGTATAACCCCTCCCATACAGGAAGTACATCAGTTTTTTTACCAGTGTCTGCCAGGTGGATGGGCACGTTTGTTTGAGTTCTCTGAGCTCCAGGTCTCTAGTCCCACAAACGGTTCTTAAATGAATCAAGGGATTGACCGATCTGATCCATTTGACACAGGCTCTATATGCTTAGATAAATGGTACCGAGCCTCGCAAAGAAGACTCAAGATCCTGCAAGGTTTTGCCTGTAATGCGACCTCCGGGCACTGCACCCTGCGAAGTGGAATCCTGGACACCACAGCGCTAAGGCTTTCCTGTAGGGTGCTGTACAGGTCCAAGGGAGTGGATCCTAAACATAAAAAGGGTACCCAGTCCTTGAAGGTCCTCAAGTGACAGGAACCCGCCGTGATGGGTGAAGTTTGGGCTCTTAGTTTCTAAACTGCCCTGCGCCTGGACGGCTAAGTGAAACCCCCTTATTTACTTATTGTGGGGTGTCCCAGTGAATGTAACAATCAGTCAAGCTAGCTAGAGGCTGGACACCTGTGTGGGGTGACCATACAGGGGAGTTTTTGGGCTAGCTGTGGGTGTTTGCAAGGTGTACCTTTTTTGCTTGTGTCTGGCTGTTTCTTACCTGTATAATGGTGCACCATTCGCCTCTTGGTTTGCCATGGCGCACATGCATTCGCTGTTCTCAGCAGTTTGCTTGTTTGGCAGCCATGGCGCACCCAGTGGAGCCGCAGATGCAGCATAGCCTTTATCTGGGCGCACAAAGATTTGCATATTACGCAAATACAGCCGGGCTCATTCGCCGGGATCGCACACGCATGCGCAGAGCGTTCCGGCGCACAGCCAGCTTATTTAAGCTGTGTATGCCAAGCATGCAGTGCTTCCAGAAGGCAGCTGTGGGACACAGAGCAGGCTCTGAACCAGGCATTTGCAGCGGTTCATTTCTCCTTACCCGGGTCACGTGAGTCACCAGGTTTTGCTTGGCAGGCTAAAGGTGCTTAGCAGGATTGTTGCATATGGGCTTGGTGAGCCCTATTAAAGGGTCTCCAGTCTGAAGTGTGTTAATACTACACCCAGGTACTCTTTTTTTTTTTGTGGCTTGTAAATGTCTTCAAAAAAGAGGGGCGGAACTAACACTACAGGAAAGGGCACACCTATGTTGTCAGTTCCTGATGAACCTAGTTGTATCCCCTGAAAGACCAGAGGCTTCTGGGCAATCTGAGCCACTGCGCCTATCTGGTATGGTAGCGAACATATTACAGCGCACACATTCAAGAATCACATCTGGTATGGTGCCTACAGTAAACGCTGCTGCTTCACCCTTGATTACCAAGGATGAATTGTCCTCGGCCCTAGCCGAGGTAGAGCATAGGATTGCAGCCTTGATTGCCTCTGTCCCGCAGGGTGGCAAGACGCGTGACAGATCCCCCTCCCCGGAGCCTCCTCGTTTGGAGCAAGAATGGATTGAGAATCGGGTAGAGATAAAAGCTCAGGATTCTGTGGAGGGACTGGCGGATGAGTCTGCTTCTGAGCAAACTGGACAAGAAGATATCCAGTTGATGTCTGCCTCTGTCGCAGAGGCTTTTGATCCAGACTCTTACTGAGAGAACTGTTCCTTCTGCCTTTAAGTTGCCTCTTGCAGAGGTTACTGAGCCCCCTGGTTCTCTTTGGGGTCCCTGAGGTCTCTTCAGACCGCACAGACTTTCCCCTTACACCCTCTGTTGGAACAGGCAGTGTATGCTGATTGGGTTTTCCCTTTCATCCATGGGATATATTCCTTTTATATCCCATGGATGAAAAGTTTAAGTAGTGGAGCATGCCAGCCGTAGATGCAGCAGTCTCCTCCTTAAACCGGTAGTTAACGCACAGGGCTTGAAAGACCCTGTTGACAAGAAATTGGAGTCATTATTTTTCTTTGGCCAGTTCTAATCAGCCAGCTTTTGCAGCAATTGGTATCTGCCAGTCCATAAAGGATCAGATCAAGCGGCCTGACAGGCCTAACTAGGAGGATGATCTGGCTGAAAATAAGACCGATATTCCTCGAGTGCTGTGTTTTGCTGTTGATGCCTTCAAAGGATTCAATACAGCAGGATTCTCAATTGGCTCTCTTGTCTGTACATATGCGCAGACTTTTGTGGCTTAAGAACTGGTCAGCCGAGCTTCCTTGTAAAAAGTTATTGGCGGGTTTCCCCTTTCATGGGGAATGTTTATCTGGTGATCATTTGGACAAATATATCCAAAAGATTTCCTGAGGGAAGAGTTCTTTACTCCCTGTGAAGAAAAGCACCAGGCTTCCCTCATTTAAAACCTCAGGGACTGCTTCCTCGGGTGTCTCAGCACTAAGGCAGTTCCGCTGCCAACAGGGTGCTAGAGCTAGGGGCAAAGCCGCAAGGCCAGTGCCAGAAAAAGCCCTGGGTCCAAAACTCTTCTAAACCCAGCTCCAAGCCCTCCTTTTGAGGGGACACCCCACTCTATTGGGTGGAGGGAAGTCTGCTGCACTTTGTGGACCTTTTGGAGACCAATAGTTCAGGACGAATGAGTCACCTCAACTATATCCCGCGGTTACAAGCTGGAGTTGCGGGGGGGGGGGGTTTCCCCTCAGGTTTCTAAGATCCAGCGTTCCCTCGGATCCTCCAAAAAAAAACGTATTTTTTCAGGCACTACATTATTTAGTGCATCAAGGAGTGATAGTACAGGTTCCTGTATCCAAAAGGGGCACAGGGTTTTACTCGAACCTGTTTACGGTTCAGAAAACAAACTGGGACACAAGGCATATTTTGCATCTAAAATCCCTGAACCAGTATCTACTAATCCAGTCCTTTCGGATGGAGTCTGTCCGCTAAGTAGTAGCCTCACTCCAGACGGGAGACTTTCTAGCCTCCATCGATATAAAGGATGTGTATTTACACAAACCTATCTTTAAGCCTTATCGGAGTTTCCTGCGATTTGCAGTAGAGGAACATCATTTTCTGTTTGGCTCTACCCTTCGGGCTTGCCACAGCTCCCTGGGTGTTCACAAAGGTCCCAGCACCAGTACTTAAGTGCCCAAGGAATCTTGGTGCTCGGGTATCTGGATGACCTCCTGCTCAGAGATCATTCAATACTGGCTCTAGAACAGAGCATAACCTGCACAATGTGGCCAGTGGTGACAGTGGCAGAAGACCCGGGCTTTCAGCCATTTGATAAAAATACAAGTTTACTTTCACTTTAATGGCCCAGTAATCTATTTTTCATAAAGTTGGGACAGCAGATCTGAAATAACATTGTGCACCCTGAGATGAGTAGATGGTTGATTATATAAAATAGTTATCCAAGCTATAAACAATTTTCCTAAATCAAATTACCTAAACCTAAATCATAACCCGGTGTCCTTCTTCCGTGGGCGGTTGGCTTTCAGATAAAAGTGGTCTCCGTGGCAGATTTGCCGCAAGATCACTTTTATTTGTGGCGGGAGAGTGGGCCCCCCCCCCTCCCGCAGCGCTCCGGAGCCGACAGCGGCGAGTGAGGTGAAGATGGCCCCACCCGCCTCCATACCATCAAAACATCAATTCCGCCTATAGCTCTTAAAGGGACATTTAAAAAAAAATTATTAAAACTTTTTTATTTTTTTTTATTGCATTACAGTGTAAATATGAGATCTGAGGTCTTTTTGACCCCAGATCTCATATTTCAGAAGTCCTATCATCCTTGTTTTCTATTACAAGGGATGTTTCAATTCCTTGTATTAGGAATAAAAGTGCCACAATTTAAATTTTTTTAAAGAACAGTGTAAAAATAAAGAATAAAAAGTAAAATAAGTAAATCAATTTTTTTTAACGCAACCTGTCCCGCCAAGCTCACACGCAGAAGCGAACGCATACGTGAGCTGCGCCTGCATATGTAAACGGTGTTCAAACCACACATGTGAAGTTTCACCACGGTCGTTAGAGCGAGCGCAATAATTCTAGCCCTAGACCTCTGTAACATGTAACCTGTAGAATTTTTTAAACCTCACCTACGGAGGTATTTAAGGGTAAAAGTTTGTCGCCATTCCACGAGGGGCCGCCATTTTGAAGCGTGACATGTTGAATATCAATTTACTCGGCATAACATCTTTCAGAATAAAAAAAAAAGTGGGTTATCTTTACGGTTTTATTTTTTAATGCAAAAAAAGTGCATTTTTTTCCCCAAACAAAGTGCGCTTGTAAGACCGCTGCGTATATACAGTTTGACAGAAAGTATTGCAACGACCGCCATTTTATTCTTTAGGGTGTTAGAAAAAAAAATGTTTGGGGGTTCTAAGTAATTTTCTAGCAAAAAAAAAAGTTTTAAACCAGTAAACACCAGATCTCAAAACGAGACTCTGTCCTTTAGTGGTTAATAAAGGTACTCCCTGAACCTAACGAATGTAAGTAGTATCAGTGTTGCAGGAAAAGAAACAGTGCTTAAAGTGGAAGTCCATGAACAAACTAAAATTCCTGCATCTATAGCCACCACAACATTCTAGTACTAACCTCTCTAGCCCAAAAAGAAAAAATCAGTATACATCACTTTTCTACAGGCAATCCGACCCGATCTCCAGCGGCGGAAGCTCTGATCTCATGCTGAGCTGTCAGCCGCGGCTTCGCTGTGTGGGCAGGTGCAGAGGACACGTCTGTCAACGGAAGCCCCATAGGAACTCTATGGGTGACGTCACTTCCCATTCATTTTACAGCCATTGTTGGACGTGTACTCAGCAGAGCTTCCGCCGCTGGAGATTGGGTCAGATTGCCTGCAGAAGAGGTATGTATACTGATTTTTTCTTTCCAGGGCTAGAGAGGTTAGTGTTAGAATGTTGGTGGCTATAGATGCAGGGATTTTAGTTTTTGCATGGACTTCCACTTTAAGTGCAAAGATGAGGGAAAAATACTGTAGTGTAGATGCAGAGAAGAATAATGTTGCAAAGTGTTCCCTTTTCAGTTGTATCTGGTAAACTGCAGTCAATCATGCCTGCAACGAAGATATGAGTTCGGTATCTATAAGAATGTCCCTTTGTGGGATTAAAGTTCCTAGTATTGCCCAGTGAAATGGATTCCTGACCATTGCTGTAGTATCACAGAAAGTATGAGACATTTTATTACTGTACTTGCTTTACACTATATGTATCCTGATTAGAATGTGTTTTACATGTTAAAACGCCTAAACTGTGAATGTTTGAAATGTCCTTTTGCCACAAGGACTACAGTATGGTCAACCCCCAGGCTGCTGTGTTCTCCTCCTTGAAAACTCTTACCTCATTTTAGCCCCCTACTTCGTGAGCATCCTACAGGAGGGGATTTTTCCCCCTGCTGTAGCAAATTGGATCCTGCTTTTCTGGGGGGTTTTTCGCCTTCCTCTGGATCAACTGTGTGTATAGGATTGGGTATATGAGATTGTATTTTTTTTTTTTTATTTTTTGGTTGAACTAGATGGACTTGTCTTTTTTCAACCTGACTAACTATGTAACCCTCACAAATAGCAGTGGTGGAAACCAGGCACTAGGGAACTACAGCACAAGCTTAGGTGAACAGTCGCTCTGCCGAAATCTTGCAAAACACAAACCACTCATACTGACGATGCTTCCCTTGCACCAGAGCAGGACCTTGTTTTAACACCTATTCTAGCTATTTCTCAGGCACAAAACATGTGGCTTACTTGACTAAGACATATTTCTTTGCAACTGTCGCAATTCCTCTAACAGTTAACAGCTTTAAAGCGGTAATAAATAGACCTTCAAAAAAAAAATAAAAAAATCCCTGCAAGCCAATGGCATAATGTGCTAGTGTGCATTGCATACTAGCACATTGTGAAATGGTTACCTTCAAAAGAAGTCCTCCAGCAGTGCACTGTCACCACCGACATGGCTTCCATCTTCCCGAAGTCTTCCGTCCGGGTTCGCTGTCTCTGGTCCTTTAAATGGCTGAGCCGGCACAGAAAACTTCCGTCAGGGGTGCCCGGGGCAGGCTCGAACCTCCTTTTTGAATATCGTCAAGTTGACATCCTCCTCTGCAACACACTCCATACTGAGGGGAAGAAAGCATGACTGTATCGTGCTGATAGTCCATTTCACCTGGGCTCATGTTCAGTTACAGATTTGGTTCATTTTAGCATTGTTTTCACTGTTGTTTTCTGCTGTTTCATGACCTAGCTTGGGCGATACATATGTCAAGCCTAAAATCTGTATGACTTGTAAAAATTAATAAAAATGTATTGAAAGTAAATGGCTGAGCCGCGATGATGTCACTCATGCACATAAAAGTCACAGTTTACGGCACAGTGCTCTAAAGGGACGGCACAGGTATCTCGTCCCTTCAGAGCACATGTGTCTGATGTCACTGGCTGCATCCAGTGTGAATATCTCCTAAACACCGCAAGTTTAGGAGATATTCACTGTACCTACAGGTAGGCATTATTATAGGCTTACATGTAGGTACAAGTTCAGAAGCGGAGTTTTCTACCGCTTCAATAAAGCCATTACTGACCATGGCTCAAAAGTTCCAGGCTTCTGCTCAACCCCCACCATCTCTGATTGTGATCTCTATATGCCTGCTCTAGTAGAGGTAGATAAAGGGGGGGGGGGGGGGGAGAAGAGGACCCACAAGTGGCGTGGGAGGAGGCCACATATTTTCACCCCTAGGACTCTAAACATGATCTTATGGCTTCACGCAATATAATTATTCTTGATATTCTCCATTCTGCTGTGTACAAATGTTTTGGTATTGTCGCACTTATTTTTCTTCTATCTCACCATGCCCCTTTGGCTACTAAGAGACCTGCTAAATCTAAAAAGACCTTCCCCATTCACAAACATAGAATAGGCAATCTATGACCGTTGGGTCAAACCAGAAAGGGTTGAGAACCATTACTGAGCTCCATCCAATGGATAAAATTCACAAAAAAATGGTCTGTTCTGGTAGTTCACCCTTCAACATCTTATTGTACCTATAGAAGATGTTCCTTAACTGAAGTTTTTTGCTCAAAGAAAGTTTGAGACTCTTAACGGGTAACTCCACTTTTGTGGGGGGAAAAAAAATATAGCACATATCATTTACAAATGCTACAGAAGCTATATTGTAATTTATTGTTATTAAAATAATTTTTCCTTTTCAATCTGCGGCCGCTCTAAATTTCTCTGCAATGTATTATGGCAACCTGAAGGCATTCTACAACACAGATGGTGTACAGATCACCCCAGAAATAACATTTCATTGTGTGAATAACTTTACACTAAAATACAAGTCAGGTTTTAGTCAGCCTCTGTAACATAAAAGTCATATTTGGTGAGCTACTCCCTAAGGCCCCTTTCACGCTTGTGCGACTTCAAAGTTGCGCGATTTTTACCGCGATTTTGCCAGCGGCCACGATTTCAAGGAATACCTGTGTAAGTGGCATCAAAATCAGACCAAAGTAGTGCGGGGACTACTTTGCAGTCGTAACGACTTGAAGTCGTACTAAAATGAATGGCTGTCATTGGAAATCATGGGGAACGACTTGTCGTGCTACTTTGCAGTCCCAAATCGTGGGACAAGTCGTATAAGTGTGAAAGGGGACTAAGGGTTAATACCTTCTAAAGGGATGCCTCGCACTATGCCCTTTGAAGAAGGGAGTCTCTTTGGTGAGGCACTTGAAAAACTCTTTAAGTCACAGGAGGGACTTCTACCTCCTCAAAACACAGAGCACCTGAACATGCTCGCCAGGCTTTTACTGCTAAGCATCTTTTCAGCCTTGTCCATTCATCTGGTTTTGCTTATCCTTGTAAAGACCTTTATTCAAGGTGTTTCTTAGATCAAACCACCCTTACAGCACTTGTGCATCTTTGGGACCTCAGTTTGGTTCTCTCTGCCCTGCAAAAAACACCCTTTTAACCGATCAGGGAGCTCCCTTTGGATAATCTCTGCATGGTAGCCTTTTTGGTGGCTATAACATTTGTCATAGTAAGGGCCTTTTCACAAGGGCTGTCCGATCAGGTCCGCCTGTCAGTTTTTCAGGTGTACCTGATCGGACCCTCCATTCACCCCTATGGAGCAGCGGATGTCAGCGCTGACATCCGCCGCAATCCGATCCTGTCCGCAAAATTTAGACGGCTGGTGGTCCTATTTTCCCTCCATCTGGCTGATCGGATGAAAACGGACAGGTGGTCCGTTTTCTCCCAATCTCCCCATAGAGGAGAGTGGAAATGTGTCCCTCTCTGCTCTGCCCAGTGAGCGGAGAGGGACCTGTCATCCGCCTGCTTAGCGAGGATCAGGGGAATGATCCCCCACTGAGCAAGTGGAATCTGCCAAATCCTCATTCTTCACAAGGACCAAGTTGTCTTGGGCCTAGGACCCTCCTTTCTTCCTAAGGTAGTGTCAGCATCCAGCTCAATGAAGACTTGGGGCCCTTTCACACTGCTCCATTGGAAAAACACATTTATGTTTGTCATGTTTTTGATACGTTTTCGCCCTGTTTTTTTGGACTCCTGATTGCAATCATGCACCTGTGAAACTTGGACCTGTGATTCACCAAGCACACCAAAAATGAACAGCAGGTAGATGCGTTTTTTTTTCTTTCTTTCTAGAAATCAATGGGAGATATGTTTTTGGTGCACTGTTGAATAGCACACCAAAGATGCAGTATGCAGGTATTTCTATAGGATTTAATGGAATACATTTTTCATGCATTTTACTACACTTTTGTTACTCCAAAAATGGATCAGTGTGAAACGGAGGAGTCCTTCCTGTACTGCGTTCTACTCCAAAGCAGCCAAAGGTCCTCAAGTTTTACCAGTGTCCAACCACTTTATATATATATATATATATATATATATATAGTGGATATATATATATATATTATATATATTACAGTGGATATAAAAAGTAGACACACCCCTGTTAGAATGTCAGGTTTCTGTGATGTAAAAAAAATGAGGTAAGAATAAATCATTTCAGAACTTTTTCCACCTTTCTAATGTGACCTATAAACTGCACAACTCTCTTCAGATCACCCCACAAATTTTCAATTCATTTCAGATTCAGGTCTGGGTTCTGACTGGGCCATTCAAAAACTTAATTCTTCTTCTGGTGAAGCCATTCCTTTGTTGATTTGGATGTATGCTTTGGGTCGTCATCCTGAAAGATGAAGTTCCTCTTCATGTTCAGCTTTCTAGCAGAAGCCTGAAGGTTTTGTGACAATATTGATACTGGTATTTGGAACTCTTTATAATTCCCTCTACCTAGACTAAGGCCCCTGTTCCACCACCATGCTTCACTGTGGGTATGGAGTTTGTTTGGTGATGTACAGTGTTTTTGCACCAAACATATCTTTTGTAATTATGGCCAAAAAGTTCAACATTGGTTTCTTCAGACCATAACGCATTATCCCACATGCTCTTAGGAGACTTCAGATGTGTTTTTGCAAACTTTAGCCTGGCTAGGATGGTTTTTCGTCATAAGAAAAGGCTTCCATCTTGCCAATCTACCCCATAGCCCAGACATATTAAGAATACGGGGGAGATTGTTTTCACATGTACGACTCGGCCAGTACTTGCCAGATTTCCCTGCAGCTCCTTTAGTGTTGCTGTAGGCCTCCTTGCAGCCTCCCTGACCAATTTTCTTCTCATCTTTTCATAAATTTTGGAGGGACGTCCAGTTCTTGGTAATATCACTGTTCCATATTTTCTCCACTTGATGATGACTGTCGTCACTGTGTTCCATCAAATGCCTTGGAAATAATTTTTTACCCTTCCCCTGACTGATACCTTTTAACAATGAGATCCCTCTGATGCTTTTGGAAGCTCTCTGCGGACCATGGCCTTTGCTGTAATGTCAGGAAAAACCTACTAGAACAGCTGAACTTTATTTGGGGTTAATCAAAGGCACTCTAAATGATGACAGGTGTGTACTGAAAACTAAAATAATATGGTTGCATAAGTGTGCACACCCTCTTATAACTGGGGATGTAGCTGTGTTCAGAATTAAGCAATTACATTCAAACTCATGTTAAATAACATAATCATTTAACATGAGTTTGAATGTAATTGCTTAATTCTGAACACAGCTACATCCCCAGTTATAAGAGGGTGTGCACACTTATGCAACCATATTATTTTAGTTTTTTAGTTTTAGGGCCCCCCCCCCCCCCCCCCCCCCCATAGGTCACATTAAAGGTGGGAAAAGTTCTAAAATTATTTATCTGTGTCATTTTTTTTTTACATCACAGAAACCTGAAATTTTAAATTTTAACAGGGGTGTGTAGACTTTTTATATCAACTGTAGATTAAAAGAGAATTCCAGGTAAATGGCTGAGCATTCTGAAGCACATATAGGGGAACAGTGTTACTTACCAAAGGATTTTATAGTCTTGAGAGCACATCCAGATTCCTGTCCCCCACCACAGCAACAGCAAAAGTATGCTTGAAAACTCCTCACCCCCAGCTTGACTGAATGAACAGTGATAAAAAAGCAGCACACCAATGACGTTTGTTTATTCCTCTGCAGCAGAGCCTAATTCTGAGTGCTGCTGCATAGGGGATTAAAAGATGCCAATATCAAGTTACATTTGGGTAATTACTGTGGTTGCATTTAGTAACTTTTAATGAACATATTACTACATTCATTGGTACTTTCATCTCTGCCTAATGTTCATCTTTTAAAAAGATCAGTCTTTAATAGTGTAATTTTCTGCAGGTTTTTGTATAGTAACATCTGAATCATGCTGTGTATCCTCTGATGACTGAATTCTGTTGATGGGTCCATGCTATCATTTTAAATTTGTGTTCATAGAACACTAGTTTATTAATGTGGGTGAATAATTCTGAAGTTGCGAGTGTATAGAAAATTAACATTCATTGAACATTAACTGGATGTATAGTACATTTTCTTAATAATCTATCCTATTGTTTTTGCAGGATCTTGAGATGTTCCCTCTTCAGAGAAAAGCTGTCGCAACCTTTGGGAGTCCGCACCATGCTTTGCAGTTCCAGCAGAAGTACCACAGGTAGGTTGTGGTTGGTGGAGGGTTGGAGGTTGTCAGATATGCATATAATTTAATACCTATCGAAGCGCTGTAGCTGATTAAAAACATTATTTTGCCGTTTCCCTGAAAGCAATACATTACATTTAAAAAAAAGAATCAACATTTTTCACGCATGCATGAATGCTTACTTTGCAAACCAGTTATGATTAGGCTTATGCAAGAATCTGGACATTCATAGATAAGCTCAATGATTAAACTCACATAAGCTTGACAAGTTAAAGTGGTTGTAAAAAAAAAAAAGTGGTTTTGCACAGAGTAGCCCTGATCCTCCTCCTTCTTGGGATCCCCCACTGGCGCTTTGGGCTCCTCTTCTCTGTGTGCCAACATTGGAAGCCACTTCCTATGGTGGCACA
Source organism: Lithobates sylvaticus (assembly GCA_028564925.1). NCBI lineage: Eukaryota > Metazoa > Chordata > Amphibia > Anura > Ranidae > Lithobates > Lithobates sylvaticus. The sequence goes on from CM053030.1 coordinate 448,943,410, forward strand.
CATGTAGGTTCAATCCCAAGCCACGATGTGTGTCTGTCTGACACACACAGTGCAGCTCGGTCCCGCTCCATATTCCTTTGTCACTAAATTTGATTGACAGCAGCAGGAGCCAATGGCTCCTGCTGCTCTCACTGAGTCAAGTGAGAGCAGTCAAGTCAAGCAAAAACAAACAGAACGGCATCATCCGTTCCCCTCTGTCTAGCCGGATAGGTTCAGGGGGCAGTCAGGTGTAAACAGACAGCTGGTCCATTTACACCCAACCACCCATAGAGCAGAGCGGGGTATGTCTGTGTCTGCATGGACACAAATCTGTCATCCAGCAAAAGATAGATCACCTGATGAGAGAAAAATGGATTTGGCCCATGTAAAAGGACCCTAAAAACAGAACCTTCTGACTAGAGGGTCTCTAAAGAAGTGCATCTCGCTGTACGATCTCAGCATGCCTTAACTAACTCATATGCGTGCATGGAAATTGCGTCACCCAAGGAAGGCCAAACAAGATGACTGAAGATGCCAAACCCAGACAATAAGGATGCAAATTTGATAAGTAAACCTGTATAAATTTACTGTATGTTCTTATTATTTTATAAGGCCAAATCTTGACTGGTTCCTAATAAAAAAAAAATATAACATTTACAGATATATAGAATAAGTCCATCAGAGGTATTTGAACCTAGTAACAAAGACATTTCTTTGTCTGCATTATTCACACTCTGCATCAAAAACACTATTTTTATCAAGATGCTAATGAACAAACATCACAGGCAGGCAGGGCCCATCAAGTTAAACCAATTGTAAAGGTCATTTTTTTTAAAAGTTGTTTCAAAAATAACAAACATGTCTAAACTTACCTGCTCTGTGCAATGGAGTTGCACAGAGCGACTGCAAACCACCTCTTCTTGGCTCCCCTGCCAGCGTTCCTGAAGCATTTGAGCATGCTCACCGCCATAGCCCCACGGACTGTGTCAATGGCTTGGCCCCCATGCTCCCTCGTCACTGGCTTTGATTGACAGCACTAGGAGCCAATGGCTACTGGTGCCCCAGCAAAGTCAGTGAGACCTGGAAATGAGAGGAGAGAAGAGTTGCAGACGTGCACAATGCAGGAACCTGGGCTCAGGTAAGTAAAAGGGGGGCTGATGCCTAAACATTTTTTACCTTAAAGTGGAGTTCCACCCCCCAAAAAAAAAAAAAAAAATAATTAATGTACATTTAAAAAAATAAATAAAAAAAAAATTTGGATAAAAAATGTTTTTTTACTCACCTCTAAATACCTATTGCTAGGGGGTCCCTCGTAGTCTGCCTCCTTCAGCGCCTGGGCTCTTGATGTCACTTCCCTTGGCGCAGGAAGGGAGATCAGCTCTCCCTCTAGTCTAGGCAGTCATCTGAGACATGTCACAGGTCCCAGATGACTGTGCGGCCAATCACGGCCACAGCCGGGCGCCCACAGTTACAATTCCGGCGACGCTGAGTGGAGGGGGAGATGAGCGGGGCTTCAATCCCCTGCATCGCTGGACCCTGGGACAGGTAAGTGTCCGATTATTAAATTATTAAATTATTGATTGTTATTAAAAGTCAGCAGCTGCAGTATTTGTAGCTGCTGACTTTTAGGGGTTTTTTTTTATTTTTTTTTAAGCGGAACTCCACTTTAATGCAAGGAATGCGTTACGGTAAAAGATTTTTAGGTTTTAGAACAACTTTAATGAGTTGCGGCTTGTGAAAATACTGTAAAACTATTTCTGTGACCTGCTTTGCTATGTAATTGAACTGATATATGGATTAATGCAAAAGGTTATACCCTAACAATGTGTTCTTACAAAATTTTAGGCACATGATAGACTTGTCGCACATCAATGTATCACTGATTGCAGAATGATTTCAGCCGCGTTCACAGAACATAATCCGGACACTTGGCTGCGAAAGACGCTTAATGGACTCCGCAGTGTCTCACTGTGTACTTTGGATATCTTGATTCAGGACATCATCTGAACAGGACAGACCTGTTTGTTTCTATACTATTCTGTGTTCTTTCTGAACTGTGATCCTTGCATGAAGGTCTGTGTGAAAAGGCACTTTTCAGATGTGAATGAAAAAAGACTTGGTTGGGAAGAGGGGAGAACACAGTCTTTATTTGTAGAGTAGAGGAGATACATGTTAATGGTTGCTCTTATCTTCATTGCATGGTATCCACATTTTTGTTCATTTCACTCCATCTGGTATGTCATACTTTGATACATGCTTTTTGCCCCCCGGGTATATTTAGAAATTTGTAAACATAACCGTTAAAGTGTATCCATGCAATATTTTGGCTAAACATTCAGCCACTTCTGACTTGTCTTCAAAGTAAAATAAAGACCTAAATTCCTCCCCAATGTAAATGGAGCCATATCACCATTATTCTACAGCTTCACTTGTAAGGTGAAACCTGCCATTGCAGCCCATTACTTTAGACATGACACCCTGTAATTATGCTTCTGTATCAGCCTGCTGAACAGATACGAACATCAGTAAAGTATCAGTGCTAAACAGGAAGATGCTGGATTTGGTGGGACCGCTCCATGTTTTTCACCTGAAACAGTTTACTTTTTTTGCAGTTAAAACATTCTTATAGATACACTAACAGACATCCAAGTGTGTTTCTCAAACATTTCTTTTGGATTCAGTTGTTTAGTGTACATTTATAGTGATTACTTGCAGAGGACAGGTTATTTATTACATTTTTTACAACCAGAGATCAGCTTTCAGCAGCTGAATGTAGAGTAAACCGTTGTGATTGGTTGTTCTGGATTACTACATATGGCTCTTAACATTTTTTAAAGTGACATTGGGTAGAATATAAGATTAGAAATTAGTTTCTTCTGGGCATACTGTTTTTAATGCTGTTATGGCATTCTTAAAGGACAAGTGCACAGAATCACATTTCTAGATTGGAGGCTAATGGATTAAAATAAATACACTTATCTCTGACCTCCAGGCTTCTGACCTGGAGATCTGCTCCTGACACCAGTGTACCCCTACCCACTGTATTGCGCAGAACCAATTTATGGCAAAGTCCCCCATAGACATCTGTAGTAGGGATGATGTTCAGGCGAGTTCTAATCCTAATCTGAACCCACCTGAGCGATCCCGCCAGAAGGCTGTCATTGTACTGAGCCAAACAAGCTGCCAAGGTATTCCTCTCCCTGCAGCCACACGTATACAAAGGGTGTGTATATGTAGGGCTGTGGGGCAAGGAAAGTCTCAGCTGCTTCTGATTGGTTCAGTACAGTGACAGCTTCCTGGCAGGATCACTTAGATGGATTTGGAATTGGATCTGAAAACGTCAGAGCTAATTCCTATACTGTAGGCCAGCAATTATTTCTGGGCTTGGGCAGCGCAGTGGGCATGGGTAGCAAATGTGGTGCCAGGAGCATATTCTTTAAGGATGAAGATCTTTGGGCCGAGAGCTGAAGGTAAAATGTAGTAACACCATCAAACACACTGTCTGGAGTTCTATTGTTCATACACTTGTCCTTTTAAAGAAGGAAAAAGTGTAATTGTCCTGCTATCTGCTGCTTATTTTCTATAAGGTGGCGCCTTTCAGTGACTTGCATTATGCAGCTTCTTTCACACCCCAGAAGGGCAGGTGATGTCTGTGTCTTTCAGGGAATTCAGTTAGAAAGGTTGCTAGGGAATATTACATAATGGTAGTTATAGGTACCCATTTCATTCTGTAAGTATTGATGGTAGAACCTTCTATAACGCACTCTAGTCTTCGCTAGTTTCATATAATGGCTTAGACTTCACACTTTCCTCAGCTGTTTTTCCTCTGGAAGTAAAGGAGGCAATGATGGTAACTCGCTATACAAAAAGCTGTAACCTTGGCTGGCCATACCTGGTTCCGCTTCCTTTTTTTTTTTTTTTTTCAGCCAGTGGGCTGAATGTAAAAAACTGAACCAATTCCCCCTTTCCACACATTCAATGTGAATGTGGGAATCCTCCCCGCTGTGTCGTCTTATTCTGACTTCCTGGCTATCAGAATACACTGATCAAAACAAGATTTTCCAACAAGCTCATTCATGAAAAGTCAATCAATAGATTGACTTCTTATTAACTGGAATGGTCATTCATGCATCGAAATTCAGATGGTGCCCACTGATTCAGCTAAATTTCAATACATTCATGGCCAGCTTTACAGTTTGAGTAAGCAGACATAATCCTAAATCTTTTAGGTTACAATTTGAGAATCACTGTTGCTAACTTCAAAGGAGGCAGCTATAGACCAGCCATCTTTATCTTTGCTACTTAAACACTGACCATGAACAGATATTTAGATCGGGAGTCCTAGATGAATGACTGTTCTAAATAAAGGAACCCTCCAAATAATGAAGCAAGGATGAAAGTTTAGCTCTTTTTTTTTTTTTTTTTTTTTTATTTAGAAATCATACTTACCTAGGTGGATGCAGCATTGGTACCCTACCGCTTCTAGTACTGAAGTGAGCGATAAAACACCGCTGATTGCTCAGTTCTCAGTGCTCCATGAGCAGAAAGCTGGTAACTGTCAGTCACCTACTCTGCTCTGCACCCCCACCCGCTCACTGGAGTGCTGGGCTGTGGCAAGGGGGGTGCGGGAGCGTCTGCTTTAGGCTCTCAGAGGCTCGCTGGTCCAGGTATCTGAGTGGATCCTGACCATGTGGTCGCAATCTTTCCCCAGCCTATGTGATGTCAGCTGACAGCGGGTCACAGAACAAATTGCACTCCTGTGATCCATAAGAGAAGTACAGAAAAACACGCTTTGGGTATACTTCTCCTTTAAAGCCCCAGAACTTGCACCATGGCAGCGTTATATTCTTGTAATTGTCTCACTTTAACTCTTTTTAGGAAACTCTTTAATAGCTTAGCCCAAGTTTAATTAAGGGATTGTAGTTTTATACCCATACCAGGCTCCTGGGGCAGGTTTGTTTGGCACAGAGCTACAGGTTTACGTACCATTTCTTGACTGTCGTGGATATGTGGCTATTTTGTTACTCGCAGCTGCTCTGATGTGTGCTGGTGTTAATTTGATATCTGCTTAAATTAGCCTTTGTTGCTTGATTTGCATTTAGATTAGGTTTGTACCTGTTAGCATTTGAAAGGTGTATTTTATACTGACATTAGGGAGATTGTGCAGGGGGCATGTTTTAATCAATCCATTATAAAAATATGCAAGTATTGTTTAGACAAAATGTCCCGGTTCAGATTTCCTTCTCTGCTCTTTGTATGTATTGACAGAGGTAACATTAAAAGCAATACTCCAGTTTTCCTGCTCCAAATGATGGGTTTGCTATGGAATATGTTATATTCTATATACCATAAGGCTTGTGTTATAGGTGTAATTTGATTGTTGTATGATCTGACCGGGTTTTGCTGGAGGTGTCAGCAATTTTGTTTATTCTGGATGGTTTAACTACAGCAGAGACCTAGCTTTGTTTATTTTAGCTTGCCTAAAAGCTAGCTGTAGACCTTGCAAGTACAGGTGGCGTGTATTACCTGAGTGTGCATGTTCAGGTATAGGAGGAGAATAGCCCAACTTCCCTCATGCTGGCCTGATCTTGGTTAAATCAATATTAAGGCACCAAAATGTTTTCGTATGGCCTTTTCTATATGTCCCTGTGGAAGAAATTGGCCAGCTAATGTCCTCTGCTAAAGATGCAGGTTGTGATACACTATGAAAACTGCCTTTAATGATCTTAGTGGTTGTTGGTAAATTGAACTGTAAAATTATGTTTGTTGGTCCCTTTTTGCTGATCTCTTTTCCAGTAAATGTACACTATATTGTCAAAAGTATTTGGCCTGCCTTTACACGCACATGAACTTTAATGGCATCCCAGCCTTAGTTCGTAGGGTTCTATATTCAGTTGGCCCACCCTTTGCAGCTATAACAGCTTCAACTCTTCTGGGAAGGCTTAGGAATGTGCCTATGGGAATGTTTGACTATTCTTTCAGAAGGACTAGCTCTCCGCCTCCGCTTTAATTCATCCCAAATGTGTTCTATTGGGTTGAGGTCAGGACTTTGTGCAGGCCAATGAAGTTCCTCCACCCCAATCTCACTCATCCATGTCTTTATGGACCTTGCTTTGTGCACTGGTGTGCAGTCCTGTTTGAACAGGAAGGGGACATTCCTAAACTGTTCCCACAAAGTTGGGAGCATGAAATTGTCCAAAATGTCTTTGTATGCTTCCCTTCACTGGAACTAAGGGGCCAAGCCCCACACCATAATCCCCTCTCCACCAAATGACTGCGCACCAGTGCACAAAGCAAGGTCCAATAAGACATGGATGAGTTTTGGGTGGAGGAACTTGACTGGACTGCATATAACACCTTTGGTATGAATTAAAGCGTAGACTGCGAGCCAGGCCTTCTCGCCCAACATTAGTGGTTGACCTCACAAATGCGCTTCTGGAAGAATGGTGAAACATTCCCATAGAAACACTCCTAAACCTTGTGGACAGCCTTCCCAGAAGAGTTGAAGCTGTTATAGCTGCAAGGATTGGGCCAACTGAATATTGAACCCTATGGACTAAGGCTGGGATGCCATTAAAGTTCATGTGCGTGTAAAGGCAGGCGTCCCAATATTTTTAAGAATATAGTGTATATTTTATTCTCTAGTGACGTGTGGGAGAACCATCCACTGAGCTTTCCTTGTGTTTTTAACCTTAGGGAAGTGTTTAAGGTTTTAAAGGGTAAAGACTGAGTATTTTCATGTTGATGGTTCAGTTTTGGATATTTAACCAGTTCTAGTATTTTAAGGTAGCTGGTAGGAGCATTCTCTTTACCTACACTACCAAAAAAGCCACGACTTTCACTTTATGATACAATTGCTGTTAGTCATGAGCGTGAAAGGATCGGCTCTGTAAATAGGACATTTTATTTTTTCTCTTATATTCGTACAGTCACTGTTCTGTCAAGACAACTGGAGTGACTGGGAACTTTATTTTGCTGTAGACACACTAGGGTTGGGTCACTGTAGAGACTGTTCATTTAGAAAAGTGAATGTTGACTGATCTAAATAAAAAAGAGTAAAACTGTGTTTCATTTTAATACCAATCATGTGCATGGTTAATTTAAAAACATTTTTTTTTATTTTACATGATAGGGTGTTCAAAGTTAACACATCTTTTTCTTTTTTTCTGCACTCAGTAAATGTTTAGTTTGCAAAGTTAGCACTCATTTCACTAATGAGCGGTCTCTATTTGTTATAGAAATATTTTGTATAAATTACGCTGTTGAATTTGGATGCAGTATCATGTAACTGCATTCCTTATTTGACAGCTATATGTAGACCCTTTTCCTCATGGCCTTCAAAAGTTGAACAATTTTCATTAGATACTCTAGTATCTACTGGTGTCCTGCCATAGAGTGCCAGTTAGATGAAGGGTAGAGTTACTCTTTCAGGAACTATACAAAGACACCACACTTTGACAGATTTCTGTCGAGTTAGCCTCTCCATTGTCTTTTCTACCGTACAACCCCATTTGATATAGGACAAAGAGAAGGAACATTCTGGAGGGTAATGGTTTGGACCCAGAGAACTTCAATTAAGAATTAAATCTAGCCTGTGTTTCTGCTCACTTTTATCAATCACCTTATGGCCCTTTCTTCAACATTCCTAAATTCAGTAGGCAACCCATCGATTCTAAAACCACTTTACATGATATCTTTAGGTAATTTAGATAATAACTTCTGTAGCTATTGCGATCAGTTAATTTGTGAAGATGTAGAGCAACCATTATATGTATTATCAGAACTTTAACAAGCTTTAGATGTTGCATTTTTGTACAAAAAAAAAAAAAGCGGAAAGACTTTTGGAGTGATATTGTGCTCTTAGAACATCTCTACTCTTTGGACTATAATATCTGGAGAAAACGCCAGTTTCATAAGTGTGTTTCAGTGTATCTCATCAATTTTATAAAGAAAATTAGTAAGTCAAACTTTTTATCCAGACTAGCGCATTTGTTCTTTACCGTACCTTTTACTTCTTTTCACATTTAAAAAAAAATTTATAATTCTTTTAATTTTTTTGTGTTTTTTTTTGTGTTTTTTTTCTTTATCTTGTGATTTTATTATTTTTATTTTGTTTTGTCTCATCAAGTATTTGTCTGAGATTGTATATAGTTCCATTTTTTTTTTTTTTTTTTTTTTTTTTTTTTTTAAACATGGATGTTGTAATGTAGATACGACACACGGAAAAATGTAAAAAAAAAATAACTTTCTACTTTGTCAGTGGGGCAATTTTTGTTTTGTTATATCGGTAGTTTTCTGATCTTCTCTACAGTTGTGAAGAATATGCTCAGAAATAAATGTTAAAGCTTTGCTTGACAGGAAATTTCACTATGAAAACTGAATCTTTGCATAAATCATAAAAAATATACCTGTTTTTATGAGGTTTTCACCTTTTACTGATGGTAATTCTTAATTTGGGTATATTGTTTTAATTTCTAGTTTTTTTTTTAACTTGTTTTTTTTTCTGCTGCTCTATCAGTAGGTAAATATTTTTGGGTGGTTAAATCTTCATACTGGTCAGGACCAACTTAAGTAGATATTTTTACAATATTTATCAGTTTTTAAATTATTTGTTATACAGATTTTTTTTAACAGTATATTTGGCTTTTTAGACAATCTCTTAATTTTATGCAGATGCTTAAAGCTTGGCTACATCTAAAGTTATAGTCATGTCTAAGCATCTCGTGTAAATGTTTTTATGTCTTTATTTCAATGCTTACAATGACTGTAATGCAAGATTACTACAAATGAATAGGGTAAAGCCAAAATCCAGATGAACGGTTTAAGTATTCCTTTGCACTAAATTTACTTAAGCTTGTCAACCTAAGTCAGCAGCAGAATGAACCAGATTTTTGGTAGCACTTCTACCTCCCTGCTATACCATGTGCTTGCTATGCTTGACCTTGAACTTGAATTTGCAATTTGCACTTGTGTAGCAGATCGGGCACTTTATATTACACTTTGAAATCAGCTCTTCCTTAGTAAGTATTACATCATAAATGCATTTATCAAATAGAAATTCTAGAAATGTCAGTTTTTTTTCTATATAAGAAATCGGTAAGGCATTTTTGTATAAACGGTGTATAGGGAATATGTTGGATAACTAACTTAAAATGTATGGACTTCTGGCAAAAAATATCAAATATTTGCCCTGTTTTCTGTCCCCAATTCTCAGGCACTCCGTTGACTTTAGCTTGCCAATGGTAGCCCAATAAAAAAATGAGGATTATGCAGTCACAAAGAGCCATTTTATGACGTTTCTTTGCTTGTTGTTTTTACAGTTGTTGGATGTACACATTTGTAAATTTTTTTATACTTCTGTAAATTACCATAGCAAGCGCACACAGCAAACTGATTATATTTTTTTGTGGCCAGTCCTTGTGCAGACCTTCTTTTTTTTTTTATTAAATATAAGGCCCACATATCTTACCATATGATAGCAGCATTTTACTCAATCCATTTTCAGTGTTTTTTGTTCAATACTTGTACAATACAATGTTTTTAGTCGCATTACTTGGACATCACCCAGTGTGTGGATAAACTTCCCAGTCCACCGAATTAAAAAGTTCACGCACATATTAGGCCGGTTTCACACTGGGGCGGTGGGGGCAGCGGCGGTAAAGCAGTGCTATATTTAGCGCTGCTTTACCGTCGTTTTAGCCGCGTTATTCGACCGATATCGGGGTGGTTTTAACCCCCGCTAGCGGCCGAAAAAGGGTTAAAACCCCCCGCAAAGCGCCGCTGTAGCGGGCTTTGCCGGCGGTATTACCGCGGTATCCCCACGGTGTCCATTGATTTCAATGGGTAGGAGCGGTGAATACACTGCTCCTTCACTGCTCCAAATATGCTGCTAGCATGACTTTTTTTTTTTTTTTACCGTCCTGCTAGCGCACCGCTCCAGTGTGAAAGCCCTCCGGCTTTCACACTGGAGTTAATGGACCCGCTTTTTTCAGGAGCTATACGGGCGCTATTTTTAGCGCTGTAGCTCCTGAAAAACGCTTCAGTGTGAAAGGGGCCTTATAGATTCAGATTAATTGTATACAAACAATATGACCACTGTTTATCCCCCTTTTTCACGGGGTTGCACGCAAAAAAACGCAGCTTTGATCAGGAGCCGCAGAACTAACAATGTGAGGTTAGTTCAGCGATCTACCCTGCTGAGCTGTTGTGTTCTGACATGACACTCCGATCAGCGCTCTCTGCCATTGGCTGAGAGCTCTGATCCAGTCAGATGGCTGCTGGTTTTCTAGCGTGCACGTCCGACAGAAGCCGGCCGAACAGACACACAGGCAGAATATCGACTGGTATTTTTTGTAGCAGCAAATGTCTCCCGACATTCTGCCCGTGTGTACGGGGCTTTAAGAAACACTTGGGTGAAAAAATCCAACCTGCCATTTTCCTTTTGCACTAAAATTCATGTTTTTTTTTTGCCCCAATGGGTGTCTGGTTAGAGCACTGGCAACCCTAACACCCTATAGGACAACTGCACCTTTATTTAAAAAAATCTATTTTGTATGGAGCCATGCACATTTTTATTATTCTGAAATAATAATGCTATAGCTTTTTTTTTTTTTTTCACACAAACTAAGATTTGACCTTTACTCTGTTGCTAAAATCAACAAAAATAGTGGCCGCTTACATCATTATAAAGGGACAATCTGGACTCGGGTGGAATGTGTAAATAGGAAGTACTTCCCTGTACGTTACATGGCCCAGCATTCAATGCACTTGGAAACTCAGCCAACCAGTCAACTAACAGATGGGTGGGACCAGAGGGAGAGCGGATTGCTTTAAACTTTAGCAAAAACATGCTTGCTTTTTGCATATTGTCATCTTCACCTGGATCTGTAAAGCCAGAGATGACTGTATCAACCTTCCATTCAGCGCTGCTAAGGTACAATGGTGAGCTTGTGAATGCAGCTAAATCACCTCACCCTATCCAACAATCAACTAGCAGATGGTTTGGAGGAAGAGCAGGAAAGCTGTGGTGGGAGTGAGTTTCAAAAATTGCACTGAATGCTGGGATTTGTAGATCACAGGATAGTTGTTACTGTGTACTCATTTCTCGATAAAAGCCTGGATGGTCAGTGATGATGTAAACCTCCACCATTTTGTTAGATTTTAGCTACAGAGTTAAATTGAAACTATACATACCTCTCTTTACTCCCTCACCAGTGCCATTATTGCTTCTGGTCATCTTCTAGTCTTTGGCCATCTTGATTGGCCTTGCCAGAATGACCTACCTCCTCCACAGGAGTTCATCCTGGCACCCAGCAGGTGACAAGATTGCACACTGAGCTATGCATGCGCTACTCAGTGTACATTATGGAGAAGATTGTGAACAAGCAGCTAAAAATCCTTTATTGCAGAAGAGACATAGGAGATCTAAGGGCAGAACTTTTTATTTTGGAGCACTGAAGAGTAAGACTGGGTTCACACTATTGCGAATTGGATGCCGATTCCCCGCATCCAATTCGCAATAGCAGGATGTTTTGACTGGCTCTCTATGGAGCCAGGTTCACATATCTCCGCTGCGGCTCCATTTCAGGTCCAAATTCAGCCAAAAATTCTAGCTGATATCAGACCTGAAAAGGTGAGCCGGGATGCACTGGACCCCTGCTGCGAGACGCATGCGAAGATAGTGTGAACCCAGCCTTAAGCCCTTATCAGTTTTTTTTTTTTTCCATCAGTGTCCCGTTTGAGAGATTTTCTTCACTTCCTATCTTGTAGGCACAACCAGAAGTGAGACAAAAGCTCTTGAGGTAGATCCTCTTTTAGACTCTTCTACCAGAAGATGTGTCCATTGGCATATTTCCCTATTGTGCTGGTGATAACTCAATACATTTTTTCCCCTCATTTTCAGTCCCAGTGACAATGGTCACCAGGGTAAATAGATAAATCTTTCTCTACCTCATCCTTTGCCTTAAAGTGGAACTCTACTCACCTTGGCTCCAGCGATGTGGCTGACTGGAGCATCCCGTCAACCGCTGAAATCTTCAAGTGGTGGGTGTTCTATGTATCGGTTGCCGCCTATTTTCATTGGCTGAGCCGATATGACGTCACTCCCAAACATGTGTTTCGGGAGTTCAGTCGGCTTTACCATTGCCGAATTCCACTTTAAGTTGTCCTATTCATTTCCATACCTCCCTCAGTATTATTAACAGTTAGTATTCGGAAATATATTCCCTTATAGCATAGCATTGTATTAAACTTGACAATTTAGTGCATTTCCCTAGTAAACTGCAACAAAAATCTGCTAATCTCTTCCACTGGAAGGTGTGCTTTTTACTTTGTAGGAATTGCAGAACAAACTTTTAGAAACAAATTTTAAGCACTGACAGTATTCTTTCCTAACCAAATGTTTCTATACTCCTAATTTTTGACAGTTTTTATTTATTTAATTTTTTTAATTGCCTTGTTAAACATTTCAGATCACTGCTGAGTTGACCAGTAGTATAGTTCAGTATCCATTTAATCCTATGGATTGTTTTATTTTATATTTTCCTGCTCGTTATGTTTGGAGGTTTTGACTCCAGTGCATAGCGGGTGTTTCAGATGGTTTCTATGGTCCAAATTACTTTGGATTGTATCTCTACTCAGGTATGTGGTTGGGAAGGATCCCTTTTGTTAGGATACTTTCACACTGAGGCGCTTTACAGGCGCTACAGTGCTAAGAAATAGCGCCTGCATAGCACCTGTAAAGAGCCTCTCCAGTATGAGAGCCTGAGGGCTTTCACACTGCAGCGGTGCGCTTGCAGGACGGTAAAAAAAAGTCCTGCAAGTAGCATCTTTGCAGCGCTGTAGGAGGAGTAGAATCAATGGGCAGCGGCGCCAAGCCGCCGGCAATGCGCCGCTGCTGCGGCACTTTGCAGGAGGTTTTAACCGTTTTTCGGCTGCTAGAGGGGGTTAGAAGTGCCCCGCTAGCGTAAAAAGCGGCACTTTACCGCCGATGCCTGCCCCTGTGTGAAAGTAGCCTTAGGATTATTATTTTGTTGGAAGATGGGGGTCATGGTGATTCAAATCACTTTTGCAGTAATGTTTACAGTGCGAGTGATTGCCCTCAGGGGTAATGTAACTGAAGATATTAGGTTGCATTCTAGGTTTTAAGGTATGCTCCTTTATTGTTTAAGGGAAAAATTGTTCATATATTGTCTTATTGAAAACTCTAACTTGAATTTTCACTTGGTGTTGTATATGTCATTAGATCAGTGTTCATTTGAATGTTGTGCATTTTTAATTTATTTTTTCAGCAGGCTTTTTTATTTTTCACTAAAATTTTCCATTGCAGACAGTTTTTCACCTCCGTTTTTCCATCTCGGGTGAAACTTCACGTTCTCCATGGCATCAATCCTAGACCCCTAACCATTTTCTTCCCTCTAATAATTTCCTCCTTAGAGATAACACAAGAAGAGGACACAAATAATTTAATATCATTTCTATCCTCTAATCATTCTTTCTTATAGATCACAAGAGAAGAAGACACAAATAATTTAATAACGTTTTGTTTGTTTTTAGGCGGACGGATGACTAGATCTGTTATTTTACACCATCCCGCTGGTTTATATTTTAGTTAAAACACATTCTCCTATAAGAATGAACATCGGCTGGGTTGACATCCAGTTGTTTAAGCAATTTTAAATGTGATCCTTCCTAACCTGAAATGTTTCTGCTGACTTACACCAGTGAAACAACTACACAATGAAATGTGTTATTTCCAAACGTTGCCTTTACTGTTACTCAACATAATGTGGTGTACACTGCCAATGGTTTTCTAAGGGCTTTTGTACCATACTGCAATCTTACTACACGTTGGGAAGAATTGAATGATGCTTTGCTAGTTAAATGTTCTTCAGTTTGTACAAAGTGTACATTTTAACGTTTTTTTATAAGGTGTTTTTTTTTTTACAGTTTAATACAGAAATATCTGTAACAAGTATTTATTTGGGTTCAAAATAAAATTGTATTTTTTATAATCGGTTGTATTTTTATTACTGCTGTTTTTATATTTTATTTATAAAAATAAATATATTTTTATTTACTTTTTGTGTGATGGTGTTATTTTTAGTGCCAGTTTTTAAAGTGTTACTAAACCCACAACAGTAAAATCAGTCTGTATATGCAGTAAAGCATGCTTGTTATACTCACTGTGGAACGTAAGGGGTTAATCCTTTGTGTAAACAGGCTGTTTGATCCTGTCTTCTCTGATCTTCCACAGTCCCCAATCCATCTCCTGATAGTACCGAACCTTGGGGGGCACTCTACACATGCTCAGTGTGGTGTGCATAGCTAGAGTTTTTTTTTTTTCCTCTTGGGAGGCTGCATGTGATCAGCACAGGGCCAATCTGCACTGTCCAGACAAGAGGGTCAGGGGTCCTGCAGCCTCCTAAGACAATCAGGGGAGAATGTTAACTCCTTTTACAAGCTTTAACTAGACAATCATAGAAGTCATAAGACTGCTGTATACTGCTGATGAGAAACGATATTTAGAAATGTATATTTACTTAAATAATTGCATTTCCATGTTTTGTATACTGTGGGAGACCAGATATAGTGAATGCAGGGTCCTGGGTTTAGTAACCCTTTAAGAAACAACTACTTACTACATTGTGGCTAAAATTAAATGGCAAGTGTTTTTTTTTTTTTTTATAAACCATATTATTTATTTAAACTTTAAATAATATGGTTTATAAAAAAAAAAAATATGTTAAAAACATCTACCGTTTTCTAAAGTATTTGAAGTTAACAGAGCAGAGATGGTTCCCATAGCAGAGTGAAAGTTTGCTGTGCTTATTATTTAAAATGAAACTGTGTGACTCAGTGATGAGATCCAGGGAATCCATTAGTGTCCCTTTAAGGGCATTTATCTTTATCTAGGCGAAATATGGACGACTGCCTTTGTTGTCCAGATTCTCACTGTCTTACTTCCCTGACCTAGAGCAGTCAATCAGATGAGCATGCACATTTATAATCTGTACCGTCTTGAGAGTGATCATTTTGGAAAATCCAGTGGTAACCATACATTTTTGCAACTACCGGTATGTTGGTTTTATTTCAGATGTTTGAAGCAAACACACTTACATTTCACCTTATTGTATATCTTGGTAAATCAGACCCTTCGTGTGTATGAAAAGTGTTCTCGCTGCCAGCAGTAAGATAATGCTGTTGAAGAGATACAAAGCCCCAACACACCCAATATCACAAAATCTGAAAAGTTCACAGTGCTACTAAATAGATAAATGCAAGCACATATGACTAGTGTAAATATAATACAACCCAGTTGTTGTTTTCTAGCATGCACTTGTATGCGTGTTGTGAACAAAGATCTTTTACAATTATGACCATCGCTCGGGTTATAATAAAACTTCCTAAAGTGCTATGTGCCAGCTCAAAACCATATATAGTTTTTTTTTTTTTTTCAAGTGCTTAAATATATAAACCTTCACATATTCATGTGCCTAATTAAAAAACACACGTGCAACACCTGTATAACACAACTTTTTGATATACTGTGCTTTATACTCCTCAAAATGCTTTGTGTAATGTCCACAACCGTGCTGCACCTCACCTTAAAGGGATCCTGTCCCTTTAAAGCATATTATACAGCACAGTGCTTGTGCTGTGTAATTTGGCCCCCTGTATCACTTGAAACACCTGGCTTATCCTGCCAGTTTCTACCCTCCCGTCTGTAAACTGACCACAGTTTATCATGGCTGCTGAGCCCTGACACCGTGATTAGTTTATGTGCCTCTGACATCCGCTGTCTCCTGTCTGCTCTCCTATCTGTCAGCTCATGACAGTGCCCACCCCTCCTGCTGCTGAAATAACTTGTATATATATATATATTATCCACTCTGTGTCCCCCTGTTTGTGTGATTTATAAAACAAATGTCAATTATACCTCATTTCAGAGCACCACTCGGCACTCACGTAATCGGCCGGCTCTTTCCTCCTCGCCTTTTTTTTTATTTATTTTTTATAACACACACACTCAGGGGGACACAGGATTAGAACACAGAGTGGATAATATAAAGAAGTCAGTCACTTAACCCCTTTAATGATCTCTTATATTTATATAAGTAGGTCGGCGGTGCTTTAACAGCAGAAATAGTCTTTACCTATGAACCTTAGTGGCCTTGTATAACCTATGAACCCATGTGCCTTGTATAATGCCCAAGAAATATCATTTGGAAAATACAAGTGGGGTCATGGCACATCTACATTCCAAATTTGGCACTTAAGATGGTCATGCACTATGCAATCTGATTGGCCAATCTCTGTACAACTTGATATTTAGGCAAAATAGGTAATAGGAAGACACACTTGAACAATTAATTCAAATTATAGGAAATAAAACAGGCTCTAAATCTAATTTATTTAAGATCTAACTGATTGCAGTGTATGGTCACCTTTAAAGATCAAGATATGAAAATATACATTTATTGGGTTTAGAAACACATTCTCTGTTCTTTGTAATGTATTGAAAGATTTGGGTAAAAAAAAGAAAAAAACACATTTCAAAGATATATTAGAAGTGATAGGAATGGGATTAGCATCAAAAGGTTTAATTAACTGAGAACTAATTGCCTAACAAGACACATCCAATGAGATTAAATTACCCAGTTGTATTGGGTGTGCGCTATTATCAATGAGAAAACCGCAGTTACCATTTACATATGCGGGTATTTATTATCGCGATTTGCCCTTCAATGTGCATCGGTTCACACGTTCGATTAATGACTTTTCTGGCGCACCAATTAACCACTTGCCTACCAGGCACGAACACCCCCTTCCTGACCAAGCCATTTTTCAGCTTTCAGTGCTGTCGCATTTTGAATGACAATTGCGCGGTCATGCAACGCTGTACCCAAATAAAATTTTTATCATTTTTTCCCCACAGATAGAGCTTTATTTTGGTGGTATTTGATCACCTCTGCGTTTTTTATTTCTTGCGCTATAAACAAAAGAAGAGGGACAAGTTTGAAAAAACATTATATTTTTTACTTTTTATTATAATTTAATATCCAATTATTTTTTTTTTAAACAAATTTTTTCCTCAGTTTAGGCCGATACGTATTCTTCTACATATTTTTGGTAAAAAAAAATCGCAATAAGCGTATATTGATTGGTTTGCGCAAAAATTATAGCGTCTTCAAAATAGGGGATGGATTTATAGCATTTTTATTATTATTTTTTTTTTACTAGTAATGGCGGCGATCTGCGATTTTTATCATGACTGCGACATTGCGGCGGACATATCGGACACTTTTGACACATTTTTGGGACCATTCACATTTATACAGCGATCCGTGCTATAAAAATGCATTGATTACTGTATAAATGTGACTGTCAGGGAAGGGGTTAACACTAGAGGGCGCTGCAGGGGTTAATATGTTCCCTATATGAGTGATTCTAACTGTGGGGGGAGGGGACTGACTGGGGGAGGGGACCGATCGGTGTCCCTATGTACAAGGGACACACCATCGGTCTCCTCTCCTCTGACAGGACGTGGATCGGTGTGTTTACACACACCGATCCACGTCCTGCTCACTTACTGGGCAATCGCGGGTGCCTGGCGGTCATCGCGACCGCCGGGCACGCGCATCGGGTCCCCAGCTACGCGGCGGGCACGCGCGCGCGCCTCCCGCGGCGCGCGCCCCCTAGTGGCCAAAAAGCGAGCGCCGTCATATGACGGCGGCCCGCCACAATAGCTGCACCGCTCCGCCGTCATTTGACGGCGGGCGGTCAGATAGTGGTTAATGTATGAACTGGTGCAGTGCCTTCTTCTTAGTAAATCGTCACCCTTGAGTCTACAATATTGAACTTTTTCACAATATTCAAATTTTCTGAGATACTGAATTTTGGGTTTTCGCTAACTGTAAGCCATAATCATCAAATAAATCTATATAATGTATATATGAGTTTCACTTTTTTTAATTGAATTACTGAAATAAATTAACTTTTGGATGTTATTCTAATTTTATGAGATTCACCTATATATGTTGTGGGGATTTTAGCAAAATGTTACTTTCTTCTAAAACAGGCCACTCAACTGACTTCCTCAGAGTTCATGTTACAGTGAGGGAAAAAAGTATTTGATCCCCTGCTGAATTTGTACCTTTGCCCACGATCAGTCTATAATTGTAATGGTAGGTTTATTTTAACAGTAAGAGACAGAATAACAACAAAAATATCCAGAAAAATGCATTTCAAAAAAGTTATAAATTGATTTTCATTTTAATGCGTGAAATAAGTATTTGATCCCCTATCAATCAGCAAGATTTCTGGCTCCCATGTGTCTTCTATACAGGTAACGAGCTGAGATTGGGAGCACTCTTAAAGGGAGTGCTCCTAATCTCAGCTTGTTACCTGGAAAAAAGACACCTGTCCATAGAAGCAATCGATCACATTCCAATCTCTCTACCATGGCCAAGACTAAAGATGTCAGGGACAAGATTGTAGACATACTCAAGGCTGGAATGGGCTACAAGACCATCGCCAAGCAGCTTGGTGAGAAGGTGACAACAGTTGGTGCAATTATTTGCAAATGGAAGAAACCCAAAATAACTGTTGATCGCCCTCGGTCTGGGGCTCCATGCAAGATCTCACCCTGTGGAGTTTCAATGATCATGAGAACGGTGAGGAATCAGCCCAGAACTGCAAGGGAGAATCTTGTCAATGATCTCAAGGCGTCAAATATTGAAATACTGACAGTGCCCTTAGGTGGCTAAGAGTCAGATGAGACCAAAATTCAGCTCTTTGGCATCAACTCAACTCGCCGTGTTTGGAGGAGGAGGATTGGTGCCTATGACCCCAAGAACACCATCCCGCTGTCAAACATGGTGGTGGAAACATTATGCTTTGGGGATGTTTTTCTGCTAAGGGGGGACAGGACAACTTCACTGCATCAAAGGGATGATGGACGGGCCATGTACCATCAAAGCCGATGCTTCCTCCTCCTTCCATCAACCAGGGCATTGCAAATGGGTCGTGGATGGGTATTCCAGCATGACAATGACCCAAACACACGGCCAAGGCAATAAAGGAGTGGTTCAAGAAGCAAATTAATGTCCTGGAGTGGTCTAGCCAGTCTCCAGACCTTAATCTCATAGAAAATATGTGGAGGGAGCTGAAGGTTCGAGTTACCAAACGTCAGCCTCAAAAACTTAATGACTTAGAGAGGATCCGCAAAGAGGAGTGGGACAAAATCCCTCCTGAGATGTGTGCAAACCTGGTGGCCAACTACAAGAAACGTCCGACCTCTGTGATTGCCAACAAGGGTTTTGCCACCAAGTACTAAGTCCATGTTTTGCGAAGGGGTCGAATATTTATTTCCCTCATTAAAATGCAAATCAATTTAAAGCTTTTTTAAAATGCGTTTTTCTGGATATTTTTTTTATTCAGTCTCTCACTGGTAAAATAAACCTACCATTAAAATTATAGACTGATCATTTCTTTGTCAGTGGGCAAATGTGCAAAATCAGCAGGGGTTTAAATACGTATTTTCCCTCACTGTAAGTGGGAAGATTGGCCTACTATTATCACTGGATCCATCCTATTGTTGTAATAATAGAAACATTTCATCCTGTGGATGTATGACCAAATTATTACCAAATATAAAAAGGGTTTCTGCAGCAAGGATTGCAGGGGATACCTGAAATTTGACTTCAAGCTCTGCATACACTTATGGTAAAAAGTCAATCACATGAAGACAAAATATGATACACAAGAGAGCTGCTTTGTACTGTGTTACTATTAACATTTGAACTTTGTGTGCTTTAGGAAATTTTACCCAGCTGCAGATTGAAGTGGAAAGGGCATATGTTATATTATATTAAAGGACTATGTAACTATATATTAAAACTTATCAACATGGCTTGTGCAGCAGTTATTTGGGTTACATCATTTTGTGTTACTAGTAGTGGAGTTTTCTTATAAGTGTATGTAAAGGCAACACTTTCTTTTTAAAGGGTAACTCCACTTTTGTGGGGAAAAAAAATAGCAAATAAACAAAAAATATATATAGCGTATACAATTGCAACACAAGTCATATTGTAATTGTATGCTATTAAAATGTACCTTTACTTTTCAATCTGTAGTTCTTGAACTTTCTGTAAAATGCAATATGAAGCTGTGCAGAAGGTGTACAGAACGCCCCCCAGATATGTAATTTCCTGCTTGTGTGATTGGCTCACTGATTTTTCCAGAAGTCTGCCTAAGATACAAGTCAGATTTCAGGTATCCCCTGCTAGAAATGTTTTATTTTTGGTGAGATACTCCCAATGGGAAATCACGTCTAAAGAGATGCAGACCCAGCAGCTTTCCTCATTAAAGCTTTGCAGGTGCAGCAGCTGGTTGATAATTATGAAACCATTCCCATTAGACTCACTTGTGCACATGGGCACAAACACACAGGGATTACTTCAGAATAACAAAAGGTAGGATTCTGCAACAGCATTTGTTAAAATCCTTGTAATGTACATAGATCACCCAGAGGGGAATGTTTTTTTCTCATCAAAAGCTGAACATAGTGGAAAAGGGTTAGACCAGGGGTGCTCAACCTGTGGCCTTTAACCTTAAAACAGGGAAGCCCATGCTCTGGGATGGTGGATCGGCAAGCCCAGGTCGCGATCAACGGGTTGCTAACCCACCATCCCAGACATCAGAGTGCATGAAGGCGGCAGCAGCTGCGGACGGAGCAGGAGTCGCATAAGCCGATGCTTCCTCTGTAGCCCCGACTCCTGTCTCAGAGTAATACCAAGTGCACTTTGCCTTGGATCTTTCTAACAGCCCGGTGATGACAGCAGATGCTAGAAGATGAAATGGTCAGTGTATTAAACATCACATACACTGCACTGTTGCAATGGGCGTAATAGCACTTATAAAAAAAGGGTATGGCAAAGAGCACAGGTGTGGGTAAATCATAGCACATTAGTGTGAAAGCAGCCATATAGGGGGCTCAGGACAGTAATTTGTTGTTCGGGGAGGGGGGGGGGTAAAACTCCATAGTTCATTGTGGTTCACGACTGGTTACCAAATAATTTAAGTAGCCCTCACTCTTCAAAACTTTGAGTACCCCATGTGTTAGACCCTCTCTTAAACTATTATTTGTGTTCCTATTGGGAAGATGCACCCTAATTGTACTGGTGAACACTGTCACTGAGACAAAAAAATAAAAAAAAGAGGGCAAATCCAATATGTTAAAGCTGTCACAACCATGGCGATACCTGTCTGGTGACTGATCTAAGAGGGCATTTGCTTTCACTGTCAGAGATTTCCTCTAACTTTCCTGTTGCAACTCAGGGACGTAAAGTGACGGAAACTCTCCCCAAATGTACACAGGCAATACAACTATGTAAAAATGGTTCTTTATACATATAACAGTCTAATTGTACAATCTCCTTAAGATCTGCTAAATATGTGGTGCAAAGGTTTGCTGGGTTGGTTACAATGTTTTTGGTTATTCTAAAGAATAGTGTACAATAGTGTACAGTGAGACTGAAATATGTATAGCCAACTTCATAGCATTTATCAAGTGGCATGTTACTCTGTACAAAGCTTTTTGAGCAAAAGAAAAACAGTGAATTACCTAAAGCCAAAAATATTTCCACAGCTGCAGTCATGAACAGCTACCACCAGATGGCGATGTATGACCAGTTTTATTCCGCTCTTACAAACATTTCCCAAAACAACTATTATTAAAAATGTATGATTAAACTATTACCAGTGAAACTTATATGGATGTATCTGTAGGTTATGGACAAAATAATGAATTCAAAATAATCCCCTGGCAGGACTTTGTGTGGTACCGTTCTTTATTATATGTGGTTTTATCTCCTTGTAGTTCTTTTTTTGCATGTTGGTGCACAAACCTTGAAATACACCTTTACCTTGCATAGGATGCAATTTGTCATGTAAGAATTGCCTTTTATTTCTTTCTTGTATTGTAATCTTTTTAAACTGGAAAAAATAAACAATTTATTAAAAAAATTAATGTATTTTGATATGTTTACTTCTCTGTTTTCTAAACTTAAAGGCACAGCTCACCTTTACCAAAAAACTGCCTATGCAGATACGAGCCGGGAGTCTCTTAGCAACATCCTAGCAACAAGTCATTATGGGATGATGCCATCTCTGGGAGTTTTTTTATTTAAGAAGTACGTAAATGTTTATACCCATAGCAAGGGCATTATTGAACCTTGGTCAAAGCTGCACTGTGTGTTCTTATCTACAGGTGCCCCTTAACTGCAACAACAGTTTTTTTTTTTTTTTTTTAATAAAGGTGAATCATGCCTTTAATTTTATTTAACGTAAAGTGGTACTACAGTTTATATATTTTTTTTCCTTAATGCATTCTGTGTATTTATTTTACACTATATTGACAAAAGTATTGGGACGCCTGCCTTCACACGCACATAAACTTTAATGGCATCTTAGTCTGTAGGGTTCAATATTGAGTTGGCCCACCCTTTGCAGCTATAACAGCTCCAACTCTAATGGGAAGGTTGTCCACAAGGTTTTCTATCCAACATCAGCGCCTGACCTCACAAATGCACTCCTGGAAGAATGGTCAAACATTCCCATAGATACTCTCCTAAACCCTGTGGACAGCCTTCCTAGAGGAGTTGAAGCTGTTATAGCTGTAAAGGGTGGGCCAACTCAATATTAAACCCTACGAACTAAGACTGGGATGCCATTAAAATTCATGTGTGTGTGTAAAGGTAGGTGTCCCAATATCCCAATACTTTTGACAATATAGTCTATGTATTAATATAAAGACACTCCACTACCTGTCCTACCTCTCTCTCTGTCTATAAACATCTGACTCCATGTCACCACATCCCTCACTTTCAGCTTTCACAGGAGAAATTGAGGGCAGCAGAACCATAGACTCCTGCGGCCATCAGTCAAACACCTGTGAGGAGGGAGCCAGGGCATGACTTACCGGTGCTATGTGTGTCTATAGACATACACAGCCCATCTCAGGAGCGCACACGCACAGGGTTTGCTACAGGAGGTACTGAAGCAGGGAGAAGCTGACAACATTAATCCCCAGGACGTTTCAATAGAAAAAAAAAAGTATGCCCACTCTCTTTCCAGGTAGTACAAGCATTGTATGCCAGGCATACGATGACTGTATAGAGATGGTAAGAGGATGGTGAGTTTGGCTTCCCTGCCATGTTTATACCAGTCTACATGCACTCTATCATGTGGAGGGGTGTCTTTAAGAGGGGCACCCCACAAATACGATATTCCTTCCAAAACACCAATGCCTGTTTGACTCAGTTTGGGTTCCTCTGCATCCCTGGTGCACAGGAGAGAGTCAGTATAGAAAAGGGTGGCTTGCCCTGAACTAGTTTTTGGGGCTTCACTGTGTGTAGAGGTATAAAATTATAGAATAAAGCTCTACGGGAGAAACAAAAATAAAATTGAGCTTAATTTAATGCATAGTTAAAGGATTCTGGGGAGGTGCTTTCCTCTGACATCAATATTTATGGCTAATTGTTAAAATTATGACAGGTGTAGTGGGTGATGTCAGTGGGAATCGCAGGAGATATCTGCCCAAAATCCACACTTTGTATTAGCCGAGATACAAGAAATGATGTAAATGTATATATTTGGATTAGGACTAAATATGGACTTGTAGTCAGTGAAAACAGTTGTTATTGAGCAGCCCTTTTAACATTTTTTGGGGGCCACGCTTGAGGCCCTTTATCTTTACCAAGTTGACCACTGCTGTTCTATAGCGCATGAATCCTATTTAAAATCAGAGGTAAAGCCACCATCCCTGGTGCAAAATTTAAACTGGGGTCTGTTTTGTTTTCATACACTTTGATTTTACTTTAGGGCTTTTTTTTTTAATCTAGAAAACTACAATATTACCCTTTTTAGGACTTGTAAGCCTGTTCGAGGCTCAGAATATAGATTAAAGGGAAGAGTAGAGAAAGATTCTGCTTTATACAATACGGTAGGGAAGTAAAGGGAAACAATAGTCATGGGTTGGGACGTTGGCCTTTCTGGCAGAGAAGCAGTTGTTAATTCTACAACTTCCTATAATTTTGGCCTGGTGTACAAAATTTGATGTTTGATCATCAAAATAAGCTGCAGTTTTTAGGAGAAAAGCTGAGCATGCAGCTTAAGCCCAACCAGCCTAAAGATGAACTTCACCCTATAAATTTTTGGGTTCCAAACCCCCCCCCTCCCATCCTTACCCTAGTCACTGGTGTATCCAAACATACTCACACATCCAGGGAATCCAGCGTTCATCTACTGCAATCTGCCTCTTCACACCTGGTCCCTTGGTGCCCATCTTCATGTTTTTTGCCATGGTGCGCAGACTGTCTATGCCAGGTTCTTGCAGCTGCTCCCCTGATAACAAGCCGCAGGGTCTTCCCTCCTCCAAGCGCTGTGTTGGATTCCCATGTCTCCTGAGATATGTGATGTGGATGTCCCCAGAAACACCAGGAGCAGGGTACATGACATTCTCACCTAGGAGAAAATGATGGCAGGGCGAGCTGAAGGATAAAAAATTAAAATAAAAATCAGCTTTTTCAATTACTGAAGAGGTGCAGCTATTTTTTGGGAGAACAGTAACCAAACAGACCTACACCTTGCAAAATGAACCAACATGTGGTAACAAATCCGGAGATAATAGAAGACTTCAGGGCACCATTACTGTATAAATAGTGACAGTGGAATATTCTGATGTGCAGAAAGCAAGGGCGCTATAGCCACGTTTGGCATTCCCTGACCCTTTTGGTGCTATCTTTGACTCCTGGTCCAGTATTTAGGGATGTTATACAGTATTGTGGGCTGGGCCGTCTCTGAGGAAGTTTGGTCATCTACAAAACTGGTTCCATGTCAGTCTGTCTTCTCCAATGCGATCCAGTGTGGTGCTCTCCTTATCCCTGTATGATGGATGAACTTTTACCTTTACATCTGGTGTAACACTTTTACTTTTTGAATTATTGCTTGAGTGTGTGGACTATGATGTACAGTATCTGCCTCTACTTTAGTAAACTGCTAAATGGACTTCTAAGTATCTGGGGTGACATCTAAACCATACATATACATACCTCCTGACTTTATGGAATGGAAAAGAGGGACACCTATTAGCAAAAGTATGTAGGTATAGGACACGCCCCCCTTAAAGGAGAATTAGGCACAAAAAGATTAGTTAAACCCACAAGTTTTTTTACCACTACTATTCCATTATACTGGCTTTTGAAATTTTAAAATGCAGCGAATTTGGATGAAAGGTTTAGCAGTGGGAAACCCTTTTTGAAGGATAAAAAGTACATTTTATTTAATACTATAGAGATTAGACCAAAATGAGGGACAACTGAGGAGAAAAGAGGGACAAGAGGGACTTTGCTCCAAATCAGGGACAGTTGGGAGCTATGCATATACTGTAAGGTATCAGTGGTCCCTGTAGATATTTGTGTGTGGCATCTGTGGATTACCACTGTCAGTTTAAGTCCAGCTGGAGATTGGATGATGCACCAACTATATTATATGGGCCATGCATTTAAACCACTCATCTAAACCATGCATATAAGGTCTTGGTGGTTCCTGTAGAAGTCTACATGTGGATATCTGTGTACCACTAATAACAGGTTGAATCTACCTGGAGACTGGATAATGCTGCATATACTATTTATATGCTCTCTCGGTGGTCCCTGTTAAAGTGCATATCACAGGTTAAAACCACCTCAATCTTTTTTCCATGTTTGGAGTATTGAAGTTCCTTGGTCACAAGCACCCTATAGCATCTACAAATTGGCACCCTATTGTGCTGGGTTCAACTACCTGATGTGTTACATTTCCAGTAATAATAGGTCTTCACTGAGCTCTCCTGGAAAGCAATCTGGATGATCTGTTACTATCATTTCCATGGAAGAAGTGAATGACCTAGCACCTGCTCTCCTACAGATGTCCTACTCACTCTAGGATTAATCATTTCACTCACAGAGCCCTTTAAGGGACCATCACCATTTTGAGAGACTACCACCCCTAACATTACATGATTACTACATCCTTACTATTCATATGTTATATGTTTGCTACAAGTTTTTTGATATTTGTGTAGCGGTCACACTTTAACAAGTGTGTGCTATAGGTGGAAATTTAGTTTTTTTCCCTCAGAACGGTAATGGGGTTCTGAGGGTTAATTGTACAGGTTTACTTTGGCATCAGTCTGGCTGGGCTGTACTAGGGTTCTGCCTGGTCATAGGTGCAATGAGGCACCCGTGACAGGCTGAGAACCAGGCCTGGTTAGACGTCTTAGGTACCAATCTTTCCCGGAGCCAATCAGTGGGCGTGTTTGGCCCTGCTGCGTAGTCTGGGAAGGGGTACTTAAGGTGCTGAAGTCACATGTTCGGGGTTCGGCTGCAGTCTTGCTTCCTGGTTCTGGACCAGGGTAGCCCTGCGAGGGGTCCCGGGCCTAGGAGAGTTTGCTGTCCCGCAAACATGGTCAGTCTAACTAACCCCATAGACCTGCATGGTCTGGGGTGGGGATCCGTCTGTTCCCGAGTCTCGAGGGGCGGTTAGCCCGAGGCCCAGTAACTGAAGGAGGATTCAAGGCGTCCCGGTGTGCTCTCGGTAGTGGAGGGGCACGGCAACTCGTACAAGTGACCAGGGGAGGACTCTTTGGAGGAGGGCCAAGAAGCTGGCATCTCAGTAAGAGCCTGGGAGCTGAGTTGTATGGACACTAAAGAATCCACACTTCCACAGTACTGCCAAGGAGACAGAGAAAGTTCCAGGTACTGTGAGAAAGGTTCCTTTTCACCTTCGGTTGCAAATTTATTTTGTGTCAGAGACTTTTTGCAAGTTTCTGGATCCCATTGTTGGTTGCTAAACCTCTGGCTAGAGGTCTATCCAGCATTGAAGCGCCCAGCTGCGAGTGGCTACTCTCTGGGTTGATTAGAGACATTCTGTGGATGTCAGCAGTTCAAGGTGCCTTTGTTTTTCTTCACCCTTGCCCTCTATTCCTATCTGAGACTGTGTTGTGTTGGATGTTACCATTGCAGAATAAAAACCTTTACAAGGACTTTTATGTGTCAGCATCCGAAGTTGTTGGGTATCAACCCTGGGAACCCCTGGACATTCACCGACAAGCCAAGAGGAGGTAACTGGTAAGCCCAAAAGTCAAGGCCGCCCCTCAAGGGGTTATGGCCGCTACATTTGATTCATATTTTAGGATATATCTATATATTCTTTGAAGATCATGTGGGGAGTTATGTGAGTTTTAATACTTTTGTGTCCTTACAATTTTGTAATAAAATATATCTGTTAAACGTTCGCTGCATGAGAGTCCGATACATTTTCCTTCTTTCTTTTAAATATAATTATTTGAGCTTCCATGGAAGCCCTATGGATGTAAATATTTATACAGTTGTGGTGTTGTGAAGTTGTTTTTTTGTGTGAAGGTTTGCTTTAAAATATTTGCTTATTTATTTCCCAAATACCCTTCTTTTGGAATCTTCAAATCTTTTACGCCTCACCATTTTAAGTGTGGATTTTAGATGCCATCGATACCCCTCCATTTAATAAAGAATCTGCTGTGCTTTGCACTGGTTTTGTGGAGGTTTTCTTTTGTTACCTCCCCCATAATCTGCCTGTTTGTAAAAACTATGAACATTACATATCAGAGATGTAGAAGAAGTGTAATAGTCACTTACACTCACTAGGTGGCGATATTGGATCAGTTTTCTTACAGTCCACAGTTGGAACAGAATTACTTGGCACCTGCTGCTTCTTTCAGCAGATTAGTTATAAAAATTTCTGTATAATGATATAATTTTTCACAATGATGCCCTGAGGTTTCTTTTATTTACTGCTCCCATCAGTGATAGCTACTTAATACCTTCACAAGGAATCATAAAATGTAGTGCCCCAGAACAGCGTTTCTTAACATCTTTTCAGTTGAGGAACCCTGTTAAAGCATTCAAAATTTCAAAGGACCCCAGTCTAAAAATCACAATTGTTACTAATCAACACGACATCTGTGCCTTGGTGAAATTACCTTGGCATCAGAGATCCCCCCATCACTTCAGAGTCACCGCTATACAGCAGAAGCCCCAAACATTAGAGACCCTTTATACATGAGTTCTCCTATTCGTCAGAGACCCCTTATACACGAGTTCCCTTATACATCAGAGACCCCTTATATACAAGTTCTCCTATTCGTCAGAGACCCCTTATATATGAGTTCTCCTATTCGTCAGAGACCCCTTATATACGAGTTCTCATATACGTCAGAGTCCCCTTATACACGAGTTCGCCTATACATCAGAGACCCCTTATATATGAGTTCTCCTATACATCAGAGACCCCTTATACACAATTTTTCTCCTATACATCAGAGACCCCTTTATACACAATTTTTCTCCTATACATCAGAGACCCCTTTATACACGATTTCTCCCATACATCAGAGACCCCTTATACACAAGTTCTCCTATACGTCAGAGACCTCTTATATACGAGTTCTCCTATACGTCAGAGACCCCTTGTGCACAAGTTCTCCTATACATCAGAGACCCCTTATACACAAGTTCTCCTATACATCAGAGACCCCTTATATACGAGTTCTGCTATACATCAGAGACCCCTTATACACGAGTTCTCCTATACATCAGAGACCCCTTATATACGAGTTCTGCTATACATCAGAGACCCCTTATACACAAGTTCTCCTATACAGCAGAGACCCCTTATATACGAGTTCTGCTATACGTCAGAGACCCCTTATACACGAGTTCTCCTATACGTCAGAGACCTCTTATATACGAGTTCTGCTATACGTCAGAGACCTCTTATATACGAGTTCTGCTATACGTCAGAGACCCCTTTACACGAGTTCTCCTATACATCAGAGACCCCTTATACACGAGTTCTCCTATACATCAGAGACCCCTTATACACAAGTTCTCCTATATGTCAGAGACCCCTTTACACACAAGTTCTCCTATACGGGAGAGACCCTTTTATACATGAGTTCTCCTATACATCAGAGACCCCTTTACACTCAAGTTCTCCTATACACCAGAGACCCCTTTACACTCGAGTTCTCCTATACACCAGAGACCCCTTTACACACGAGTTCTCCTATGCGTCAGAGACCCCTTTACACACGAGTCCTCCTATACGTCGGAGACCCTTTTATACACGCGTTCTTCTATACATCAGAGACCCCTTATACACAAGTTCTCCTATACATCAGAGACCCCTTATACACGAGTTCTCCTATACGTCAGAGACCCCTTATACACAAGTTCTCCTATGCATCAGAGACCCCTTATACACAAGTTCTCCTATACTTCAGAGACCTCTTATATACGAGTTCTGCTATACGTCGGAGACCCCTTATACACGAGTTCTGCTATACGTCAGAGACCCCTTATACACGAGTTCTCCTATACATCAGAGACCCCTTATACACAAGTTCTCCTATATGTCAGAGACCCCTTCACACATGAGTTCTCCTATACGTCAGAGACCCTTTTATACATGCGTTCTCCTATACGTCAGAGACCTTTTATACATGCGTTCTCCTATGCATCAGAGACCCCTTATACACAAGTTCTCCTATACTTCAGAGACCTCTTATATACGAGTTCTGCTATACGTCGGAGACCCCTTATACACGAGTTATGCTATACGTCAGAGACCCCTTATACACGAGTTCTCCTATACATCAGAGACCCCTTATACACAAGTTCTCCTATATGTCAGAGACCCCTTTACACACGAGTTCTCCTATACGTCAGAGACCCCTTATACACAAGTTCTCCTATACATCAGAGACCCCTTTACACTCGAGTTCTCCTATACACCAGAGACCCCTTTACACTCGAGTTCTCCTATACACCAGAGACCCCTTTACACACGAGTTCTCCTATGCGTCAGAGACCCCTTTACACACGAGTCCTCCTATACGTCGGAGACCCTTTTATACACGCGTTCTTCTATACATCAGAGACCCCTTATACACAAGTTCTCCTATACATCAGAGACCCCTTATACACGAGTTCTCCTATACGTCAGAGACCCCTTATACACAAGTTCTCCTATGCATCAGAGACCCCTTATACACAAGTTCTCCTATACTTCAGAGACCTCTTATATACGAGTTCTGCTATACGTCGGAGACCCCTTATACACGAGTTCTGCTATACGTCAGAGACCCCTTATACACGAGTTCTCCTATACATCAGAGACCCCTTATACACAAGTTCTCCTATATGTCAGAGACCCCTTCACACATGAGTTCTCCTATACGTCAGAGACCCTTTTATACATGCGTTCTCCTATACGTCAGAGACCTTTTATACATGCGTTCTCCTATGCATCAGAGACCCCTTATACACAAGTTCTCCTATACTTCAGAGACCTCTTATATACGAGTTCTGCTATACGTCGGAGACCCCTTATACACGAGTTATGCTATACGTCAGAGACCCCTTATACACGAGTTCTCCTATACATCAGAGACCCCTTATACACAAGTTCTCCTATATGTCAGAGACCCCTTTACACACGAGTTCTCCTATACGTCAGAGACCCCTTATACACAAGTTCTCCTATACATCAGAGACCCCTTTACACTCGAGTTCTCCTATACACCAGAGACCCCTTTACACTCGAGTTCTCCTATACACCAGAGACCCCTTTACACACGAGTTCTCCTATGCGTCAGAGACCCCTTTACACACGAGTTCTCCTATACATCGGAGACCCTTTTATAAATGCGTTCTTCTATACATCAGAGACCCCTTATACACAAGTTCTCCTATACATCAGAGACCCCTTATACACGAGTTCTCCTATACGTCAGAGACCTCTTATACACAAGTTCTCCTATACGTCAGAGACCCCTTATACACAAGTTCTCCTATGCATCAGAGACCCCTTATACACAAGTTCTCCTATACTTCAGAGACCTCTTATATACGAGTTCTGCTATACGTCGGAGACCCCTTATACACGAGTTCTCCTATACATCAGAGACCCCTTTACACACGAGTTCTCCTATATGTCAGAGACCCCTTTACACACGAGTTCTCCTATACGTCAGAGACCCTTTTATACATGAGTTCTCCTATACGTCAGAGACCCCTTATACACAAGTTCTCCTATACACCAGAGACCCCTTTACACACGAGTTCTCCTATACGTCAGAGACCCCTTTACACACGAGTTCTCCTATACGTCAGAGACCCTTTTATACACGCGTTCTTCTATACATCAGAGACCCCTTATACACGAGTTCTCCTATACATCAGAGACCCCTTATACACGAGTTCCCCTATACGTCAGAGACCTCTTATACACAAGTTCTCCTATATGTCAGAGACCCTTTTATACATGCGTTCTCCTATACGTCAGAGACCTTTTATACATGCGTTCTCCTATGCATCAGAGACCCCTTATACACAAGTTCTCCTATACTTCAGAGACCTCTTATATACGAGTTCTGCTATACGTCGGAGACCCCTTATACACGAGTTATGCTATACGTCAGAGACCCCTTATACACGAGTTCTCCTATACATCAGAGACCCCTTATACACAAGTTCTCCTATATGTCAGAGACCCCTTTACACACGAGTTCTCCTATACGTCAGAGACCCTTTTATACATGAGTTCTCCTATACGTCAGAGACCCCTTATACACAAGTTCTCCTATACGTCAGAGACCCCTTATACACAAGTTCTCCTATACATCAGAGACCCCTTTACACTCGAGTTCTCCTATACACCAGAGACCCCTTTACACACGAGTTCTCCTATGCGTCAGAGACCCCTTTACACACGAGTTCTCCTATACGTCGGAGACCCTTTTATAAATGCGTTCTTCTATACATCAGAGACCCCTTATACACAAGTTCTCCTATACATCAGAGACCCCTTATACACAAGTTCTCCTATACGTCAGAGACCCCTTATACACAAGTTCTCCTATGCATCAGAGACCCCTTATACACAAGTTCTCCTATACTTCAGAGACCTCTTATATACGAGTTCTGCTATACGTCGGAGACCCCTTATACACGAGTTCTCCTATACATCAGAGACCCCTTTACACACGAGTTCTCCTATATGTCAGAGACCCCTTTACACACGAGTTCTCCTATATGTCAGAGACCCTTTTATACATGAGTTCTCCTATACGTCAGAGACCCCTTATACACAAGTTCTCCTATACATCAGAGACCCCTTTACACTCGAGCTCTCCTATACACCAGAGACCCCTTTACACACGAGTTCTCCTATACGTCAGAGACCCCTTTACACACGAGTTCTCCTATACTTCAGAGACCCTTTTATACACGCGTTCTTCTATACATCAGAGACCCCTTATACACAAGTTCTCCTATACATCAGAGACCCCTTATATACGAGTTCTCCTATACTTCAGAGACCCTTTTATACACGAGTTCTCCTATACGTCAGAGACCCCTTATACACAAGTTCTCCTATACGTCAGAGACCTCTTATATTCGAGTTCTGCTATACGTCGGAGACCGTTTATACACGAGTTCTGCTATACGTCAGAGACCCCTTATACACAAGTTCTCCTATACGTCAGAGACCCCTTATACACAAGTTCTCCTATACGTCAGAGACCCCTTTAAACACAAGTTCTCCTATACGTCAGAGCCCTATCTTTTTTCTCCTGCAGCCCTGCAGAGGACAGGAGGTCTACAGGAGGTGGACTTCAGTCATCTCCTGAATGCTGGGGGTGGCCCTGCATGCTGCCTGTCCCGGATGAGAGTCATGTAATGCAATGGTGGGGTTGAGCCGGCTGCAGTGCATCCTGGCTCTAAAATGTCATTGGTTGTAATGGTGCTGGCAGCCGGCTTGCCTGCACTGTGGCAACTAAAGATGTTTTTCCAGAGCAAAGTGTCTGAGAAACGTTGTCCCAGAACAATACCACTGCAATAACTTTGAGCTAAAGCTCACCACACGGGTATCAATATGATTGTACAATCACTGTTCGATCTACCAACCAGTATGTAGTGCAAGGGTCTGCCTGATTGTGTAGAGATGGGATTGATTGTACAGTTTGGGTAGGTCCTCATATTATATAATTTTGATAAATATGAAGTTAATTGAACAGAGAATGTATGGTCAGATTGTAACATGCTATACATACATATATGATGTAGTCTGACCATACAATCTCTGTACAATCAAATTTAGATCTAAGAAAAACAATGTAATATGAGGACCTATTTAAACGATCCAATCACTCACTATACCATCAGGTAGGCCTTTGCACTATATAGTTGTTGGTAGATCTAATGGAAATTGTACAATCAGATTGTATAGTGTATGGTCAGCTTAAAGTTGATTGTACTGTCAGATGGTAAAATGTATGGTGACCCTTAACCACTTTGCGCCCGCGCTATAGCCGAAAGACGGCTACAGCGTGGACGCTCCCTGCCGGGAGGAGGTCCTCCTGTTTACTTCCGCAATGCGTGCTCCTGAGAGCGCGCATCGGGGAAGTTCTGTGCTGGCCGTGTCTGTCGGACACAGCCAGTCACAGATTGCTGTAAACGGCCAATCACAGCGGCCATTTACAGCGCGATCGGCGTGTCCAATGGGAGATGATCTCATATGTAAACAGAGACAGCAAAAGAAAGCTCTATTTGTGGGAAAAAAAAGGACAACAAATTCATATGGGTACAGTGTTGCATGACTGAGTAATTGTCATTCAAAGTGTGAGAGCACCGAAAGCTGAAAATTGGTCTGGGCAGGAAGGGGGTTTAAGTGCCCAGTAAGCAAGTGGTTAAGGAGTTAGTGGTGTTTTTGTCTTGACAAATGGTAGCTGGGAGTATAGATATCTATAGGGAACAAAAGGAATCTAGGATAAGTGATATAAGTGTGTGCATGTACAGTGGCGTTGCTATGGGGGAGCGGGCGGGGGGGTGCGAGCCTTACCTGGGTGACACCCACCAGACGGGTGACACCAGAGGCCGGGACTGGGCGGGGGCGGGTGGGGCTCCAGTCCCGGGTGCAGTGTATTAGCGTGGAGGGGAGCGGCAGTGTGCTACTACCTGCAGGTTCCTCCTCTGCTCTGTCTTCTGACAAGACAGGAGGAGGAGCCTGGGAAGGAGATCCCGGTAACTGGTAAGTCTGTGCAGGAATCTGAGTATTTGTGCTGGGAGGGATTAAGATTTTTTTTTTTGCTGGGAAAATCTGGAGGCGAGTGCTTTTGTATTGGGGTGAGGGGATTTTGCTTGTAGGGGGGATTTGACTGGGAGGGGTTAAATAAAAGGATGTGTGCTGAGGGTGGCATAATAAGAGAATTTGTGTAAGAAGAGGGGTTTATTACTGAAAGGAAGGGGTATATGGGGGTGTGGATTTGTGATCAGAGGGGAGATTTGGGGGTCAGTTAAGATCATTTGGGGAAGAAGGAAGGGTTGGGGGGATTTATGCTGATAGGGGGTAGAAGAGAGGATGATTTGTACTGGGGGGGTAAGAGAATTTGTATGGGGGGCATTTTGTGCTGAGAAGGCGGATTAGTGCTGAAAGGGGGGGAAATGAGGGTGATGATTTGTGCTGAGAGGAGGGATTTGTGTTGAAAGGGGGGGGAGATGAAGGTGATGACTTGTGCTGAGGGGGGGATTTGTGTTGAAAGGGGGGGGATGAAGGTGATGATTTGTGCTGAGAGGGGGGATTTGTGTTGAAAGGGGGGGGGGTGAAGGTGATGATTTGTGCTGAGGGGGGGATTTGTGCTGAAAGGGGGGAATGGAGGGGAAGTAGTGCTGAGAGGGGGGATTTGTACTGGAAGGGGGGTTGGGGGAAGGAGAAAGAGAAATTGCGCTGGGAGGGGATATATGGGGGAGAGGGTCACTCCACACATAGCTCTTTAAACGAGGGGGGGGAGGGGTGACACCATGTTTTGTGCATGTGTATATACACTACTGTGCAAAAGTTTTAGACAGGTGTGAAAAAATGCTGTAAATGAAGAATGCTTTCAGAAAATGGAAGTATTAATAGTTTATTTTGATCAATTAACAAAATGGAAAGTAAACGAACAAAAGAGAATTGCAAATCAAATCAATATTTGGTGTGACCGCCCTTTGACTTCAAAACAGTATCTATTCTTCTAGGTACCTTTGCACACAGTTTGTAACCACTCGCATACAGGGCACTTCCCCCCCCCCCCCCCTTCCTGCCCAGAACAGTTTTCAGCTTTCAGCGCTGTCACAATTTGAATGACAATTGCGCGGTCATGCAGCACTGTACTCATATGACATTTTTATGAATTTTTTTTCACACAAATAGAGATTTCTTTTGGTGGTATTTAATCACCACTGGGTTTTTTATTTTTTGCTACACAAACAAAAAGTAACTGAACATTTAAAAAAAAAACTTTTTATAGTTATAAAATTTAGCAAATAGGTAATTTTTCTCCTTCATTGATGTGCAGTGATGAGGCGGCACTGGTAGGTGGCACTAATGGGCACTGGTAGGTGGTCGATGTCCCTTTAACAAAAGCTGGTCATCGGCTTTCTTCCTCTCTCTTCATGCTGTCAGCGCGAGGAAAGAAAAGCCGATAAGCGGCTCCTGTTTACTTTTGTGATCAGTTGTCATTGGACACAGCTGATCACATAGTAAAGGGCTGCTGTGTTTGTCCCTTTACTACAATCTGTAATCAGCTGAGTCCAGGATGACAGATCACACCGCACGTGCACAGCAGGGGGCGCGTGGGAAGCGTGATCATGGGGAGGATGTTAAAGTGGTTGTAAACCTTACAAACCACTTTGGCCTACAGGTAAGCCTAGATTAAGGCTTACCTGTAGGTCCAATAAATATCTCCTAAACCTACATGGTTTAGGAGATATTTAGAAAAAAAGAGGCATCGATGTCTACGGCGCATGCGCCGTAGACAGCGGTGCGCATGCCGAGATCACGGCGATATGTCGCTTTCGTGCACATGCGCGGGAGTAACGTCATCGCCGATCCAGCGAATGACAGCGCTGGAGCGGCGAGACCCGGAAGTCACTCCGGGCTTGATAGCGGTGGAGAAGGTCGTGGATGAGGACCGCTTCGGGGGCTTCGTTCTCAGGTAAGTTATTCATAATGAGCTAGTATGCTATGCATACTAGCTCATTATGCCTTTGCCTTGCAGGTTCCGTTTTTTTTTTTTTTTTTTTTTTGTGAGGAGGCTTTACTTCCTCTTTAATAGACGCCCTTCTTGTAAAGTAAGCCCACGCTGTAGGTGTCATTTAGCTATAGCATGGGTGGGAAGGGGTTAAAGGAACTCAGCAGGTAGGTTGTTCTAAATGTCTTGGAGAACTAACCATAGATCTCGTGTGGATGTTGGCTGCCTCAAATCCTTCTGTCTCATCATGTAATCCCAGACAGACTAGATCCGGGCTCTGTGTGGGCCAAACCATCACTTCCAGGACTTCTTGTTCTTCTTTACACTGAAGATAGTTCTTAATGACATTGGCTGTATGTTTGGGGTCATAGTCCTGCTGCAGAATAATACATGTGTGGCCAATCACACGCCTCCCTAATTGTATGGCATGATGGATAAATATGTGCCTATATTTCTCAGCATTGAGGACACCATTGATCCTGACCAAATGCAGAAATTCACATTTTGATTCACCAGTTCAGAGCACCTCCTACCATATTTCTGCACCCCAGTTCCTTTGTATCCATGCGTAGTTGAGTCACTTAGCCATGTTCCCTCATCAGAGGTATGGCTTTTTGGTCGAGTTCTTCACAAAGACCACTTCTGACCAGACTTCTCTGGACAGTAGATGGGTGTACCCAATGGTTTCCACCAGTTCTGTGTTGATGGCACTGCTGGACATCCTCTAATGTTGAAGGAAAGTAAGCATGATATGTCCTTCATCTGCTGCATCAAGTTTCCTTGCCCTACCGCTGTGTCAATGGTCCTCAACATTGCCCGTTTCTTAGTGCTTCTTCAAAAGAGTATGAACAGCACATCTTGAAACCCCAGTCTGCTTTGAAATCTTTGCATGAGAGAGACTTTGCTGATGCAGTATAACTATCTTGTGTCTTGTTGCTGTGCTCAGTCTTCCCTTGATGTATGACCTGTGATATGGAACTGTCTTCCACAACCTTACCTTAGTAGCAGAGTTTGGCTGTTCCCTGCCCAGTTTTAAGCCTCCTACACAGTTGTATTAGTTAATGACTGTTTCAGCCTACATATGATATTGATGATCATTAGCCCTTGCTTGGAAAAATTGGTTAATCATACACCTGACTCTAATCCTACAAAATCCCTGACTTTGTGCAAGTGTATAAAACTGATACTGGTTTAAAGCCAAAGGGGTAGTCGCACCAAATTTTCATTTAGATGTTTCTTCTGTTCGATAAAAATTATATAAAAAAATTTATAAAAATAAACAAATACCGTATTTATCGGCGTATAACACGCACTTTTTCCCCCTTAAAATCGGGGGAAAGTCGTGGGTGCGTGTTATACGCCGATACCCCCAAAAAAAATTGGTTGCGGCACCGAAAAATGGCGACCGCGGCCGAAAAAGGTCGAACCGCGGCCGAAAAAGGCCGGAAAAAGCCGAAGCGCGGCCGAAAAAGACCGAAGCCGGCTGTTCAGCTCCGCTCGTAGTCCCGCCTCCCTGCGCTCGCTCCCGAAACAGCAGGGAGGCGGGACTCCGAGCGGAGCCGAACAGTCGGCTCGGTCTTTTTCGGCCGCGCTTCGGTCTTTTTCGGCCGCGCATGCGCGGTTTGTCTCGCGGCGGGAAATTTAAACGTCGGCAAGGCTGCAAATGACGCTGGCAAACTGCAAATGACACTAGCAAGCTGCAAATGACACTGGGCAAGCTACAAATGACGCTGGGCAAGCTACAAATGACGCTGGGCAAGCTACAAATGACGCTGGGCAGGTTGCAAATGACGCTGGGAAAGGCTGCAAAATGACGCTGGGAAAGGCTGCAAATGACGCTGGGCAAGCTGCAAATGATGCTGGGCAAGCTGCAAATGACGCTTAAATGTACGTTTTTTTTTCCCTAAACTTCCCTCCTAAAACTTTTTTTCCTTAAAATTCCCTCCTAAACTTGGGGTGCGTGTTATACGCCGGTGCGTGTTATACGCCGATAAATACGGTAAAATATATATTTTTGAAAGCATTATTACTTTACAGCACTTCTTCACACAAGCCTAAAACGTTTGCACAGTACTGTGTGTGTGTACCCCATCCAAGGTGCCTTCAGGTTTTCTCAGGGATGCCTTGGCAGAATGCCTAAAAATTGCCCAAACATATTATATAAGCCAGGGGATGAATCAAGCCTGCCTTTTAGTTAGATTTTGCCACAGATTTTCATTGTGCACTATTACAACCTTCTAGCCGCCAGTGTCCTAACAACCAATGATATCATCAGTTGATAAGGAGGACGTCGGGCACCCTTGTTTGCCTTTCCTGTTCCCTCAGCACTGGGGTCACATTAGCTGAGTGGGGGAGAGAAGCTGAAAGAGAGCAGAAACAATGGCATACTAGTCAGTATCAGTGTGCAAAGGTGCGTTTGCTTTGGAAGAAACCACTTCCAGCATTTGGTGTCCTATGTGTGAATGTCTCTTTGTTATGTAACACTAATGGTTTCATTTTTTTACATTTTAGAATAGGGTGCCTTGACTGAAAAAAGGTTGAGAAACGCAGGTGCAGAGTTTGTAATCATGTAGGTACATATGGGCAGACATATTTGCCCTTTACATAGCAAAACAGTATGCAGAGAATGCTTATTTCATAGATAAGTCTGTCTGATTGAACACAATAGACTTTTTGAAATATTCCCAATGCATTTGAAAACCGAAGATCATGTTGTGTTTGCTAGGCTGCAGATTACATAATAGAGCTCAGAGTATTGTCTCTTTTAAGAGAGGTAAGTTGTATCAATATTATTTGGTAATGCTGACCTGCACCATGTTTAATAGTGTGAAGTGTGATATTTAAAGCGGTAGTAAACCCCAAACCAAAAATTTTATATATTGCAGCTTACCAATCATTAGTTTTGGTGGCTGCATTCATTTTCTTGTTTTAGGCCTTTTCCCTCTGTTTTCATCTGGTAATCCAGCCAGTAACACACCTCCTGTATTAGAGTGCCCCCACTCTGGATGAAGCAGCACAGGGGGCACAGCAGACAGCAGCTTTGTGTTAGATGTACTAGCAGATTTAAATACACAAAAAAATTGAAGCCAAACTCCAGCTTACACTGCAGTTACAACAACTGTTTTTATTTTCTTTGGCGGTAAGGATTTTACTTTGTAAAGTAATTTTTTTCATTGTTAGCACCCATCAATGGTTTGTCCCAACACTACTAACTGATACATTTGCAGGAGAGCTTGTTCTGTTGAAAAACAAGACTTACTGGCTGGATCAGCAGATGACAACAAAGGAAGGAAAGCTTAAAAGAGAAAGAAAATGCAGCCACCACATCTAAAGCCCCATACACATGGTTGGACAATCCGCGGACCAGGTCCGTCGGATCATGTCCGTCGTACTTTGTCCGATGTTGGTTTTGCGTACACACGGTCGGACAAAGTTGTCGGAAAATCCGATCATTCTGAACGTGGTGACGTTTGTTGCCTACGACGGGACAACGTAGAGGCTAGTAGCCAATAGCTATGGTCTTGTAATGTGATCTGAGCATGCGTAGCACTTTGTCCGGTCGGACAACCGTACACACGATCGGGTTTGGTGTGATCGGACCGGGTTGACGGCAAATCTTTCCAGCAGGAGATAAGACTTTGTCCGTCGGACAAACCGACGAACACTGTCCGATGGTGTATACACACGGTCTGATTTTTCAACAACATTGTCCGATCGGACAGAATCCATGAAAAAGTCCGACCGTGTGTATGGGGCTTAAGAATTGGTAAGTTGCAATATAATAAATGTTTGCTTTTGGGTTTAATGCCACTTTAATGATTGGTCCACTTTAATAGATCCATGTAAAGTAAGTTTGCAATATAAGTTTTTGCCATTTTCCTTTCTTTTATTGAGTGCTGTACTGGAAGCCTCAGTGGTCCCGCCAGTTCATTTTCTGTCAATCCCAGGAGTAGCTATACAAACAAAGCAACGTTGTATGTCTGGAGATCTCCAGCTTCCAAATAGCTTAAAAATCACCATTAAACTTACATAATTTCAATCTATGTGATGCTTTGCTTTTCTATCAGATCCTTGTAGCCAAGGGTCAGTTGCGAGGAATCATTGCATTGTCTATAAAAGCTAGTTTGCTCATGATATTACTTAGAAAAAAGATTAATTCCTGCAAAACCCAGCAGTTTATGGATTTGTTTCTTTAATTCCAAAAGTTCCCCCCCCCCCCCCCCCCAAAAAAGCATTTTTTTATTCTTTATTTTTATTACATTTTAGGTGTAGACTGCTGGTTGTGTTTGGGAAGCTTTTTTTTCCCCCTCCTCTGTCAAATAATTGTTTTATGAAATAGAAACTATTTGATTTATTTGACTTTCACTAACATAGTTTAAAGTGGAGGGACAGACCTGATCTCATTCCACTGGAATATTCTGACGTTAAAAAAAAAAAAAAAACTGAATACAAGAGAGGAGACTACGACAGAATGTGGCCGGTAAACACTGGGCACAAAGCTAAGGAAATCTGAAGTGCTTTCTTCACAACTACCCTGGAAAATAAAGCTGGCTTTGACAGGCTTAGCTAAAGTATGTTAGATAGAACCCTGTCCAAAAATCCCTATCACCCCTCCCCTCCTTATTTCATCGCTACTGGGATCTGCGCCATTCTAGGATAATACTTTCTGAAATTTAAAACAAGGCAGAATGCTAATTGTGTAACTGAGATCTGCTAGGCCATGGGTTCTAAAACTTTTTAATCTGAGGACCCAAATTAAGAAAAAATTGTACTGGGACACCAGGGGGAGAAATATTATCAAAATGTTGGAAAACCCAAACAAATATGGCGGCATAATAAAGTAAAAAAAAAAAACAAAGTCAAGTATAGTTTGCAATGTTTTCTTGTTTGTAAAGCAGAAAAGTGAAAACCCCACAAATTAAGAATAAAACAACAATTATCATTCGAAACTGAGAATAGATTTCTCAACATTATTCCAATGTAAATGTTCATATATATATATATATATATATATATATATATATATATATATATATATATATATATACAAAACATTTTAAAGTTGAACACCAGGCAGATTTAAAAGGCACACATTAATGTGGCTCTTTATTCATTAATACATAAGTAAATATTTTTGTTTTTAATTCAGGTATTTTAAGTACCCGAGTATGAGTTGTTATCAACCTCTTGCAGTTCCTCTACAGCAGAGTTCAGACCTTGTCTGTGTAAGGGTCTTTTCACAATGCCGAACCAATCAGATCTGCCTGTCTGTTTTTCTGATGGATCATTTTGGAAGCTCAAATTTAGTTTATGGGCACGGTGACGTAAAAGGACATGCGTCAATTTATATCCAATTACCTCTGAATACATCTAGGTGTGAAAAAAAAATGGAATAAGACTCTCATCCTTTTCCATGAAGAAATGCTGAAAAGTTAAGAATGCTTTCAAAAAAATATTTTATATTTAATTTTTTTTTATCAATTTACAAAATTCTAAGTGAGCAAACAAAAAAATAACCTAAATCAAATCAATATTTGGTGTGACTACCCTTTGGCTTTAAACAAGCTTCAATTTCTACACAAAATTGTAGGATTAGAGTCAAGTGTATGATTAACCAAATATACCAAGTAGGAGCTAATGATCATCAGTTTCATATGTAGGTAGAATTATAGTCATTAACTAAACAAAAATTGTTTAGGAGGCTTAACACTGGTGAGGAACAGCCAAACTCTGCTACTAAGGTTAGGTTGTGGAAGACAGTTTCATGTCACAGGTCACACACCATGGCAAGACTGAGTACAGTAATATGACACAAGATAGTTATACTGGATCATCAGGGTCTCTCCCAGGCAAAGATTTCAAAGCACACCTGGGCTTCAAGATGTGCTGTGTAAGCTTTTTGAAGAAGCACAAAGAAACGGGCAACACTAAAGACCGTAAACACAGTGGTCATCCAAGGAAACTTAATGCAGCAGATGAAAGACACATCATGCCTACTTTCCTTCATCATCCAGGGATGTCCAGCAGTGCCATCAGCACAGAAGTGGCAGAGACCAGTAGGACCCAGGTATACCCATCTACTGTCTGGAGAAGTCTGGCCAGAAGTGGTCTTCGTGGAATAATTGTGTTTCAAAAAGCCATACCTCCAACGTGGAAACAAGACTAAAGGACTCAACTATACACAAAAACACTGGAGTGCAGAAAAATGGCACCAGGTGCTCCTGACTGATTAGTCAAAATCTGAAATATAAGGGCTGATAAGTGTTTGCAGGCAGCAGTGAAGCATGGTGGAGGTTCCTTGCAAGTTTGGTGCTGCAATATGCAGGCAGATACTTATCCATCATGCCATACCATCATGGAGGCATGTGATTGACTCGAGTTATAAGCCGACCCGAATATAAGCCAGGGGGCACCTAATGTTTACCACAAAAAAATGGAGTTCCTTCAAAAACTGTGTGCAAGTGTATCTAGAAAAATTGATGCTGATTTGAAGGCAAAGGGTGGTCATTCCAAATATTTATTGAATTTCGATTTCTCTTCTGTTCAGTTACTTTCCATTTTGTTAATTGATAAAAATAAAATATTAACACTTCTATTTCTGACAGCATTTATATATATATATATATACCATATATACTCGAGTATAAGCCGACCCGAATATAAGCCGGGGGCACCTAATTTTACCACAAAAAAAATGGGAAAACATTGACTCGAGTATAAGCCTAGGGTGAGAAATGTGCAGCTACTGTAAGTGGAAACGAGGGTCTACAATGCCCATTTGCAGTCTAACTGTACCCCTTTGCATGCCTCACTGTGCCCATTTGCAGCCATAGGTCCCCCGAACTTCAAACTCGGTAGTTTCTAGATGCCCCCTAGCTGCAGCCAAAATTTGGGGTCTCTGGACCCACAAGGGTCCCGAAATGATATTGCTGCAGATGGACACAGTTGACCGAATTTGGGGCCCCCGTATCTCGGGGCCACTTGGTGCTAGGAACCCCATCTTTGGATATGATGTAGTGCTAGTCCCACTGGGTTTGCACACCATGTGGGGCAGTGCCGATCCTGACCTCCCTGAGGGCCCTAAGCAAATTTCTGCTAAGGGGCCCTCTACTTGACCCGTGATGCCGTGAGCTATGTAAACTATTTGCCATTGCCCACAGTCACACCTGACACTTCAGTGCTCCCAAAACCATCCTCCCTCCTTTAAACAAAACAGTCAAAGAATAAGTACAACAATATAGAACAGAATGAGGGTCCCCAGAGAGCCCCCCTTACATCAGGGTCCTCAGAGAGCCCCCCTTTCATCAGGGTCCTCAGAGAGCCCCCCTTACATCAGGGTCCTCAGAGAGCCCCCCTTACATCAGGGTCCTCAGAGAGCCCCTCCTTACCCCAAGGTCCCCAGAGAGCCCCCTTTACACAAGGGTCCCCAGACAGCCCCCCTAAATCAGTGTCCTCAGAGAGTCTCCCCCTACATCAGGGTCCCCAGAGAACCTCCCTCTACATTAGGG
Source organism: Lithobates sylvaticus (assembly GCA_028564925.1). Taxonomy (NCBI): domain Eukaryota; kingdom Metazoa; phylum Chordata; class Amphibia; order Anura; family Ranidae; genus Lithobates; species Lithobates sylvaticus. The sequence goes on from CM053030.1 coordinate 448,987,051, forward strand.
TCCCCAGAGATCCCCCCCTTACATCAGGGTCCCCAGAGAGCCTCCCCTACATTAGGGTCCCCAGAGATCCCCCCTTTCATTAGGGTCCCCAGAGAGCCCCCCTTACATCAGGGTCCCCAGAGATCCCACCCCCTTACATCAGGGTCCCCAGAGAGCCTCCCCTACATTAGGGTCCCCAGAGAGCCCCCCTTACATCAGGGTACCTAGAGAGCCTCCCCCTACATTAGGGTTCCCAGAGAGCCTCCCTCTACCATTAGGGTCCCCAGAGAGAGCCTCCCTTACATCAGGGTCCCCAGAGTGCCTGCCCTTACATCAGGGTCCCCTGAGAGCCTCCCCTACATTAGGTTCCCCAGAGAGCCTCCCCTTACAATCAGGGTCCCCAGAGAGCCTCCCCTTACATCAGGGTTCCCAGAGAGCCCCCTTTACATCAGGGTCCCCAGAGAGCATCCCCTACATTAGGGTCCCCAGAGAGCCCCCCCCCTTACATCAGGGTCCCCAGAGAGCCTCCCCTTCATTAGGTTTCCCAGAGAGCCTCCCCTTACATCAGAGTCCCCTGAGAGCCTCCCCTTACATCAGTGTCCTCAGAGAGCCCCTCCTTACATCAGGGCTCCCCAGAGAGCCCCCCCCGTACATCAGTGTCCCCAGTGAGCCTCCATACTTACATCAGGGTCCCCAGAGGGTATCCCCCTACATCAGGGTCCTCAGAGAGCCTCCACTTACACCAGGGTCATCAGAGAGCCCCTCCTGACATCAGGATCCCCAGAGAGCCCCCTTACACCAGGGTCCCAGAGAGCCCCCCCCCTTACAACAGGGTCCCCAGAGAGCCCCCCCTTACACAGGGTCCCAAGAGAGCCTCCCCATACATTAGTGTCCCAAGAGAGCATTCCCTCTTAAATTAGTATCCCCAGAGAGCCCCTCCTTACACAGGGTCCCCAGAGAGCCTCTCCTTACACAGGGTCCCCAGAGAGCCCCGTCCTTACATCAGTGTCCCCAGAGAGCCCCGTCCTTACATCAGTGTCCCCAGAGGGACCCCGTCCTTACATTAGTGTCCCCAGGGAGCCCCCCTCTTACATTAGTGTCCCCAGAGGCCCCCGTCATTACATTAGTGTCCCCAGAAAGCCACACTCTTACATTTGGGCCCCCAAACAGCTGACTCCCCCCCCTTGCATGAGGTTCCCCTGTACCTGGCTGGTGGAGGTGGGAGGCGGCGATCGGCAGCTATATGGTGTCCACAGGCAGGGGGATCTACCTGGGGCTAGTAGTTCTATCTCCGAATGTATACAGCGGAGAGGGGAGGGGCCTCTGACCTGGGCATCAGCAACAGTGTTCAAGCAGAGTGATAGTGAAACTGATACCTGCCTGGGTCAGAGGCCCCTCCCTTCTCCTCTCCACTGTATACACTGACACTCGAGAGAGTACTACAAGCCCCAGGGAGATCCCGCGCCCACTCAGGCACCATAGAGCTGCCGATCGCCACCTTCCACCTCCCCCACCTCTCCTCACTGCACTCTAAATGGCCAGCCAGAGGTGCAGGGGGGGATGCTGTGTCTTGGCCCTAAGCAGCTTGCATAGTGTGCCTATAGGGCCGATCGGCTCTGGTGTGGGGTTCCTAGCCCCAAGTGGCTCCGAGATACGGGGCCCCAACTTCGGTTCGGAAAATGTAATTCTCTGCTGCAGATAAGTGCTTGACTCCAGTATAAGCCATGGGGGGCACTTTCAGCACAAATAATATGTGCTGAAAAACTCGGCTTCTACTCGAGTATATACGGTATGTATATAAAAAATGTATTTATTTATCTTGTGTATAGAATGAATTTTGGTGATCTAGACACAGTAAACATGTAGGTACTTCAGATGTTATAGCTTGGAGGCCACTAGAAAATTCTGTTATATGGCGGTGTTGAGGCCTCAAGTGACCATATCGCTTTTTGTTGGAACTTCATTGTTCAAGTTGCCAGTTTTCTGCAGCCACAAAAAGTAATCGTTTTTGAAGGTTATCTTCAAAATACATATGGAGTGTTTTGGAATCCCCAAGAAATGACTTTATTACCCTATCTGTAATCCTAATTGATACTGTTCTTCTGTGTCCAAACAAATGAAACACCTTATCTGACCCCAACTTTGTCTTCTGTGAATCTTCAACCTGATTTGCAGACAGGAGCTTTAACAGTTCTTTTGTGCTCACTCTGTGGAGGTGCAAAAACTAATAATGGCTCTAGGTGTTACTTACAGGTATTCTCTAGTAGGTGCTAATTGGATGGTAGTCTTTAGTATTTAAATGTACGTATATAAAATAATTAGCCTTTCCCTTTTTGTTGTTTGATTTCACCTAAGTGAATTGTAATTCTAAATTCATTTACATGAACAGTGGCACAACAATGATGACTGGAAATTCTAAATGCGGTTTTTGGTATACACTATAAACCATGACAGTTTAACTTAAAGGGTTTGCAGGCAGCAGTGAAGCATGGTGGAGGTTCCTTGCAAGTTTGGTGCTGCAATATGCAGGCAGATACTTATCCATCATGCCATACCATCATGGAGGCATGTGATTGACTCCAGATTTATTCTGCAGCAGGACAACAATCACAAACATACAGCCAATGTCATTAGGAATTATCTTCAGCGTAAAGAAGAACAAGGAGTCCTGAAAATGATTGTTTGGCTCCCACAGAGCCCTGATCTCAGCATCATCGGGTCTGTCTGGGATTACATGAGAATACAGAAGGATTTGAGGCAGCCTACATCCATGGAAGATCAGTGGTTAGTTCTCCAAGATGTCTGCAACAAACCAATCTGCCGAGTTCCTTCAAAAACTGTGTGAAAGTGTATCTAGAAAAATTGATGCTGATTTGAAGGCAAAGGGTGGTCATTCCAAATATTTATTGAATTTCGATTTCTCTTCTGTTCAGTTACTTTCCATTTTGTTAATTGATAAAAATAAAATATTAACACTTCTATTTCTGACAGCATTTATATATATATATATATACCATATATACTCGAGTATAAGCCGACCCGAATATAAGTCGGGGGCACCTAATTTTACCACAAAAAAAAAACTGGGAAAACGTATTGACTCGAGTATAAGCCTAGGGTGAGAAATGTGCAGCTACTGTAAGTGGAAAAGAGGGTCTACAATGCCCATTTGCAGTCTCACTGTACCCATTTGCATGCCTCACTGTGCCCATTTGCAGCCATAGGTCCCCCGAACTTCAAACTCGGTAGTTTCTAGATGCCCCCTAGCAACAGCCAAAATTTGGGGTCTCTGGACCCAAAGGGTCCCGAAATGATATTGCTGCAGATGGACACAGTTGACCGAATTTGGGGCCCCGTATCTCGGGGCCACTTGGTGCTAGGAACCCCATCTTTGGATATGTTGTAGTGCTAGTCCCACTGGGTTTGCACACCGTGTGGGGCAGTGCCGATCCTGACCTCCCTGGGGCCCTAAGCAAATTCTGCTAAGGGGCCCTCTACTTGACCCGTGATGCCGTGAACTATGTAAACTATTTGCCATTGCCACACAGTCACACCTGACACTTCAGTGCTCCCAAAACAATCCTCCCTCCTTTAAACAAAACAGTCAAAGAATAAGTACAACAATATAGAACAGAATGAGGTCCCCAGAGAGCCCCCCTACATTAGGGTCCCCAGAGAGCCCCCCTTACATCAGGGTCCCTAGAGAGCCTCCCCCCCTTACATTAGGGTTCCCAGAGAGCCTCCCTCTACATTAGGGTCCCCAGAGAGCCTCCCTTACATCAGGGTCCCCAGAGAGCCTTCCCTTACATCAGGGTCCCCAGAGAGCCTCCCCTTACATCAGGGTCCCCAGAGAGCCTCCCCTTACATTAGGGTTCCCAGAGAGCCCCCCCTTACATCAGGGTCCCCAGAGAGCCCCCCTTACATCAGGGTCCCCAGAGAGTCCCCCCTTACATCAGGGTCCCCAGAGAGCCTCCCCTACATTAGGTTCCCCAGAGAGCCTCCCCTTACATCAGGGTCCCCATCAGAGCCTCCCCCTTACATCAGGGTCCCCAGAGAGCATCCCCCTACATTAGGGTCCCCAGAGAGCCCCCCCCCTTACATCAGGGTCCCCAGAGAGCCTCCCCTACATCAGGGTCCCCAGAGAGCCTCCCCTTACATCAGTGTCCTCAGAGAGCCACTCCTTACATCAGGGTCCCCAGAGAGCCCCCCTTACATCAGTGTCCCCAGTGAGCCTCCCTACTTACATCAGGGTCCCCAGAGGGTATCCCCCTACATCAGGGTCCTCAGAGAGCCTCCACTTACACCAGGGTCCTCAGAGAGCCCCTCCTTACATCAGGGTCCCCAGAGAGCCCCCTTACACCAGGGTCCCCAGAGAGAGCCCCCCCCTTACACCAGGGTCCCCAGAGAGCCCCCCCCCCCCCTTACACCAGGGTCCCAAGAGAGCCTCCCCTTACATTAGTGTCCCAAGAGAGCCTTCCCTCTTAAATTAGTATCCCCAGAGAGCCCCTCCTTACACAGGGTCCCCAGAGAGCCCTCCTTACACAGGGTCCCCAGAGAGCCCCGTCCTTACATCAGTGTCCCCAGAGGGCCCCGTCCTTACAGTTAGTGTCCCCAGAGAGCCCCCCTCTTACATTAGTGTCCCCAGAGGCCCCCGTCCTTACATTAGTGTCCCCAGAAAGCCCCCCTCTTACATTTGGGCCCCCAAACAGCTGACTCCCCCCCCCTTGCAGAGGTTCCCCTGTACCTGGCTGGTGGAGGTGGGAGGCGGCGATCGGCAGCTATATGGTGTCCACAGGCAGGGGGATCTCCCTGGGGCTAGTAGTTCTATCTCCGAATGTATACAGCGGAGAGGGGAGGGGCCTCTGACCTGGGCATCAGCAACAGTGTTCAAGCAGAGTGATAGTGAAACTGATACCTGCCTGGGTCAGAGGCCCCTCCCTTCTCCTCTCCACTGTATACACTGACACTCGAGAGAGTACTACAAGCCCCAGGGAGATCCCGCCGCCCACTCAGGCACCATAGAGCTGCCGATCGCCGCCTTCCACCTCCCCCCACCTCTCCTCACCTCTCCCCACCTCTCCTCAGTGCAGGGGGGGATGCTGGGTCTTGGGGGGGCCCCCCACAGCGGCAGGGCCCTAAGCAGCTTGCATAGTGTGCCTATAGGGCCGATCGGCTCTGGTGTGGGGTTCCTAGCCCCAAGTGGCTCCGAGATACGGGGCCCCAACTTCGGTTCGGAAAATGTAATTCTCTGCTGCAGAAAAGTGCTTGACTCCAGTATAAGCCAAGGGGGGCACTTTCAGCACAAAAAAATGTGCTGAAAAACTCGGCTTATACTCGAGTATATACGGTATGTATATAAAAAATGTATTTATTTATCTTGTGTATAGAATGAATTTTGGTGATCTAGACACAGTAAACATGTAGGTACTTCAGATGTTATAGCTTGGAGGCCACTAGAAAATTCTGTTATATGGCGGTGTTGAGGCCTCAAGTGACCATATCACTTTTTGTTTGAACTTCATTGTTCAAGTTGCCAGTTTTCTGCAGCCACAAAAAGTAATCGTTTTTGAAGGTTATCTTCAAAATACATATGGAGTGTTTTGGAATCCCCAAGAAATGACTTTATTACCCTATCTGTAATCCTAATTGATACTGCTCTTCTGTGTCCAAACAAATGAAACACCTTATCTGACCCCAACTTTGTCTTCTGTGAATCTTCAACCTGATTTGCAGACACGAGCTTTAACAGTTCTTTTGTGCTCACTCTGTGGAGGTGCAAAAACTAATAATGGCTCTAGGTGTTACTTACAGGTATTCTCTAGTAGGTGCTAATTGGATGGTAGTCTTTAGTATTTAAATGTACGTATATAAAATAATTAGCCTTTCCCTTTTTGTTGTTTGATTTCACCTAAGTGAATTGTAATTCTAAATTCATTTACATGAACAGTGGCACAACAATGATGACTGGAAATTCTCAACTGACAGGTTTCCTCTGGTATACCACTATAAACCCATGAATGTTTAAATTCTTCTGATCCAGCATAAACATTATGAAAATCAGGATTAAACATGATTGCTTGAGCGTGGGCAAAGTACAATGATCAATAGCAACCAAGCAGAATTTATTTTAGTGAAATAAGATCAATACAAGATGGAATGTGGCTTGATGCTTTGGATATTGCACTTTGTATTTAGCGCTTTCCTCTTTGCACTAGCCTGTGAAAGGTTTCTATTATTTAGATTTCCTTCACTGCAGTCTGATTGGGTATTCTGGTCATAGTAATGGGTGATTGACGAATGCTGCAGCTTACTGGGCCACTTTTCCGGCGATGCTCAGGACCAGACTGATGTCTTGCACGCTAGCACAGTATTTCACATATAAATATGAAGAGTTCCACACAGGTATCATCTCAATTCAGAACATTCCTGCTCTGGCACAAAGTGACATTTCAAATTCCTGCCATATCTTGGAATGAATCACTAACTCTAGTGTATGTTGGTTACTAGATTGTCACTTATCAATTTCTACAGAAAATTCTGTTGACTCTTTAAAACATTCCAGATGGGCCCAATATTTTTTATAAGGTCTCCTTTGACTTAGACATACACTAAATATACATATACTCAGGTATACAAGTTTAAAAAAAAAATTCGTTCAACCAGCAGGGTGAACAAAAAAGACTCACAGATCTCCATATCCACACAAATGATATAGAGGTGGGGATCTCCCCCGCTGTGCTATTGTATTCTGACAGGGGGGACTCCCCCTGTCAGAATACACAATCGGCTCCACAGCCATTAGCTGCAAGCGCTGATCAAATGCTGGTTTTCCAGCATGACTGTTTGACGGAAGCCAGGTGTTAGAAGCTGGTCGACTTTTGGTATGTGTAAATCCACCTTAAAAAGCAGGGTGGTAACTACAATTTAAGGGGTCCCATGACCTTTCTTTGCAGCACGTGACAATGTCAGTTGGGACAATGATGTAATTGATCTTAACAAAGAATACCTAAAACAATTAGCAGAAAAGCTGTTATCATCAGTCAGTATACTACCAGGGACCAGGGCTGAGGACAGACATTGTCAAAGAAATTCACTTTAACCTTCTTTTTTCCAGGTAGCTGTGCCTATGCACAATTACTTTATAAATTTAATACACATTTCTGAAACATGTTAGAGTGGACAGTCTATAGGTGGAGGCCATTGCAATGGTTACTGCTTGAATAAAGATTTGAATATATGACGTCATCAGAAGCTTGGATGGCATTTGGTTCACCTTAAGCCCAATATTTAATTCCTTGGAGACAGAAGAAACTTATGCTTTAGGGCTCGTTTACATTTACTTTAAAACAGGGCTTCAGACACGCTTTGTTAAAGCTCTCTTTACACCAGGCAAAGTCCCTGTCACTAAATAAAATGGTTAGCTTACAGTCCTGTTTACATCTTGTGTTTGCTTTGCTTTGGCTTTGCTTCAAAAATATACCCATGTCGCTTTAGTGGTGCTTCAAAGCATCTTCAAAGCCTCCATAGAAGTCTATGGCAAAGCTGGCTTGAAGTACCTGCAGCTTTTGAGAGGCTTTAATTCAGCTTTAGCTTCACTTTGTTTTGGAGAAATTGCAGGTATTAGATACCAACACCCACACAGGACATCTGCCAAGCTTCAGCAAAGCTTCAAAAGTAAGTTTAAATTAGCCCGTATAGTGGAAGATGATTCTCAAATTCTCAGTAATACTGTGCTAGGGCTATTTTTAACTTGCTTCAAAACATGGCTTCGGACAGGCTTTGTTAAAGCTCTTTGGATGCCAGTCAAAGCCCCTGTTACTAAATAAAATGGTTAGCTTACAGTCCTGTTTACACCTTGCATTTTCTTTGCTTTGCTTCAGCTTCGCTTCAAAAATTATACCCCATGTCGCTTTAGTGGTGCTTCAAAGCCTCCATAGAACTCTATGACAAAGCTCGCTTGAAGCACCCTCAGCTTTTGAGAGGCTTTAATTCAGCTTTAGCTTTCCTTTGTTTTGGAGAAATTGCAGGTATGAGATATCCACACACAGGCAGGGCATCTGTCATACTTCAACAAAGCTTCAAAAGAGCATCACGGAAGCATCCCTGACGCTCCACCAAAGCATCACCAAAGCTTTATCGAAGCAAAACGGAAGCTTCATTGAAGCACCACCTAAGCATCAAAAACACATGATAAAAGCATATTGAAGCGGTAGGCACTTTAATGTGTGTTGAAGCCAAAGCAAGTGTAAATGAGCCCTTAGGCATAAAGGGTTAATATTAAAGTGCTTGCCAGGATGACCAGAAGCTCTGAAGGCAATTCATCTAATCACAGATAGGGGGTTATGCAATGAAGGTCTGTAATAAGCATCTGATGTCAGTTCATTGCATCTGAGGTCAGTTCTTTTGGAATGAAGGCATCAGAAAGCCTTTCTAGTGGGGCCGCCTTCCTGGTTTTAGGCCCCAAAGAATCAGTGTGGTCTGCTTTGCCCATAATTACACAATTATAAAGAATCAATTTTACCCCAATCCACACACACATCAAAAACCCAATCAGCCTCAACATAAAACGTTGAAATAGAAATTCTCCTGAAGCTGATTGGGAATTGGACAGGCTAGAGTGAATTATGGTAAACTTGTCTCTAAGTATTTTGGTATCCTCTTAAATGGACTCTCTCTGAATAAAAAGACCATTTGCAGTTGAGTCATTTAGGGGTTTATTTACTAAAACTGGAGAGTGTAAAATCTGGTGCAACTGTGTATGGTAGCCAATCAGCATCAGTTTCCTAATTTAAGCTTTGACAAAAAAAAACTAGAAGCTGATTGGTTTCTATGCAGAGTTGCACTAGATTTGGCACTCTCCGGTTTTAGTAAATCAACCCTTTAGCGTCTGAATTAATTATACAATTTAATACAAAACTCATTATGGGTGCTGCCACGTTGACTAACCTGTAGTGTGGGACACTCTGGCACAATGCTGTTTCTATGCAGTGTTGGCAAATTAAATAAAGTGTCAAAATTGTGTGCTTGTCATTTCCTTTAAGCTGACCTGGAAGCATAAAAACTTATTTGTGTAAATTTTTAATCCCATCACCCCCCATGTAGCGAGATAAGAAGGGAAGACATGTTTGTAGATCAGCCTGTGTAACAACTATGGTTTCCTGCATAGATACATTGGTTTCAGTAAATACTGTCACCCTACAACAGGAAATGTACTATTTGCAGGGTTACTTGGTAAAAAACAAAGAAAACAAGCCACTTCATAGAAGTACTGGTAAGAGGTAATACATTACATTTTTTTTTTCATTTTAGAAACACTTTTAAACAACTACTGTATGTTGCTTTACTAAACGTGCTGAAAAATTTCACCCTCTGAAATATTAAAGTGAATACTTACCCCTCCTAAACATCTCCCCACTGTCAAGAAACTCTCCTCTAAAGTGTCTTCTGAAACCATTACTTCCCAGGAGAGTTGATATGTTGTGTCCTGTGCAGCAGTCATTGGTTCCTCCTGTTGACCTCCTGTGTTGGAAGTGACATGGAGGTCAGTGAGAGGGACCACTGAGCACTGTGTGTGACACTTTGAATCAACTCTCCGGAAAGTGCTGGTTTTTGAAAACGCTTAAGCAGAGAATTTTTTTAACATTGTATTGCCATTCAGTGACATGAGCCATTATCCTAGAAAGTTTAGTAAAACTTCACTTTAAGTTACTTTAAGTTCTAGTTAACAATAAAAAAAAAACTTTTTGCTTCTTAGTATGTTTTAAGATAATTCAATTTTAAGTCTTTAATTTTTATTACAAAAATGTTTTTGTTAATTTAAAAAAAGCCTTTACAAAAGTACATGAACCATTCTATTAAATTAATTTATGTATAATGATCTTAGTCATATAATCTGAATTTTCAATGATTTTTCAACATTAAATACAAGCAAGCTGTGCATAGCACACTTTATTTCTATAAAACTATTAAAGCTATTACAAAGTATTCCAAAAAATACATTTTAGTAAATTTACAGCGGTTATTCAATTTATTAATGCAAATCAACAGTCTTCATCCACTGGAGGTCCTCATCTATGTGCGCTTTGTATTTTGTTTAAAAAATATGACTTTCTAATAAATTCTTTGCAGGTAAAATTAGAAGATTCCTACTGTGTCAAAGAGAAAACAAACTGATAAAAAAAATGGAATTTTGTGTAACAGTCTGTGAGTTAGGTGAATGTGACCAGATGCAAGTTTTTACAAATGAAAAAAAAATATTAAAACATAAAAAAACAGACATAGAATATGCGATAACGTTACGTTGTGAAACTATTTAAATTAAAATAATATATTCTCGTATTGTACACTATTTCCAAAAAATAAAAGAAAAGAAATGCAGTTCAGTAAGTATTGATCTCTGAAAAACAAAATTCTAATTTACAATTCTGTGTATAAAAATATAATTTACTGACCCCCCACTGAGACAAGTCATTTCTCACAATTATTTAACACTTTCAGTGACAGCCAGGCCAAGTAAAACCCCTTATGGACACCTACAATGGAGGTCTGTCAAAGACGGTGAGGGAAAGACAAAAGTAACGAAACAGTACTAAGGGGTAGATTTACTAAAGGTAGTATCTTTTTATTCCAGAGTTCTGACCAGCACCTGTGCTTTCAGAGACCAGATTGCTATTTGTATCTTTATCTTTACCTGGTAAACCCTTTGAAAGGAACATGAGTTTTCTAAGTTGAAGTAAAAGTTGTACCCTTGAGTAAATCATCCCTTAGAGTTAAGACAACTCAACACGTAGAAAAATAGAATCTGCTTTGTTAACTTAGAATCAACACAGAGAACTTTCACGAGTTCACGGAAAGTTCGCAAGACAATAAATTATCAAAGAAACTAGTTAAGGCTTCTTGTATATTCCGTTCATATTTAACATCTAATCGAACAACACACAAATAAATATTCAGCAGAAGAGAACAAAAAGAAAGTAAAGTACAATGTGATGCAAGAATAAAATAATACAAAAATAATAATAAGGACAAAGAAATGTGGGATGGGGTTCCTTAGTGTCTACTTTGGACTGTCCTACATTAAAAATAAATGTCTTAATATAATGACTGAGGAATGTTTCAACTGGACCTCGTTGACATTCCCAGTGGATGAAGAGAGTCATTATCCAAGATCCAAGTTCCTAACTGGTAAAGGAGTTGTGAGTACCAATGGATGCCTTCAACATGAAGGTATGTGGAAGGTGGGTTGTAGTAGTCTTTAGGGGAAAAGTAGGAGAAAAGTTTAAAGGCAAATCTGAGCGGGGCAAAAGCCATATGTGCCCAGCTATGTTCTTCAATGACTGCATAACAAGAGGCCAGGAAACCATTGATGACCACTGTTCCATGAGAGGTCACAGGAGCATAAGCTCCAATGTCTTCTTCTAGGTGGACCTTGTCCACTGTCACCACCTTCAGATCCATCATCGTATGATCAGCTAGAAACACCTGATCTCCTGGTTTTATGTTGCTGGCAAAAACAGACTTGAAAGACCTGGTGCCATTAGCTGAGCTCTGTAACACGAAGATAAGATGGGCAGCTGTCAGTCGGATGCTCTGCTTGGGTTCAGGGGTCTCAATCACATAGAAGACCTTTTTCACACTCTCCTGTTTGTCCAAGAAGGTGAGGAAGTCACTGTAGACCAACTTGCCCTCCTCATTTGCTGCTAGCACCCGATCCCCTGGCCTTAGGTCCTTCAATGCCTTCGTACCACCACCTTCCAAAGAGACGTTAGCATTAGCAGGAAAGCAACCACCGGATTTTGCAGCCACCGAGTTTTCTTAAACAGAAAAAAAAAAAAAAGGTTAACAATGCTAAATATTTTATTAAAAAACTTCACATATTGCTATCATCAAACATGCTAACAATAGCAAATCCCATTTAAAGACAGGGTTCTTTTGTTGGGATTGTTTCTTAGGTCCAGTTACATACAGTATATGCTATCTATTCAATCATCTCTTTAAACTATGTTGGACTCCATCAGTTCTGAAGCTGAAAGTTCCACCACTCCATGCTTTGTTAAATTTTGTCTTTAGATGTATATACTTTATATTAACGTGTACTGATTTGCCCAACAAGAAATCACTGCACTACCTGCTTAGAGTTTGCATGTTCTTCCTGTGCCTTCATGGGTTTCCTCCAGATATTCCACTTTCCTCTCACACTCCAAGGACATGCTGGTAGGTTAATTGACTCCTATCTAAATTGGCCCTAGAATGTGTAAGTCAGAATGTGAGTTAGGGTCCTTAGATTGTAAGCTCCTTGAGGGCAGGGACTGATATATAAGTACAATATATATGTAAACCGCTGCGTAAAATTGTTTGCTCTATGTAAATACCAGTAATAAATGAAAAAAATCTGCTGGAGAACTATAAAGCCAAGCCTGTCAAAGCTCAATTAATAATGTTTTTTGCTAAGTATTGATACTTTTCTAAAGTTTGAGCCTACAACATTGACCAGCATTTCCTGCTTCAAGTACCATGAATGCCTGATACTGTGCAAGCAGGTGTAATTCATCTAGCATTGTAAAGGGATGTAGCTGGTCCATGATTGAATGGCGGAAATTTACAAAACATAGTTTGCTGTGAAATGACCACTCTTGCTCTTGTTGAAAATTCATCAACATCGGCCTCTGATTGACTCCAATACATTTTAATAAATGCTGGTGAAACAATATAAAAGTAGCGATAAGCAAAACATTTTTATTTTACAGACATTCATTGAAATGCATTAGTGGTTCATTTTTGGAACATTTGGGTAAAAGTGGTAGCTTGGAGTAAACTCACTTTTGCAAAAATCTAATAAGGCTGGGTTCACATCTAAGCCGCATGTGGCTCACAGCAAGGGTCCGGTGCATCCCCATTCACCGTCTCAGGTCCAATTTCAGCCCAAATTTTTGGCTGAATTCGGACCTGAAATGGACCAAAAGATGCACAGGACCCGGTGAAAATTCGCACCGGAGACGCAGCGGAGATATGTGAACCAGCTCCATAGAGAGCCAGTCACAATCTCCTGCTATTGCAAATTGGATGCGGGTATTCGCACTAGTGTGAACCCAGCCTTATTCATCCTTAATTTTACAATGCAGTGCCTGGGTGGCATTATTTCTGCATAGCAGCTCCATGTTAAACCTGCCTATAAAGCAACTATAAGACATGAGTGTGGTTTACCCAGGAGCCAGTTTTTAGGAAAACTTTAAGGTTGATTAACTAAAGGCAAATATGCTTAATAACTTTGCATGGGAATTTGCACTTTGTATGGGGATTTTCCCCAACTTAGTGAATGATGGGAAGCTCATGTGCAAAAAAGTGCAATTTGTTTTCCCTGCACATAAGTGAGTATTCTTTGCAAAGTGAAATTTCACCGCATTCACTAAGCTAAGGCAAAATAAACAGCATATTTGCCTTTAGTAAATCAACCATTTTGCTTTTAGCTAAGCAAATGCAGGGAGGGGAAATAATAGCGTAACCTGTATGAATGTTTGGGGCAACTTGGATTCATGGGGCTAAGTACAGAAATGATTCCTTTATCAAATCATATAATATAATGAGAACTGATGTTCTATGATGGGCGGGGAGTTGAGTATGTTTTGCCAATGATTCTAAAATTCCCAAGGACTATTATTTCTGTGATCAGATCCAAGTAAGAATTAATAAGAAGTAAAAAAATATCAAGTAATTTACACCTGTCTACCATCTGTGTTAAGAAGCAATCGCATAACACATGCAGTAGGTATTTTCATTGTATTACAACTTTACCTGCTTTATCTTGGGTCATGCTAGATAATTCAACATGATCCAAATTATTTGTGTTTATGTATAAGTGTAATTAGCATTATGGGTGAAATCCATCTATACATGGGTAAAAAAGATGAAAGTCCCCAAGATGAAAAGGGAAGTTGCTGTTGGTAGCAACCAATTAAACTCCAGTTGTCATTTGCCAATGCATGTTTGAAAAGCAAAAGAAGCAACCTAGTTGAATGTTGAGGTAACACCACTGGGACTTTCGTCCATATGTATAGTAGGTCCTTCTTGATTTCACACTTGTATTTATCTCTGATCACTGATGACTTGTGAAGTGGAAGGGTTCCCTGCCAAACTCCTTTTCCTCCTTACGCTTAAGTGTTACAATGATTTCTTAAACCAACACTTCAAGCTGCTGCTTCGTTACTGTAACGCTAATGGTTCTCTCGGGAAGAACTAACAGGGTGAAAATGTAGTTTTTATTGATCTGCTAACATCTTTATCACTTTCAGTGAACAAATTAAACAAACTGCAAAAAAGATGGGAGAATTGCTGCAGCAGGAACCGACCACAAACAAGCTGTGCATTTTTTTCTTCTTATGTTTGTGCTACTGTTCTGTCCCATGGAGATGGTCCTCAGAGACAGAACAGCTTTGTTTGCATATTTTGGGGGCTGTTGAATAGATCCCAGCCTGTACAGCCACTCTACAAACACACTAGTGGATTGCCTGAGGTGTGAAGATTGAGTAGCCTCTTGTTTGGGTTCCCTAATTAAAATCCAATTGTCATTCTGATTCCTGGAAGAAAATGGAGGCACTCTTGGAAAAAAAGGATGCTTCATTTTTCTTCCCAGCTCCCCTATTTACTCAGGTGCAGAAACTCTCTCTGCCAATTCACACACACATACACTCCAAAATCCAAGAGGCACTATTTGCACAGGGCAGACACTTTCCAAGGCACTCAAACGCCTTTGAATTTTAAATGTAATGGTTTTTCTGCTGTGAAGACCACCCTGCCCTGGCAGTGATAATAATTCTGATCTCTGGGGGCCCATTGTCCACTGTCATACGTTCAGTAAACAAGATATCTTAAAGAATCTTCCTGCTTGGAACTATGGACTTTAATCTCCTCATCGTATTCTTCAGCATGAAGGGGAGACAGGACAATGGCAGGCTAGTTTTAAGCTGCAGGAATCCAATATTTGCTCTTGAATTGTGGATGGTGCGGTCACACGACCTTACATGGCACTGCAAACCATCAAGAGTAATGCCATAGACATAAGATGAAACTTGGAAGATGCTAGCGCTCAGATGTTGGCAGCTTTATTGTTCATCATTGGACATTTCAAGGATTGAGCAAATCCTGACAAATTCAAATAATTACATCTTTTTCTGAAAAAAAAAGTTTTGGATTTGCCTCAATGTGTTCAGGCTGTTTTGTCTGATCTGCAGCAAATAGCACAATTCACAAATCTCTATTCCATTAGGTCGCTAAAGCTGGTCATACATGGATCGAAATGCGGCCGGTTCAATAGAGACTGGCAGAGATTTGAGCCATTTGTGGGCAGGCTGATTGGACCCAAGTCGATCCATTGATCCTCTTGGGTACAACCAGCCTTTTGGATTTTTCACGTTCGATTACTGCCAGCCGCTATAGCTGTTAGCAATAATCATTGCGTTCTGCCAGCAACACAACACAATAGCAATCTGAAAATCGAGCAATTTTCATAAATTCCACCCGCGGTGGAAGGAAACACAATTAAATCATATTTGACTTGCTTAAGGCCCGCAGGAAAAAGGTTCACGGTTTTGCCGTGTTTTTTGATGCTCTCGCAGCGGTCAAAACGTTCCTATCCTGAATGTGATATTTCCCCGTTTAGGAGAGGGAGGTTGAAGCTCACCTAAACGTGGCAGCTCCTAAACCATGCTAAAAGCCTATGTGTGCGCTAACACATAGGCTTTTATGCAGTTGAGTATAGGAACATTGGCAAAAAAAATGCCAAAAGCTCCTAAACTCAAGTTTAGGAGCTGCCAGTGAAGGCTTAGCCCCCGTACACACGGTCGGAAATTCCGACCACAAAATCCGTCGGATTTTTTCCAACGAATTTTTCCGAAACTGGTGTTGCATACACACGGTCGGACGAAGTTGTCGGAAAATCCGATCATTCTTAACGTGGTGACTTTCGTTCCGTACAACGGAACTACGTAGAGCAGTGTTTCTCAACTCCAGTCCTCAAGGTGCCCCAACAGGTCATGTTTTCAGGATTTCCCTCAGATGAAACAGCTGGGGTAATTACTAAGGCAGTGAAACTGATCAAATCACCTGTGCAAAATAATGGAAAGCCTGAAAACATGACCTGTTGGGGCGCCTTGAGGACTGGATGTGAGAAACACTGACGTAGAGGATAGTAGCCAATAGCTTTGGTCTCGTAATTTGATCTGAGCATGCGTGGAACTTTGTCCGTCGGAATTCTCTACACACGATCAGACTTTGTTGTCGGAAAATTTGAGAGCAGAAATTCCGCCTGAAAAAGTCAGATGGAGCCCACAAACGGGCGGATTTCCGACAACATGGTCCGATCGGACATTTTCCGTCTGAATTTCCGACCGTGTGTACGGGGCATTAGTGTACATGAAGCCAAAGTCTGTCTGGTCACAATTCACTTTGGCTCATCTCTATCCATAGTACATGGGTTACTACATGGTACAAGCCTACCTCTATGTACAGGCAACTTTTTTGAAAAACTATATTTTTTGTTGTTTTTTTTTTACATGTATACAGGTATGCATGTAATAAATTACTTCCTGCAATAGTCTTATTGATGCATATTAGTGTTTGAAAAACATTGTCCCTGCAAATAGTATTTAAAGTGGACCTGAATTAAGTGAAGATGTGTTTTTTAATATACAATGTCTTTTGTTATCATTTCCTCCTAAAAAAAAAAATAGCAGTGAACCTCCTGTGTTGTGCCTGTGCCTTCAACCTGGATATCTGCAATGTGAAATCATCTGAGGTACTGCTGTAGCTACTGTATATGCAAATCTCAAAAGGTTTGGTGATATCACTACTGTGCTGTTTACTGTCATCCTTGCTGGAGAGGAATCTGTACCAAGGACTTACGGAGAAATGTTTCCTGCTCCTACTTCATCCATTCTGTGTATTTTGGATTTCTGAACCTCTTCTGCTACAGCTTGAATATTTCTCTATCACTTTTGATATGGGGAAGTAAAGCCCTGCCTAGATGGCCACCTCTACACCAAGGCATGGTATGGAACAAGGGATAGTAAGAATGTAATGGCAAAGATCTGCTCTACAGAGACCATGACCAAAACCCTTGACTAGTCCTTTTTTTAAGGGCTCAGCTTCCCTAGTTAATTTAGTCCTTTAGTCATAAATGTTCATGGAAGAAGACATTTTATGTGATTGCATATGCAGGCCTTTTATAATTACTGCATAGTATTTGTGACTTGCTTAACCTCTTACCTCCCTACAAGTCAATCAGACAGGTTCTGTCTGATTTAAAATCATGGGCAATGCTGGCAATACTAAGAGATCATTACCTTGGCCGAGGATCTCAGAGCAGGATTTTTTTTATTCATTCCAAGCTGAAGACATAATGTGATTTGGTTATGCTGACAGCTACCCTGTTGATTCATGTTAAGTATGAATGATAGGTTCACTTTAAATACTATGAATAGTCTACAAACCTTAACAAACAATCTGAGGAAAAGTAATTTGGCAAGGTTACATCTTTTTGTACTTCTGATTGATGTATTTAAAGTTAATTTACCCGGCCTCCTTTTTGAAAATGCTAGTTGCCTGGCTATGTCTGGCTTCATAATTTTTCTGCCCCCGTACACACGAGCAGAATTTCCGTTGTAAAAACCATCCAAGATTTTTCCGACGGAATTCCGCTCAAGCTTAGCTTGCATACACATGGGCACACAAAAGTTCTCTGAAATTTTGACTGTCAAGAACGCGGTGACGTACAACACTACGACGAGCCGAGAAAATTAAGTTCAATGCTTCCGAGCATGCGTCAAATTGTTTCTGAGCATGCTTAGGAATTTTGCATGTCAGAATTGGTACAGACGATCGGAATTTCCAATTGGAACTTTTTCCGACCGAAAAATAGGAAACCTGCTCCCAATCTTTTGCTGGCAGATATTCTGCCAGCAAAAGTCCAATGGAGCATACACATGGTCTGAATTTTCGACCAAAAGCTCAACTCGGACTTTTGCTGGCGGAATTTGCCGTCTATACCTGATTTCAGAGTGCCGCACAGCGCTCACGTGACCAGCCGCCTCTCCCCTCTCCCGATCTGACAGCTAGAGCAGGAGGGGCCAAGAATCCCCTACTGACGTTAGTCAGGACGAGAGGAGGAGAGAGGCAGCCAGTCACATGAGCACCAAGCAGCGCTCTGAAATCCAGTATAGACTGCATTTTTTTTGTAAAACGCAGACACAGGGGCACACAGAATTAGGAAACACAGTTAGAGTAGGAGGGGGCGAGAATCCCCTACTGACGTTAGTCAGGACGAGAGGAGGAGAGAGGCGGCCGGTCACGTGAGTGCCGAGCAGCACTCTGAAATCCAGTATAGATGGCATTTTTTTTTTGTAAAACACAGATACAGGGGCACACAGGATTAGGAAACACAGAGGATTATATGAAACATTAAAAGTTATTTCAGCCACAGGAGGGGAGGGGCGGGCATTGTCACAAGCTTACAGGCAGGCAGGGAGGGGGGAGAGAAGGACAGGAGAGCTGCGTAAGACGGAGGCAGGTAAACTGACCACAGTATCAGGGGTTCAGCAGCCATGATAAACTGTGGTCAGTTTACAGGGGGGAGGGCCTTCTACACCTGCCTTGTCAGCACTACTTGCAATTAGCAACATTAAATTTCTGGCAAAGCTTTAATGGCCAGGCAACTAGTATTTTGAAAACAAAAGTTTAGAAATGGCAGCCTACATATTTTTCTATAGTTTTCCTTTATTGAGTAGCTGTTTGGGCATTAAATAATTTGTGGATGACAGATTTTCTATATCTATGTGTTCCCTAGAGGAACATATACATATAAAATAGTGGCTAAAAAGGTAAAACCACAGAGTGGGGGTTCTGTAAAATGATCATGCCATAAAAATACACAATAGCACAGGCTGAGTATGTTCTAGCCACGTGTAGGCACTCTGCTGTCTCCAGCCTTATCTTGGTGGAACAATAGGGATCCTCCAGGAAAATCTTTTCCTGATTATCAGTTATTTTCCTGAAATCAGTCAGCCAGGAGGAAGCCCCGTCATCTTTGCATTAACAAACAATCATTCCTTAATGTTGGTGGGTACATTAAAGGGTCAGTTCATTCAAAAAACATATTATATTTTTTAGGCAGATCCATGATGCTAAGGGCATTTGTTGTCTATAGCACCATGACATAAAGAAATCTCTGTTGAGGTTTTAAACACAGCTACTGACTTCTTCTAACACTCACAGATTCCCATGATGGGATCTTAAAGTATTACCAAACCCAGAACTCTGCATTCACTATATCTGCTCTCCCACAGTACACAGAACATGGGAATGCAATCATGTTAGTAAATATAAATTGCCAAATATCTTTTCTCATCAGCAGTATTTACTTTAGCAGTCTTGTAACTTCTATCAGTGTCTGGTTATGGCTTGTAGGAGGAGTTTTCATACTGCACTGGCTGTCCTATCAGGATCCAGGACCCCTGACCCTCTGTCTGGACAGTGCTGATCACATGCACTCTCCCAAGAAAAAAAACAACTATCTAGCAATACACACCAAACTGAGCATGTGCAGCCTGACTCCAGTAACTCTGTCTTATCCGCACCTGTTTTGGATTCAGTGGAAGAAGAGGAGGATCTGTGCATACAGGATCAAACAGCCTTTTTACACAATGCAGAGGATTAACCCCTTAGGTTCCACAGTGAGTATAACAAGCATGCTTTACTGCATATACAGACTGATTTTACTGTTGTGGGTTTCATAACTCTTTAAGTTCCCAGGAGAATTTAAAAGGATATGTGGGAACACAGAGAAGTAAGTATTACATCTAGAACTTCAAGGTGAGTAGGACTAGAGCTAGGAACTATGCCAGGGAGATTTAGGCACTGGAGTCCTCAAGTCAAGACTTTATATAGGAAGCCTCAGGTTCACGTATTCTATCAGGCTCCATCTATCTGAATTCTTTTGATGGACTGACCATTAAGAACAAATTACATCATAACCCAGGGAAGATTTTGTACTCGCTCTTCACTGCTTTTTATTTAACTTTGATTCTTCATCAGAAGTGGAACTACAAAGTGCAACCTATTCTACTAGCTGCTGGCTGTCAGTACAAGCTGGGACTTGCATTTCTCAGTATGCGGAGAACCACACATTACAAAAACAGATGATACAACACTTACATATTAGGGTTTATTTACCACTGCTATGTTTATCCATTTATGTGCAAAGGACACACAGTGAGGGAAAAAAGTAATTGATCCCCTGTTGATTCTGTACGTTTGCACACGGACAGAGAAATGATCAGTCTATAATATTTATTTTAACAGTGAGAGACAGAATAACAAAAAAAAAAAATCCAGAAAAACGCAATTCAAAAAAGTTATAAATTGATTTGCATTTTAATGAATGCAAAACGTATTTGACCCCTTTGCAAAATATGACTTAGTACTTGGTGGCAAAACCCTTGTTGGCAATCACAGAGGTCAGACGTTTCTTCTAGTTGGCCACCAGGTTTGCACGCATCTCAGGAGGGATTTTGTCCTACTCTGTAGATCTTCTCCAAGTCATTAGGGTTTCGAGACTGACAGTTGGTAACTCAAATCTTCAGCTCCCTCCACGTATTTTCTATGGGATTAAAGTCTGGAGACTGGCTAGGCCACTCCAGGACCTTAATGTGCGTCTTCTTAAGCCACTCCTTTGTTGCCTTGGCTGTGTGTTTTGGGTCATTGTCATGCTGGAATACCCCTCCACAACCCATTTTCAATGTCCTGGCTGAGGGAAGGAGGTTCTCATCCAAGATTTGATGTTACATGGCCTTGTCCATCATCCCTTAGATGAAGTGAAGTTGTCATGTCCCCTTAGCAGAAAAACACCCCCAAAGCATAATGCTTCCACCTCCATGTTTGATGGTGGGGGTGGTGTTCTTGGGGTCATATGCAGCATTCCTCCTCCTCCAAACATGGCGAGTTGAGTTGATGTCAAAGTGCTCAATTTTGGTCTCATCTGACCACAACACTTTCACCCAGTTCTCCTCTGAATCATTCAGATGTTCATTAGCAAACTTCAGACGGGCCTGTATATGTGCTTTCTTGAGCAGGGGGACCTTGAGGGCGCTGCAGGATTTCAGTCCTTCACTGAGTAGTGTGTTACCAATTGTTTTCTTGGTGACTATGGTCCCAGCTGCTTTGAGATCATTGACAAGATCCTCCTGTGTAGTTCTGGGCTGATTCCTCACCAGTCTCATGATCATTGAAACTCCACGAGATGAGATCTTGCATGGCGCCCCAGACCGAGGGAGATTGACAGTTATTTTGTGTTTCTACCATTTGCGAATAATCGCACCAACTGTTTTGACCCTCTCACCATCAATGTCTTGTAGCCCATTCCACAATCTCGTCTCTGACATCCTTGGAAAGTTCTTTGGTCTTGGTCATGGTGGAGAGATTGGAATCTGATTGATTCTTTCTGTAGACACGTGTCTTTTATACAGGTAACAAGCTGAGATGAGGATCACTCCCTTTAAGAGAGTGCTCCTGATCTCAGCTTGTTACCTGTATAGAAGACACCTGGGAGACAGAAATCTTGCTGATTGATAGGGGATCAAATATTTATTTCACTAATTTTTTTTTATCAAAAAGGTTTTTATTGAACATATTAAATAATTTCCAATGCACAAGCCCTAATTATTTTCAACAATGGCGGTTGCACAGTCGAGTTAACATTGCAGTTGCTACATATCCAAACATATCATACATTTGCTCACTTCCACACTGCCCCCTCATGGACACAAATTACCGTATATACTCGAGTATAAGCCGAGTTTTTCAGCACATTTTTTTGTGCTGAAAGTGCCCCCCTCGGCTTATACTCGAGTCAAGCACTTTATCTCGGGGTCTAGGAGTCCCAAATTTGGTGTGCCAACCCAGTGGACCTAGCACTATAACATATCCAAATATGGGGTTCCTAGCACTAAGTGGCCCCGAGATACAGGGCCCCAAAGTCGGTTCGGAAAATGTCATTCTCTGCTGTAGAAAAGTGCTTGAGATTTTCTGACCCGAATTTGGGGCCCCATATCTCGGGGACACTTGGTGCTAGGAACCCCAAATGTTGTATTCCAACCCAGTGGAATTAGCACTACAACATATCTAAAGATGGGGTTCCTAGCACTAAGTGACCCTGAGATACAGGGCCCCAAATCGGTCAACTGTGTCCATCTGCATGGGCACAGTGAGGCTGCAAATGGGCATCGTTGACCCTCTTTTCCACTTACAGTAGCTGCGCATTTCTCACCCTAGGCTTATACTCGAGTCAATAAGTTTTCCCAGTTGTTTGTGGTAAAATTAGGTGCCTCGGCTTATATTCGGGTCGGCCTATACTCGAGTATATACGGTACTTCATGCATGGGTCATAAAGATAGCATGTTCACCCCTAGGGACACTGTAGAAGTCTAGACAGCAGCAATTCTCTGGGACTTAGTCCAGGTGTGTCCAGCCGGTGTTTATTTCACTCATTACAATGCAAAACAATTAATAACTTTTTGAAATATGTTTTTCTGCATTTTTTTTGTTGTTATTCTGTCTCTCACTGTTAAAATAAACCTACCATTAAAATTATAGACTGATCATTTCTTTGTCAGTTGGCAAATGTACAAAATCAGCAGGGGATCAAATACTTTTTTCCCCTCACTGTACTTTTATTTAACCGCTTGCTGAACAGCCACCGCAGTTGTACTGCAGCAACATGGCTCGGCTGCACGAATCACCGGCATGTTACGTCAGTAACATAGGCGGCCACTAGGGGGTGCGTGCATGCCCCCTGGTCGCCCACGGAGCTGATGTGAGTGCCCGGCGGTCGCGATCACCACCGGGCTCCCGCGATCATTCGGGCACACCGAGAACCGGGATCTGTGTGTGTAAACACACAGTTTCCGGTTCTCTGAGGGGAGAACAGACAGATCGTCTGTTCATACAGAGTATGAACAGTGATCTGTCATCTCCCCTACACATTCCCATCCCCCCTTCAGTTAGAACACACACTAGGACACACTTAACCCCTTCACTGCCCCCTAGTGGATAACCCCTTCAATGCCAGTGGCATTTTTACAGGAATCAATGCAATTTTATA
This sequence comes from Lithobates sylvaticus, assembly GCA_028564925.1. Taxonomy (NCBI): domain Eukaryota; kingdom Metazoa; phylum Chordata; class Amphibia; order Anura; family Ranidae; genus Lithobates; species Lithobates sylvaticus. Next base: position 449,010,176 of record CM053030.1, read on the forward strand.
GCATTGATCGATGTAAAAATGCCAATGGTCCCAAAAATGTGTCAAAATTGTCCGACATGTCCGCCATAACGTCGCAGTCCCGATAAAAATCGCAGATCACCGCCATTACCAGTAAAAAAAAAATTATAATAAAAAAGCCATAAAGCTATCCCCTATTTTGTAGACGCTATAACTTTTGCGCAAACCAATCAATATAGCTTATTGCAATTTTTTTTTTTCTTACCAAAAATATGTAGAAGAATACATATCGGCCTAAATTGAGGAAAACATTTTTTTTTATATATATTTTTGGGGATATTTATTATGAAAGCAAAAGCAAAAAGTTAAAAATATTGCTTTTTTTCAAAATTTACGCATTTTTGTTTATAGCGCAAAAAATAAAAACCGCAGAGGTGATCAAATACCACCAAAAGAAAGCTCTATTTTGTTTGGGTGCAATGTCGCATGACCGCGCAATTGTCAGTTAAAGCGACACAGTGCCGAATTGCAAAATGTGCTCTGGTCAGGAAGGGGGTAAAATCTCCCGGGGTTGAAGCGGTTAATAACTGATGATTAAATGTTCAAAGTAAATTTAGGTTCCCTTGATTAGGTAAAGAAATTTACTTTTATAGTAAACCACCTCCAAAGCCTTATTGGTATCGGTTGTTTCACCAGATATATCCTGATGCTCTATTTTTGCACTTGAAGGTGCTAAAATGTTTTCTTTCTTTGAAGGAACAATTACATTTTTTACTGCCTTTCTTAAAGACAACACATTCAGCTTAAATGTCGTTCTAGGACATGGATGCTGATGACAGATTGCTATTTTGTCTGCTTGCTCAGTGCTTTAGCAAAGATCATCCATGCTATTGGAAGTAACAGGAGCTGTTGCTGATTAGTGACAGAATGTGGCGTCCTAAGTGCATGGAAAGGAATCCAGGCCTCACTAGCTGTGGATGGCAAAGAACTGTTGCAACATAAGTCTTTGTTACAAATCCTTTATAAAAATGGGCATGATTTCTTGTATTTCGGCTGGGAAACCTTGTACTGAGACATGTGAATGGACACTTTGGATGTCAATTTTATGATTGGTAAATATTATTTTGTTTTTAATATCAGTGCCTTGCAAAAGTATTCACCCCCTTGGCTTTTTACCTATTTTGTTACATTACAGCTTTTAGTTCAATGTTTTTTTTTTTTTTTTATCTGAATTAAATATGATGGATCAGAACACAATAGTCTAAGTTGGTGAAGTAAAATTAGAAAAACAATTTTTCAGAAATAAAAAACTGATAATTGGCATGTGTGTATGTATTTCCCCCCATTTGTTATGAAGCCCATAAAAAGCTCTGGTGCAACCAATTACCTTAAGAAGTCACATAATTAGTGAAATGATGTCCACCTGTGTGCAATCTAAGTGTCACATGATCTGTCATTACATATACACACCTTTTTGAAAGGCCCCAGAGGCTGCAACACCTAAGCAAGAGGCAACACTAACCAAACATTGCCATGAAGACCAAGGAACTATCCAAACAAGTAAGGGACAATGTTGTTGAGAAGTACAAGTCAGGGTTAGGGTATAAAAAAAATATCCAAACCTTTGATGATCGCTAGGAGCACCATCAAATCTATCATAACCAAATGGAAAGAACATGGCGCAACAGCAAACCTGCCAAGAGATGGCCGCACACAACAAAACTCACTGTCTGGGCAAGGAGGGCATTAATCAGAGAGGCAGCACAGAGACCTAAGGTAACCCCGGAGGAGCTGCAGAGTTCCACAGCAGAGACTGGATTATCTGTACATAGGACGACAATAAGCCCTACGTTCCATAGACTTTGGCTTTATGACAGAGTGGTCAGAAGGAAGCCGTTACTTTCAGAAAAAAACAAAATGGCATGTTTTGAGTTTTTTGCGTAAAGGCATGTGGGAGACTCCCAAAATGTATGGAGGAAGTGCTCTGGTCTGATCAGACTAAAATTTAACTTTTTGTCCATCAAAGAAAATGCTATGTCTGGCGCAAACCCAACACATCACATCAACCAAAGAACACCATCCCCACTGTGAAACATGGTGGTGGCAGCGTCATGCTGTGGGGATGTTTTTCAGCAGTCGGGACTTGGAAACTGGTCAGAGTTGAGGGAAAGATGGATGGTGCTAAATACAGGGATATTCTTGAGCAAAACCTGCACCACTCTGTGATTTGAGGCTAGGACGGAGGTTCACCTTCCAGCAGGACAATGACCCCAAACACACTGCTAAAGCAACACTTAAGTGGTTTAAGGGGAAACATGTAAATGTGTTGGAATGGCCTAGTCAAAGCCCAGACCTAAATCCAATAGAAAATCTGTGGTCAGACTTAAAGATTGCTGTTCACAAGCGCAAACCATCCAACTTGAAGGAGCTGGAGCAGTTTTGCAAGGAGGAATGGGCAAAAATCCCAGTGGTAAGATGTGGCAAGCTCATAGAGACTTATCCAAAGCGACTTGGAGCTGTGATAGCCGCAAAAGGTGGCTCTACAAAGTATTGACTTTAGGGGGGGGGGGGGGGGATAGTTATGCACATTACCTTTTTCTGTTATTTTGTCCTATTTGTTGTTTGCTTCACAATAAAAAAAAAAAACATCTTCAAAGTTGTGGGCATGTTCTGTAAATTAAATGATGCAAATCCTCATTCCAGGTTGTGAGGCAACAAAACACAAAAAAATACCGGGGGGGGGGATACTTTTGCAAGGCACTGTATATTATTGAATGTAATAGTGCAGATAGTCAGTAGCAGTAGTAAATACACTGGGGGAGATTTACTAAAACTGGTGCACACAGAATCTTGCATAGCAACCAATCAGCTTCCGGGTTTTATTGTCAAATCTTAATTGAACAAGCTGAAGTTAGAAGTTGATTGGGTACTATGCACAGCTGCACCAGATTTTTGTGCACCAGTTTTAATAAATCTCCCCCACTTTATCACAAATGCAACCACTAATTTTTCAGACAAGATGTAATTAAAGGTTCCATTAAAACTTTTTTATGATAAATTTGATGTACGCCAAGAAGACTCTTCTGGGTTGTTTCATCCTATTAGCCATATATAATATGATTTCTGATGTATAGTTTATCGGTCTTGTAAAGTTCTGTGTGGTAGGAAAAATATAACTATAATCTTAGCAGTAGTGACCACTAAAGATGGTAACATACACCAATCAGTCATAACATTATGACCACTAACAGGTAAAGTGAAAAACATTGATTATCTCGTTCCAATGACACCAGAAAGTGGGTGGGATACATTGAGCAGAAAGTGAACATTGTCTCGGGAGTTGATGTGTTGAAAGCAGAAAACATGGGCAAGTGTAAGGATTTGAGTGACAAATTTGAGAGATATTATAATGGCTAGATGACTGGGTCAGAACAACTCCAAAACTGTAGCTCTTGTGGGATGTCCCTAATTTGCAGTGGTTAGGAGTGGACCCTTCCAAACGTGATCCAAGGAAGGAAAACCACTGAACCAGTGGCAGGGTCATGGGCAGCCAAGACTCAATGATGTGGGGTGCATAGGCTGGCCTGTGTAGTCCGATCCAACAGAAGAGCTAGTGTGGCTCAAAAAGTTAATGCTAGTTCTGACAGAAAGGTGTCAGAACACACAGTGCAATACAATTTTGTTGCGTATAGCAGTGGTCATCAACCCTGTCCTCAGGGCCCACCAACAGGCCAGGTTTGCAAGATAACTGAAATACATCAAAGGTGATATCATTTGCTGCTTAGTGATTGCAATATTCTAGTCTGCATCTCCCCAAGGTAATACATAAAACCTGGCCTGTTAGTGGGCCCTGAGGACAGGGTTGATGACCACTGGCGTATAGGGATTTGCAGCCGCAGACTGGTCAGGGTGCCCATGCTGACTAGCATCCACAACCATACAATGGGCACCAGAAGCTGGAAAATACATTGCCCAAAAAATGTACAAAAATTGATAACTACACTAAATAAACATGCTTGTTTGCGAGAAGGCACTCCTATGGCAGTCTTATGTTTTGGGAAAGTCTATCCTGTAGGTAAATTTCTCTCCTACCATCCAGTGTACCTACATGGGTTGCATATCACCTCATTCACATGATCGTTCCCTGATCCCACTAATGGTGGATGAATTCTTGAGTTTCTGCTCTATAGTTGAAATAAACCCTGGCAGTTGATATGGTGACTTGAATTGCCTAACATTTACTGAGCAAGTAAAAATTAACCTGTGCCTCGTGTTTAAGATATAGTTTTACCTCTAATGCCCCGTACACAAGGTCGGATTTTCCGACAGAAAATGTCCTATCGTTGACCATGTTGTCGGAAATTCCGACCGTGTGTGGGCTCCATCGGACTTTTTCCGTCGGAAAAAGTTTGGGATCCTGCTCTCAAATTTACCGACAACAAAGTCCTATCGGACTTTTTCCGATCGTGTGTAGCGAATTCCGACGGACAAAGTGCCACGCATGCTCAGATCACATTACAAGACCAAAGCTATTGGCTACTAGCCTCTACGTAGTCCCGTCTTATGCAACGAACGTCACCACGTTCAGGATGATCGGATTTTCCGACAACTTTGTCCGACCGTGTGTATGCAACACCAGTGTCGGACAAAATCCGTCTGAAAAAATCAGACGGATTTTGTGGTCGGAATTTCCGACCGTGTGTACGGGGCATTATACATAACCCAAAGGCATTTTGAAGAGAGTATCCAGGGTACACTGAAGCTTTTCATATATAAAAATAAAAATAAGTCAGCAACAAAGAGCTGATATACTAATAGACTGGATCTGTTCAGGCTAAGCATACTCAGGTAGTCTACGCAATGGGGTTTGCCATGCCATACAATGAATGGTGAAATATTGCAGATCAATATATATGTAGCTCCTGAGTTTTTTTTATGATTTCAGAGTACACAATAAAGATTGTTGTATTATGGAGGTACACACTAGGAGATGCTAGAAGCATTGTACAGCTGGAAATTCCATGAACTCTCTGCCAATGACGGCCCGTCCATGTGGGTCGCAGAGGCGCCACCCCCCAATCAATGCGCCCGGCCGCTAATCTACATTCTGAACGCATGATTCCAATGGGGTTTTTTTTTTAAGCACATGATTAGAGCCTGAGCCTCTAATTGGCACGTAAAAAAAGGGTAGACTTGGGACGCAGAGCACTACGCCCTGAGCCCACCTAGTTGTGTGACAATAGCAAATTAATATTCTCCTCCCGGCCAATCAGGAAGCGGGTCCTGAGACCCAGAGTCTTATGACTTAGGATTGGCCAAGGAGTCTTAGGGGGGGTCGCCGCCTTCCCGTCTGTCTCCCACGGTGGGGGGGGGGGGGGGGGGGGGCTTGTCGCTGGTTTGCCAGCTCTCTGCTGAACAACAGATAGGATATTCAGCTGCAGGAATTGTTTCTTCTAGAACTGGGTGATGGTCAACAGATTTGGTATAAAAGGGCCAGTTTGTCCTGTAATCTCCATGCATCGGTACATTTCAACTCTGTCTTTGTACATGCTGCAAACTCACTTCTAGCATTAGTGTGAACATATTTTCACTGTTCTGCAATTCAGTCCACGTTCAGTTTGCAGTGTGAAATCTAGGAAGATAAAAAGATACATTGCTATGTGTGTGACAGTGTAAGTGTAACTTCGGCCAAGGTTTTATAATACTTTAGGACACAGCTTTAAAGGATTACAGCCTCTCTAAGGACTAAATTTTTTTTCCAGAATCCACAGTAAAAGAGACGAGGAAGTTAGGAGAAATTACCCAAATAGGGACACAATACGCAATAAAAAACCTGACAGGGGTTCTTACCCTTTCACATTCTACTGTAGTGCCCTTTTTTTTTAAGTCTACGAGGGTTTTAGAGTATAAAATAGCCTGGTAGGATAAAGCCCCATACACACGCGCGGATTATCCGAGGACCAGGTCCGTCGGATCATGTCCGTCGTACTTTGTCCGATGTTGGTTTTGCGTACACACGGTCAGACAAAGTTGTCGGAAAATCCGATCATTCTGAACGTGGTGACGTTTGTTGCCTACGACGGGACTACGTAGAGGCTAGTAGCCAATAGCTTTGGTCTTGTAATGTGATCTGAGCATGCGTAGCACTTTGTCCGTCAGACTACCATACACACGATCGGATTTGGTGTGATCGGACCTTGTTGTCCAAAAATCTATCCAGCAGGAGATAGGACTTTGTCCGTCGGACAATCCGACGTACACTGTCCGATGGTGCATACACACGGTCGGATTTTTCGACAACATTGTCCGATCGGACAGAATCCATGCGAAAATCCGACCGTGTGTATGGGGCTTTAGAGAGGGTTGGATAGTGTACTTTAAATGAAAGTTTACTTGTTCTTTAATTGATTGATTTCATTTGATTGAGCCTCATGGGTTTCTAAGCCTCACCAAACCAAAAAGGGAGTTTAGTGAGTGCTATACACATCTGCAAGTCTGACACTCCGCTGGATGTACCTTTCAACAGGGCAGCTATTCCAAACTCTGTTGTGGTCAAGTGCTAAATCCTCCAGCAAAGTCTTAAGCTTTCAACACTTCCGGGAGTGTCAAATCGGTGTTCCTTCACTGTGCTCAATGGTTCCTCCCACTGAAACTAATGTCACTACTGTGTCTTAAAGGGGCTTAGGGGCTGGCTAGAGGAACCACAGTGAGCATATGGATACACAGGTATTCCATGCTCCCAGAAATGTTGAATACCATTAAAGGAAACTTTTAACACTTAAAGACAGAGGAATTTGCACTCTCTGTGTGCCAGACAGGTAAGTATTCCATGTCTTCTACTGCAGGGAACTATTCTTGTACACCTTTTAAGGGCTGTGACAGTGTCGCTTCAAAGACAAATGGGCTTTTGTTGGCTTTAAAACATGCAATGAGCTTTTTATTATCTCCTGCGGGATACAGAACCTCCTTCCAACTATCCTGAATCTGTTCTTGTGTCAAAAATGGTCCCATATTAGCCTCATTAATTTACCTTTTCACCCAATGGTAAAGACAATAAAAAAAGTAGACAAAAAAATGTTAAAAAAGTGAAAGCACAAATAAAAAATCAAATATATGTGCAAAAAAGGGTAAAAACACAAATTCAAAGAACACTAAATAAAATAAACTTGCCCTCTTACACTATCCAAAAAACAAACAACCACACCCTCTATATTCGTCAATTTTTTTCTAGAAGCTCAATAAATGAAATTGTGAGTTTCTGCTTTGGCACAATTTCTCTGACAGCGATATTGGTAATTTTGAAATGAAATAATTTTCGCTGAAATTAGTCCTTTCATCAGTATTCATCATGGCAGCACCTAGGGTGTATTTACTGTTACATCATAACATTAAATGAAACCTGTACTGAATGAATCATGCTAACTGCTTTTTGCTGACCTTGTTCTGGAAATACATGCTGTCCTCCAGGAACTCAAAACTTTAAAGCCAAGCTTTACCCATCAGATTAACTTTGTCTTAGGTTCTCCCTTCCCCCATCCTCTTACACAATAACAACTTTTTTTGGTCGGCCCACCACTTCCCGATTCCTCATCTAGGCAAGGATGATGTAGGGCTACCCCCCTACATCACACATCCCAGGAGGCAGTGTGGGAATACACGCATGCCATGAGGTTCAGTGAACGTGCAAACATGCCACGAGTGTCTTGCCTGTAGTATGTGTGGAATCCCCCCATGCCTGCGTGGACATGCTGGAATTCTCATCCAGGTCCAAAATACTTTGTGACCTGTGGTATGTCTGGGGCGTACACATACCGGGAAGTTTCCTTTTTAAATTATTGAACCAAATCAAGTACGCAAAGGTTGGGCCATAGTAAAGTCAAAAAGCCTTATCTGCATACTTGTTTCAGGTTAGTATCTTACAAGCTGGGTCTAATGGATCAGAATGGCAGCTAAGCACCCAACATTTTCAGAGTGAAATATCAGTAATGACAGTCTGCATATTTCAGGTACAGATTTTCTTTAAACTGGACAATGGCAGACTTGGTGAGTCCCAGGAGCTTTGTTTTGCTTTACTTTGGACAAAAACTGCTGGAGTTATGCAAGTTTGAATTTTGTGGATATGTTTTTCTTCAAGCTATGAACTAAGTAATTATAATGTATATAACATTGTTTAATTGAGTTGGCTCACATCCAAGTATTATTTTATGGATGACACATTCTCTTAAAAATGAACTGTGCTTTGCCCTTGAAGGGCAGAACAACAGGTTCATCTTACCCATGCTTTTATTTCCTTGACTCCTCCTGGCTGCTCCATTCAGCTGTTGGGAGTTAGTAGCTCAAGTCAAAAATAAAATCAAAAAATTGATTTTTGGCTCAATCCACTCCGCATTAGCCTATGTCTAAATAATCTCCTATATGACCCACTATCACTGATTCACAAAATCCCTGTTAGATGCCATTATAACAAATCTGTATTCAACATTTATTGGAAGGCACAACAGCCAAAGTTAAAAACCATGTCTTATGCCCTTGCGCATAGTGATCATATATTATACAATGTCAATTCCAGAAATAAATATTTAATCACCAAATGTATATGTATATAAACAGGATACCAGTATCAAATATAAATTCTTATTTCTATGTAGATCGGTCTCAATAGACTATTGATGAAATGGCAATGATTGATCATTTAAGCCAAAATCCATTTTATTTTTTTTACTTATACAGTTCTGTGGAGGGCTCCCCTCTGGAATATTTGATCATACGTTTTATTTAGATACCTTACTTTTTGGAAGTTTTGGTCATGTACAGCTAGTAGTTCTAGTCTACAGTGAAGAAATTTGCCAGCACACCATGGAACCACACAAATAGCATCCAAACGGGTGATTTATTGCATGATCACAACATAAGGATAGTGCAACGGTTTGGAGCGACGCATGGCCCCTTCGTCAGGCATGTGATGTGTGAACCAACCACATACTGTTGAACCAGTATCCAGCTGGTTGTTGCTGCAGCACCCAAATCAGAGAGCGCATCCAGGAACGTGTGCGATGGGAATATGAAGTACTACACTGGGCTAAGGACCCCCCTAAGCTAATCACCAAGCACTAGAATTGACACATGGGAAGAAAGGTGTAAAACACTTGCTCCTCCATACATGAAAGTTCCTAAGAAACTCTCTGTGGCTGAACAGAGCAGTGGGGGAAAGAATGAAAGAAAGGTGAATATGTTGGTGGAAAAGGGGGCACTAAAGGGGGCCCTGTTCAGCCAAAGTAAAGGTTTCCTGTAAACATGGGTATTCATTTGTTTTGTTTTTTACCTAAATTTGCGAGGAACGAGGGGGGAAAGCTGTAACTCATGGCAACCAAACCTAATTGTCAAAGGAAAAGAAAGTGCCGCAGACAACGTCATTCTGTGATGAAATGCGTAGGGTGGAGCGATGTGCTGTTGGCATCGCGTTCTTCGGCTCTCAGAAGTGCAGGTTGCGTGTGCTTTGTCGGCCGGGGAGTTTGTTTTTAAAGTGTTTTATCATTTGGATTTATTTAATAAAGTATATCTTAAGATTTTACACTATGTGGAGTATTTTTGTATTTTTTTGGGACGAAATAATGAAGGCAATATCTGAATGACCTGTACCTTTGGCTCTGAGGGACTCAATAGGAGCACTATTGAAAGACGCTGACTGGGTGTATAGCCACATTTGCTGCTGACCTTCTGTTATAGAAGGTCCCATATAGCTGGTAAGCGGGCATTTCTATCATATACAGGTGGTGGTGTTTTAGTCAAGACTTCAAATTTCTGTGATGGATGGTGACTAGGAGGAGGAGGACTTTATTTAATCTCATTCCTTTTTCAATTTATCATTCACAGTTTTTCTTTTTTCTTTTTTACCTTTAATGGATAAAATCTTATTTCCGATATTTTTATTGGACTTTATTTTTGCAATTTTTGGTGCATTATATATTTATGTTGTAATTGAATATTTATATAGTGGGACTCTTTATGTTTTGAACGGAACCTAATTATCACTAGGCGAAAGCTGGAAACTTCTTGGTTGTCTCTTTTGATTTCTCTTTGTTCTTCTTAAATAATTATTTTAGGTTAGGGCTTTAAAAGTTTGCATTTCCTGTTGTCCTCTTAGTATAAGTCCTTGTAACTAGAAGGAAGTCAAGATCTAGGCTGCAGACCTGTAGGGGGTTTCTAACAACAGAAAATAGTAAATATACCCAACTTGTTGGCTGATACATTTGTTTGCCAAGGAAGTCTTAAAATGTATTAGTTTTTGGTCATACCAAAAACCACATTACTTTGCAGAACTAATTTTGTTGATAGAATTTAACATAGCTGATGAAATTTTAATTAACTGCTATATGAGTGCTAAATATCCCTACTCAGGGACTACTTTAAATTAAAAACATATTTCTTTTATAGGCTATTGGGGACTTTTAAAGGCTCTGTTATGTATCATGGAAAGCCCCAACGTTTGATCCTTTACTACTATTGCACTGCTAAGCATAACATTCTCTGGAAGACATAAAGTTATACAATGGCCAATAATACTAGATGTTACTCCTTACTCTACAGAGATGATTTCCGCTTCATAAAATTAGCATTAAACTGCAATATTTAAGTTTATTATGAGTTTTCCATTATATGTTGGGTGTTGCTTAAGTTCAATCATTTTCCTTAGTCGTTGCTGCTTGCGTCTGCTATGTCTCCACACTGATCTAATATGTTTTGTTGAGAAGTGTAGAAAATATTTAACAAGTTTTGGAGTTATTTACTAAATATATACTTTTTATGTTATTCCATTATCAACTGTTTTAAGCTTTACCTATACAACCAAGTCTGAAAAAAAAACTATCTATACTTATTCACCGGTGTGATGTAAACATATAATAAATAATTTGTTATATGTTTACAACACACCGGTAAATAAGCATATATCCTAATGTATGATCTATGGAATTACATATATATATATATATATATATATATATATGTATATATACTTAATGAATGTTTCTCCATTTTCATCTAGAATTTATATATAAGCTCCCGAAGAAGTGGTTCCCCGCGAAACATGTCGAGCTTCATGTAATCCATACTTTGCAATTATCCGTCATGATAATACTTGGGGTTGTCACTAATACACCCCTAATGTAGACGGCTGTCTTGGAGACATATATTCGACTATTGTTTGTTTTCTCAATTACAGTTTTTTTTTTTATTCTGTTTTTATATTTATGTGGTGGGTTTAATAAACTGTATATGGTTTATCAGTGGTGCCTATAAAGTCAATTTTTCCAGTTCTATATTTTCTCAATTTCTTAATACAGTAAAAGATCCAACATTTTTTGTTCTTTCAAAACATATTTCAAGATCTGAGACACCAATGGGAAATTTGCTCTATTGCAGGGGTCTCAAACTGGTGGCTTTTAAGCTGTTGCGAAACTAGTCCCATCATGCCTCTGCCTGTGGGAGTAATGCTTGTAACTGTCAGCCTTGCAATGCCTCATGGGACTTGTAGTTTTGCAACAGCTGTAGAGCCGCCAGTTTGAGACCCCTGCTCTATTGATAATTTGGGGGATTGCAATATATTACTTATTCCGATGGGTAAAGATTCAATTTGCCAATAGTATTGGAGAACTGCTAAAAAGTGGACCAGCCATCAATTTACTAGTATATGCAGAGGGTCCATCAGCCCCTCTACCCAATGAAGAAGCCACCACACATACAGAGTGCAGGTTTCCCACCTACGGGGAATGGGGACATAAATGCTTATTAGATAATATAGTACTTCCTTAGTAGGGCTTGTATGATACACAGTGGGGGAGATTTACTGAAGCTGATGCACACAGAATCTGGTGAAGCTATATGTACAGCAACCAATCAGCTTCCAGGTTTTATTGTCAAAGCTTAATTGAACAAGCTGAAGTTAGATGCTGATGCACCAGATTCTGTGTGCACCAGTTATGGTAAATCTCCCTCATTGTTTCCTTGTCCCAACAAAGGTCTACCAGAGTTTCCGTTAAAAACATCAACATTTCCATGCATTCTAGAGCAGTTTTTCCATTAAACCTACAGATATTCTTGGCTTTCAAATACTAATTTCAAACACTGATAGATATGTTAGCATTTATCTCAAGTGAGGGAAAAAAGTATTGGAGCTGATTTTGTACATTTGCCCGATGACAAAGAAATGATCCCCGCTTCTGGACACAATTGCAAACACAGTCTTAACCTTGTGTTCAAGCTTTGTGCAACGAGCCTTGTGGATAATTAAAAGTCCTGCAACACACCTCCATGATCCAACAGCTGAACAAAATCAGTGTACTGGGTTACAGTTCTCTAACATCTTGGGCAACTTTATTTTGGCTAATTCATTGCTTGCTGATGTGATGATGATTTCGGAATTACTTATACAGTGAGGGGAAAAAGTATTTGATCCCCTGCTGATTTTGTACGTTTGCCCACTGACAAAGAAATGACCAGTCTATAATTTTAATGGTAGGTTTATTTTAACAGTGAGAGACAGAATAACAACAAAAATATCCAGAAAAACACATTTCATAAAAGTTATAAATTGATTAGCATTTTAGTGAGCGAAATTAGTATTTGATCCCCTATCAATCAGGAAGATTTCTGGCTCCCAGGTGTCTTCTATACAGGTAACGAGCTGAGATTAGGAGCACTCTCTTAAAGGGAGTGCTCCTAATCTCAGCTTGTTACCTGTATAAAAGACACCTGTCCACAGAAGCAATCAATCATATTCCAATCTCTCCACCATGGCCAAGACCAAAGAGCTATCCAAGGATGTCAGGAGACAAGATTGTAGACCTACACAAGGCTGGAATTGGCTACAAGACCATCGCCAAGCAGCTTGGTGAGAGGGTGACAACAGTTGGTGCGATTATTCGCAAATGGAAGAAACACCAAATAACTGTCAATCTCCCTCGGTCTGGGGCGCCATGCAAGATCTCATCTCGTGGAGTTTCAATGATCATGAGACTGGTGAGGAATCAGCCCAGAACTACACAGGAGGATCTTGTCAATGATCTCAAGGTAGCTGGGCAAACGTACAAAATCAGCAGGGGATCAAATACTTTATACTGTATAAGTAATTCCGAAATCATCATCACATTAGCAAGCAATGAATTAGCCAATATAAAGTTGCCCAAGATGTTAGGGAACTGTTACCCACAGCTGTTGGATCATGGAGGTGTGTTGCAGGACTTTTAATTATCCACAAGGCTCATTGCACAAAGCTTGAACACAAGGTTAAGACTGTGTTTGCACTTCAGGAATCGGGGGAGGCATTAAATATGCGCTTCAGCTGCGTTTTACCCCAATCACTCCTCCTTAAGCAGCAAAGGCTGCAGTCAGGGGTATACACATGCTAGGGCTGCGATGCTTTTCAAAAATGATCCTCCCCATTACATTGAGCGGGCAGTACCGCTCGCAGAACATGATCCGTTTTGACTGACTAGAGAAAGCCACAACCATGTGCATTGCAAGGGGTATCAGTGCAGTGATGCTGGATTGTAGGAGTTAAAACAAGCAGTGATGAGGCAACATAACACCTCCTAGCTGCCTGCCAAATGCCTTTTGAAACGTGACCGCTTTTCAGAGGGCACCCCTAGTGTAAGCAACCCCTAAGGATCTTTTTCAGCCATTTGACTGTACTTTTCAAATCTCAATGGACTAAAAAAAAATTTTTTTTTAAATAAGGATCTTTATTCTGGTGTTTTCACTTTGTGAACTTCACCTATAGCCAACTTTATATCTGACCGCTTGACCTGGCTGTTGGTTGAGGGGAAAATGTTTTCCCAAACTGCAATTTTTCTGGCCTTTTTCTGACCGCTTGACCTGGGGGAATCTAGGATGGAAAGGGACCTGGGGGTCCTAGTTGATGATAGGCTCAGAAATGGCATGCAATGCCAAGCTGCTTCTAACAAAGCAAACAGAATATTGGCATGCATTAAAAAGGGGATAAAAGTCAAAGATAAAGCGATAATTCTCCCACTCTACAAGACTCTGGTCCAGCCTCACCTGGAGTTTGCCATCCAGTTCTGGGCACCAGTCCTCAGGAAGGATGTACTGTAAATGGAGCGAGTACAAAGAAGGGCAACAAAACTAATAAAGGGTCTGGAGGATATTAGTTATGAAGAAAGGTTGCGAGCACTGAACTTATTCTCTCTGGAGAAGAGACACTTGAGAGGGAATATGATTTCAATTTACAAATACCATACTGGTGACCCCACAATAGGGATAACACTTTTTCATGAAAGGGAGTTTAATAAGACACATGGCCACTCATTAAAATGAGAAGAAAAGGGGTTTAACCTTAAACTACGTAGAGGGTTTTTTACTGTAAGAGCGGCAAGGGTGTGGAATTCCCTTCCACAGGCAGTGGTTTCAGCGGGGGGCATCGATAGTTTCAAAAAGCCAATAGATAAGAACCTGAACAACTGCAACATACAGGGATATACAATGTAATACTGACATATAATCACACATATAGGTTGGACTTGATGGACTTGTGTCTTTTTTCAACCTCACATACCATATGTAACCATTTCAGTATGGGTATGTCTTATTGTGTTCATTTTAAGTGTTAGGATAGCAGTAGGGTGTTTACATTTAAAGGTGATGTGTTAGGGTTAGGTGAATTTTTAAGGTTTCATTTCAAGGGTTTGTTTAGTTTAGGCAGACCAATAGGGTTAAGAGTTATAGATAGATCGGGCTGGGTGGGGTATGGTTGGTTAATGTGAAATTACATTTTTTTATATACAGATGGGTCCATACTTAAATGTACTGCTTCCGGCTGCCAGTGCCTAAAAGTAATACGTGAAAATTGAAAATAGTTGGTTGCATTTTGAACTTTACAAAGGTTGTTAGAAACTACTGCAAAAACGCAAGCATTTAACATGCATATGTACCTCCACTCTGGTTGTTATACATCAAAAGGGATATCAGTTGGCTATGGAGGTTATCAACATGCAATACAGCAAGTTAGGCCCAATCTATGTGACATGGCCTACGTGTTAACATCTTATGATTTCAGTTCTTATGGAAGTAGAATGTTGCAGCTTTTACTGCTGGGTGAAATACAAAAATCAACCCTATTTAGTCTTGAATAGTCTCAGAAAAATGAATTAATTATTTATATTATCACACATATGTTGGTCATATATCTGTTCTGAGCTTCTTAAACCTTAACATGTAGAGCCACATATCTATTAAACCAAGTATAAATGAGCATACTGCCTTTTTCCCACAATTCATTTGCTGAAGAACTGCAATTTCTAGTATACTCCTTCAGCCCCCTAGCTGGCAAGGCATGCTGGGAGTTGCAGCTCATTAACAGCTAAGGGGTCACAAGTTGTTTGTGCGTAGTTAAGACTGCCTGTAAAAACAAGATAGTGATAAAGTGAAGTTGGTCTTACCTGCTTTGACAGAACAATGGATGTGAGCTTTAGACTCATAGTAGACCCAGTCAAATCCAGCTTCCACTGCCAATCTGGCCAGCATGCCATACTTGCTGCGTTCCCTATCGGAAGTGGTGATATCCACAGCTCGCCCTTCATAGTGTAATGATTCTTCTGAGTGGTGCCCATCTTCGTCCCAGCCCTCTGTCACCCGTAATTTCACACCCGGCCACTGGTTCATCACTGAGATTGCCAAGGCATTGAGTTTGTCTTTGCATCTCTAGAGGGAGAAAGCAAACAAAGAGAGGGCGACAAGTCACTACTGAGATAAAAGAGGAAACTCCAAACTCTTGAAAGAACTTGCAGGACCAGTTTGTGGAATTTATGATGAGAAATGAGTGATTATATTTATAGCTGCCTTAAAGGGTCAGTCCACCGACCATTCCTATTTCAGTTTTCAGTTGGTGTCAGAGATTTAGGTGACCCACCAGCTTCTTCTTATCTCTGGTGGTTATAGAGGCGATATCCCAGTTATTCAGTGCCCAAGCGTTCTGTTAAATCTCTCTGAATTAGTACAGCTTTCACCTACAAGAAGAAGTAGACCTTGAAAGCTTGTCCTCAAACATTAACTGTAATGCCGCGTACACACGATCGGACTTTCCGATGGCAAATGTGCGATCGGAGCTTGTTGTCGGAAATTCTGACCGTGTGTAGGCTCCATCGGACAGTTTCCATCGGAATTTCCATTGCACAAAATTTGATATTTGGTTCTCAAATTTTCCGACAACAAAATCCGTTTGCGTAAATTCTGTGTAGACATTTCCGACGCACAAAGTGCCACGCATGCTCGGAATCAAGCAGAAGAGCAGCACTGGCTATTGAACTTAATTTTTCTCGGCTCGTTGTACGTGTTGTACGTCACCGCGTTCTTGACGTTCGGAATTTCCAACCAACTTTGTGTGACCGTGTGTATGCAAGACAAGTTTGAGCCAAAATCCGTCGTAAAAAATCTATTTGTTTTTTGTTGTCGGAATGTGCGATCGTGTGTACGCGGCATTAGTGTTCATGTACAGTACTAAACTATGTTGTTATAAGTGCCCTAGTATGGCTACTATCACCTCACATTTGTATATTTATGAAAACTGCAGCACAGGGAATGAGACTTCAGGGCAATGAAGCAAAGTCAGGAGCTACATATGGGAATCCTCAAGATATACGGTAACTTTTCAGTGCCTATAAAGAACTGTAATATCTGTTTCGGTTGACTGACTCTTTAAAGCAATTCTGTCACTCAGAGATAAGCTCCTAGATATACAGCATGTCAAAGTTTAAATAAAATAATTTATTCCAAACCCATGCCAATATTACAGAGTAATAAAAAAATCAGTGTTTGAATGAGTATCTTTGTTTTCACAGAGCAGCATTGCAGGCTTCTGACTCCATGAAACTTCTATGTTCAGAGCCAGAGATGTGAGCAAACAGGAACACAAGCAATGCTGGCTCACTGCAATGCATGAATGAATCTTAAAAAACAAAAAACAAAAAAATGTATATTATAGCTGTGTATTCTATTTTTGATTCACCTGAATGCTGGCAGGTACATCTGTTTAAACTGTCATGCAGTCCAGGAATCCATTCAATTTGTGATTCATGGATTTTAGGACTGGATTTGACAAAGCTGCTTACTTATATTTGGGCAAATGAAAAAAATTCTTGCTTTGCCATGATGTTTTTGATACTCTTTGAGCCTGGGTTCAAACATGTGCGGTGCGAATTGAAGCTCAGGTTTCCCTGCGAAGAGAAAACTCAGTTGTTCAGCGTTTCATGTCAGTTTTTGCTCAGTATCAGCTCAGGATTGCATCAGTATTTTATCCTGTTCACACATCTGCAAATCAGATGCGTGCCCATAGAAGATAATGGGCCTGAATTCGCACCTGAGCCGGACCGCACTACCTAGAAAACACACACGTTTTTTGTGCAATGCGAAGTGCGAATGCACCACAGATATGTGAACCAGCCTCATTAATATTAATGTATTTTGTAATGTCCTGCGAATCTAATTCGCATAGGTGTGAACGGGGGCTAAAAGTTTTGTACATATTTAACATGGCTGTGCAAAGACTAGTGTAAAGTCTATTTACACCAACCAATCATATTTCTTTTCATATCAGTATAATCCGATCAATGAAATATGACTGCAGATCGGTTGCTGTGGGTTATTGGTTCAGATCTTACAATACAGAGTCCTCGTTTAATTTACAGCAAGACAGATTTACTAAACATTGTAAAATTCACTGCAACATTAGCCATACATATAAGAATCAGGTCTCCCAATGTGTCTCTCTTGGCTGCTGCTGGGCTGATATGCAACAGGTTTGGCAGTCTGTTCATTATTTTAAACTTCCTCCTTAGCTTGGTTATATTTATTTCAGGTACTTATATAGTACCATCAATTAATGCAGTACTTTACATATAGTGTACAATCACATCAGCCCCTGCCCCCAATGAGCTTACAATCTAAGGTCACATACACTGGGGCCAATTTTGTCAGGAACCAATTCCTGCGGTTGCAGAACTACAAGTCCCATGAGGCATAGCAAAACTCTGACAGCCACAAGCAGTGCCGGGACAAAGTCATTCAGTGCCCAGGGCAAAGATGCCAAACTGCGCCCCCCTTTCCCTTAGGGTTAGGCTCAGGGTGCCCCCTACCCCTGTAATATACCATTGCGCCAGGGGCAGCCGCCCCTCCTGCCCACCCCTTGACAGCCACAAGCATGACACCCAGAGGCAGAGGCATGATGGGACTTGTAGTTTTGCAACCGCTGGAGGTTCCGCTAATTGCATTTCCCTGACATAGAGGCTCAATAAAGCTAGTGCTGTGGTTGAGTTTTGAACCAACAACCCTAGTGCTGCTAGGCAGAAGTGCTAACCACTAAGCCACTGTGCACAGTATAAATGCATTAAAAGATGTACAAACTTAAAAAATGGTCTGTAGGATATATATATATATATATATATATATATATATATATATATATATATATATATATATATATATTTTATATATATATTTTATATATATTTTATTTTTTACTTATTTTATTATTTTTTTTATACTTTTTTATTATTTTATTATAGTGTGCCAACAGTTTGCACAATGCTTTACAACATGAGGGCAGAGAGTACAGTTACAATATAATTCAATACAGGAGGAATCAGAGGGCCTTGCTGGTTAGAGCTTACAATATAGAAAGGAGGGTCAAGTGAAAAAAAAGGTAATAACTGTGGGTGATGAGCTGATAGAGAAAATAAAAGTACAGTTGTAGGTGTGGGCAGGATAGGCTTCTTTGAAGAGGAGGGTTTTCAGGGATCGTCTAAAAGCAAACATAGCAGGAGATAGGCCATGTATAGAAAAAAAAAGGAGAGGCATTGCTGCACACATAGAATGTTTATTTAAAAAAAATAAAAAAGTTACATACTTGCCTTTTTATGCAAGGTGACAGTTTCGGGCTAAGATGATAGCGCCCTTCTTCAGACCAATGCTTACTGTCTGAAGAAGGGGGCTATCATCTTAGCCCGAAACTGTCACCTTGCATAAAATGGCAAGTATGTAACTTTTTTTTATTTTTTTTGAATAAACATTCTATTTGTGCAGCAATCCCTCTCCTATATATATATATATATATATATATATATATATATACATATATATATATATATATATATATATATATATATATATATATATATATATATATATATATATTTATTTATTTTATTTTTATTTAAAACCTACAAACTTAAAAGTGGTCTGTAATATATATATATATATATATATATATATATATATATATATATATATATATATATAGGAGAGGGATTGCTGCACAAATAGAATTTTTATTCAAAAAAAAAAAAAAAAAGTTACATACTTGCCATTTTATGCAAGGTGACAGTTTCGGGCTAAGATGATAGCGCCCTTCTTCAGACAGTAAGCATTGGTCTGAAGAAGGGCGCTATCATCTTAGACTTGAAATGAGGCATACACTTAATATGCATATTAGTATATGTATATTAAGCAATATATATATATATATATATATTTTTTTTTTAAACTTACAAACTTAAAAGTGGTCTGTAATATATATATATTATATTTTATTATTTATAAATATAATAAAATATATCTGTATATATATATATATATATATATATATATATTGCTTAATATACATATACTAATATGCATATTAAGTGTATGCCCCATTTTAAGTCTGTTCAAGGAAAAAGTATTATCTTACTGCACTTCCAGTAAGGAATTGAATTCCTTTCCTAAAATGAACTTGCATAGTTATCACCTATTGAGGTGAACTGGTGATCCACAATCATTTATTGTATATTTCAATGCAGATGTGTCTGATCTGTAGACAGTAACAGTTTAGGTTTTCTACAAAGTTGTATGTCCTCCTAAGCCTGGACAAATCTGCACATTGTATCTTCAAATTAATATTCATGCAAATCCAAAGTTTGACAGTTGGCTGAATAACAAATCTACAAGTCAATGTACCCTACCCATATCTATTCATATGTATAATGATTTATTTGTTGGTGTAATTTGCACTCTATAATACTTGTTCTTCCTACCCCACTACTATTCTAATCAGACAAAACTCTGAACCCCCCAGATTTCAATGCTCAGCAGTCTATCTGAACATTGTGGCAGCAAGTTATCAGTTCCCCAGCAAACAGATCTCTCGGGCCAAAGGGTTGCTGTCCTGGCTATTCACAGCGCTGGTCTCTGTCTCCATGGCAAGTGGCACATTGGAACCCAGTGCTGGTTACTTTATGGGGCTAATGTACAGGAGAGCCAGCACAATTTGTTGTTAGAGATTGGCAGGGCATGTTCAAAATCCCACATGCCCGAGCCCATCAGGAAGCCCACACTGCACAGCGCTAAGCACAGGCAGTGAGACATTTCCTGGTCCGCAGCTGCACAGATCAGGAATGTCTCACTGCCTGTGATTAGCGATGTGCAGTGTCGGCTTCCTGGCGGGATCGGGCAAGTGGGATTTCAAACACACCCGAGCCCATGTCTAATGGTTGTAGAGTAGACAGTGACCTCCCTGCAGGTTGCTTAGTGATGCAATCCAGGTGATGCTCCTAGTCAAATTCAAAACAGGCATGGAGCCCACACCTTACAGGCGTAGAGCCCACACCTTACAGGCGTAGAGCCCACACCTTACAGGCGTAGAGCCCACACCTTACAGGCGTAGAGCCCACACCTTACAGGCGTAGAGCCCACACCTTACAGGCGTAGAGCCCACACCTTACAGGCGTAGAGCCCACACCTTACAGGCGTAGAGCCCACACCTTACAGGCGTAGAGCCCACACCTTCAAGGCATAGAGCCCACATGGCTGCTGAACATAGGTGGATGTGGTTGTACTCTTGGTGCTAATAAATACTGTGTTTATTAGATCTGCCTGGGAGCATCACCTGGATCACATCCTGATCAGGACAGCAAGAGGAGGCTGGGGAACACCACAGTGGCAGAACACCAAGGCCCGGGGCTCGGCTCTTTACAACCAATAGTGCCAACCTTCCCCTGCATGCACCCATCCTGGCAAACATGATTTCTGCCACCCTGGGGATCGTAGGAAAATTGCATTTTATAGTTGCCCCCCTACTTAAATATGAAAGCTGGAGACGCCACTGGTCAGCCCCCGTGCGACTTTCCGCTCGCTCTATGGACTTTAACCCACTGAACTTCTGCTAGAAGACAAATGCTGTCAGGACTTTAAATGGGGAGCTGGGATTTCCACCGGAAAGTCTGGGGATCCTTTTCACATGAATTCCTGGCACACCATTATGTGCAGCTCCTCCGCCTTGCAGATCACTCAGTAGGGTCCTTAGCTGTGCAGGTATGTGCAAGGTGTAAAGTGTCCTGGACACACTCTACTACATACTTCTATAGAGGAAAGATAGGGCAAGGGCTGGGAAGATAACAATGTTAAAATAACAGGTGATTGGACTTTAGGAAAGGCAGTGAACAAACATTATTTATCTTGAATGTCACTTCAAAAATCTCCTTTAGTCTCTAATCCACCCCCCCCCCCCCCTTTTTTTTTGTTGCCTAGTAAAATAATGTTCCTAAATGCCACCAAATAATATTCACATAAATGCAGGTGGCTACTGACGTCATTCATTATAGTTATAAGTATATAAAATTCCATAAAAACCAGAACCCCTCGCATTGGTTTCTCTAATGCTGGGTGGAAATCTTTAAGAAAAGTTAAACAAATAAATAAACACAACTTTCCGAAGCACTAATATATTTCTGATCCTGGGTGATAAAATATTATTAATGTCATCAATAGATCGGCGTCATTGGTGTGCTGGTATGACGTCATATGTCATTATTAGATCGGTCAGTTTAGGGAACACTTGATCATTCAGCTGCTATGTGACTTCTCAGCATGTAACCCCATTCCAAATCTAGTGACGTGCATTAAATGATTGAACTGCTATATGTTTAATTGTATGCTCCTATATGTTGGGGGGGGGGGGGGGTCTTCATAGTATGTTTAATTGTATGCACATGTTAGGGGGGCTCTCCATAGTATGTTTAATTGTATGCTCCTATATGTTAGGGGGGCTCTTCATAGTATGTTAAATGGTATACTCATATATGTTAGGGGGTCTCTCCATATATATTTAATTGTATGCTCATATATGTTAGGGGGGCTCTCCATAGTATGTTTAATTGTAAGCTTATATATGTTAGGGGGCTCTCCACATTATGTTTAATTATATGCTCATATATGTTAGGGGGGCTTTCTATAGTATGTTTAATTGTATGCTCATATATGTTAGGGGGGATCTCCATAGTATGTTTAATTGTATGCTTATATCATATATGTTAGGGGGGCTCTCTATAGTATGTTTAATTGTATGCTCATATATGTTAGGGGGGCTCTCCATAGTATGTTTAAATGTATGCTCATATATGTTAGGGGGGCTCTCCATAGTATGTTTAATTGTATGCTCATATATGTTAGGGGAGCCCTCCATAGTATGTTTAAATGTATGCTCATATATATTAGGGGAGCCCTCCATAGTATGTTTAAATGTATGCTCATATATTAGGGGGGCTCTCCATAGTATGTTTAATTGTATGCTCATATATGTTAGGGGGGCTCTCTGTAGTATGTTTAATGGTATGCTCATATATGTTAGGGGGGCTCTCCATAGTATTTTTAATAATATGCTCATATATGTTAGGGGAGCTCTTCACATTATGTTTAATTGTGTGCTCAGATATGTTAGGGGGGCTCACCATAGTATGTTTAATTGTATGCTCTGATATGTTGGGGGGGGGGGGGCTATCTGAGTAGCTGCAAGATACTCTAGGGATTATTATCCTTTATTTATTGATATCACTAAACTGCTACATTCCTTTTTTAAAGTGTATGCCAACTATACATTTCTATCTTTAACTGCCTTGTGAGCTGTTACAACCACCACTGACTGCTTTTTAGTATATCTGTCTGATAAGTGCAAAAACAAAGTAACTCATCATCCAGCCAGAAATCTACTGAGATGATAACTTCATGGATTCTCGGCCTCTGACTTGTTATCAGTTAGCATTATTCTCTGCTATCTCCGTGGACTATAAAACAACTCCCCCTGTTATGTAGAAGAGAGGGAGGTATAATATAGTCCTATCACACTCCTAGGGTGGACAAGGCTGCTTAGTAGGGTTATCACCTTAGGCCAGGTTAAAAGAAAACAAAGTGTGAAAAAATAAATCTAATGCAGCCAAAACATCCAAGGGCCAGTCAGCTGTAATAGTATCACTTTTTATTCTTGGGTTTAGATACCCTTAAAAATG